>CM050323.1:39960583-40560583 GCA_027475135.1 Bactrocera correcta
AAGTAATTTTAAGCAGTGGGAGGCTTAGGCCCAGGAAATAATTCAAAACACTTTACAATGTTAACGTTGAAGGAATGCGTATGTGTATGGCAGTGAGAAATTTAGTGAGGCGTTGTGAACATTGTCGTAAATTCTGCTCGAGTGGAGTGCCATTAACATTATGCTTGCATGAATTGGTGTTTGTAATTGCTTTTGCTTTCCGTTGATTTTACGTAACACTGTTTAAAAGATTTAAATAAACTCTTGACGATATTGTCATAATTTAACTTAAATAAGGGACCTTAACAATAAGACCTCAAAAAAATATTAAGAACTTAATTTTCTAAACTTTATGTGAGCCTTTTAATTTTTTTTATTATTTAACAGCTGCTTTACATGACCCACTTTATTTTTCATCTTTAAGGGAAATCATTTTATTCGCTATGCTTAGATCACGTAGGCAATTATCAACAGATTCAATGAGGCATGCCACATTAAATTATTATCAAAAAGAGCAAAGTATTTATGCATTGAATTGTATGCATACTCAAACTCAAACATTCATAAATAATTTAATGGTTGTACCGTCTACTGTCATTTGCATGGTTTTAATTATGAAAATACCACAACGTAACAAATGTCAGTTAAGAAGCCTCCTCTTGGAGCTGCAGGCGCAATCGATCTGCAAATAACTGTTAATGCCACTTGAGGCAAATAATTGCTTTTGCTTTTATAACGTTTCTTTTCATTCCATTTACATTAATATTCTTATTTTTTATTTGCTCTTAAAGGCAAATTCCGAAAGCAACTGCAGCTTAGGGTCCTCAAAATTACCATATTATTCACATAAGGAACTGAGATTTCCCTCTCGGCTCATTCATGAAGCTATGTGTACAGCTCGCTCTCATAAAATATATCACAATCGAATTAGGCATTCACAAAACATTTTGTGGCTTTCACTTGTGTAGCATGGCAATTTGTGGTCGGTCAAGTGGAAGAAAACAAAAACAAATGTCCATTAGCATACAAATATGACCAAATAAGTATTAATAATGAGTTGCCCCGGGCTGAGCACATTGTTGAGATTTGATTGCATCAAATATATACGTAATTTGAATAATAACATAATTGGTAATTTAACGGGTGACGAGATCCATAAACTATCAAACAAAATAAAAAGCTTTGGATATGCATGCACTGTGGAGCCATTCAAGCACTTTTATTGCGGAGCCTTTCCACCACTTTTATTTCAGAACCAGTGTAACGAAATTGAAATGTTTCTATCCACTTCGAAGAAAGTGGAATTTATATAATTAATGTTTCAGCTAAAATAACACATTTGTGTTTCAAAAAAAAAAAAAAATACTCTTATTCGCAGTTGTAAATGTATTATTTGTAACATTATCATTCTTTCATAAATTTTGACACAAATTACCATTCTTTCGGAATAAATAAAAAAAACAAAAGATTATTAAATTGAGATTATTCATATAGTATTCCAATCTACAATTATTAAAAACTGTGTTCTCTTGCGGTTAGGTCAATTTTCCCTAATAAGCATGCTGTCATTAAATAGCACCGTGGCGTATAAGTAACTTCTTGAAACTGAACAGAACTGACTAACACTTTAATATAGGAAATTTAATTTTTCAAATTTGTTTCTCAGTTAAAGTGTAATTTGAAGAATAATACTGTCATAATAAAGGCACTGTCAAAAGCGGGAAGATGAAAGAATTTCGTCAAAAGCCAGTCAGATTGCGGCTTTGCACAGAAATGAAAACGAAAGTCCAAAAAAGAATGCAACACAGCATTACGAATGTCCCGGTAGCATTAGCCCTCGCGGAGGCGGTGAATCAGAAGCGGAAAGGAAAACATTCAAAAGCTACAATGCATATTGTTCCCACTTTCACGGCCACAAGCCCGATTGTTGTGAGCGGCCACAGGCGAATGAATGAACAAGAAAAGATTTGCGCTCGCACGTGCCGAGGAAACGCACACGAATCAAGCATAAACTTACTTTTAGTTGGAACAAGTAAGGAAGAGTGCGGATATAACCGAACACTTTATACTCTTGTAACTTGCAAGGATCAAAAAGACGTAAGTACCTTCTAGTACTTAAGGCTTGTTAGTTATTATAGGGTCTAGGGTGCGTTTTCACCCGATGTTATTCATTTTAAACACTGATTCACAGATTGACCAATATTTTCGGTACAAAGTCACCTGGAAGTTCAAAAATCTTTATATTAGTTTTGTGGAAAGGATTATCTCTGCATTTAAATTTTATATTTCACACATTGGTCGATATTTTCGCACTGGGTCCACATATTCAGGACCCCAAGGATACTATTCGTGCAAAGTTCCATCTAACTGATATTTTAGTTGATTCTTGGTTTGTATACTGGAAAGTGAACGAATCAATTGGAATTTAAAATTTTATTAATTGGTAAGTTGGCGTAGTCCGACTTCACTAATTTTCATTAGTGTAGGAAAATCACTAAAATTACTTGTACCGAACGTGGTTGAAATCGGTCTAGCGGGTCTCGAAATATGTGATTATACCTAAAAGTGGCAGCTGCCGCGCCCATCATTTAATTTCGACCCTGGTTCCATTAAAGACCTCTCATACCATCCTTGTGGTAAAATTTAATATCTCCGGCTTATTTAGTTTGTAATTTATCGCTCTTTTAGTAGTTTTGAACAGTACCGATATATGGAGAGAGAGTGACGTTATCTTCCGATTTTATCCATTTTCACCCCGTCGGTAGGAGTTCTTATAATATTCCATCTTAGCAAGTTTGGTTGTTGTAGCATTAGTGGTTTAGGAGTAATGTATATTAAACTTATTAAAGGGCGGAGGCACGCCCACTTTTTCAAAATTTTTTTCTTACAGATACCCCTCGCTACTGCGATCATCTGTATTACAGTTTTATATCTTAACTGAGAGCTTATTTATGGCACTTTGTAAGGTTTTAGGTTGATCGTGTTTTGCGGGTGTGGCAGTGGTCCGATCACGCCCATCTACGAACTCGTAATTTTTTCACTAAGGAACGCGCAGACCAAGTAAGATCAAAATATCTCAACTTTTACTCATGTTACAGCTCGCACGGACGGACGGACAGACAGTCACCCAGTTCAACTCGTCTCGTCATCCTGATTATTTATATAAACATAACAGTATGTCTACGCCAGTAAAGAAGAAGAACAGTATATTTATCTCGATTTGTTTTAGGTGATACGTGCAACCGTTAGAAGAACAAAACTATTATACTCTATAGCGACATGTTACAAGAGCATAAAAAGGTAACGGTGAATCACAAAATGCAATCGCAGCCAAAGAAAACATTAAAAAGCAAAAGCGCAAAATTAAAAGCAAACACAACCTCGCAAAGGACCAAAAATAATAATCAGGAAGTAGAATCACAAAAGTGCCTCACTTGCCACAAATTTGTTGCAGCAAGCAAAATAAAACTTAAGCACATTTACATTTTTAATAAGCGCTAAATAATTTAGAACTAATGACTTTTGGTGCGTACATTTCGAAATTTATGATAACGGTGATTTCGCTGTTCACCCAGAGGCACGCTCCGGATCCTTGTTCTGTTTTCCACTATCACAACGGATATTGCTGATGCTGACGCTGATAGGGTGACGGAAACCGTGAGCTGAGGCGGGGAAAGCACGAACGGCTGTTAAGGGACGCGGCTGGGCGTTTAATTAAAATTTATGCGCCCCCGCGGTTTGGAATTTTTTATCCAGAATAAGCGCACTACGAACACGAAATATTAATAATTGCTTTAACACACACACACACACGTGATTGCGTCTTCACTGCACACTGAGCGCTATGCTTGAACGCTATCACGATTTTCACTCAGATTTGTGGTGGCGCTATTTCGCCGAGACTTTTTGCCTTCACCACTTATCGCTTATTTCCACTTAGCCACCACTTTCCAATCGAGATTTCACTTATTTTTTACCGCATTACTGACAACGTGTCTGATAGCTGCGGTCAACTCGCAGTTAGCAAGCGTTTATTCTCTGATGAAGCGCACTTTAATCCGCCCTTGTTATTTCACTACAAATAGTAATAATTTATTTATATTCTTTGCTTCTTATACATTCTTTTCATTGCCAACTTAAGGTAAGAAGTCAAAGCCAAAGGATAACCGAAAGCGTAAAGCACTTGCTGAAATCGCCCAGCAGCGCAATTGACCGAGTCTGGCGAAGAAGCCTAAAAATCACGTCTCACAATTCACACAGAATTTCAATATATAAAGAACAGGAATTTAAGTTTGAACACACTTCACACTTGGGCACGGGCCACCAGAACACCTCTCAACCGCGCAACACTTGGCAGCACAAATGTATATTTGTGGGACTTTACTCTGCCTGCTCTTGGCTTCTGCTTTAATTCTTTAATATCTTCTTCTATTTCCACATTGCTCGTTGCTGCCGACAAGTAGCGAACCGTCTCGTTCAAGCCCACGTTCTAAACTGAACTGAATCTCCGCTGCGACTGAGGTAAAAAGCCAAGTGCCAGCCGAGTAGCCGAGTAACGAGCTGAGGCGGAAGGCGCAGATGCGAACATCGCGAATGCGGAGGCTGTGTATGAAGGCAGCGCTGCTGAAATTGTTGGGGTTCGCACTTGTGTTGGTGCTAGTGCTGCATCCTTGAGCACATAATTGGTGTCCACGTGGTGCCTCTCGCTGGCGGCGACGCTGCTGCGGTAGCATTTGCCGGAGCTGTTGTTTTCGCGGTTCTCTGTTTACGCTTTGCTTTGCTGTTGAAGCTAGCAGAGGTGTTTACAGCTGGTTTATACCACTGCCTAGTTAGCAGTCATGTTGTCTGTTATGAGGCGGAAAAGAGTTCATGTTGTGTCAATTGCAGAAAGTTCTGTATCGTGTGCTAAGGTGGGTTCGGTTAACGCGGTTGGAAAAAAATATATATGTACACATAAATAAAGAGAGAAGTGAATGCAAACAAATTATGAGACTCTGTGTTATCTCTATTAGAGAAGTGTACTAAATTTGATGTTCATGCGCCCAATTTTCATTCTCTCTTTTTTCGGTTAAACTTAGCTCTGATATATCAAACACATTAGATACGAGCTCTTTCCTGAATACGTCAAGTGTAAACAAACAAACAGAGAGCCCACAGTTAAATACGCAATCACGTGTTCTTAGCACAACAGAGAGCATATGTATTATGGAGGTAGAGAGTTTTCTCTGAACTCGCGCAAGGCGATTCTTATTGGGGTAGCTGAAAACAGTTTTCTGAAAATTTGTAGTAAATCTCTGTACTAGGGATGCTGAGGGTGAGTATTTTTATATATTCTATTGGAAGGAAATCACAGTTTTAAACCAAAATGTACAAATTACGGTAGGTTTATTATATGAATATTCTGAAATGAATACGATACTCTTTGTCTGTCTCATTTTCTGCTTCACCTGATCATATTTTTTATTTATTCAGAATACATCAAAATACGAAGGATATGTGGGAGTAAAGGATTTGCCAAATTAAATAACTTTAAGTGTTATATTATAATTTTATTTCTATAGAATCAGAAAAATCAGAAAATCTTCCGAAATACGTTACTGAGACTTTCTTAGTGAGATTCATCATTATCTTCAGTTTTCTCTGATATACTTGTATACAGGGTTGATCCCTGTCATACGATTTTTGCCTTAATCCTTCCTTTGGTTCTTTTTCACATATATCTGCTTTCAGCCGTCGCTCCTCTTGCCTTTCTTAACCTTTCTTCCAAATATTTTCGAAGAAGGCTTGACGTGCTTTTACAAAGGAACTTTTCGAAGAATTCTGAAGATCATTTCAACATACACTTCAACCTATAGTATTACATTTAGTTGAACTCTCATCGCTACCGGCAAGCGGCAGAGTTTTCTTTCTCATGTTCATGTATGAATATGGAAGTTTAATTAAATCGTCAAAGTTAAGTCCATTGTTTAGCAAAAACTTGTAGCAAAAGTCACAAAAGTGAAATAAATCATAAAACTAAATGAATATTGCGAAAATGTCACTGTTGTTCACATACACATACATATAACACAATAAATTTACATTCGCATGTGCAAATGTGCTGGGAATTTTACTTTCATTTCATTTTCTGTGTTTGCAGAGAAAGCAAAGATTTTTTGCTGAAGATAAGGAATGTCAGTGGGCTCCACAAAAACAGTATGTGTATGTGCATATCACCTAATTAAACTTGGAAACATTATTCTCATTTTTCTCCTTTGCCCCTCATCCAGTGAGCTTGAGTTGCGACTGTTTTCATTCAAATAAAACTAATTTAAGTGCAGGGATTAGCAGGCACATGAGAATGCTTATACGATTACAAAGACATAAGTTCGTACGTGTGAGGATCTAAACTCACGAAGAGAAATGAGTTGTGTGAACACAGCCTTTGTGTCCGCTGCTTTTAATTTAATTGGCTTTCAGCAGATTTAATTAGCTGCTTGGTATGTGTCTTTGCAAAACATTCTTTATATATCAGTAAGTATACTTTTAACTAATATCTGCTATTAATGAAATTTCGTTAGAAATATGAATACACTGAACTTGCATTGTTGATTTTCCTTCAAATCGGATGTTATATGACTTTTAACTAAACGTCCAATAAAGAGCTCTGCCCTGAGTGACCCTCAAATTAAGTAAAGAAATTGGGTCAGAATATCTGAAGTTCTTCTTCTTCATTTATTTTTTGAACTCCTATTTTCCATTCTGTTTGTTAGTGTTGAATCGCATTACTAGTATGAGGGATACTTTCACTCAGAAGACTTACGCAAATGATCAAACGAACTATTAATACATGTTAAAACATGTTGGATAAGTATCTGCATATTTGCATGTACATATTTACTTAATTACCGTTCGCCATGCATTATTTGTGTGCTGCAGCATTTCACTTTCGTTTCAACTTACTAAAGCAATTTTATGCAGTTACTTAAGGTTGAGGCCTTTTTAAATGTGACTGACAGTGACGACGTTTGGCTAGCAAGCACTTGTCGGCTTTGCGCTACTTTCGTACCCACTTCTGCATTTTTTTCAACAATCCCCCATCTTCTAGCGAATAAGAGAATGAGCTGATGGCAACGAAGAAGGAAGAACGAGGAGATATTAGTCGCAAGCATTTATGGTGGTTGAAGCATGTTTTTGTGGTTATTTCTGCTTTTTAGTTATAAACTGAAACTGTACACAGCTTCCTATAAACTAATTTCTGCGAATACAAATTGGTTTTAGGTTAAATAAAAACAGGTTTTAAAACGAAAAAATCGTTACAAAACTATTCAAAGCTAATCGAAGTAGCATAAACTTTTGAAGGTCGTAAAATCGTACCAAGCTGAGGAAAGCTATAGAATTTACTATGCCAATAAAACTTCTAATTATTAAATAATTCGCTGAGTTGTATTTCAAGCTATGTTAATGTGAATACAATTGAAATATTCCTTTACAAAAATATTGTATTTGAATTTGTCGTCGTGTTGAATAGCTAGAAAGTTTGTTCAATTACTTGGCATGTTAAATGTATTTCAGTTGTGTCTGGGGACAAAATATGTTTTGCTGCAAATGAATAACAGAATATCGAAACTTTCCTTTTGTATTCCTCAGTGCCATTTGAAAATTATTGGTTTAGTGAAATTTGTTAGATAAGTGCCGTTATTTACAATTAGCATTGTTTTGCGCTGTTTGCATTGCATGCAAATGCATGAGAAGGATACACCATTTTTCCAGTTGAGTGCAACTGACTCTTTGCAAACTACACCAAATTCAGTCAAGTAAACTGTTCGAAACAGTCAAAAATTAAGCGGAATAAATCCAGCAATAAAAGGGGGGAAAATGCGACCACTTCGCTTATCCGAAAATATGAAGATGTGGCGTTGGTTTGTTAAGTCATCTAGGCAGTGGGTAGCAAAGTAGGCGTTTCCGCACATAATTCAGTGTCAAGACCAACGAATGGCAAAAACCAAAGTTAACAACAACGAAAAAACAACACTAAGTACACTGGCACCAAGCAAGCAAACGCTTCACTGTGGTGCCACTTTGACGCTTTGTCGGTGAAACGATTAATTCGATATTGTCGAAAATGCTGCCTTCGCACTTCTTACTTCGCGGTTGTTGTAGTTTTTGTTTGTACATTTCGTGGAATTGAATTGCGTAGCTTTTACTCCTACTAAAGCTAGAAGTTGATTAATCAAGGTCAGGTCTTAAATTAATTTATGCTGAAGAAGAAAAATGTAACTAAACGCTAAGGCGGAGACTGTTTGAAATATTAAAATTTGTTGAAAACAAAATCGTCCCCGGATAAATGTTGACAGTTGCCGGTATAACAAAAATTTCTAAGCATAAATACACCGTTAAACGATTTTTTATTAATAAGGCAATTAATTATATGATTTTCCTTTATATAACAGCTTTTTGCATATTTGCTTTATTCAGTTTATTATCGGAGGTGTCAACATTTAATAAAGCCAATATATTGTTAAAATTTGAGTTTTTTAGTGAATATGAATAACTACCATATATGTATAAGCCATTCCTTTCTTGTCACTTTCACTGAGAAGCCATCCAGTTGCGCCACGCCTCGCCTGTTCCACTTACTCACGAACTTGATTTTCTACAGACGTTGAGAGTAATTAGTTGGAAAACGATGATGATTTATCTTCAATAAATTTTAAAAGCTTAATATTTGAGTGACATAATTCAATATACGTTAACTTGCACCACTGCTGTCGGAGAATGTTCCAAGTGAATGTTCTGAGAAGTTCATACAAGCCAACACGTCATCCGGCAACGGCAGAATATTCAAACGAAAGTGTGTGAGAGTGTGTGGTTACCAACAAGTGCGATAAATGATAACTTTATTTTTCACTTTGCCTGCCAACACTAGCAGATCTTAGTAAAGGTAATGGAACGAGCCATCTAAGGGTCTCATGTCTACGTCAAGTAACCATTTCATTGCAATTTGTTAGTTGATTGACTTGGTGTACCATTGAATTAATTTTTAGTTCTTGGTTAATGAGTGGAAGCAGATTTGATCTATTTTCGATTTTATTTTAATTACTCACCTTGACTTTTAGTTTATTCATGTCATGGGTCGTCAGGATAAATCATTTAAATGAACTGAATTATGGATTGATTTTATCTTAATCAGATATACTACTGTGGGCAAAAAATAGTGTGATTTTTTAATTTAAATTTCGCGCGAGAACTCATTCGACAAAATATTTTACTTCTAGGTTGGTATGACTGTCTGTGACAACTGTGCCAAATGTCAAATCAGAATAATCTTTCGTGTTTAGTATACTCGTATGCTTGTCTTTCTGAAGTACATAAAGTGCATTTGGCAGTTTTATTGATTAGTCAAATTATTCAACAAAAAGTTTTACATTTTGTGTGCGAAATCAAATTTCTGATGCCGAAACGTTCAGAATGTTGGAAAAGGCCTTCGGTGATAATTTTGGCGCGAGCAAGTGATGATCAAAATGTTAATAAATTAAAGGAACTGGTGCTTGACGATTACCAGTAAGAGATCTTATTGGCATTGTTAAAATATCGAAAGACTCAGTGAAATCCATTTGGACCTATGAAAAGTGAAAGCACGAAAGGTTCAAAATTACAATATTTTTTCGAAAAACAGCGTCGTCTCAACATCTGGATTTCATGAAACGTATTATTACTAGCGATGTGTCTTAGCTCTATGCTTATGACCCGGCCGAATATCGTAACAAAGATGAGCCGAGCATGAAAAAATCACGGCAAAGCGGGGCAAAAACCAAGGTTATGTTGACAGTTTTGTTCGATTATCGAGGTATGGTGCACTCCTATTTTCTTTCGGCCTGCCAAACTGTCAACAAAGAATGTTATTTGAGTGTTATGCGTCCTTGCGCGAAGCTTGGGTTTTACACCGCGATAATTCACTATCGCATATTCCATTGATTTTTTGTGAGTTCTTTGCCAAGTTACCGCTCTGAGGAACCAGGTGAGTCAATTAAACATTGAATCCTATACGGAAATTGACTTTACCAACTGTTTCCAGAATTGGAAAAAATATTGGCATAAGTGTATAGGAGACAAAGGAGATTAATTTGAGGGGGACGACATAGGTTTTGAAGAATACATTAAAAACTTTTAAATTTTGAATAAAGTCTTACTTGTTTTTCCTATAGCAGAAACTCAATCCGACTCATTTTGATCACTTGACTCATTAAGTGTCAATTATTTCGTTCCATACGGCCCAGCCTTTCTTCCTGATTTGTGAAATCACTGAAACATTTTATATTAAAATTTGTATAAGCTCGCATTTGCCACTACAGCTAAGCAAGATTCGGTTTATTCTGTTAGTAAGGAACTCATGCAAACAAAAGACTTGCTCCACTGAGCTCATCAGAAGACTCACTATTCAGCTACTTGTTGAGGAAAGAAAAGCTAATAAACAAACCAAGGAAAATGGGAGTACACGTACACCGACGACTGAGGAGGAATCTGAGGAAGACTTTTAAGAAGCAGTTATTGTTGCTGCTATTATTCTTTGTGCTTGCTTTTGCCGTGCGTGGTTGCTTTCAATGCGTTTGCTGAGCTCCTCTGGATGCTTGGGGGGGCTATAGTTGTGTTATGTGTATTGGTAGATGCCAACATAGATGTCCATTTATTGCTATAATTTTTTTCTTGATTTTATTTATTTACAATTTTATCAATGTTTAACTATTCCGAGAGTCTTGAAGATTATTTCTTTAATACGTATTATGAAAGGCTGATTGAATATATCTCACTTTTAAATTTTAGTTATTTTGACTAATGAACCCCCTTACAACTGATGCCTTTTGTTGATGGCTAAGGTTTGCGCTTGAACTTTATTCAACTTTGAACAAACTCGCGTCCACACTTAAATCGGCGTCTAGTTATACTTCCTAACTGCAACTCAATCACGCTGGGAGAAGTTGACGGAGCAAGGAGGGGCATAACTGCTATTATTTCCGTTTCGACTTTCGCATTAGTTTCAGCGCTCCCTTTGATTGCCTCATATTTCAAGTTCATAGAAAAAAGTTTGTGGCGCAGCTAGTAAACTTGCAGCTTGGAAAGAACAACAAACTTACTATCAATTCGGTTAGAACATAGTTTATTAAGCTCGAAAATTGGTTTAACACTTTCAAAAGAAGTGAAATAAACTAGCTAGGAATAAGCTAAAAGTAAGAATTTTAGGAAATTCGATTGATTTCAGTATAGGGAAGTTCTAGTTAAAATTTGAAAACAAAAGTTCTTGAAGTGTTATTTTCGTTGAATATTTTTTTAAATTTAATATATATTTAGAGTGATCCAATACGGTTAAAATTTAATGGAAAAAGCACACTTCAAATTCAGTATTTTTACAACAAATCAATTTTGCCATTTCCTAATATTCCTCACAAACGAATTGCAGCGGTTTTTCTAATTTAAATAATTTTGAACATATCCGCGAATAATTTGATCCTTTTTCCTCGTTAAATAGCCAGCTTAATCTAACTGGCGAAAGTTTAAGAACTCTGCCATTAATGGCTCAAAGTTATTTAATTAGTGCGAACTTTGCTCATTCCTTTATTCTATTATCCTGGCGATTGCTTTAATCGGCTCTGCAGCTGAGCTAGCAAGTACGAAAAAAAATTTCACATGCTTAACTCAATTCGGTTCGAATTCGCCATTCATGTTTTTTGAGACACTAAGGATTTGCTATTCTAATCCTTCAGATTTTTATATTGTATGATTTATTGAGTGGCATTTGCATTAAAAATATAAGTTTTATTTGGAAAATTCATCAAAGCAATACGCCATCGTGTCATTTTAATTAATATTTAATGCATTTAAATTTATTACGTGTTTAGTAAATTACATTAAAATCAAGGCCTAACTGAGTTGTTAGTGAAAGCGAACATGGAAAAGGCATTTGAAGTGCTGATAAGTGGTACTTGACCACTTCTGGCCAACAAAATGTAAAAGAGTATTTTGTCGATGTGGTCGCCAGCGTGTGGAGGCAGTTAGCTTTAGTTCTTTGGTATGTGTGTGTGCGTTTAGTGCAAACTGCTTTTAGCGTTTCGCATCTTTTTTGCTTATTGCATTGCAGTTGGTATAGGAGCTGCTGTTAGCGTCTATGAACACTCACAGATGTGAATGTACAGATTGGAATTGTTTCCCTTTTCGGGTATATTCCGAATAGTTGGTGCTAAAGAAAATGAAGAATGAATTAGAAAGCACTACAAAAACATGAAACATTTGAAAAATAACTGAAAGAACTACAAATAATATAACGGACGACAAAAAAACTCTTCCCACTTAATGTCCAAAGAAGCATGAATATTATCACCAAGTACGAGCGACGAGACAGAAACTAAAGCACACAATACAAGTTAACATTTATAAGTACATAAAAAAAGTTGGTTATCATCGCTCTATATCCCCCTCCATTAACAATGTCACCAGCTTCATTTCGAAAGATGTACGGATCAATGATTCCATTAAAAACCACAACAAATTGGCTATTTAGGTAGTAATGGTTGTTCAATAATAATTTATGAATTTTCTTCGCACCACAAATGACAGTTTTGTTCATCTACCGTATAACTCAGATCAAAGTGAGCCTCATCGGAGAAGATGATTTTCTTAAAAAAATTTTTATCGTTTTCAAGTTGTTTCATGATAAAA
Source organism: Bactrocera correcta (assembly GCA_027475135.1). Taxonomy (NCBI): domain Eukaryota; kingdom Metazoa; phylum Arthropoda; class Insecta; order Diptera; family Tephritidae; genus Bactrocera; species Bactrocera correcta. The sequence goes on from CM050323.1 coordinate 39,973,256, forward strand.
TGAGCAAAATCACAAAATTCAATGTGGTCCAATGGCTTCAGTTTTTGAATGAGAACAATTTGATATGGATGCAAAATTAAATCCTTTCGTCAAATCGCGGTCTTCAGCAACACTTGCCTGAACGGCAGTAATATTTTCATTACTTCAAGCGTACTTTGGCACTTGAACATTATTTAAAGGATATGCACGACTATTACGGCGTCCCCCTTCTAAATATTTGAATTGGCAAATATTATAAAACACGCTGGTGAAACAGATAGGCTGTTAGACAGAGCAGCAAAGTAATATCATTAAAAGTAGTGATAGTGCGGGGTATTTTTAAAAATAAATTAATATTTTCGAGTTTTTATTTGGGGTCCTCGCTATTGTTGCTTTAATTATAAATTTCATTTTTATTTCAATCATGTGATGCATAGACAGTACGGCATAACAACTGACTCTCAGGTAAGTGTTGCAAATATGTTCATTTTGAGGGATCTCTTCGTCAAGGTTACGCAAAACCCACTTGAATATGTTCAATTAACAAGAACGTGACTCACTGCAGCCATATGAGCACAACGTGTGACGGAAAATACACATGAATATTACTCCCAATCGGTATTTTGTTTAGGAAATGTTTTATCTCGGTTTCGTATACATATGTAGTTATTATGATGTAGTCGAACTGCCTAGTTAATGTTTTCGTATTCTTTTCTAAGAGAAACACTTGCACTCTTCAGCTCGCTGGCTGCGGAAATCGGTGGAAATTAAACTTCCCCGTCTTATTATTCTTCTCACCATCTTGTCATTTTTTATTATGTTTACCACAACAACGCTTAACAAGAATCTACGAATACAAATTAATGGAGTATGTAGTTAATGGAGGATGACGGGAGAAGTGGTTATAGAAGCCGCGCAGAGTTCACATGCAGAAGTACAGCTTCTAAAGAGACATTTCATTGACAGTAAATAAAAAAACTTTGATGACAAATTCTTCCGTCTCCAGCAAATGAGCAAATTTCTTTCTCTGCCATAGTCTGCAAGCTCAGTGAATTTAATTTTAGATACCCATCGTAATTAGTCGGCAGTTGCTGGCCGACAGCTAAAGTGATGTCCAATTATGCCAAAGATTTCTTAAGCGAAAGGAGCTAGAGCAAAAACAAACGTTGAAGTCGAATAACGGAATGTTGAGTTACTGATTGTGTCCAAGAAATCCAATTTGGTTTTTGATTAACGTTATTCTATGTAAATTAAATGTGCTTCTTTAATTTATTTATATATGTATTTTGGGTGACTAGAAGGTCTGACAAATAAATGGATACTATTTGTTTTTCAAAAGTTTTATAATTTTATGTACTGAACGGAAATTTGGGTATTTTCAAGAGGTAAAGAGCAGATCTGAATAAATGAAAATTACTTCAACAACAATAAACACCGAGTCATGGTAAAGTCTACAATCGTCAGCTGGCGGCATTTGGGAGCTGGGCGGGACAGATGGTGAGCTTCTAATAAAGTGGTTTAGAAATGAATACCAGTTAGACAAATAAGTCGCTAAAAATTAATCATGAATTTGTTCAGATTGCCATCAATGATTAAGAATTAATATCATTTATGTGAAGAACTTTGTAATAACTGTACGATTGCTTATTTTTAGTACAGAGAAGAGGGACATAGAATTTAATAAGTTTTAGAATAAAATGTTGTATCGTGTTTTCTTAAAGAACAGTACCGATAAATACTTTCATACAATAAAACTGGAAAATTGCTTTGTAGAGCCGAAAGTTATTGTTAACCGTATTTAGTTTGTTATGAGGTAAAATAACAAAACAGTAGAAGGGAGTCAAGTAGAAAAGTCTATGGCATATTTAAAGAAGAACAACGCTAATGAAAAAATTTAATTCCATTATAATATCGTTGTGTGGTATAATAATTTTACATGTACATCTATTAACCAAGTTTATTAAACATGGTCCACACATGTTTACATTCTCTTTTTTTCGGTTCTTGACATTCTTCCGGCATCTACTTGCGACTCGACTCCAGACTGTACTTGAAGTGATGGGTGTTCAAATCTTGCTTTCAATTGATACTTTGTTGGTTTTGTTGTGCGCATTTCAGATAATTTATATTGTGATGTCACGTAACTGTTTGCACTTTTCGAAATTTCTGCAAAGCAGATAGCGCTTTCGGTATTTGAGTCACTCAAAGAGTAGGGATGAACAAAACGGCTTTATGTCTTCTATACCTTGGTTTAAGGATTAAAAAGATAAATAAAATTCTGTTTCAATGCAATTACATAGTAAAGCTTAGCCAAAATCAAGAAATTGTCATAAATGTTTTCCATTTTCTAGAATTTATGAAGTTAAGAAAGCAATTTTTCGTAGTCGAAAAAATTAGCAAGCAGCACTGTCAACATTAATATCCTGAGCACCAAAACAACGAAGCCTTTATCATCTTCATTTGAAAACAGTTATTTTCAAAAATTTTCAAAACAATCGGTGCATGCTTTCCTCACCAATATCACAGCTAACTTTAGTGGTGGAAGACACAGTTGGTGTTACCGTTGTTGTTGTGAAATGTGAAGTGGGATATTAGCGGCACTGCCTAATCGGCATTTCTCAGGCGGGTGTAGATACGCTAGTTTGCATACTCATTGTTGTTATTGTTGGTGAGGGAGGCGAAATTGATGCAGGCAGGAAAATCGAGGCAAGCGAAAATGTGCTTGCGAGACCATTAGTAAAGGCTTCTATGAATAAGGGTAAGCAGGTAGGGATTTTGTGGAAGGTGGTGCAGTGCACACTGAAATGTAGTGGGTTAAGTGGGAATATTTGCATTGATTTTAATTGAATGCATTGAAGTGTGCATAAGTCAATATGAAGCTTGCTGAGATTTCTATTTTGATGATATGTATAGTGCTAGTATGGCTGGTTTCATAGGTGTATAAGTGTGGATTGTTCTGTATATCAAAATGAACGTATTTATAAGGCCATTTGAGGTCCTTCAGGAGGTGGGAGCGAAGAACGATAGATTATTATTTTTTCGCTAAAAACTGTAATACAAATAAAAATTTAATGAATTTGATTCAGTTCTAATAAATAAAACATTGTTCTGGATAACAAAAGTAACTTTCTGATGATGAACATTTTAAGAATAGAAATGTCCAAAATTACAATTTACTTATTACGCTTTGTAAGACTTACAACTCAAAAATTTACTGTGGACACCACCTATTTGTAAACAGCACTAAATCGCGCAATATCGGCATCATCTTCAACAACAACTGCCCCATCAGAAACACCATTAGCATCACCAACTAAAGTGACTTAAATCTGCTGAAAAGCTCTTTTCTACGCCATAAAATCAAAGCCTCGATTATTCTTCCAATCGATTGGCCCAAATGGGTAATGAAATCACTGCTGAATTGAATCTTTAATATCCGGCTCCCTATGGCGACATGCTCGCGTGTGTATATTTGCATTTTGTTTTCTCAATGCTTTGCCTTTGGTGACCTCAATATTTGTTCCCCTTTACTTGTTATAAGTGGAGTAAAAAAGTAAGAAATTCGTAAAACTTTAACAAGATTTTAGGCCACCGAATCATATCCTGTGTTATTCAGTACTTTTCATTCGAGTTCCTATTTGTTGCTGTTTTTTGGCGCACAAACTATGCAAAGCTTACATGCAACATTTATAAGCCAACTCGGCATATTTTGCATTTTCTAATTGATATTCTTCATTTTCTTTACGCGGTATGTTTATTGTCTAACAGGGCTCAGCACTGTCTCATCATTATAGCGTTTTGTTTTTTAATTTCACCTAAAAGATCGGTCATGTAAAGGTTTGAATGAGACTGCTCAATGAATTGAAAAATATCATTCTCTCCTACATAACACCGCATATCGATTCATTTCGGGTACACCTGTCAATTATATTCCAACAAGAATTAGATCTTTTGTAACAATAAATATAAAATTTTTTTATTAAAAATATTTTTTTTGAAAATTATACCACACCCCTCATTGCTCTTGTTGCTGAATCTGGAAAAAACAGTGATATTGTTTAGACAACCTGTACCTTTAAATCAGTTTTCTTATCATACAATTTGTAAAAGGACCACCCTACTGACTTCAAAGCCTCATAGTGAGCATGTTGCTGCTCTCCGAAGTAATTTCAATCTTAAATTTGAGCATATAAAGAACTGGGAGGAGTATATGAAAAGCTTTCCTTAAAATTCGGGTAATTTGTGGGTTTGTGATAGCTTACATAACACAAGGATTCATTTCATATTCCTCATTGATTTAATGTAATGTGCTCCTTACTATATTATATGTGGGGAAACAAGCCAAGCGAGGATATAATCGTAAAATATGGTAATATTTATGAGCACATGAACGATGTTAACTACGAGAAAACACCGACTCCGAAGCTAATCAATATAACGAAATTGAAGGTGAAGGTGTCAGTATGTGATCATATATATATATTTACATAGTTGCAAAGTGTGCAGAAATATTTAAAATATTAAAAATCCGCTTTTACTCACACTACGAAAGATTTGTGATTACAGATTCAAGTTTTTATGAGAGTTTCTGGTTGCTATTTCGAGAAAATGATATCCATTTTAAATGAAATGTGCAATAATCACATTGCGAGCATTTCAGAGAAGATAGCCGGATTAAGCAATATAGTTTCAGTAAAATAGTCAGCCCTAGTTTAGAACAATATATTCAAAGTGCATTAAAAGTACTTGGTTATTGTAAACAACAAACAAGGCTTCTTCTTTTCAAAAAAATCATGAGCATCTTCCGTAGTCACTGCCTAAGCAACTGGCCCATAATCCACCCTTCCTCCACAATTCACTTACCCATTCTCAGACTTAAATTATTTGGGATAATATTATAAAAAACTCATGTAACATTCTAAAGGTGCTTGCACTGTTCATTATATTGCCATGGAAGATGTCGTTAATATGTTTAAGTGCAGTCAAATGCCGCAGTAGAGACCACCAACAAATAACAACTCACACAAATGATACTTTACACCCGCAACAGCAACAGCATCTGCTTCATGTGTGGCCAAAAAAAACTTGCTGGTTGGAATAGACGCAAAAGTGAGGGAAATTTGTCGAAAGTGATGACTGCAGTGTAAACAGAAAAATGCGGCAACATCAATAATTTACAGCACACTCAATAGATCACTTTTATTCAAGTTTTGATGCTTATATACATACTATATATCTAAACGGGTTTGGTTGAAAACCCGAAAGGAAGCTTGCGAGGGTGAACAAGCTCTCAGCCGAGAAAACTTGCCTTGGACGGGGCATATTAAGTTTGCCAAGAAATTTGTAACACCCACAAAAAAGCGTCGGAAACCATATAAAATATATTTATAAACGATCAGCATGACAAGCTGGTTTGGTTCGCCGCTTGCATTGTTAAACAAGTGAGTAAAAAATATTCAAAAGCAAGTTCTGTAAAAACTTTATAAAAAAATTAATGAATTAAAATTGCTATTTACGCTTTTGGAGAGTTCTCTGAAGATCTTTAAATGAAAAATGCTGTAATGCAAATGACAGGAAGCTATTAAAGTTTAGTAAAGGTGTATGTAAATATGTGTGATTCAATCTCATAACTGTATAATAAGACGGCGATTTCACTGAGTTTCATTTGTAGCCTTAATGGTAGTACTTATTATATTGTTGTACACAAACTAAAGTGTACAAAAGAACTTTAAAACGTGGTTGTGGAATTTTTTTTACACACGTATACATATAACGGAATACTTATATGTTTAGATATATGTAAGAACTTTTATTTTGTATGCCAATTGAGTTTGTTGACTACTTCGCCGCTATGCTAGAGATGCTGCGTAAACAACGGAATTCCGTGCCAACCGTCGGACAGCCGGGTCAAATGAAGCATGAACAGACACAGAACTTATTGTTATAATGGTTCCTGGCACACCGGTGTCCTACATAAATGTATCACAACTAACAACAACATTTGGTATTGCTGTTATTTCAATCAGCAACTTAATGCCTTCTTTCGTAAGCATAATTTTCTATTAAAGCTTATTTTATGAACATGCAATATTTATCATCCGACCATAAAAATTGAGACGGCTTTTTTATTTCAACTTTCAAATCAGCGGAAATGTCAAATAAAATATGAAAAATGAAGACAATTTTTGAGTTGATAAGTGAAGTACAAATGTAGAAGTAAAGTAGACTGTGATAAGAAGATACAGCTTTCTGTATAAGAAAATCTTTTTTGTGGATCGGATGTACTCGCACATGTATTAAAAGTAAGTAAGGTTACGTTGGCTTCAAATGATACTGTCTACAGAATGAAAACCTTTTGAATTTTCTACATCTTATCTTATTTTTTTTTTTTGCATTTTTGTCTCTTTGTACTCAAATTTGCATGAAAATTGCTCTGTCAGCTTTTAGGCACAAGCTACTTCATTGATGAAAATGTTAGGCGTGTTACCTGCAAATTCCAAGATGGAAGCAGATTTTATAAATGTATGGGGGTTAAGTGCTTATTTGGCACTTTTTTCTCGCTCATTTGGCTCTTAAATAGACTTTTGCTTTGGGAATGAAAATAGAGAAGTTTGTGTATGAAATAAATATTTAAAGAGAATTTACCTGAAAAGCATAGGCAATAATTGTGTATTTCGAGAGTGAATTCAGCTTTTTCTGCATAAAATTTATAAACGATAAGCTTTAGATTGCATTTGGTATTAATTTTGGTTGCTAACATCTTTACTTATTTGCAAAGAACTGAGAAAATGAGTTTCTCAGTTGAGCACATCCTTTTGCGATTAGTTTCATACTACAAGCATTAAAGCCACGAGCATAAATTTCATATTTACAGAAATATATATTTACACCTTTCCAGCTTGCTATCATAATAAACATACATGTAGGAGGGAATAATATACAGGACAGGTGGCAGTATTGTCATTGAACGACTAACGTGCAGTTCAGATGGCAACATTGTATCTCATCTGTTAATTAACGAAGCATATTTCAGCAGCCATCATTTTAACGGTCCATATTGATCGTCCATTTGTAACAGAAATTGAGGATTAGTCGCTAAGATTCAATTGTTAAGCAAAGTTTGTAAAAAGCGGTCACGCCGCCGCCTGAAGGTAAACAAGTGCGAATAAAGAATAAAAAAACTAAGAACGCTGTGTTTTAAAACGAATCCCACATACATACATCTTCACGGGGAAAAAATACTTTGTCGCAGTTCCGCCCAGAAGCAATTTGCGCTGCAGAAGCTTTTGCGGGAAATTTGCCGTATCCTGTTATGGGAAACTGAAACTATGGCCCGCATTGCGTTAGCGGAAGATGGAAAGTTAATTGTAGTTATGTGGATAGTTTGTTACTTGCTGTTATATGAAAAAGTCAATTTTATACTTACCGGTTATGGTGTTATAACATGAGGGAGGCTCTATTTGTTTTAAAATGCTTCATCACATTAGCGAATACACTAAAATTTGTCTGACATTAACCCTTCTTGTTAAATTTTTCAAGATCTCTGATTATTGTAAAATCAAATAAAATTTTATAATAGGTTGGTCGAAATGGTTAGCTTGGTGGTAAGGAGATGGATAGCAAATGTGATGATAATGAACTGTATTAATTTTGTGTATGCGTCAATGCAAAGTGAATAACTTCCGTTAATTCTGTTAAGCTTCATTGCTCACTTTGAATTGATTTCATTTAGCGGGCGAAATTTCGACTATTTGGAATGCATGTACCTGGCAACATTTATCTGTATTTTCAATTATCAGTTTAATCAAATAAATTGCACACATCGGAATTGTATTAGCTATTTCCCAATTAGTATCCTAGAGTATGTTTTCATTTGTTCAAATATTGATGAAATATGAAGGGAGATTTCAGCACTCTATATTTGGGTGCGTTAAAGTGCAGTTATTTATTAATATTGATCTTCTTAACTTTTAGTTATGGTTTCATATAGGTGAGGTAAGGTTAAAACTACACATTTAAATAAAATAATTGTTACTTAGCCTTGTCAGAAATTTTTATTTATGTCTCTAGAAGCTTTTAGTTTTTTTTTTTTCAAAACACAAACTATTACTCATTTCGAATAACTCGTTCCATGTCAACGTTTTATTGGGACAGGTGCAGAAAGTCAGTTAACTTTGTTGTAAACCAAACTGTGGCAAACGACGGAAAAAGTGATATAACTCAAGGCTTTGCTTCGGACAAAAAATATTGTTGATAGTAAAGAGAAAATTAAAAAAAATCCGGCTATTTCACGTCAACGGACAAAATAAAAAAAAATGTTTGTCAAATATGTAGTGCCATTCACACATTGGGAATCTATTCAGGTGCGGATTGCTAACTAAGTGCCTCTATTCCGCTGATGGGTACTATATTGCGTATACGCAATCTCAATGAAACACTGCCGATAGACCTTTCACTTTTCGTTTTTAACATCAACTTAGAACTTTTACGTTTGCATATTAAAAGAATGAAAAGGCGAAGAGGTGTACCAAAACTGTCATAAAGGCAGTGATGTGCAACTGAGAGAGATAATTAACTGCATATGATAAAGAGGCTTTAAAATTGTTTTTGCGTGAAAACAGCAACAGTGCAATCATTACTGGCAGCCTTTGTGACCATATATACCCGTATGCTTCTTGCAATATTTTTGTTATGAAGTATATTTCACTCTTCTCCTTTTTGAACTGCTTAATTAATCGACGTTCATAGAGAGCACAAGCTTTTTAGGTATTGTCGTACAATTACACCTTTGAAAGAGAAAAATATAGGTTTTTAATGCACCTTAAATATGGAAACTCAATAACCACCGCTTAAATTTTTTCTTAAACGTTATAAAAATTAGAGTATTGTCTTCAAAAATAATATCATAATATGGTAGTCCAAAGCATTTAGAATTAGGGACATTTCTTCATGATGAAATACCATATACATATTGCACTTGCCGCTTGTAGAGCTCTAATAGTTGCCATCATAAATGTAAAAATGCCGCATCAACACAAAAATGTCAAAAACAAATTTTATTTGTTGAAATAACAAATCGAAGCGACACACTTTCATCCGTTGCCACAAGTTTACTTCAGCTCTACTTTGACTGTTGCTGATTCATAAACATAAATTCCATTAAAAGTGACACTTTTGCTCTTCACACACATTAAAGGACTTGCCGCAGTGTACTGTCACACATGTTGCACGCGCATAAACAGAAATATAACCGCATATAGCTGACACACGCTTCTCTAAGTAATGCTGAAAGGTTGTGGCAGGAATTTCAAGGTCTCTATGAGTGCTAAAGTTAAAATGAATTAAAATTCCGCTGCGTCTTGCCTGTGCATGTATTTATGAACGTGTGTGTGACTGAGTTGTAATATCCGAAAGTTGGAAAAATTTAAATGAGTTTTGAAAGGTCGTTATGTATAATGTAGGGGCACGGGGAAGTTCGATGCACTTGGAATTACGAAATTTTCACCTCTTTTTTGCTTTGAAATCTTCTACAGAACTTCTATGAAACTCATTATGTCAGAGCAATGAATGTGTCGAATGCTTGTGAACTTATGATAAGCTGTGGTATTTAATGGTGTTGAAAACAACTTTTCTGAATTTTCAAATGACTTCCATTTCTTAGTAAAGTGCTCATTGTCTTCGTTTTTATTGTGGAGTTTTTTGAGTCAACTGTTAAGACAAGAGCAGCAGCGTGATTAGAAATTGTGTATCTGCTAAACTTTTGTATTAAATTGATTTATTTTGATGATTCTTTCTTTCACAGTATGGGTTTTTAGTTTACCTTAATCTACAAAATCAGACTTACCATAATTGCTTATGTTGCCACCGCTTGGTCATATGCTCCGCCGGTTCGCCAGCCTCTCTGTAGAAAGTGTAAATTTATGAGCGTTGAGGTAAATTGCTCATCATTGTAATAAAATTACTGCATGTTATAAAGTAATTTACTGCTTCAGACGAGAATTGCTGTTACTACTGCAGTTGTTGCCCCTGCGTATGTCGCCGTTATCCGCACTTTTGCATACACTGGCAGAGCAAAGCATTTTAATTAAAAGTAATCTTTGATTTATGAAGCCATAAAGTGCTATTATCCCCATGCAAACAAGTGAAAAATGGAAAATAAACGAGTTTCCACCAGAAAGTCAAATGGAAATGCAAAATTACTTGCAAATGCAATATGTTGCGTATACGCAGTGTCATTTCTGTTTCTGTGTACAGATAATGGTAAAGGAATTGTCATTACGCTTACCTGTGTAATCTAATCAGTTCCACACAGTGCATGTGATAGGCCAACAAATTATCGTTGTGAGTGATTACCAATGAGCGAGAATGAATTCTGACTGCTTAGCACAGTGTTGATCTCGGCAACAATTCAGCAAGCAATTACAACAGGACTTGTGGCAATAGACGTTCTACTCGTAGCAACAGGCAACTGATTGTACGCAGTGACTCATTTCGGTAGCCAGAATATGTACATATGTTTAAGTAGCTATAGGAGGTTGTGAAGACTTTTAAAATCAAATGAACTTATCTACAAGTATACTCAGAAAATGGAAAGGTCAAGAGTTTACTACTGTGTTATGATGCTATTTGCACCAGAACTCAACTATTGTCGCTTAGAAAAGGTACAAACTTCACTCATTCAGAAGATGGACATAAAAAAATTAGACAATAAAATAATTTAAACAAACCAGTTTTTTAGCAAAATATGAAGACAATTTCATAATTTCAGCGAATTTAAATTCTTCTTTCTAAATGAGCTTAGACATAAAATTTACAGAAAAGCTTAGACTGCAATGAGAAATTTTAGCTTGATAATTCAAAATAAAGTTTTCTTAAAGAATATCCTTGCTTTAATGGATAATATCATACTTAAAACTCTTAAAGCTACAAAGATATAAAGTATGTGTAATAACAAAATTCATAGCTGAATTGCAAACCAAAATTCCTTTCAATTTAGCTCGCACAAATACGACGAATTATAGGCAAACACAAAAGGATCAACACTCATTATGCCACATAAGCGCTTTAAAAGCTTTCTGAATTAATGTTGAAAGGAAAATCAAAGCCCGCATTGCTTGCTCAGTACAAAGAAGTGCAGTTGAGAAAGGAAAGAATGCTAACAGCAGTATCATAGCACTTGGTTGTATGCATGTAATCTCTTTTACATCACACATGTGCTTCTAGCATACTGCAGGGCCTTAATCATTCACAGATGATGCAACACCAAACAGCCGTCGGCCCCTAACTGTGTTTACATTGCTGATTTAATGCCGTGAATGACGTCCTCACACAACACTTTTGGACACCCAAATTAGACAAGGGCAGAGCTGCATCAGAACGCGCCTTATGAGAATTGACCAAGAGAATGTAGCCAACTGCAAAAAAAAGGACATAGTTTACGTTAATTCCCGACTACATTGGAAAGGTTTTTTCACCCTAGTGCATTGCATTATTGCAGTCATGCAATGCTTGCGTCAATCTTAGCCAATTGTGCTGGGATAAACGTTGAATAGGCAACACCGATGAGAGACATATGCCTAGAAGCGTACACAGTAGTGGAATCAGGTTTGAAAAGCACTAAATGTAAAGTTTAATAAAAAGTATCAGCTTGAACAAAAAATAAACCTACCAATATGAAAGATTATTGAAAATGTGTTGTGCTACTTCCTTTTTTTCGTTTACTGCCCATTCCACGAATTTCCATGGATAAATGCCCGAACGTCTGTTTCTGTCGTGACAAAATGTACACGTTTTTAAAAGTCATTTAGTGTATAAAAAAATCAACAATGCCAAGAATCCCGCAGCACTTGCAATTGTGATTTTTTTCCAGCATTTCGACAAATAACTGACGAATGTCACGCGTTATGTTTTCCTCAAAGCCCCGAATTCCGGTTCTATTGTCCGCATAGACATTAGTGGCCAATCGAGCGGACTAAAATGTGGATTATCTGTTCACTAAAGTCAGCCGGGAAATCCAACGCAGGATTACTCTTGCCAACAGGTGCTACGTCGGACTGAGTAGACAAATGAAAAGTAAAGTTCTCTCTCGACGAACAAAAACCAAACTCTATAAGTCGTGGAGAAGCACCTGGCTTCGCTTGGAATATCCAATTGGCGCCGCGTAGCGAAGAGAAGAAACGAGTGGCGCGCTGTTGTTGACTTGGCTATAATCGCGTAAGCGGTGCCTACGCCAGTAAAGAAGAAGAAGAAAGTTTTATCTTAATAAATCTATTTATTAAAGCGATGTATGGGAAGTGGCGCCGTGTTGTCTTTCCATACGTCAGTCCAAGTAGCTACAAAAGGTCCAACGCTTGTGTATATACTTTATATTTAATGTTAATACCATCAACCAGTCCTTCAGTAATTCTGAATAATAAAATTCCTGCTAAAGACACCCGATTGGAAGGGTTTTCACTATTTTATGGATTAGTCCAACGCTTTGTATATATATGTATATCGAATATTTTTTTCTTTCTGATGAATTGCTGCATTTCATTGCTGAGGGGGAATGTATTTAAAATCATAAAATAAGATGCTATGCTCCAGCAGTTATGACTCTTTTAGGTTTGGTTTCCACTACTATTGACAAAAATATATATATATATACTATATAATAAATTTGCACACCTTCACTTTTTTACCACAAAAACAAACATGCACCGACAAATAGACAAATTCAAATCTGCATTATAGCAATACTGTAAGTTAATGTGAGTAAAAACACTTCAGTTAATTGGCAGTAAACTGAAGATTTGGGGAAATCTTGAACGATGATTTAGGACTTCAGAAGTTCATTTTTGATGTGTAATAATTTCAGAACATAGTTGCAGCATGACAAAGATAAGTTGTGACTTCGCTTTGCAAAAGATTGTTAAAGATTAGAATGTTTGCCATTTTGTTGAACTCAAATCCTCATTCCTCACCATCAAAAATTGTCTTATGCTGACTTTGTTTTGGTGACATTTCGGAAATGTACTTTGAAAGAATAAAATACCTGACAGATAATGACGAGCAGGGAAGCGGCTACATGTTTTTGTTATCATTTTGCTTTCAGATGGAATATTGTAGAATTTTTGTTCGTTCTAAACAAGAAGGGAGATCAAAACTATGCATATGTATTTGTTATTTTTGCAAATTTTCAGAAAATAATTTTGCTGATTGATGCCATTGATGAACCAAAAACAAATTCATTGACACAAGTAATGTTTGTTCTTTTGCGAAAATGGCCAAATACACCGAATATTACTATTGGAACCAGCATAGGCATAGCTAACGTATCACAGTAAATATTAAAACATTTTATTATGTGAAAAATTTTCAATTCAATGCAATTTCGATCTATGTATGTGTGAGTTCACCTTTGTTCACTTTTACTTCATGCAAATTGTATAGTGGTCTCCAATGGCTTTTGATTTTCTGACATTTCCATTAATGGACCAATGATTTTAATGGGATTTGTTCACCTTTATATAATTTTGATGACCCGTGCATTTTGAAGCGATGTTCTTTTTTTGCGCAGGTGTGTGTGTTTTAGCGAAGAACGCGTAACAATTCGCAAAATATATATTTAAGTTTTGTTATTTCACTTACCATTTTTTCACGCTATGACTGTTAGTCGTTTTCGTTTTATTACAAATTAAAAAGGAGTTCAGTAGTATAAACTTTTGGATCAGCTTTCAAATGTTCCGCAAAATGCAATTTTCTTCTATTCACTTCCATATAAAAAATTGCAAATATTTCTACGCTTAAGAAGAAGAAATAATTTAAAATATTATATACCGCAAGTTCTGCCTCAAACGTTTGCCAGCAGAATTTAAAGTTTTAAGGTTTTCCTTCTAACTTTCTTTTCAGCTTTTCTGGGCATAATATGCTAAGAAAACCTTACTACTTTACACCATTTGGCTCCTTTAGCTAATTACATAAATTTGGCTATTATAATTAATGGATATGTACTTATGTAGGTATTCGATTAAGTAGGGATATGTAAAACGCGTTCAGTGGTTGGAGGTTGGTATTTCAGTATTCGAGATTTAGCTGCCAACAAACTGTATGGCGCCATTTAGGATTGTTACAAGCTAAATGTTCATACAGAGGGTTCCATTTCGAGGTTCCTTTCTTTTTTAAAGAAAAAAATACAAAAAATTCAAAAATAATTGTCAATGTTTATTATCTTTCGAAAGAACATTCTTTGGCATTAATTTTTTGAAGATTATCTCTTTCAAATTTTTGCCTCGGCTACGTCTCAAATGTTCCATCCGCTTCAATTTCAGGCATCAAAAAGTCGGTTATCAGCGCCACAACGGTCAACATTGACGTTCAACATTTTTGAAGAAATTGGACCGATGATTCCACCGATCCACAAACTACACCAAACCGTTGTTATTTCTATAAGAATTGGCAGCTCTTGAATCTCTTGTTTGGTTGATCTTCTGCCCAATTACGGCAATTTAGCTTGTTATAAACTCATTGAGCCAGAAAAGACGAAATCGCTGAGGAAAACTTGGATCGAAAACATCGGATCTTCTTGGAACTTTTCAAGAGCTCATGGTATAGTATATCCTTTAACGGCCGTTAGCGTCAAACTGGGAATCAGAAAATAACGGTAACTATGTGATTCAGTTGAGCGCAGATGCGTACGTTAATTAGATGTATTAATCACTGACAAGGTTTGAAGAGGTGAGCTGTTAAAACAGAAACAAGGAAAAGTACAGTTTTCACTATGGTAATATGGTATAGTATACCCTATTAATATGGTATACTGTGTCTAATACGGTATAGCATACATAGTACAGTTTTCAGTGTAAGATCTGGGCGTAAATGTCGTTCCATACGCCAGCCAAGTTGCTGCGAACGGCGCCGAATCGACTACCCATGGTCTTCGTGTATACTCTCAGTTGCGGTTGCTATGTTTTCTTCACTGCGTGCTGGAAAGGTCTTTTCGGTGCAACATTATTATTGACAATATGTTGAGTAAAACGTGTTTAATACATTCTTTATAGAACGTGAAGCTTCGTGTTAAAGCTGAACGATTTCTAAACGTTGTTCAGGGGTAAATATTTCCATAATGAAAATGTTTCCTACTTGGATCACTCGTCAGTTTGTCTTTTAATTAAATTAATGTAAGAGTGATAACTTAACCAAACTATCCGTTTAATGGATCCAGAAACTTTAAGGATTTCAAGGTAATTCTATATATTGTCAAAAATGTGCTCAATATTTCACATTAGATTCGAATAATATTGCCCAATTCCATTATAAGAAATAAATACGCAAAAGAGTCTGTTTTTTACCTTGAAACCTTAACCCCTTCCTTAAATTTAATGTAAGGTTTCCCTCCACTTTGGATAATGTATAATTTGTATTATGACTTCGTTTACCCTAAACAACACCTTTCGAATCCAAATATGAAAAAAGAAAAATATAAATTCTTTAATACCATCAGTTCATTTAAGCTTTAGATATTTAACCAACATCGTTTTCTTCCAGCTGCACATTAAACTAAAGCTTTTTTCTTAACTGTAAAAGAGTTGAAATCTTACCTGGAGTTCTGTGTTTTGCTTTTAAACTGAAATAAAATTTTACGAGTTGTGCTTTTATTATTATTAAAACTTGAGATATTTGTACAAATTACAATTAATAAAATTTCATTTCCATGAAGTCCAGGGATCTAGATAAAAGTTTTACGTATTATTCCTCCATATCCAATTCACTCACAGGTTTCCTGGAATATGAAATGAGCGAAATTTCAGTTTAAAATCTTCATTAAATATACCAGAATGAACTTACTTATCTTAACAGAAGCTTGCATTATATACTTGCTTGTCTATCCTCAACAGTGGCCAAATGTCGAAGGCCAAATTGCGTTTACTGCTTTTGTGCTAAGAGATGTCAATCAGGTTACTGCCATTATCGTATAGTTGCTGTCTTTATCTCGGCCACGTAAGCATCCAAAACTCTGAGCGTTTGAGGCCAAGAGGTTGTCATCAGACATTTGATAGAGCCACATAGTTTTTCATCTGCCTGCGTAATTGCAAAGTGATAAATGGTAAATGATGTCAAAGTGAATGAATTAGCAAGGTTTCATCTTGTTAATTATGAAAAAACGTGCTAATATTATTCTGGGCGCAACAGGCCTGTCTAAGGTTAAATGTTTTATTTTAAGCAGCCATATTAGTTGTAATTTAAAATGTTTTTGATTATTTGTTGTATGGGGAATGGGTTAGGGCGTATGAACAACATTTGCGTCCAACCTTATTTTTCCTTGGCTTGGGGTGGACGTTGGAGGCGCAGACATGTGGGTGTATTTGTGTATATATACTTGTATGCCTGTGTTTAGTGGCGTTGGTAATTTTTTTGCTCTTAACATATCTATTCATAATAGTGTCTTTGTTTTTCTAAAATACGCAATAGTTAAAAGCGGGCTTAAATTTATGCCAGCAGCGTGCTTTTGTATGCGTTAAAGTGTTGGTCTTTTATGAAATATGTGATGTTGTTACGTTTTCTTTCGAATTTGCTTTTATCATATTCTTTGTCTTAAGAGGGTTCAGGAAATTTGCATGTATTAGAACCAAGGCGACTGCAGGATCTTTTGGTTAAAATAATTTTGGTTGCGGGCGAAACATACTTTGGAACTAAGGTACTATCACCGAGCTGTTTGCATAATTTCACAAAAAAAAAAAGAAAAATAATGCTGAATTTTAGAAGCATTTTGTTTGTTTGTTTTTTTTCATTTTTAAGCAAGGCGAAGTGTCCCAGTTTATTCACATTATGACACGTGCAACATGTTGGCGAAGTATGGTAAAGCTGGTGTACTTAGAACCTACTCTTGCGTCTCTTATCACTTGGCGTCAGTTTCGTGAGGCTGAGTTGCCACCAAACATTGCTGTAGTTTTGTGTTTTCTTGTGCTATTTGTTGTATTTTGAGGTAGAAAGAGGAGACAAATTAAAATTTTTAGTTTGTTATTCTATAGTGGATTGGTTCATATTATTTTGTTTCTTACTTGGTCTCAGTAGACGTTGCAATGAGTTTCAATGAGGAAACTAGATAAATTTTATCGTTATGTTTTTCAAACAAATATTGAATTGTGGTAGAGGAAGGTAGGGATTACCAAAAACTATGAGTGCATAGCAAAGTTTTGAAATGGTTCCACCTGAATATGTGATGCCATTTTTATTCACCACACAAGGGTGAAGACTGTTAACGTTTGAAAGAACCAGTTTCGCTTGAAATTTAGAAAATAAAAACAAATTTTTGGGTAGGATCACTAAAATTGATTGCTGTTTTTAAGATACTATCTATGAAATAGTAAGTTCTGAAGTTATTATATATGCACTTCTGTTGCTGTCGTCATATTGCAATATTCATCAACTCCCTTGAGGCTCCACCAGCGAAAATATACGCGTTCATTTCCGCTTTCGCTCTTGCTTCCAATCCGAGCACAAAGAGAAGCGCCTGCATACTTGGGTGAGGGGCATTTAAATATTTGCAATGAATTGTATTTTTTTTTTTCTTTGTTGCTGTTGCTTTTCTGTGGGTCAAGGTTACTGCGTCCACGCAGCGTGAGTGTGTTGTTGTGTGTGTTGGGTTTACATACAAGTATTTGCTGCTGAGTTATTTCAAAGCGCGCCTACTGCCATCTAAATTTCGAAACATTTTGCAGTTTGTTATGCTCTAGATGTTTTATTGTTTCAAGCGCTGTAACATTGACATTGATCAGAAGTGATGGCATTTTATGCCGTTCTCATTTGCTGATGTCGACGCGAGCTGGCAGCACTGCTTGTCTTTTCTGGATTTATGTTACATTTCTCATAAATTTGTGACGCTTTTCGGCCCTGCGCGCCTCTACCCTCCATCTATCACTTTGTGGGATTTTGAAGTCACATAAAGAGCGAAACCAGAACTTCAAATAATTTTCTAGCAAATAATTTTTATATCCTGAATAGGATACATTAATTCTGCCAGGAAGCTCGTAACATCCACAAAGAATCATCAGAGGCCCTATAAATCTAAACGATGAGTCGATTTAGCAATGTCCGTCCGTCTGTCTCTGTACTTGCGAACTAGTCCTTCGGTTTTTGTAATAACAATCTGAAATTTTCACTTGTCGGAACGGCCGATGTCGGACTTTTATAGCATTTAGTTGCCATACGAATTGAAAGATTAGCATCAACAGCTTGTATGGAAAACTTTTTCATTTGATGAGATATCTGTACCAAATTTAGCATGGAGTAGTGTCCAAGGCAACGGTGCAATCTCCGCAAAACTTGCTCAGATCGAGCTGCTGTAGCATGTAGCTACCATACAAACCAGCGGATCATAGTTCTTGGACGAAATATTTTGTTTTCGTGAAAGGTCTTATAGCCTTGGTGCAAAAGAAGTTAACGTACTTTCATGTTTTTTTACATTTCAGCTGCGACGGCTGTGCTTTTAAGCAAATATATAATGGAAATGTGTCGATTTCACTAAGAAGAAACGTGTTAACTAAAAATGCCGGGAGTCCCAGAAAGTCAGTATCAGAAATTTGAACCTGTCTTTGGAAAAAAAACACAGATCGCGTTACCTTCTTAAAGCTAATAAAAGCGACTTTCAAACTCATTCAGTTCCCCACTTAGTCATATTTTGCATTTGCTCTGGATTACTGACGGCTGATGTTTCTTGCCTCTCGGCTGACAGTTAGCTATCACCGTAGCATTGTTTGCTCGTCGCTTTGTCATTAGCTGAGCCAGTTTGCTCTCAAGGTCGCTTTTGGCCGCTGGGTAAACGGACGAAGCGCGGACTGATGAAACTTGTATCAGAGTAAGAAAAAGTTATCCCTCACGGAAGGCATTTCGCTGCGTTGTTGTCTGTCAAAGTAAAGGATTTCACGGTTGCACACTAACAACTAAAACTACCTTGCCGTCTGAAATGTTTTAGAATTTTCGCTTGTATTTATTTTATGTAGTAGCTGCCATTGCTGTTATTACAGTTATTTTCATTATTATAGTTGTGCGTTGTTTACAATTTAAGTTTTGCAAGGATGGATACAGTTGCAGTTTGACTTTGGGTTGCGACCAGTAGAGACTCTTTCGAATTGCAAATAATATAGAACTTTCACAATTCTTCTTTGATTAAATGCAAACAGAAATGTTTAAAGAGGACTCAATTCTTAGAGATTAATGTGAAGTTTAACCTGTGACTGGTGAACTTTTGTCAGTTTTCTTGATAGACAAAGTCAGCAGCGACTAATTGTATTCAAGCAGTAGGAACAAATCTCTTTTCTCTTGATAATTGAAACAAGCAATCACAAGCATTTTCATCAAGAGTATTATTTAGGTTAATGTCAAATATATCGGTTATTCTTCATAGTGAAAATCAATATTAGGTCTGCAGTAAATATGATTAGAAAGTTTCTAGTCTTTGAAAACTAAAATTCGACTCTGTTCAAAGAGCGTGCTCTCTACTCGGATGATTATGATTATATGGCTTTAAGCAACTTTCATTTTTAGACGAATCTGCGTTGAAATTGGTATCATTGCAAAAACGCAAATCGTCTTGATGCATGCATTGTTTTCGGATGTTGCAAATTCATGAAATCAATGTGGCTGACTTGTGCAAATTGTGCCTCAATCAAATGCAAATACGGCAATATTGTCAAAACGTTGTATTTCTTTTATGGAGGACGAAATAAATTCGAAAAATAGTGACGGCCAGTGGTGAGCCAATATCATTACATAAGGGAGAAAGGGACTACATTTAATTTGAGTATTGAAAAATTATTATATTGCTTTTGGACAACATGCTGATTTAACGAACTAAATAGAAGTTTTGCTGAATTCGGTTCACAGGCTCCTTGGCAGCTAATTTGCTCGAGCATTAAAAGTGGAATCGCTGAGTTCACATCTCTAAGTTTCGCTTTCTTTGTATGAACTGCTTGTGGCCGCTGAGGAATTTCTTAATTTCCATGTAATTCTTCGTCTGCGGCTGGCTGAGTGGGCGAAATGAAATTGGCTTCGATTGCAATCACTGCAGCTTTACAATTTATTTCAACGAACAACTTCGCGAAAAAATGTGTTAGTGTGTGCGGCAGAGTGTTTGTAAGCTTCTAGGACAGTTTGCTTTGTAAAATACTTCTCGCTGAACTGATAACGCCTGATTGCATCTTGAAGTTTCCATTGATCCCCATGAAGAGGTGCATTACTAACGTCCGAACAAAAAGAGAAGTCAAATACTAAACTTTTTAGTGAATGGCGCTGCTAATGCTAGATTGAGAGCAGAAGTTGTAAATCTTATGAAAGTTGTTGGCCTTAATTTAAGTTTAATTTGTTTGCTGATTAACTTGAAATTTTGAAAGGTGAGGGTGGATGCAGTAACTCCGAAATAGATATTACATAATTAATTTTTTTAGAAAACAGTATAGTGCGAAAGTAATGTATGTTTCGAACGGGAAAACTTTAAGTTAATTTAACACACTTAAAAATCATTTATACGCATATATCTTATATACAATAGTTTCGTACTTGTCACTGTATATTTAAGACCTTTGTGGACATTAAGTGAGACTATGGTTCACTAATAATATTTAAGAGGTTTTCAATGTAAGATTTTCAATTTAATTTTGTGGCTGTGAACGGTCGTTGTCTCCACTGCTCATATTTCACCGTAAATATACAAGTATATTATATAATATTAAATACGATTACTCAATTTTTTATTATCATAGTGCTTATGTACAACAAAAAGTAATTTAAGATACAAGCAATTGTTAGCCATATGAGGTCATAACGCTGATTATTGTTCAACTCAAGCTTGCCTATCATCATTCCCAAGAGAACGTAGAAATTGCTATGGTGGATATCCGGCTCTACTGACCTACCCCCACGACTACTTGAAAATGCTCATATGTATATATGCGTATGTATTAATTAAAGTAAAAAAATGTGTTAATTTTTTTACTGAATTCCAAACGACTGTGCCTCTACTTCCTCCACACAGTGCCGCAAAAAGCGTGAGAGTATTTATTTGAAATGAAAAAGCGGCAAAATCATGGATTCAGCCAAGTGGGTAATACTCACTAAAATGTGTCATGGCAGCACACACACTTGTTGTTAGTCTTAATTCAATATTTCAACAAGGTTATCAGCCCAATGGAGTTATTTGACCTCCGGTGCTTAAAAGCCATATTAAAAAGTCAATGAAAGGCAAATGAAACATTCAACAATATTCAGCTTGCATATATTAAGAGAAGAGCGCAAACACAACTGGAAAACGGGGCTTCCAGAGTAAAACTAGTTAATGTCTGAGTTAAGTGACACACATTTAAGCTCGTCCATCTGGCGCCGCTCTCTCGTCAAGTAAGAAGGTACAGTGTTCCAGGAGAAGTTCAAAATGGAAAACACGAAACCCGAAAAAGTCGAAATTGCTTATAAAATGTGCCCGAAAGATATTTTCGTTCAATAATTTCAGACCCAAATATAACTTCTTTAAAATTTCTCTGTAAATAAAAAAGCTATAAAACGGCTGAACAATTTTTCGGTGTTAAAGGTTTCACTTGAATGTTTTTTCTAATATATCTGAATGCGTTTTTCAGCCTTTTCTTACTTTACAAACATCGAAAACTATCATATAACGGACTTCAAAGGTTCATTTAGTGTTGGATAATTCGCTGTCTCTCTTGTTTATCGACTACTGAAGGGTTTTATTAGTACCGATCGGCACGTAAAAGCAAATTTTTAGGGAATTGGCAGCATTTTCCAGTCACCAGAGCTCAATTTTTTGCACACATGAATGCCCCAGTGAGACTAAGCCGCCTACAGTTCCATTTACGTTTTTCGCCACGAAAAGTTTGTACGTGAGATATAACATTAAAATCATTTGCGCTGGAAAGAATACTGATGCCAAAATATAAATTAACAATTATGGCTAGAAGCTGTGCTAGAGGCAACCGCAACAAATCGCAATTTCAACTTGAACAACTTTGGTTTCAACCGCATTTGTTGCAAGGAACAGCCAAAATCAAATATTTCTGCCAAGTTTACGTACTCCGTAGGGGTTTCATGTATGCTTTTGTACGTCAGCTCCTACTGTGGCGGCGCCAAGGCACATTTCCAACTCAAAGAGAGCTTACTAAAGTTACATTCGCAAATTTGCGAAGTTGCAGCCAATACTTGCAACTACGAAAAAATTATATCAGCGCTCCTCTCCACCATTTCAGGCCATTTGGATGCGATTGGCTTGCGAATATAATCGCCATAATTCGCGTTTTCGGTTGGCCACCGAACGCCAACATTTGCCAATCTCCTGTCCTCGAGTGCCGCTGTGAACGCTTTATTGACTTAGTAAGTCTCGAGGTAGCGTCGTCAAGCGTCCAAAAATACAACATCCCAGCGGCATTTTCAGCCAAAGTCTCTAAATTTGTTCATTTGTGGGTGTGGGTCATCACTTACTTAAGGCAAATTGTTAGCAGCCGCAGAGCAAATAAATACTTTCACCACTTGTCTTTGGTAGTATACCACATCGCAGTATCGTTGTCATCGGTAAGGGGGTATTAGATTGTAATATAGATAAGATTTTGATTATCTTTGCAAAGATGAATCGAATAGTTTAGTCAAAGTTGCATTCTCTTTGCGCTTAAGACCTTTTGAAAAAGTTATGGTGGTAATAAACTTGTTTGCTTCAATTCATACTGACATAAGGGCAATTAAGCGGAGACATAAGCTTATGTCACCGATATTCAAAGTCTCTTATTTGTGTTTTTATGCCATTTTTTCTTATTTTACTTAAAAAAGTTCTCTGCACTCTGTTATATAAAGTTAATTAAAAATTATTATATGATGTGTGACTGAGTTAAAGGCTCATAGATTCCGCCAAAAGAGTGAAGAGCGATCGAAGTTGTGTGGTCGAATAAAGTAGCAGATAGGATCATTGCGGTATCGAATGAGATGGGACATTTAAAATAATTATTAGAAAATATTCAATTGAATCAGATATATATCAGTTAACTGAAACAAAATTATAAATTATTTAAAATCTTATATTTGCACTTTGTACTTTTCTCTCCAAATTGGTATGAAGCCAGAAAATATTTTTTTTTTAATACCAAATTCAGTGTCATCTGCTCATAATGATGACACAATAATAATGGTAATTGCACTGACAACCATTGGTAATGGAAAAAATATTGGAAAGGGAAACAAAACACTAAATTGATGACTGCAGCGAGCCAATTAAAAAGCCATTAAATTAATTCCTCCAAATAACATCGATGAAATTGTTCGCGGCGTGTAAAACTCATTTGTGGGTCCATTATTGGGTATTGTTTGCGCATAATTTTTTTTACGCTTCTTATTGGAGTTTAGTTGAGAGCTGTTTATTTGAATTTTATTGATCGGACTTTTAATGTTAACATTCGTGCAACTTAATTTTCTGTTAATAAAGGAGTCTGTTAATCGTAATAAAGTTTCCATCAAGTTGTGTGAAAGCTCTCTTGAAAGTCAACAATGAGCATGTGCTCAGCCTCCAAATTCTTTATGTTCTTGGAAGTGAACAAATGAATGAATATGTGAAAAAGGTAAAGAAAAATATAGCAATAAAATTTAAAAAAATTAATCTAATATAAAATAAAATAAAAATACTTCCAGCAAAGTTTTTTTCCTCAACTGACAACAAAAACAACAACATCAAACAGTAATAAAAGAATACAATTAAGAAAGCAAAAAAACTGGTTGGAAACTAAAAATGTGAAAAAATGTTTACTGTACTCAAAAGCCCATCTGGATATCTAAAGGTAAACCAGACTATGTACGAAGTGTGGAATGTGTGGAAGAGACGGAAAAAGGTAATAACAACGGAAAGTTCATTTAGTGCGACCGACGAAAGTCAGCACGTGAGTGACAGGCGGAAAAGTGAGTAAGTGAAAAATAAGAACAATTAATGTGCGTGATTGTATGTCTGCGCGTGGGCGAATACAATGCATCTCGGGGATATTTGTGCAAGAAAGTCAAGGTTTATAAAACTGAACTAAAAATAACCCGGAGGCAGAAATGTTGTAAATTGTTGCAGAAATTAAAGTTTCGCCAAAAGTTGATAGTGGGGATCTGATGGAATGGGAGAAAGAGAGGGACAGAAAGAGTACTGCGTACAAATTGCCTCTGTTCGAAGAGGCTCTGATAGAAATCATTTACTTAGCCGCGATGAGAAAGTAAATTTTCATTAAACATAGTTTCTTTTTGGATTAATCTGCAACTATTTTGCACGCGTCCTTTCTTAGTCTATAAAATTATTTATTCGACTTTTATAGAAAAAAATGAATTAAAGTGAAATCACAATTATGCTATTGGCTACGTACAAGTATATTATATGAGTGTAAGGCAAAATTGAAAAACTTCAAAATATTTGGTTCTCACAGTGTGTGCCATCCATATTACTTTTGGAAACGCTGCATTGCTGATATTGACTTGACAATGTAAACATTGATGATTTATGTGCTACATCGGTAATGCCAATGGCCTACAGTCATGCCCACATAAAACGTGGGAACAGAAAAATGTAATAAAATGAGTTTCAAAAAGGTAATCGAATGCGAGACATATTCGAATAATTTTACGTACGTACATGGAGAAGTGCATAAACTTGTTCCCTGTAAGAAATATAACAGGCATTACTTTATTCGTACTCGAAAATATTACATCTATATAACCAGTACCATTTTTTGGGATTAACTTTACTTACTCTATGAGCTTTAAAGGAATATTTATTTTCTTCTGCTTTGCAGTAAAGTATGTTTTTATCAGTGAGAGAGAAGAATTTACAGTGATACAAAATGAGAATATTAATGGAACAGTAAAGGAATTATAAACAGTAAGAATTTTCAAAAAATCGGGTTTCTATTTATTATTTCTTTTATTCACATATAACGGGTGATTTTTTTGAGGTTAGGATTTTCATGCATTAGTATTTGACAGATTACGTGGGATTTCAGACATGGTGTCAAAGAGAAAGATGCTCAGTATGCTTTGACATTTCATCATGAATAGACTTACTAACGAGCAACGCTTGCAAATCATTGAATTTTATTACCAAAATCAGTGTTCGGTTCGAAATGTGTTTCGCGCTTTACGTCCGATGAGCGATGAGGCTCATTTCTGGTTGAATGGCTACGTAAATAAGCAAAATTGCCGCATTTGGGGTGAAGAGCAACAAGAAGCCGTTCAAGAACTGCCCATGCATCCCGAAAAATGCACTGTTTGGTGTGGTTTGTACGCTGGTGGAATCAGTGGACCGTATTTTTTCAAAGATGCTGTTGGACGCAACGTTACGGTGAATGGCGATCGCTATCGTTCGATGCTAACAAACTTTTTGTTGCCAAAAATGGAAGAACTGAACTTGGTTGACATGTGGTTTCAACAAGATGGCGCTACATGCCACACAGCTCGCGATTCTATTGCCATTTTGAGGGAAAACTTCGGACAACAATTCATCTCAAGAAATGGACCCGTAAGTTGGCCACCAAGATCATGCGATTTAACGCCTTTAGACTATTTTTTGTGGGGCTACGTCAAGTCTAAAGTCTACAGAAATAAGCCAGCAACTATTCCAGCTTTGGAAGACAACATTTTCCGAAGAAATTCGGGCTATTCCGGCCGAAATGCTCGAAAAAGTTGCCCAAAATTGGACTTTCCGAATGGACCACCTAAGACGCAGCCGCGGTCAACATTTAAATGAAATTATCTTCAAAAAGTAAATGTCATGAACCAATCTAACGTTTCAAATAAAGAACCGATGAGATTTTGCAAATTTTATGCGTTTTTTTTTTAAAAAAAGTTATCAAGCTCTTAAAAAATCACCCTTTATTTAAAAATATACACAGAATATTTTATATCTTTCCGGTGAATATTTTAAAAGTTACGCGCAAATTTTAAAAGTCGCTTATGAGTGCTTGGAAGTACAACGCCATATTTCAAATGCGCTTTTCTCTAAATGATGCTTTTAAAGTCGGTGACCAAGGTTACTCGAAAACGGCTAAACCGCTTAGCCTCAAAATATAACAGGATCCAGTTCAGAGTTATAGTAGCCATCGCAAAAGGAGAGGAGCTCCCGGAGATCAGCTGTAGTTCCATTCCAAATAAATATTTTTACAAATTCAAAGTCTTAAGATACAGTTAAAAAATACTATAATATATGTACACATTTTTGGATGAATAAATTCAAAAGGTTTCTTAGAAGAAAATCTGGAAAATTCGCTTTTTTCGTCCTGCTAATTGTGTATAACTCTTTAATTGGCACAGCTAAGTGAGACTCATTGCTGACTAGTGGGTGTGTTGGTGTGAGTGTAAGGGATCATAACAATTTTAATTCAATTCACCAATTAATACTCGTTTTACCATTATTCGTTGCTTCAGTGTAGTCCAAATTTCCGAATTTGAGATGTAATGTTGCCATTCTTATCTCAGCCACTACAGTGCTGCCTGATGAAATGTTCAGCAAATTCGTTCCAAATTCCAACAATAATCACACACTTTTACTAAGATCCGTTATGACGGTCTAATTTGGCAAAGCGTTACGTGTTGCCAGAAGTAATCGAAAAATATTTGGCGCAACCGCCAAATTAAAAACAGAATGCAAAGTGGAAAAATTGCTGAGTGAACAGATTGAAGAAAACTATGTTTTGGGGCAAGTGGCCACCAGTTGGGCTTTCAGAGAAATACACATTGTGTATTGTGTGTGGAATATTAGGAAAGCAGCGCTAAGAGGAAAGCATGCAGAGTAGAAAAGGGTAAGAACTATGTTAATTTGCAAATAAGTATGAACAAAGAAGTATTAAATTTCAGAACATAACACACACCACCAGTGAGAGAATTGGGAAATCTGTGACGAATATGTTGAGTTTTCTATTATCGCGAGCATCAAAACTGGGTTTCCAATTACTGCAAATAGGCATTTGTGGCAAATTTGGCAAAGAAAATGAGAATAGAGACTTGCCCATATGGTTGAACAAATAACCGCCGCTGGAACAATAGTCGAAAGAGACAAATTAAGGGAAGGCAGCGTTGCAAGCTGAGTGATGGATTTGGGCCCAATTAATATTTTTCGAGCAAAAAACGAAAGGTGCGACTTTCAGAAAGCTCAATATATTCATACGAGTACGTGCAAAAGGATAGATAAGTGTTTTTAATGCCTTATCACCACTTGTGCCACATGTAGAGCTTGTGTGCACTTTACACGCCATAAGTCCTAAATAAGTGATCGTTGATGGTGGAAATATGAGAGCAAAGGAATATGGGAATCGTAGTAACGGTAGTTGTTTTTGTTGTTTTATGTGCAAAGAAAAAATTTTTTGTAAATGTGAAGAGTTTAGTAAGCTGTACAAACACACTTGCATCAGTCATTCACTAGCAGTAACAGTTACATGCAGACGTAAGTGACAAGCCATTACTGACACTCATACGCACCGTCACACTTCTCCTTCCTAAAAAGTGCTCATATAAAAGTGCCACATATTAAAAAGTGCTTTCTTGAATTACAATAAAGTAATTGCGTTTTTATGAGAAAATTACATAGAAGGACTCGCTGTTGAATGATGCTGGAAGGCTGATTGTGGAAGGAGGGCAATGGTTTAAAAGAACATAAATCGTATTTCTAAGCGCCTGTTGAGAGTGTGAGTGTATTAAATCCAACTTCGTCATCAAATTTCGCTAAAAGCCGCTTAGCCGTCTAAGAAAATTGCAGATTTGCAGTTAGGGCGTAATTCTAATTGCTTAGATGTGTCTCCTTTTGCTTCGGCGAATTCTTTTTTTATACACTTTTTGATTTAACACTTTCCTTTATTGCTTTGGATTTGAGTTTTCACTCTTCGTTATATCCGCTGTTCGCAAGACTCACCGCGCGGGAAGGGAAAATGATAAAATTTCTGCGCTTTCCTTCTTTTCTCCTTCTTTGTTTATAAATTCTCTGTGCTAAGCTTTGCGTCTGTCATTGGTTGTTATGGTTAGCTGTCGGAATTTTGACATTTTTATGCTTTCCTCTTCCAATAATAAAGATTTGGATTTGGAGGGGGCTACCATATTTCTCTAGCTATTTACTTACATTCGTTCTCTTGGTTTAGTTCTAACTTTTATCCAATTTCTTTTCTTATAATCGCCTTTTTTGCTACTACGACAGCAGATTTTTCACCGAAAAACAAATTATTAATGAGTTTTGCTACTCAAATTAAATAGGAGCACAAAAAAAATCGAATTGCGTCATAAAAAAGTAATAAAAACAAAGTGAAACATAAAATATAAATAGAATTTGGGAATTCAGTGTTGCCTCCTACAAATACAAATTCTTTTTTATTTCTCTCAAATATCCTTTCAATGTTTTTTTGCTGTTTCTTCGTCCATAATAGATGTTGACATTACTGCCTGGACAGACGATTTGCCGACACTGAAGATTAATGCGTCTCTAATCAAACTATCTGACGCTCAGGCATGTCCAGATTTAAATAAATTTTGTATTCCAATCACCAGACGATCGCACTAAACCAGCGACCAATCGAATCTTTCATCTTAGCTTTGGTAGAAGTTTTTTATTGTGTTGTCTTTTAAAGATTTTCATTTAATTCGGTTTAGCGTTGTATGTCGAGTGTGAATGTGTTTCTTGATATACTTGTATTCTTTTTAATGTAATTTTGATCATGTTCATTGCACTTGCTTACCAAAATAAAAAATAAGCTGAATATGAGGGTACCGCACGAGATATAATACAAAAAATTCAAAGGGCCCCCAAATTTCTCTTCAATCGATTTGCATTAGATTGAATTGGATCTCTTACAATAACGTCAAGGGAAAGTGTTGGGTGGGATTGACAGTGAGCCACCTACTCTGGGCAAGACCTAAATTTGGATCAGAAGTGCAAGCAAAGCATGGCAGCGGCCAGCTTGTATCAGTAGGTGACGAATTGTCTTCCAACATGATAAATCGGATTATTACCAATTTTAAAAAAAAAACTTCAATTTAATGCTAAAATAATGAATTTTTTTTTATTAGATCTGATACCCAAATTTTGTGACAACCACTTAGAACAAATACGCTTTCTGTTCCCACGACAGCCGTTTTTAGTTATTATGGCAATCTAATCTTTTTTGAATCGGTGAAGATTAAATTTTTAGGTTAGCAAACTATATTTCTCAGTTTTAAAGTATATTAGATATCGTCTGCCACATACCATTTACTGTTATAAATTTAATTATTCGACATCATTTTTAAATTTTTTGTAACAAAGCTTGCTGATTATCTATTTAATTAATCCTCAATGAGTTACATTGCTTGCAGCTGAGTCAGTCATAAAAAAATTTAAAAGTCACGCGGTTTTTAATTATGTCTAGTTATTTAGATTGCATCGAAAACCAGCGCAACATTCTAAATGGATTTTTTGCCAGAAAATTATTCACATTTTTAATTTGTTTTGAAAATAATTAATTTTTTATTTGACAGCTGTAAAAGCGGAATGTGATGCATTTTAAAAATTTTAAGAAAAAATAAATATTTATACAATTTTAAACTATAGAGACTATCTTCAAACATCTGAACCACAAAATGCCTATGCAATTATCTCCTAAATTAAAAACGACTAAAATGCTGATGAGCACGAGATCACACATATACACTCACGTTCATACGTAATGTACATACATCCCACAATTTAGCAATCCTCGGACTGTGTGGCTAATTAGGGTTGCCAAAATGATTTTCAAAAATAACTGGAAAATTTCGTCCAAAATTGTTTGTGCGCTTTTTGATTTGCTCTCAACTGAGTTGACTTCCATTGTTGCTATTGCATAAGCTAAGCGAATAATTGCGGCACAAAAATCGTTAGCGTCAACAAAATTCGTTGCTGCCAAATATTTGCAAATTGCCGCTTGTTGGCGTGCTGTAAATAAATAAACGCCAATAACAACAACATGCTCGTTTGCTTTGGTGTTGACAATGATTCCACAAAACAGTAAAGCTGCGCCTGCTTTGGGAATTCACACAATTTCTGCTGCAGTTTTAACAGAAACCGATTTAACAGAAAGCGATTCGCAAATTTTTATAAATTTTCTCGTTTCACTAATTTGACATCTATTTAATTAAATTTGTTGCACTCGAAAGCGTTGGCGGTGAAATTCGATACAAATTTATAGAATTGTTGTGGTTGGTGCTTCAAATTATTATCTTATTACTTTAATTATATTACAGCTATAAATAAGATTTCAATTGGAAATTATCTTGAAATTATAATTATGTAATTATTCACTGTTATGCGGCAGATGGGTATGTGGTCGTATGTTCATATTATATGTCTCCATGTGAAACAGAATGGACTTCAGAGTTTTTTTGTATCAGGGGGGTTTTTTGCGTACGAAGCTGATGCACAAACTTAAATAATGTACCAAAGGTTCAAATAGAATTATTCAGTTCATATTTAAGAAATAAATTCACAAAAAAGGTCATTTTTTACTGTGGTATAGTATTTACTAAAGTATATTATGCTCTTTGAAATATAATACATATAATACTTCAATTTCATTTGTTTGCCTTATGCTTGACTGCGGATTTTAGTTTTGTGGTTTTCTTTTGGTTGCGCAGCTAATTATGTGTGGATAAAATTTGGTAAGCCGCTTTCCAAAGTGGTGGAATAACGTATGAGATGATAAAAGTGAGTTAGAAATATTAGAAACTCTTCAAAATAGGAGCACAGTATTGGAATAAAATGAATTTGGAAGCAAATTAAGTGCTTCGTAGGGTAACTTACAAAATGATGGAGATTGCAGTTGTTGTTTGAAGAGCCCAAAGGTTGCAGAAACAACGGGACAACTGTGATTATGCGACGAGGAAGAAAATGGGAAAAATTAGCGTTGCACGTACTATATACACGAGTATTGACATTTCAAATACATATTCACTAAAAAGTTCGTCAACCACCAAAGGCAGATTGTTTTTCGATTTCATAAGTGAGATAAACACGATGATAGCTAAGTCTAGGCGGAGATTGAAGGACTCATGCAGATAGAAAACTGGAGAAAATATTTAATTTGGGTGTAAGTTATTTGGAATCTTGGGCAAATCTTGAAGTCTTGAAAAAATCTGTCCATTCGTTCACGTTATCGCTTAAGTAAACATTGAGATAACTTGATATGGCTTGGTATGCGCGTTCTTTAGTAAAATCACATATCTCGGGACTTAGCGATTTCGATTAAATTTGGTACCGGACTTTCTTGTCATACTTTCATATCACATTATGAAAATAAGCGAAAGCAGACAACAGCCATGCTTACTTCCCATATAACACAATTTTCAAGTCCATTTGATGCTTTTCATTCGAGTGTTCAAATTAACAAGAAAGTAATGTAACTTAATTAAACTTCGCATTTAGAGTATGCCACCTTATGAACAAAAATTGTTCAAATCTAACAAAACCTGTTCAAGACCGTAGGTACTGAATTTGTAGATCAAGTTCTTACAGTTGGTCAGTGTGCCAAATTTGTAACTAAATTGAAAGAGAATTTTTTCCTGATAATATTGTGTGCTACAAATGGGTTAAATTGACTCAAAGAGAAACCCCTTTAAACCCAATTAAATAATTTTCGATCTTCCTGTTTATACCGCTTATGCCAGTCAATTTGTGAGTTAGCGTGTTCTTAATATAACAAAGAAATAAAATCGGGTGAAAGCTAGTCCTAGACCACAAATAAATACTGAAGGTACTTCCCTCGCTTTAATTCTTGTAAGTTTAAAAGGTATGAAATGTTCGGTCAAACCCGCACTTAGCTCTGCCTTATTTATTCATATTGTTGTTGTTGTGGCGTAAAATGTTGCCATTTATATGACAAATTTTTCAACACTTTTTTATTTGTGTTTCGCCGTCGACGTGCATATTACATTTTTTATGCGACTCAACTCATTAGGGCTGTTTCACTGCATAAAATAAGAAACATGGATATAGCAGCGAATGGAAAATGCTAGGAAAGAAGGAAAAATGCAATAAGTAGCATTTAATTCTGTTTTGAGCGTCAGCCATTACATTGCAGATGAGCATTTTATTATGGAGAGAAGTTGCTGCTGACAAAACTCAAAGCTGCAAATGCAAAGCGCGGAGCCTTCTCGCTAGCTTCCACGCAATTTTTTAGTCAAAGTGAAGTGAAAAGGCAACAAAATACAAAAACAAATTCAAGAGGCAAAAATACAGTTTTATTTCGTTTTCCCGTGCCCGTGCTACTTTTCGTGCATTTCTTTTTTTTTTGTTCACGCACACACCTACTTGAAGTCGTGTTCTGCTTGAGATATTAAAATGTCTTATTTTGAAGCCTCGAGTGCAACACTTGGCGAAAAACGGAAACGCTGTCCTCAACAACAACAGCAACTTAATGATCATTTAGAAAGCAGTTTTAGCGGGTGCAGCAGGGCGTATACGGAACCTTCGAATGAGGTTTGTTTTGCCAGAAAACTGAAACTCGCACGCATGTTCACTCGACGTATGTTTTGTTTAATTGTTTATTCCTGTTTTTGAAAGCGGCGTGGGAGTTGAAAACATAGCAACTTGCATCAATGGGGACAAAAAGATGCAAAGATGACACACACAAATTCACATCTTTATTCCCATATATAATAAATTCGCTTCGGGACTACGCGTGTGGGGCCACTTCCGTTACACTGACCGGGGTGGTAGCGGAAAAGCGAGTAGATGGATCACCACCGGCGATGCAGAGCCGCGTGCCGCATGCCGCTTGGCTGTGGCTTTGCTTTGCGGTTGCTTTATTTTGATTTTACAACACTCATACAGCTGTTGCCATAGCCATTGGTGTTAACGTCAGTGTGGAACATGTTATCTTTAGCTGCCCAGCTGGTCCACTAACAAAAACAAAAGCTGTTAAAACGATAGCAAAGCGGCATTCGGTGGCATTCATTTGATTTTTTATGTTGTTTATATAATAATAATTGCATAGTTGTGGTTGTATGTACCTTCAGTGATAATAGTGACATTTAAAAGGGTATAGTGTGCGTATTCAGTTTTCAAAAACAGTTTTGTAGTAAAATTGCTGTAATAAATCAAATAATTGATTCAAAAGGTACTATTTTAGTATTTTTTGGATACAAATTATTTACATATACTTAAATACAATTTTCGAAACTCATTATAAAATAATACTTTTAATGCAAATGCTACCTTTTATAGATGGTTAATTGCAATGAATATATAAAGTTCCTTTTCCTTTACTCGTGGTGATGAAACTTCATCAAAAATGTTTTTTCTGTTCTCAAAGTAGGAATTTATACTCGGGGGCAACGTCTTGGGGGAGGAAAAACGATCTTTGCTGTTTTTTAATATTCAGGAAAATACTTCAATAGAATTTTTTACAAAATTTATTATAAAAGATAAAGAGTTGCACACTAACAATGTAATAATCTGAATAACATTTTGAGGAACCAAGGGATATGTCACAGTTGAAGCATAGGGCAAACTGTGAGAGCGACACATTGCGACGTAGGAGTGACAAAAAAAAAACACTATCGTTATTTTTACTTTGTCGTCGCGACGTCTCACTCTCACAGTTACCCTATGCTTTGTATGTAGCAAATACTTTTATTTCTCCAAATTTTTAAAAAAGGTATTTAAAAACTCCAATTCGGGCAAAAATTTCTGCAAATTGTGTCAAAAATGTACAAGATATAGGGCGAAAATGAGTTTTTTCTATGGCTTTTAATGAGATGTCTTGTAAATTTCTTATCAGTTTCCTCAAAACCCGTGAGGAATTTTGGAACTTTAGACTTTGCGTGGCTTCTAGTTCCTAAATTTTCTATATTTAATATCGAACATATTTTGTAAAGATTCACATTTGTTCAAACCACCTCATGAAACTTGTAGGTAGGTAGATAAAGGGGGGGCCGCAGAACATCCCTTTGGGCCCCCGGGCGCTCGAAGATGAAGCTACGCCACTGTATGTGAGTTTGTAAGCTATATGCACAATTTTAGTTTGGTAAACAATGTTTATTGCAACCTTTTATTATTTATTTAAATTCGAAGTACAAATGCGTATCCTTTTATTAAATGATGTAATATACATTTAAAAAAGCTAGAGTTTCGATTACCCAGGTTATGTTCCAGCTATTCCCACTAAATCTTTTGTGTTTTGGCGGCCTAAGAAAAGTGTATTTTTTTGTTTACTAAAAACCGCTCAGGACATGTTACGCAAAAAGAACGAGGCACTTTAAAATAATAATTACAAAAATTTGCTAGTTCGAAGAGTGTTATGTGAGAGGCTTTTTCATAGAAATCGATATAATATCTTACAAAATTCATCCTTCTTATATACTCAATAAACATAGTTGTAATAATATTAAACCTTTTTGTACTCATTAAAATTAGCACCGTTGAATTTGTCATTTATATGAATAACTCACATAACGTATACACATACATATAAATATATGCACTTTTGGAGAATAAATAACATTCGAACTGCTGATACCAATTAGCTCATGTTTTAATGGCGTATGAAATCAACTTTCAATTTTTCACTTCATCTCAGATCCGCACATTTTTCATTTGACATGAGTAGTCATTGAATGGAAGCATTGAATTCGAAACGATTTATTTTCAATACAAGATTTTCAATACGGATCAATTTTATTTTAAAGGAAATAAATGCAATTTATAAGGCTTTTAGCAAAAAAAAATATATAAGAATGACAAGGGAAGCAAAAAGTAGCAGTAATCTGCGGAAAGTGTAGAGATAAAATAGGAAATTTCCGTGTTTCCGAATATTTATTGAAGTGAGTGTATGTATGCGGTTCGCTGTCAAAAAGCCTTTCTTATACTTTTTGACAGATATACGCCAATAGTAGTTTTATAAATGGGTAACTTGGAGAAAGAAAAGGACATATTTAGTAGGTAACACACTCACACCCACACACTCATAGAGGTAGCAAGTGCAAGACTTTTTCTAAAATATGGAAATCCCATAATGTATATAACCCATAAGTAAAAGTGAAACTAATAATAAAACTATTTTCGACACGAGGTCGAAAGGGGAACATTTTTAGAAAACAAAATGAACAATGTTGTAGTAAGTATTTGTTCGCATATTCGGATTTTAATCTATTACCCTGTTTGTGAGTGCTGACCAGTCTGACCTCCGCCTTTATATTTTTGAAGTATTCATTTAATATTAGTAATTAACTGTATATCAGAAGGTTATCACCACTCTTTATCATATTTGATTTACGTTTGTGGAGTTGGCTAAAATTAAAAATTTATTGTCTCTGTATTTAAATTAATAAAAATTTTAAAGTTTTTCAGATTATTCCATCTTAAATAGTGCAACATTCTGAAGCATTCTATTTTCTATTTTTCACAAAAATTCAATAGAAAATAACGGCGAGTTTCCTTTCTTAGCCAAAATAAAAGCTTGTGTACTTGTTTAGCATAAAGTGCTTAATGATCTCATAAATATTTATGGAACGATATTTTGAATAGAATTAATAATGTCATCACCACCGAAACACCTAAGGTAACTAAGACGCTGAGTTCATTCAATTTTCAGTGGAACAAATGAATCAAATCGATAAATACATAAGACAAAGGAAACGAGACAACACACCAAGAGTGATTTTAAAAACAATGTTGAAATCGCAATGGGAGAAGAAAACACTGAGAAATACCATAAAATAAATGAAAATGTAGAAAACACAGCCGTGAAGAAATATAAAAATGTAGTTTTAGTTGCAGATATAATCTCTTTTATTCCACAGGCGACGATAAAATACAAGACAAAATGGCTAATTTGCTGGAAATTACTTCAATTTCTAAATTAGCAGAGCAAGCACATGTTACATTTGTAAATGGTCGCAGGGCAAATGGGAAGCAATACGTTTGTGTGTATGTGTGCGTTGGTGATTAAGAAAGCAAGGGCATGCGGTTTGCCGTGGTAGCCTGAATAAGAAACAGGCGGAAAAGTGGAAGAAAACCCACAAGTAAACCAGATGGTTGTGCGTGTATGTTAGGACAGAAAACGTTAACTTCCGGATTTAAATGATAAATGTTTTAAGAGTTTGCGTATATGCATAACTTCCGTGGTTTTCGGGAAGCGTTTAAGTAGTAGTTTGTTGCTCCTTTTGTATCTAAATATGCTTGCATATGAGCTATAGGCTGAAGACATGCTTTGAAAATTAAAGCGCCACGAAGTTTCGAGTGGTCTTATCTTCAAATTATATTGGCGATGTCGTCACGTCAGCTACTCAACTCAAGTGGTAATTAAATGACTCACGTCGGTACAAATGCTTAGGAGTATGTGGGTATATGTATGTAAGTGCACTGGTGGGACTACAAATGAGAATACTCAGCGGATGATAAACGCGGCAAGCGTAGCATAACAATAGGCGTAGTTGCACTGCTGGACTAATGAAAGCATTTACATTCACCTCTGCGACCATGCCTTACCTGGATGTTTGACTTTCCAACTGCTTCGCATTATTTAAGTTTGTTAATTGTACTTTATCAGCGTTATATATCTCGACTTTTTAACATTTCGCTGTTTATGATAAAAATAAAGAAATACGCTCCTTTAAGGGACAAAAACCTACACAGTTATTCTGCTGAGTCAAAAATAAAATAAATAATAGTTTGAAATTTGTGATATGGAGAGTATTTTTCTATCTGACTTTTATGGCACACTTTTGAATTTTTCGCTTTAATGTTGAATACTTTAAATATGGAATGAAAAAAAAATGTGAATAAAAATTTCTGTGACCTGCGAAGGTCGCTATTGCCAGCGCTTAGCACACTTTGCTATGATGTGTTTGGAATTGTCTTTGATGTTAGCGATTACTAAAACGCCGGTACAAAGCACAAATGATACTTTTGCACACAGGCTTTTCGCTGCCCATTTTGGCTTCGTTTTTCCCGCGAAATGCCTGAGTTCGGCTGCAGTAGCACCAATTTGCCGATGCGTTACATCCTTGAATAGCACCTATTCAACGGCTAGAAATGTTGCTAACTACGGAACTAAAAAAAAAGAGAGTTCAAGCATCATGTGCGATTACCACCTACTATTGGTTGCTGGTAGCATTGAACCTAACTGAACCTGAATGTAATGAATTATACTGGATTGTGTATTGCATACAAATGCTTTAATTCGGGTCTTAAGTAAGATACTGAAATCAACCTAGAGCTATGACGAAGTGAGCTGAACACCATTACATGGAATATTTTTTTATATTTTTAGACTAATTGAAGGCTAAATAATCCCTACTTGTGCGCTATTGTCTCGTGCTTGTCTTTGTTTGCTCCTGGAAAGATTGTAGTGTAGCATACCTTAGGGCGTATTAAAATGTAGTTTTAAAACTTCTGATGAATGTGTGAGAGCGTGTGATACGGGTAACACCTACTTACATTCAAAACAGAAGAGTGAAAGACAAACAATACTCACACATCGATGATTTGCATTAGCGTCAGGCCGAAGCTCAGCTGCAGTGGATCGGATTCGTTTACGATGGGTCGCTCCAGACTGTTGTAGTTGTCGAGCAGGGTGTGAAGAAGGCGCGCTAACTGCAAATAGAGAAAAAAAAAAAAAAACAGAGAGTAAAAGCCAAAATAAATTTTAGAAAAATACACCAAAAAAGATGAAATACAATCAGTTTTTTGCATTTAATATAATATTGTACTTTGCCCAAAAACTTTGATTTACGGAAGTAATTGTGTGGTTTCGGTTGTGTTTAGTGTTTGATTTGAGTGCCGCCCGCATTTACCATTTGTGATTTATCATGACGAGGAGGAGAAGGAAACGCGAGCATCAGCCATGTTGTGGTTAGCCACTCGGCCGTTGCCATGGCGTATACGTGATTCAGGAAATTTGAAACCGGAAACCTTCAACAGAAATGGTTGAGTCGAATAGGAGAATGTGAAAGGAGAGAGGCGATGAGAGCAGCATGACAGGTGGAATTTTCAAAATGTGATGAGAAGTTTGCTGTGCGATGGACGAAAACTAGCTAACACCTCGAGGCGTTCCCCTGAGCACTTTGAATGTGAGGAAATTAGGGGTTGTGTTGACTTAACGCAAATTTCTTGTGCCATAACTTTCGTGTTTGTGATGTCGTATTTGATTCATCCACTGTGAGTTTGTTGCGGTGTTCTTGTATCAGCGATTTTTGCTCGCACTTCTTATGGCACTTTACGAAACCACTTTTGTTTGCTTTTTTCGCCTGTTTTCACCTTTTCCCAGCCGTTATATTTCTTTCCTGCTTCCTTGTAAAATTGTGAGTGAGGTCTCTCCTCGATAAGTCGCCTTCATCGTTATCCTCAGTTACAGTGTTTCAAAATTGAATTTGTCTGCCCCAAATATTCTGCGATTGGCTTAACTTTGGTAATAAGGTTAGCCCGATAACGGTGCTGTTGAAATGATGATTTGCAGCAGAATTTCTATTTGCTCACTTGTTCGCTACTTTACGGGGAAAGAAAGGACTCCAATGTGTTGGCAGCAGGATACTGATTTGGAAAATCGATAAGCTCATAAAAGTTATGCCAAAAGTGTGTGTGTGCGTGGATGTCAGCAGTTGAGCGATTAAGCTGTTAAGTGAGTTGTTTCCTTTATTGTTATTTAATGTGGGGGTAACGGTTCAGGTGCCAAAGAAGCTTTTGTTGAAAATTTGTATAGCAGAAACCATAAAATTAGTAATAAAGGCCTGATTATGGATAAATATGACATTTTGTGAAAGTGTGAGTTATGTCAGTATTGAAAATTCTTTTTCGGAAAGACTAAAAAATATAGTGAAGAATAGTTCGCATTGGAAGAGAATTTAACATTACCGAAGGACTATGATTTCATAATTATTATAAGATTCTGCTATCTTGAAAAGAATCAGAATACAGCAGATGCTAATTTAAATTTTCTCATAGAATGAACAATTGAAATCTTTAGAGACTAATATGCCGCTAAAAATATTATAATCAAAAATTCTTGAAGTAGAAGCTAAAGTGCCTCTAAGCGAACACTAAAACTTAGGACTGGTCTTACTAAGAAACGGTCCATTGGGCGTTATTTGCTCTACCGACTTAAGATTCGACTGTGATACACGAATAGCAGAAAATATCAGTTTTTGGCAAGTTTTGGATGATAAAGCGTTAAAGATGACGGCTTAAGTTATACCCCTGTCTCATTAAAAATAAGACCGAAGAAGCACAACATACATATATATGTGATGCCACGCCAAAGATTATTTCAGCAAATCCAGAAAGCTATGAATCAAATGAAGATTGAGTTTGAAAGTGGAATGTTTGACTCGTTTGAATATAATCGCGTTAATGACGGCTCAAATTCACACGCCGAAGATACCGTCAAACGGATTTTGCCTACTCGCATTGTAAAAATGAGAGAGCATTAGGGTAGCAAACTGTTAATCATCTCATTAAGTTCAACACTACCATTGTTAATGTCGGTGAGCCAATTGGTAGCCGCAAGCGTGAATAAAGGCCTTAACAAAGAGAAAATAACTGACAAATTGTGTAATAGATTTTGGAGTGGCAAACACTGTTTCACTCATTTACCAGAATAATTTGGTAAAATAACTGAAAGCGGCAGTACAATGTAACTTTATGTGAAACATTTGGTAAAATTTAGACAAACTTTGTCATAGAACAGCTTTGATTAAATGCCTGCATAGAACTCATTACGGAAGATTGGAAATATCCCGATAATAAATTGAGCCGCTTGCTTATAAAAACCCATAGTGGAACCTACACTGGCATCGACCGAGATCATTCTACGAAAGAGGGAGAAAAATGAAAGCTAAGATAGAAATTTGGGGATTGAGGGAAATGTTGGAAACTGCCTTCCCAGCGGGACATAAATTACATCAAAATACATACATTCATTCATTAACACATCGGCATACTATGGGGATACAAAGGAGACAACGAAGCATTTTAAAAAGAAAGCAATAAAAGTGAAAAAATTTAAATCACACCTGAAGGACAGCGTTGAGGGAATGTTGAAAATAAAGTGCAGTCAATTGTCCTTTCGCAAAATGTGCCCCACACAGCTAATTCATTTCTGCGTTAAGTTCACTTTAGTGGAAATAAATTTACCTCGCGTACTACCACCCACACAAATAACTACTACAAATACATGATTTTAACTTCTGCTTCTATGAGCTAAACATACACTCTCCTTACTCTGTTTTTTGCTACTTTGTTGATTTTTCTGTCTTGGGCGGACCTCAGTGTGTGTCATTAGTCTCTGAAGTGGCTTTTAGTGACTTTAATTTTAGATATTCAACTTAATTGCTTGACACTGGACCAAATGACAACCAAAAAGCCAAGCAAAGCAAGAAAGATCAAGAGGCGAGGTGTTTTTGAGACCAAACAACAGACTTGGTGTACAAAGTGGCCATATCAGAGGTTTCTTTATGTTTCTGAGATTTGTAATGCCATAATTTTTAATGAAAAATAAATCCATCTTTATTCAGTAAAACTAATGCTCTGTCACTGTAGTCACTGAGTATGAAATTTTTTTAATTAAAATAAATTTAGTCTTTCATAAGATTATTTAATATTTCACCAAAAACCATTTATTGCAAAAAGTAAAAGGACTTTCGTTTCATAATGTTAAGAAGGTTCCATACCCACTTCCCGAGATTCATTTTAAAATTATTGTCAAGTACTAAAAAATTAGATCCAATTTATATCGGCATTTATAAATTTAACAAAATGTCTTAATTTTTGTCGTCAAAAAATAGTAAATCAAAAGTATAGCTAACAACCATCAAAGTTTGTATGAAAATATTTAATTCGACTTCGTTGCCTAGCAAATGTCGCCAAAAAAGAAAAACGGTACGAGTTCTCGTATGCCCGACAAAGCTGCTTTGGATTGTTCAGCACCTTGGCATTGGCAGGCATCTCCATTCTGTCGGCATTTGAAGTCTAAAGTAATTTAATTTATTCGAAACTTGTGCGAAGCCAGTGAAATGCTTAACGTTGCTATGAAACTCAAGGCTGTGCATAGCAAGACGTTGGCATCAAAGAAGCTGAAAATTGCAGAGACGAAATAGTAAGAGATAAAAAATTTAGAATAATTTCACATTACGGCTGTGGATAAAAAATAGTAAGACATTTTAATTAATAATTTTGGTTGTTATTTCATACCTTTTTTTCTAGGTTTGTAAGCCATCTATGCCAATGTTGCATCAAAATATTAGTATTAGTGTTTTATGTACACTTGTCTTTCTGAAGTACATAAAGTGCATTCGGCGGTTTATATTATTTATTTGAAATTATTTGAAATTTGGAATTATTTAACAAAGACGTTCCATTAAATTTTGAGCGCGGAATCAAATTTGTGACTTCCGAAACTTTCAGAATATTGAAAAAGGCCAACGGTGATAATTGTTTGTTGCAAGAAATTATTTTTGTTCGGTACAAATTATTCAAAGAGGCTCGAGAACGCGTTAACGACGAACCACGTCCAGGATGACCATCAACTAAGAATCCGCACCTCTTGGTTATTGCACCACAATGCACCGTGGCATACTGCATTGATAGTTTGTAGTTTTTCGCCAAATTATCAACCAATATCGGTGAT
Source organism: Bactrocera correcta (assembly GCA_027475135.1). Taxonomy (NCBI): domain Eukaryota; kingdom Metazoa; phylum Arthropoda; class Insecta; order Diptera; family Tephritidae; genus Bactrocera; species Bactrocera correcta. The sequence continues at coordinate 40,014,841 of CM050323.1, forward strand.
TTCTGGTTATTTAGCAACCTCAAACGACCCTTCTCGAAAAACCGCTTTGAGCCAATTGAAGACATTAACGGAAATTGCAACGCGCATTCTGGAAATTGACTTTAAAAAATATTTCGGACTCGTACAACTGTATTAGGGCCAAGAAGAATTAATTTGAGTAGGACGACATAAGTTTTGAAAAATAAATTAAGAATTTCGCTTGGTTTGAAAGTGAATTTTTATAAAATGATTTGCATGTTGCTTAGTGCATTTAACCATTTCTTTTAAGATGAACACATGTTTACAAAATACATGTCTGCAGCATAAATGTATGTCCTTATTTCAAAAATTATGCGAATTATTGCTTTGACCCAAATCTCTTCAGCCGACTTGTCGCCAGACGTCATCCGCGTGGGCTGTGATGCTTAAGTGGGTTCGCTTGTTGTTCGGGAAAATACAAACGATGTACCTTCTTTCTGTGACATCTTCCTTGCCAACTAACAGAAAAGGACAAAAAGGGTGCAATATTCTTTTTTTGCAATTTTGATTTGCATAGTTCTTTCTGGCGGTTTGCTTCATTTCATATTTGTGTCTGCTTCCTGCTTCGCCGTTACGTGAATTTTGTTGTTTCTACCCTTTTGTATTGTTTTAGGACATTTATTGTAAATTTTTTGCTTCAAATAATAATTTTATATGCAATTTTGGTTTTGTGCAATTTTTGTTTTGTGATTCTTTTCTTCAATAACTTTTGCTGGGATTCGCTTTTTGGGAATGCATTTGATAGCTCTCCGCCTTTTTCAGCACTTAACATTGCTTTTTACATCTTCGTCAGAAAGTTTGCCGTTTTGTTCTGATTGATTTTGGATGTAAGACTCTAGCTTCTGTTTTATCGTAGTTAGTGGGTAAGAAAGAAGTGAATAATACGTGAATTGAAAACCTGACCTATGAGTTCTCCTTTCCGACGAGTTTTTATGAGTAAGGATATGAAAGGATTGGTTTTATATTCTGCAGATGTTTTCTAACATTTTAGGCGCTATTCGCAAATATCTGTGCTCTGAGCTATACTCTTTTGTGTTTGTATATATCATCAATATTAATTGAATAAATTAAAATTGTTATAAAATGAAAATAGATTACCAATGTGTCGCCAAATATTGATATTTTATCGTATGTGGAGTCTTTACACATAAAAGTGAAAACTTGCTTGAATGAGCATATGTAAGAGAAGGCTTTAATTTTATTTTACAATGAGCCAGACAACAGTTGTAAATCCATTTATCATTTTTATGTTGTCTGCTACCTCCGAGCGTCAGTTCCACTGCTGAAGGCTTACAAATATTTTACTTATTTTTCTCATTCTGATTCCCCTGCGCCGGTGTTGCAACTGCACCGCTATCAATCTGCAACTGACCTTTTAATTGACAGCCGTTCGGGCAAATCGAATTTTCATTGTGGAACAGGCGGCTACAAAAGTTATTACGAAATGGAATGAAATGAAATTTCCAACAAATGCCCAGCTTAATTGCAGAGATGGGCAATTTTGGAATGAATGCCATGGGAGTGAAACCAAGCCACTCAGATTGGGTAGACCAATCGTTAAATTAACCGTTTTTGGCAAAAACTTTCAATATTGATAAAATTCCAAGTGAAAATGACAACCAGCAGTCGACGAATGTCCACAGGGAATAAGCAGACAGTTGAACCAGATATATATAGTATATATACATGTACATTATACTTTTGTAAATATCAACAGAAATTCACTATTTAAGAACGTCGCTGCTCACCTCACCTACATTCATTCTCTCATACATATGTATGCAGAGATATCAAAAGTTTGTTGAACTTCAAAAACACTGAGCTCAGGAAATGGCCAAAGTCTAATAAATTCCTGCACAATTATGTGAGCATATATTATTATATAAATTTGGGCAGACTTTTTAATATTGGTGTCAAAAAAATTTAAATGTATAATCTTATAATCAAACTATAATATTCAAAAATTGATATTTTCTTTGAGAAATAATCGTTTTGTGTGAAGCCAGAGTCGTGCTCATTATGGTGTTTGTATGTGTTTGTATTGTTTTCAAGATACCTTAAAACCAAACAAAGGTCATTGCTGTGGAAAAAAGACATTAAAACCAGAAAGTTCAAAGCTTTTGGTTGAGGCAAGTGGCCGAAGAAACGGGCCAAAGTTTCGCATACTTGCCGGAGTATGAGTATGATAGTCATATACCGTGGGCACGACTATGTGCTCCAGCATATGTCCTTAGAAGCGTGCACATACGCTTGGGGTGCTGACTCTTGGTTGAGCTTTGCACGATTTACATTCAACTTTCTGTGGCTCATTTTATAGCATTCGCATATGACCAAGCGATTAGTGTAGGATTTGTGGTAAGGGAAATGAATTTGCAAGTGATTATATTTAATCTAAGAAACAAAAAGAGAAGTCATTCCCTTACTTCACCGCAGAATTATGTCAAAACTTTTGATATTTTTGAATTATGTTGCAAATAGGTTAATATAATATTAAACAGAGATGTTCGAATGTTGGATAAATTCATTTGTTCATATATGTTATATTGAAATTTAAAGTCAGGAGACTAGTGAATAATTGAATCTATAAGTAAAATTGAAAATCACACCAAAGAAAAGTGAAGTTTTAGTCAAGTGGTTGACTGCACAATGAAGTCGATTAAAAGATTTAAAAAGCTCAGAAATGAAAAATTGATATGCATATACTTTTCCTAACACACACAAGCTTATTTACTAGCAGTGTTAAAGCTGCTTCAAACATGGGACTACGAAGCCACAAAGATTTTCCAAAGACAACAACTCAAAACCAAGAACCAAAAGCATTGTGTTGAGTGACACAAGACAAGAGGCAACCCTTGAAAGCACAAGTGATTAAGTGGCTTAAGAAGTTCACTCAGCTGAGACGGTGTAGAAATATATAAGTTTGCTAATTTGGTGGTATCGCACGGAACACTGCCGAGGTGAGAGGGAAATTTGTGAGTTTGTAGCGGCAACATTGTTGATTACCAAAGTGAAATAATTATAACTCTTATACATATAACCTTCTTTAGCTCAGACTCAAGTTCTTCGTATTGTTGTTGTTGTCGTTGTGTTGACAAATGCGGAAGTGCAGTAGCGGCTGTAATGGCGGAATGTCGCCCATATGACATTATCACTTTTATGAATAAAACACGCACCTGCACCCGGCAAGAAATAACTGATAAAAATACGAATAAATAATTTATCCAACTGCATTCTCAAGGTATTACTATTTACTTTTAAACCAGCTGTGTGAACTCGGAGCAAAAAAAATTAGAACAACTGTTTTTATTAGTTTAATATATTTTACATTCGAAGCTTGTATTATATAAAATTAACCCACAACATTGGCTGTGTTGGTGAATTATTGAACATACAAGTTGGGAACGCAAGTGATTTTGGATGAAATTCACAAGAGTGTACTCCTTTAATAATGCACTTTTTTCGACTTTTATATGGCACAGATACCATTCCTTTAATTGTTGCTACGAGAGAACGTTACCTCAGTTTTGATTAATTATCCATCTGCTTAGCCGCTTAAGTGTTCATAGTTTAGCTAATTTTATTATCCGCAGAAGAGGATATGCTTTTAGTAGTTTCAACAATCGGTGAGCACACACTCAACTAAATTTAGTATTTATGTGTGGGCTAGAAAAGCTATAAAATCATTGTAAGTTTTCACCGTAGCTGTACATTCCATAATCTTTGCTTAATTATCTGTCTGCTTAAGCGCATAAGTGTCCATAATTTAACAAATTTTACTATCCGCCATAAACCCATGAACTTACGTGCATATCTTTGTCTATGCTTTCTTACACTTTAATGCATACCAGTTCAGATTTCGTTACCAACTAATGTGTTTACCTCGAAATTACTTGGTGGTTCTCAATAAGACTCCAGGCTCACTGGTTGTATGGGGCCCGCTAGACCGACAACAGCAAACTCCAATAAATTGCTTCCGTTGCTTTATCATGCTTTCCTCTTTATTGTGGAAATTTCTCTAATGCCATTGAGCGAGTTTGCCTCCGAGAATTGAAGGCGCCAAACCTCACTCATATACCAAATCCGTGTTATTCAGGCGCTTCAAAAGAGTGCACAAACTTGGAAAAACTTGCGTTGCTAAAAATAACAAAGCTTCCCTCTTCTTACTTGACTTAATTTCAATGCGCAAATGCCATCAAATGCCTGGTTATTACTGAATCTTCATATGGATTATATTGAGCCGTATATTCTTCTTCTCCGGTATTCGCCTGCAGGCACATCATTTGGAGGTGATGCAAGGCAAGACTGCGAGCAATAAACCATTACGTCGCTAAAGCTGGGAAAACCGAAATCAATGCCTCACGTAGAGCTTTTTTTACACACGTTGTCAACTGTGTTCGTAACTTTTTCAACACAATGCACTTGAATGTAAGGAATTGCATACTGAGCCTATTAAATCTACAATACATATCCTCGACCATTTTTAGAATGTTAGTTTGAAAATAACTCTCCTTTTGGTTTTTTGGTTGCCTTCCAATAGCTCAGAGGTGGAAGTGTAAGAGGATTTAAGGCCCTATACGATGCCGCACATCACACGGCACAGGTAAAGTACAAAGACCAGATAACTGTTGATAAGAAAAGGCGATGGCTTGTTTCAGCAATCACAGAGCCAAACTGCTTAGCTGGACTTTTTACGCTCCACATTAAGCCTTCGTTTATTCTGTTACATCAGTGCCATTACCTGAAGTCCATAAAAGCAGAAGGGTATAAAACTGAAAAATAACTCTGCCTTACTGTCTTTGGAAGCATATATTTGGTTTCCATTATAAACTCATTGGCAAAAGGTGAAGTTCCTTTCAAGCAAGATAAGGTTTTAACTATGTACAATGTTGTCTTCTCTATCTAAATATATATGTATGTAAAATGTGTATAATTTTTTAATTCAATTTACATTACTTCCCGATATTTTGTATTAGTTTTTATTTTATTTTTTGATGTCTGTCATTGTTCCCATCGGTGCTGTTAGCCTAAGACGGTCAGCTATTTATGATGTTATGGTTTGGAAAATAGTGCAACTTCGTTTACTCCTAACATTCTGAACTATCGCTTAATTTAACATAAGTTAAATATTTAAGTTGGGGCGCGTTTGTTCTGCAGTTTCCCCTTAGGCAAAGCCATTTATTCGATGTTTTTTGAAACTGTTTACGTGTTATGTCCTGCAACTTAACACTTAAACTTCCCAGCTGTGCTTTCGGACACTCTAGTTTAGCTCCAATGTTTCGTAAGTGTAGTTAAATGTAGAAGAAATGATATTAGGTTGAATTTTTAAGTTCAGATATTGTTGTTGATGTTGATTGTGTTATTGGTTTGTAGTTGCTTTGTAAAAGTTTTATGTTGTTGCTGTTTCTGTCGTCATTGCACTTAAGCGTCGGTTGGAGTGTTTTCGTCTGTTTTTCCTCAATTGCTTGCTTCTCGCATATGGTCCTTTATACTCTCTGCACACCTCTTCCACTTTTCTGTAACCTTCTTCCACTGTTTTGACTGTTCACCACTTCGGTGCCGCCTTTTTGAACTCTTTTTTCCTTGGCATTTACTTTGCTTAACGGTGTTGGTGGTTTTTCCGCCGCTTTGATTTTTTGTACCAATAAACGTTGTAGTCTTGCCGGCCTTTGGAAGCGTTATGGTTTTGCTGTTCTTTTCACTGTTAACACATCTCACTTCCCCAGTGGCTCTTAAGCATAGACAGCTCACTTACCTCTTGAGAACAAATAATATATATGTTGTTTATACAGTAGATGTACATAGATGTAGATGTAGTAGATGTCAAACCTAAACATTTTCATTGTTCAACCTTTTATTGAATGATAAATTCGTGTTCACGTTTTGTGCTCATTTGATTCCAAAGTATGAGTGGTACAAATATTGACATGCATACTACTTTCAGCACATTCAAACTGGCTTTTGTATATGCTTTGCTGTGATGAGCTTCATACATCTTGAGTCAAATTCAAAGGCTTCTCCGATTATTACCGTTGATTGATACCCTTAAGTAATTTTAATTTAAAAGTAAGTTGAAGTAATTTTTTATAGTATTGTCCTTTAACTGGTTTAAATTCGATGTTGTTCTGACTAGAAAATGCGGTTGGGTGGTTATCTGCCAAATGTTTGCCAAATAAAGCTCAGAATATCTTCCTAACATCAAACATTTGCTATTCACACATAGAAAACACAAATCTTTCGTCTGTAGCTCAGCAGAGTGAAATCACCATTTACTATGCGTTTAAAAAATAAAAAGCACACATATTACAAAAAGGCAAACACGGAAAGGTTTTGCACATCGCGCTAACTTTTCAAGCTAAATTAATGTTTTATCAATAGTGAAACAAGCGATTCCCTTCTGCCGAAACTATTTATCATCTTTGGTTTGGCACTTGAGCAAGCGGATGAAATATATAGTTCAATAATAACTCTTGTGAAAGTGAGTGGAGTTGGCGAATCAAAGAGAGAGTATGTGACTTGAATGCCGTTCATTTTTTTTTTTGTTCTAAGTTATACCATAAATAACTCGGCCTATCAAAGTAGACCATACAACTTCGTACATTTTTGTCTGAATGACCAACTTGCCTGTCAAGAAAATGTGCAGACACAGCGTTATGGAATAAATGGGCATTCTGTTAACAGCAAGATAAGAAATTATGCCACTTGAATGTCTACCATTAGTCTTAAAAGTGTTGAACTATCGGAGGGGATTAAGAGTTTACTTAATTTTTAACTTATTTCAACATAGCACCGTGGAGATATTGGGAGTTAGAAAGCTGCCACAACAATAGTATAAAAAATCAGCAAGGGACACTGCGTTATTCTTATTTATTCTTCTGGAATATTTTCGAAAAATTATAGTGTCTCTTTTAGTTTTAATAATTTTGTGCTATGTATTTATTTTTCGTATTTGATAGTAATATGTATGATGACGCTTCTTCCTTTTCAAGAATATTTGGACTCCCTTAATGAGACGTCCTGAATTGTGAAAACATATTGCAAAATATTTGTTTTAAAAATTTTAAGTATTTGTTATGTGTAACAAAACTTGAATTGAAATGAGCAAAAGCAGAAATCAAAATATTCATTTCTGCCACGCAAAGGAGAGTGAAAACTAAAATGCTGAAGCAAACATGCTAAATAAAAAAAAAATTGCGGTAGTTTATGTTCGCCTCAAGTTGTAATATGGATCCCCTCCATCTGCTAAACTGCAGTGACCCTCCTTTCCGCTCAAATCGAACTATTACTCTTACTCAGCAGGGCGGCTAGTAACATTATAGAGTATTTAAGTGCAGAGGTTGTCCAAGAACAAAATGTAAAAATTTTCTATTGATTGAAGGACATAAACGTATCATATGACAATAATACGCGGGTTCGCTGGAGTTGAAACTAAAAAAATCTTGTGACTTCTTGCTTCCAGATGATTTCCTTCTGCATGCGAAAGTAGCTACTAAGTAGTGCTTTTTTAAACTAAGTTAATTTCTGTGCAGTATTTAGGCTGATACTTCCTACCCACTGTGCTTTTCACAAACCCTTTTCCTTCTACTTTTGACGATTGCCTAATTTCCCAACACACATTAATCTTTACATTTCTCCATATTTTTCTTATTTATAAAGTTTCTCTATTCAAGTTTAGTATTTGAATTAAGCTAATAGTAAACCAAAGTTATCGGAAACTATAAGAAACCCTGAAATATGAATTAAGGAAAGGCCACAGAACTGAAACAAACTAATAACTTTTTATCTGCAAATATTGAGTTTCAAGAACAAAGATACTGAGGAAAAAGACTAAACTACTCTAATTAAATTTTGCCTAATAACTGCAGAATTATGTCAAAATGCAACATAAATAACCACGACGTGCACCAATTGTTGCAGCAGACATAAAGAGAATTGTGGCACATGCATAGTAAGTGAGACCATTACCTGCAACAATAATAAAAAAAAACCAAGAAAGAAGTGTTAGGGATAAATCGAGGGATGCTGATGCCACAAAAGCAGTAATATGCTACAAAAGACGGCAAGTTGTGAGCTGTCAACAGTTACGCATGCCGTAGAAACATTAGCATAGAAATGAGAAAACGCGAAAAGCACAATAACGGCATTGTCCATGGTTGCCGCATAAGCAGTAACACCTTATCCGCGAATTAATACTGACTTTCTTGATCTCCGATTCTGTGTTTCCTTTTTTTGTAAAATTTGTTTATCCCACCTCATTGTTGGATAACCTTAAGAAAATTAATTTTTTTTCCTACAATTTTTTCGTTGTAGAATACAAATAGCTTTAATTCAGATTCGAAAGTTATTACGTCAGCAAGTATTGATGTTGATCATTGCTAATCAATGTTGCAACACGTGGCTTTTAATGTGTGTCTGTTCACTGGGTCTGTTTTTTTCAGGATTTTTGGACCCATTTCACCTTTTCTCTTTAGTAAACATGCAAATCTTCTTGTTGTTGGATATCCTTTTAAAATTTTGTTACGCAAATTTGTGCAATGACCTTTTTCCAATTGAGTGCGTAAAGCAAACAAATTTACCAGGTTGAAAGCCAAAGCCTGTGCCTAACAGCCCGACCTGTGAAGCAGAATTTGATGAGCCTGTCGCTGTCGCCCTGAGCTAACTTTGTTGTGGTTGTAAGGGCTGATGGTGCACAAATTTTGCTGAGGCTTGACTTTCGTATACTTGGTTAACAGAACTGGTCAGAAGACATGATTTTAAGTAGCATTTGAGGAATATTTAAAGGTTACTAAATCTTTGCAGCAGATTGATCGGAATAGGGTGTTTCAGATTTAATATTTTATTAAATATTTTGAGTAACTTCAGCTGCTTGGAATAAGACTGATTTATATAATAAAACGGACAGCTGATTGTCTGGACTGGAATGTGTTTTTTTACTTATTTTAAAATTTGAGAGATCAGAAAAAATTCCGCTATAAACTTAAAACAGTAATATTTAACAAATTATGTCTATAAATTAAATGTTTCTATACCTTCCCTTTTACTCGTCATAACTGACTTTTACAATTAGCGGAAGTCTACTAAATATGACAAAGTGTAAGAAATTATGTCGGCTTGTTGTGTCTTCCCTTCGAGTGACTATGGCAGAGCGTTCAAATCTATAGTAGCCCAATACTAATGATACTTAACGAATCTGTGAGTTTTAAAGTGCCTTCATCAAAGAAGTGAAAACCAAAAACTCAAGCATTAAGAATTGCTTGATTCAAATATTGAGAGAAGGTTGTCATAATACCATAGCTGACTACATATGTAAGTAAATAAGGCAGCAAAATTATTCTGTGCCACATTGAGTCCATGAAAAAATAAATATGAACATTTCCGCAGTAATGTTGCTCGATTACATACTCATATAAGAATCCATATAAAATGAACGAATTCGCATTATGCAACCTCAATTGCGGCGCGTCCCCCATAAGAATTAGAAAATGTCAAGGATGTAGGGAAATATTTGTTTTTGGTCAAAATATCTGTGCAGCTATTGAGCAGAGGAAGGTTTAACGAGGCTATTCAGTGTGCTTAGGCGATTTGTCTTAAGTGGATGGGAACTGCATTCAGACGGACCAGGAGGCACGGTCGTCAATTTAGATTTCGAGATTGGATTTCTAATGAAGGCACTGAGGCTCTGGGCCTCTGAGAATCTTGTGTGTAAAGGCGCGCTCAATTGATGCAGTCGTATGTGTGCGTTTCAAAGAACTTGTGTCTTTCATAATTGTTGTTGTTTAGTGGTCAGCATTTCCGTTCGCCTGGTTGGTTTTATTTTTTTCGTTTAAAAGATTTACTCTTGTTTTTGTACTGAGTTTGACTGCAGAAATGTCGTACAACAACAAACACACAACAACAACATGTAATCGTACATCAAACATGAATTCACGCGAATGAATGCGAGTTTGTCGCAGCATTGGGGACACTCAGTTTTGGGTCTGCCAAAAAAGTTTAGTATGTGAATGTATGTATGTCAATGCTGATTTTTTTGTGTGTGGTGTACGAGAAAGTGAGTTTCTATTTTCCAGTCACTGTCAATGGTTTTTTCTTGTTTATGTCGCTGATTTATTTTTTCCGTTGATATAATTGAAGTCGCTGTGCTTGTTTTTGTTGTATGTCAATGCTCATAGGCCGCTTGTGGCCTCAATTCAGAGGCTGTGCCCATTGTAGTTTGTTCACTTCTCTTCCATTTGCATTGACAAATTTGTACTACTGCGGCGAAAAGTAAATAATGTTGTCTAACCTTGTTGTTTTTCTTTCTGCTTCATTGCACTGGGGTCGCTGTTTCTTCGAACTATTTAATTTTTGAACTTAAACTGATAGTACCACATTTACAGAAATATATTTGATTCAGTCACTGAGTATAATTGAAATTTAACACCTTGATCGTAGCGACTTAAACCATTAATCACTCACTTACGAAACATGTGACTATACAGCGAGCAAAAAACCGAACGAGGTAACATTTGTTAGAGTTGATGAATGTTTTCCCATAAGAAAGAGCTTTTACATCAGTGTTCTCCAATATTTATACTGTAGTGTTCCACGCAATAATTTATTTAAAAGCTAAGCTCCTTTTGTTACAAAAATCTTTATTGTGAGACTTGTGGGGGCAATCAATCATTATTTTACCCTCTTCACCTTTACATGCCGAAAATAGTGTTTCTTGGAAGTATAAATAAATCAAAATAATGCTGTTACAGTCAGGATTTCCATTCGTTGGATGGAATCGTAAATTTTTGTACCTAGAAAGCCCATTTGTTTACATACGCGTCATTAATGTCGCGCTTTGATAATTCACTCATGTGTGGATCACAAAAATCTACGGTTAATTAACTCGGAAATTTTCCACTGCTCTTTGTGCTTTGTGGGAATGACGGCATGAGCGAAATGTAAAATTTCGTACATTTTAATGAGATTATTCCATCGACATCCCAAAAGCGACATTTTTGCGAGATTTTAATTATTTATATAAGTGTTCAAACCTTTTTTTAAATGTTGTATGCTTACGGCATTAAAATACATAATATTAACTCTCATGAATATCTACTTTTTTTTTTAAATATTTCGCTACCAAATCAGGGGCACTCTTATTGAAATAAAAGGGTTTTCCTTTGACGTATTAAAATAAAGGTTAAAAGGTGTTATATGTTAGACTAAGATGTCTGGACTATTTGACAACAAGCGAGTGCAGAAGAAAATTGTACAAGTCACAGCATTTACCATTAAATAAGGAAAAAGACCGCGATCAAACTGGACTGAATAACTCAAGGATGACATGAATAGCTTGGCATAAAAGAAACAAAGTTCAAATAAGATGCATGAAGGTCGCATGTGCAGCAGAAAAAAAATTCCTCAAGGCTGATAAGAGATGCTGATCTTCCCGGACCCTTAAAATAACAAAATTGCAATGGAAAATTACAATTCACAATATTTGAAGGCCTTTAGAGGGGAACATATTTTAAATATTTTATTTTATATTTTTTTAACAAGATAGCTTAAAAAATAAACGTAATACCTTTAATTATTTTTTCAGGGAGTAATGTATTTTAAATATTTGGAAAATTTATTTATTTATTTATAATAATTCATATAACAAAAAGAGTTTTATTATATAAAACATATGGAAAATATTTCATAGCTTTGCGCTGCAATATTTGTATTTAAATTTTAGGTTTTTGTGGCCAGCACTATACACAAATTAATTGTAAATGGCTTCCATAATTTTTTTGGAAACGATTTCTTAAACTGTCTGTGCTAAATAAAGTAGAGAAAAGACGAAAGTCTTACATTTAAAAATTCCAAATAAAAAACAATACAAAAAGTGAGAATATAGAAATAATTTCAACGCTCTTTTAGCATTAGCTCTTTTAGTGCTTTTTAATTACGATTCCTTATGTCACACTCTCAAGACCCAGGGCTGACTTCTGACTTCATGCACCGTCAATTATTTTTATTTCGTACTTTTTCATTTTACGAAATGTTTCTCCGCCTTTCCAGGAACGAAAAATTTATAAGCGTATTGGAAGCAATGGCAGGGGTGAACTCAGTGAGAGGTTGTGAACACTGTCTTAGCACTGCTCAACAGATTTAAAAGAACTCAAGGATATTGCCATAATTTAAAGGACTATGACATTGAAACCCTTATATATAAATTAAGAATTTAATAAAATATTCATCTACTTTAAAAGTTCATGCGTGACTTTTAATATTTCTTTCTTATTTAGAATACATATTACAAGCTCAATTAAGCATACCACATTCAATGAATATGAAAAAAAAATATTTGTGGACAAGCCACTCCCCATACTTATAGTCGTATTCTTATTCACCTACACCTATTAATGCCACTTGAGGCAAGTAATAACTTTTACTTTTGACACGTTTCATTCCATTCCATTTACACTAACATTTTAATTTTTCTTTGCTCTTAAAGGCAAATTGCGAAAGAAACTGCAGCTTAGGATCCTCAAAGAACTGAGATTTCCTTCTCGACTCATTCAAGAAGATATGTGTACGGCAGTCGCTCATATAAAATATATCACTATCGAATTAGGCATTCACAAAACATTTTGTGGTTTTCACTTGTTTAGCATTTGGCAGTTTTTGGTCGGTCAAGTGGAAGAAAACATAAACAAATTAGCATTAGTGCCCAAATATGACCAAAGAGATATTAATAATGAGTAGCTCCGGGCTGAGCACAACGTTGAGATCACATTGTTGCATCAAATATTTACGTAATTTGAATTTTAATTGGACAGTTGTCAGGTGACAGCTTTAATAAATAATTGCACTAAATAAATAGTTTTGGATGCACACATGCATTCTCTAAATGCCCGATGATAAGTTGAAAATAATAATAATGTGTATTAAAAAACGGTTAGTCCAGGTGTCGATTAATTTTTGTAACTATTTCAAAAAGAACCTAAAAAATTTTCTGAATTATTCTTTGACAAACTTTCGGTTAGTAAAGTGTATCATATACAATTATTTTGCTTAATAAGCGCTTTGTCATTAAATCCCACCTTGGCATATGTGTAACTTCTTGAGACAGATCAGCTAAAGACTTACATACATAGAACAACGAATACAAGCAAATTAATATTTATAATTTAGACGCCCTTCAAAGTGTTTTGAAGAATACTACTGACACAATAGCGACACGCCCATCAAAAGTGATCCGATGAAAGCATTTCGTCAAAAGCCGGTCAGATTGCGGCTGTGCATTGAAATGAAAAGGAAAGCCCAAAATGTAGTACAGCACAGTGTTACGAATGTTCTGGTAGTATAAGCCCTAATAGAGGCGGTGAATCAGAAGCGTAAAGCAAAACATTCAAAGCTACATTGCACATTGTTCCTACTTTCACGGCCACAAGTCCGATTGTTGTGAGCAGCCACAGGCGAATGAATGAACAAAGAAAAGATTTGCGCTTGCATGTGCCGAGAACTTATTTTTATAAGAAGTAATATAACGTTAAGAACCAAAATGCAATCACAACCAAAGCAAAATTTAAAAGTGAAGACAATCTTGCCAAGTGCCTCACTTGCCTCAAGTTTGTTCCGACAACAAAATAAAATGTAAGTAAAGGGTGATTTTTTAAGAGCTTGATAACTTTTTTAAAAAAAAAAAAACGCATAAAATTTGCAAAATCTCATCGGTTCTTTATTTGAAACGTTAGATTGGTTCATGACATTTACTTTTTGAAGATAATTTCATTTAAATGTTGACCGCGGCTGCGTCTTAGGTGGTCCATTCGGAAAGTCCAATTTTGGGCAACTTTTTCGAGCATTTCGGCCGGAATAGCCCGAATTTCTTCGGAAATGTTGTCTTCCAAAGCTGGAATAGTTGCTGGCTTATTTCTGTAGACTTTAGACTTGACGTAGCCCCACAAAAAATAGTCTAAAGGCGTTAAATCGCATGATCTTGGTGGCCAACTTACGGGTCCATTTCTTGAGATGAATTGTTGTCCGAAGTTTTCCCTCAAAATGGCCATAGAATCGCGAGCTGTGTGGCATGTAGCGCCATCTTGTTGAAACCACATGTCAACCAAGTTCAGTTCTTCCATTTTTGGCAACAAAAAGTTTGTTAGCATCGAACGATAGCGATCGCCATTCACCGTAACGTTGCGTCCAACAGCATCTTTGAAAAAATACGGTCCAATGATTCCACCAGCGTACAAACCACACCAAACAGTGCATTTTTCGGGATGCATGGGCAGTTCTTGAACGGCTTCTGGTTGCTCTTCACCCCAAATGCGGCAATTTTGCTTATTTACGTAGCCATTCAACCAGAAATGAGCCTCATCGCTCATCGGACACGGACGCGAAACACATTTCGAACCGAACACTGATTTTGGTAATAAAATTCAATGATTTGCAAGCGTTGCTCGTTAGTAAGTCTATTCATGATGAAATGTCAAAGCATACTGAGCATCTTTCTCTTTGACACCATGTCTGACATCCCACGTGATCTGTCAAATACTACTGCATGAAAATCCTAACCTCAAAAAAATCACCCGTTATACTTAAATATTTAGTATGCGATAAGTAATTTAAAACTAATGACTTTTGATACATACATTTCGAAATTTACGGAAACGGTGATTTCATTGTTCTTCCAAAGTCATGTTTCTGATCCTTGTTATTTTATTCACTTTCTCAACAGATATTGCTGATGATGACGCAGATTGGACGACGGAAACCGTGAGCTACGCGCGAAAAGCACGAATGGGACGCGCCTTGGCGTTTAATTAAAAATTATGCATCCCGCTGTTTGGACTTTTTTCTATAGAAGAAGCGCGATGTAACGCGCCATACTAACGCACGTAAGCACGTCGTTTTTATTTATTCAGCAGAAAGGTTTGCCTCGCACTGGCGCTACTTTGGTTAGACTTTTTACCAACACCACGTATCGTTTATTACCACTTAACTACCTTTTGATAGTCACTGGCTTCTGCGTTTTATTAATTTTTTATCGTACTTCTGCGACCAACTTGAAGCTGGTATGGTATCCTGTTGAAGCTTACTTTTATTCCTATTTTCTTCCTCTTCTTTTATATGTACATAATAATGCTTTTTATATGATTTAATAGTTTCTTATATTGTATTATTGTTTAATTTCCTACATAAACCAATATCAAATGCCTGAGCAAAAAGTTAAAGCAACAGAAAACGCCTGGCGAAGAAGCCTTTTTTACATTTGCATACACTTCACACTTGGGCACGCGACACCAGAGCGCTTCTCAACCGCGCAACTTTTAGCAGCGCAAATGTATATTTGTGCGGTCTTTAATCTGCTTTCGCCTTCTCCTGGCTTTTGTTTACATTTTTTGGCATCATATATTTTTATTTTCGCGCTGCTTGTTACTGCCAACAAGTAGCAAACCTTCTCGTTCAAGCCCACGTTCCAAACTGAGCTGAATCTTCGCTGCAACTGAGGTGAAAAGCCAAGGGCTTGCCGAGTAGCCGAATGTTGAGCTGGGGCGGAAGGCGCAGGTGCGAACATTGCAGTGCTTCTGGTATTTCTAGTTTTTGTACTTTTTTGTTACTAGTGCTGCGATTGCTGCATCCTTGAGTACAGTATTGGTGTCCACGTGGTCTGGCGTTTTTGGCTTTGGGATTCTCTGATTGCGCCTTGCTTTATTTTAAATTTTGCTGCTGTTCAAATTAACAGACCGGTTTACAGGGAATATACTATGCTATCTCCACAGCAGCCATATTACATACTTTTAGAAGGACAAGAGCTCGTACCTCGTAAATAGAAATACATTCTCTTTTGTGAGAGTAGATTATGTTAAAACAATATTAAGTAAAAGAATACAAAAACAAATAGAGATAATGATGCATTCACGTTAAGGAGACCTGTAGAAACCCTTAAAAAGTATTAACGTGATGTTCATGTTCTCATATCATATCATTTTCTCATTTTGGTTAGTTTTTGCTCAATGGTGTGTATGAGCATACCGGCTGCGGCCTCTTTCAAAACTCGTCAAGTGTAAATAAACAAACAGAGAGGCGGTAATCACGTGTTTTTAGCAAAGCTGAGAGCATACAATGAATACTTTTATTAGAATTTGTGCAATTCGATTCATATTGGGATAGCAGAAAACCCACCAACCAGCTAGTACATGGTAAAAATCACACTAAGAATATCAAATATGAATATTCTAAAAAGGCTAATGCTAAGATCATGAAAGTTGTATCTGTTTCGTTATTAAACTCATAATATTCATGGTTGATCCTCTTGTTTTGGAGATAACATTATGATACAAATAATGTCAATCAGCGAACTAATAAGTTCTTTAAAAAACTGATATTTTCAAAAAGTTATTAGAGTTTTAATTATGTTGTACGGAAAATGGGGTGTTTGCAATAAAATAAGTTTCAATATCATTATTTCAAAACACACTTCAACCCATTCTGTCTAGCTTTTTAGCTGAACTCCCGTAACTTTCAATGGCATACGAATACAAAAAGAACCCAAGATGCGCACCTTCCTTCTTCTTCCTGATTTGTATTTTTTCTCAACATGCTTTAAACATTTGTAGATTTTATGAAAATCAGTAGCTCACGTAAAGCTAATAAAGTAGGTCAGTATGTTTTAAATTATCCTATTTTGTTTATTTTTCCATCTGCTCGTTTCGAATTCTATTTGTCAGTGTTTACCCGCATTAATGTGAGAGCTACTTTCACCCTGAAGGCTCACTCAAAGGGTCAAATGACTATTAACGTATACTTATACAAGTACTACTGTGCCCAAAAAATAAGGTGACATTTTTAGGTTGGTAGTACTGTCAGTCACATTTATGTCAAATTTCATGTCCAAATATTCATTAGTATTTTAGGTACGTGTCGTTTTGTGAGCTGCTAATAGTGAGTTTTTCGTTTTTTGCGATGTCGAAATTTGTTGAGCAAAGAATTTGCATTAAATTTTCTGCTGTGTATACGTTGAGGATGGTGCAGAAAGCCTTTGGAGATGAGGCTATGTCTAAACCAATGTTTACAAGTGGTATAGTGAGTTCCAAGCTGGCCATGAACGTGTCGAAGATGAATAGCAACCAGGTGGCCCATCAACCTCAACCGACGAAGCTCACGTTCAACAAATCAATGATTTGGTGTTCAAATACCGTCGATTAACAATAAAAAACTTTCCTGATGAAGTTCGCATATCGTAAGGCTCAGCCAATACCATTTTGAAGGATGTTTTGGGCCTCAAGCGCGTCAAATCTCGACTGGTACCGAAAACATTGAATTTTTTTTTTTGGAAAAAAGGCGTTGCGTTGAAGTGTGGGAAACGATGCTTTCCGACTACGAGGGTGTCATGAAACACATTATAAATAGCGACGAAACTTGGATCTATACTTACGACACCGAAATAGCCGATCAATCGAGCGATTATCGTGCCAAAAGAGAGCCGAGCCCAAAAAAATATCGCCAAAGTCGCTCAAAAATCAAGGTAATGTTGACTGTTTCCTTCGATTATCATGGTGTTGTGCATTATGAATTCCTTCCAACCGGTCAAACAGTCAACAAGGAATACTATTTGAACGTTATGCGTCATTTGCGTAACGCTATCCACCTAAAAAGTCGGAATTGTGGAAAGACAATTCTTGGTTTTTACACCACGATAATGCCCCATCCCATACTGCCCTCGTAATTCGTGATCATTTCGCCAAAAACTTAACTCATATCGTTCCGCAACCATCGTATTCACCTGATCTGGCGCCGTGCGACTTCTGGCTGTTCACCAAGCTCAAAAATCCGCTCAGGGAAAACCGTTTTTATACGATATAGGAGATTCAAGCCGCAGCGAAGACGGAACGGAAGGCCATCCCGGAGAGTGACTACAACCAGTGTTTCGAAGATTGGAAAATACGTTGGCATAAGTGCATTGCATCGGGAGGGGATTACTTTGAAGGGGATGAAATTGATCTGAAAGAATAAATAAAGAGTTTTCAAACTAAATACAAAATAAACACCTTATTTTTTGGGCACATTTGTGTACATATTTACTTCACTTACTTAATGCTCCATGCATAATATGTGTGCTGCGGTATTTCGCTTTCTTTCGAATTCCTCCAAGGAACTTTATATAGCTACTTAAGGTTAAAGCTTTTCTGAAACAGACTGACGTTGACGAGTTTTAGCTGACAGGCGCCTGTCGACGCTTCGCTGGCGATGAAGGAATGAAGTTAGTATTGGTAGTTTGTGGGCAATTGCTGTTATAGTGTTGCATTTTTCGCAACAAGTCCCCACAGAGAAATGAAGTTAGAGTAAATATAGTATACCGAAGAAAATAAGATAAAAGCAGTGCGGAACTAAGGTTGAAGAGATTAAATATACTTCTTCGATTGAAACGCCGCAGAAATTTTTAGTACTTAAATTTTTTTTGTGGATTTTTTTTTTGTATTCGATTGCTAAAAAGCAGTAGGTGCTTAACTTATTTTCAAATTTTGTAATAGAAGAGTTCGAGTGCTAGTAAATACATTTGTGTATAAAGTTAAGTATAGCAAATCTTTGAGGTAGCGGTGGTATAGCCAATTGAGGAAGGCTTTCGTAGTTAATAAGCCAAAAAATCTTTTCTAATATTAATTATTTCGCTACTTTCTATTTCAGTAGTGATTAGTAAGACAATTGGAATATGTATCCAGATATAAATAATAGAATTTTTCAGTTTATTGAATATCCAGAAAAGTGGTTCAGGGACTAGCATTCTTTATATATTCAGTTGTAACAAAATATTTTTGAAGCAGATAAATTTTTAAATTAGGAGTTTCTTTTACATTTTCCAATGCTATTCGAAAACATTTGGGTTATTGTTATGTGTTTGAGAAATGCTGTTATTTGAAATTGAATTTAAATTAAAATGTGTGTTCTTAAAGCTATTTCAAGTTCTGCAAGCAAGTAAATGCAAATGGTGTGGGCAAACTTTCGTTGTTAAGTAAGCTTTAAACTTTGCAATCTACAGAAAATTTAGTCAAACAAAAGCAAATAAAATAGTCAGATGACAGAAGAAGATGAGAAGGAGTCGAAAGGGGAGAATTTGCAGACATGGAATTGGATTGTTATGTCATGTAGGCGGCTTCCCAAATAACTTATTGTCAAATGTAATGAAAATCAAAGCAAAAGACATCACAATATTCGCTGGACCGCAAACAATTAAACGCAATCGGCTGTGGAGCAAAAGTGGGAGTTTTCGGCGTAACCCGACTTTTGTTGTTTTGGGTAATGTGAAGCAATTAAATTAAAGATGTTGGGAACTTTTTGCATTTCTTGTATTGCGGTTGTTGTAGTTTTTGTTCGCAGATTTTGTGGGTTATAATTGTATAGCTTTCACTCCTACTAAAGCTTCTTCTTCTTTATTGCTGTGACCTATTCGTTGGAGGCCCACAACCTTGAGGAGGGATGATTTCGCCTAAACGTCGATTAATCAAGAAATGGATAGCCAATGTGAAGTAATGTAAGTAAGTGAAATGTATACTTAAGAAGAACACCAAACGCTAAGTTAGGAACCGTCCGAAATATCAATAGCTGTTGAAAAAATTCACATTTGTTGATGTAACATATTAAATTTGTAAGCTTTAACACACCGACGATAAGCAATTTTATGATGAATATTAACTATTGATTTTCCAGCCGATTTTATTGAGTATACAGTAAATATTAATTTAAGTTAATATAAATTATCAAGGATGTTGTATTAAAAAATGGTTTTAAATTAATATTCAAAATTATTTGCAAATTAATATAAACTATTTGTTTGCGTCGACACTTGTTCCTCGGAACAAATATCTAAGCCTATTCCTTACCTACTACTTCCATTGAGAAGCCAACTAGTTTCGCCATTCTTCGTCTGTTCCACTCACTCACGAAGTTCATTTCTTCATTTTTCATAGACGTTGAAAGTCGTTAGTTGAAAAATGATGATGATTTATCTTAAGTAAATTTTAAAAGCTTCATATTTGGGTGACACAATTCAATAAACGTTAACTCGCACCTTTGTCGTCTTAGAATTTTCCCAGAGAATGGATGAGTGTGTATGTACTATCAAATGCGATAAATGACAAAATAATTTGATACTTTGCCTCAAATTGTCAGCCACAGTTAACAGATTGAGTTCGCTTCGGCGAAAAGTCCCAGTGAAGGTCATGAAAAGAGACTAGTTGCCTAAGAAAGTCTTATGAGGTTCAGTATATGTTGAGCCATCATTAAATCACAGTTTTTTAGGTTATAATGAGATAATATTTTGCGACACGTGATTGATTGATGTGATATTGAATTAATTTTTAGTTCATCCTTAGCGAGTGGGAAGCAGTTTTGATATATTTTTGATTTTTACGCAGTTGCTCACCTTGACCTTTAGCTTTTTCATATTGCAAGTTATTAGTGAAATTAGTAGAAACTCACATTTGCCACTACATCTAAACAATATTTTTCAGTGTAGATCCCAATAGATCCCAATAGAAGAATTTTAAATTGAGCTTCACTGAGTTTATCACAGGACTCACTATGCCCTTGTCAAGGAAAGAAAAGATAACAAACAAACCAGGATCTGAGAAAAGCACTTGAGATGCAGTTACGTATTGTTTTTATCACTATTTCTTTGTGCTTGCTTTTGCCGTGCGTGGTTGCTAAGTTCCTCTGGAATGCTTGGGGAGGCTATAGTTGTGTTATGTGTATTGGCAGATGCCAACAAAGATGTCCATTTAATTCTACAATTTTTTTCTTGAATGTATTTATTTACAATTTTATGCATGTTTAACTATTCCGAGAGTCTTAAAGATTATTTCTTTACTACGTTTTATGGAAGGCTGATTGAATATATGTATCTCCCTTTTAAATTATAGTTTTTTTGACTAATGAACCCTTATACAGCTGGTGCCTTTTTTGATGGCTAAGGTTTGCGCTTGAACTTTATTCAGCTTTAAATAAACTCGCGTCCACACTTAAAGCGGCGTCTGGTTATACTTCCTAACTGCAACTCAATCACGCTGGAGAAGTTGGCGGAGCAAGGAGGGTGCGTAACTGCCGTTATTTCCGTTTTGACTTTCGCATTAGTTTCAGCGCTTCTTTTTGTTTGGCTCATCTTTCAAGTTCAAAAAAAAGTTTGTAGAGCAGCTAGCAAACTCAGGGCATTGAAAGAACAACAAACTTACTATCACCCGTGTTCTAAAAATTTTAGAGCAAATGGTTAAAATGATGAAATGTAAACAAAGGTGAATGTTGCGAGTAGGCTCATTTAAAAGATATATCAATTCCTTTCAATAGGGAATGCGTCACTTAGTATTATTGGGGATATCCAAAACATTCAATTTATTCTTTAATTAATGCAAATCGGTGATTTGTCACCACGACCTGACAAATAAGTTTTCAACTCAAGCACATGAAGAAGCAGATAATAAATGGCTTTCAGAGGATTCATGAATTTGTAACCGAACGAGCATTTGGATGTTGCATAATTAGTGTTATTGATTCAGTCTCATTTTTTTGGCTTTTTATTTTATCTCTCTTATTTCAGTCAGAAGCATTTAGCACTTTAATTAAACTTTAGCTGTGATGTACAAGAAGAGTAGAAATTCAAGAAAGAAAGGAAAAATTTAAATAAATGAAAATGACTTCAACAACCACAAACATCGAGTCATGGTGTTCTTTAGCTGCCATACATTTTTAAAATCCATCTGATATGTATAAGGAACATATTGATGAGTTCTATGTGAATACAATTAGGATACAAAGAAGAGTACCACAACATAAAATGCTTTTTCTTGTTTATTTATAAAATTTCACTTGGGGAACCGATGTTTTCGTTTGAAAAGTTTTGATATCTATGTTCTCTTCAAAATATATATGAAAGACGGTCTTTATATCTAACTTGATAACTGCAGAAAAAGTAACAAAAACAGCAAAAGAAAAGTGAAGTAAAACAATTTATGCCTTCATTGCCATCAAAGCCTTGGAAACACCTTCAGATTATTATAAAAATAGTAGTTCTATATTTCTGTTACATTTCGTAAATATTAGCCGAGGGACGCGATATGAAATCAATAGGAAGTCTGAATTCCGTTATATTGTAAGTGAGCGTAGTTATTATACCTATTTTTCAGGGTTTGATAGAGTCAAATTTCTTCACAAGTTGGGTTGATATAGTTTTAACGGTTTAAAAGGTACGTACATACTTTAAAACATTTATCGAGCGGCGCCAAGCCCACTTTGAAAAATTTGTATCCTACAGGTGCTCCTGGATACTGCGATTTCCTGTATTGAATTACCGTTTTGTACTTAGTTATGGTACTTTAAAAGTTTTCGGTTAATGACGTTTTGTGGGCGTGGTCCTATTCCACCCATTTGCATCAAAATATCACAATAGTAGCTCAAGTTTCCGCTTGCAGGAATAAACGAACAGACAGTCACCCTGACCATTTATGGTATAAATAACATGATATCTAACGCGATTAGTTTTATATGATACAAACGGACGTTAAGCTATATGTTGCAAGAGTATAAAAATTGCATGGGATAAAAAAGGAACCACACTATGGTAAAAATACTCACCATTGGTTATATAGCTGTGTGACATGATAGGTCAACATGTACATTTCTCTACTATCACATTTCGTAAATCACGGTCGAAAATGCTTCATTCCTGTTTCCTCCCTTCGCTTCTTGACATTCTTCCGGCGTCTAGTTGCGACTCCACTCCAGCTTAAACTTGAAGTGAGGAGTGTTGAAATCTTGCTTTCAAGTGTTACTTTACTGGTTTTGTTGTTGACATATCTCATAGTTTACGTTGTGTTGTCATGAAACTGTTTTCACTTTTTGAGATTTCTGAATGCTACCTTTTTTCAGTGTTTGAGTCCCTTAAGAAGTCTGAAAGGAAAAGTAAACGGCTTTACTTCTACTAGACTTTGAAATAAGGTTAATAAATAAATTAAATTATATTTCAGTACAATTAGGTAGTAAATCACAAATAAAGCTTCAGCTTAACCAAAATCAAGAAATTGGCTTAATTATAATATATTAAATTTTCGCGTAATTATGAAGTGAAGAAAGTAATTTTTTCTATTAGAAGAAATCGGCAAGCAACACTACCAAATATCGCCGATTGTTTGGTATATTACAACAATAGTATCCGTGAGACCACAACAACGAAGCCTTTCAGATCGGCTTTTGAAATTAGTAATTCCACAATATTTCCATAACAATTGGTGCGTGCTCTCTTTGCTAACATCGCAGCTCACTTTAGTTGGCGTTACCGTTGTTGTGAAATCTGAGTAGTGGCTCTGCCTAATCGGCATTTCTTGGGCGGGTCTACATACGCTAGTTTGCATAACCATTGTTGTTGTTGTTGGCGATGGAGGCGAACTTGATGCAGGCAGGAAAAGCATAGGCAGCTGCTGAACGCTTTACCTCAATTAATTCCGAGGCAAGCGGAAATGTGCTTGCGAGACCGTCGGTAAATGTCTACGTGTATGAGGGTAAGCAGATGTGGACCAAATGGAAGATGGTGCGATATGCACTGTAGTTCACACTGATATAAAGTGGGTGAAGTGGAAATATTTGCATTTGTTTTAATTGAATGCATTGAAGTGTACATAAGTCAATATGAATACTGCTGAGACTTCTACTGTGATGATATTATACGTATAGTGATATTGTGTCTGGTTTCATTATATACAAGTATATTCATAGGTGTAGATATGAACGTATTTATAATGCTAGGTGTGGGCCTACCCGAAAGAAAAGTTAATGAATTTCATTCAATTGTAAAAAATAACCACAACAGCGGTTTGGTTTGCAAAGGTAACTTTTTCATGGTGTTGCAAACAACACTTTCAATATGGACATCATTTTCAGCTACAACTGCCTCAGTATGAAAGTCTGCTGAAAGACCCTTTTCTTCGTCATAAAATCAAAATCTCGATTACTTTTCTAATCGATTGACCCAAATGTGTAATGAATTTACAACTGAATTGAATTCGTAATACGTGGCTCCCTATGGCGATACGCTCGAGTGTATATATTACCGCTTTGTTTCTCAACGCTTTGCCTTTGGTGACCTCAATTTTCGTTCCCAATTTACAGGCTTTAAGTGGGAAAGAAAGGGTAGAAGTACGAAAAAATTTAGCAAGATTTGGGTCACTGAGTGGTTTTGTCTAGCCATACCCTATGCTCTGTTGTACTTTCCAAACACTAGTAGTTAATTCCCGCTTTGTTGCGACCGTCTTTGGCATACCCAGCATGCGGCATATTTGTAAATTTAGTAAGTAAATTCGGCGTATTTTCATTTCCTTTTAATTTTAATGATTTTGTGTATTGTCTAAAAGAGCGCTCCGTTCTATCATCACATTGGTTATTTATTTTGTCTAGAAATTTGGTGATATTGAATCTGCGTTACACTACATCTCTTAGTGAATTAAAAAATCTCATTCTCGCCCTCATAGTTCTGCATTTTTGCAAATCAGAACAGTTACATGTCAGTAAAATTAGATTTTACGTTATATAAAATAAGTAAATATGAAAAAGGTAAAAGATTTTAGACCATTAAATCCGACATGCAAATCAAACAAGAATTAATGTGTCGGAATTAAACTTGTCCTGAATAACTGGTGAGTGGAACAATGACATTAAAGGGTTTAAATCGGACTAAAACAATTCAAGTCTCTAGATATCGAATATGTGGAAAACTCCAATTGCTGTCTGTCGAACGTGTCAGTCAATCTGCGAGATAAATTAAAAAAATCGGAGAGAATCCTTGCATAATAATATTATGTCCGCATGTCTTTAGCTCTCGTATACCTAATAGAAAGATTTTCAGACTTCCAGCAGATTTTATACCTTCTGTATCGGCATGCAAGTGATTATTGTGTTAAAATGGATAAAGTCATGCGAAAGGTTACCCTAGATTCCATATAGCTTATAAACCGAAAAGGTATTTTCATGACTTTGATATTGGCTAGTTTCAAGACTATGAAATGAACCCAAACTTAGTTCTTCCTAATTTTAATTCATCATAAAAAAGAACCTTCCAACTCACTTCGAACTAGCTGTAGCTTACCAAAGCAATTTCATTATTAATATTGTGTCAGATGTACAAAAGACTGACGGAAGATGGTACTTCTCTTTTATGGAAAGCTTTCCCTAAATTGTGGAGAGTTTGTGTGGTTACAAAATTGAGATTAAAATATGAAATATTGTAACAAATACAGTGTTCGTTGTTTCTCCCGTCGCTGTAGAGTCGTAAAATATGGTAATATTTAAAGGACTTGCAATGCAAGTTAACAGAAAGCAGCGATTCTGAGGATTCATAAGCAATATTTTAATACTGAAAGTGAATTAAGAAGACCTTTTTCTTTGTATTATTGTATGTATATACAGTGTCAAATTTAGAAGCAATAATATTGATCAAACAGCATAAGCCCTGTTGGTTGCAGAAGTTAGTTACTATATTATGGGTGTCTACTTTGTTCCTTAATTTAAGAGAAAGATATCCATGTCAAACAAAAGAGGCAAACTAATAATTCCATCGAGCGCTATTTAGAAGACATGATCGAAGTAAAAGAAGTTGGTATGATATAATTATTCCTAGTATTAAACCATATATATAATATGCACTGCATAAGTGATCCCGAATGGTATATATAAATATCATCATTTGACAACAATGTATTTATGCAATTCTGTTTAAGTGTACTCACGACAACTTTATCGAAAAATAAATACCGTTGTACGCAAGCATCATTAGTGTCCTTTGTACCCACTAGCTCAGCAACTAAACCACCTTACCTTTTTCTTTTCGCTCTTCACCCTCCCTCTTTGATCCATTTACCAACTATTAGACTTAAATTATTCTGAGTAAAGAGCCTGTGAGATACTAAGGGTGCTTACATCGCTTATTAAAATGCCATAAGTAATTTTGGATGATATGTTTAAAGCCTCTGGATTGCACAAAAAGAGAGTGAGAACTTCTACAAATGAAAACCAAAACATATGATACTTCGCACCCACAACAGCGAAGATTCTGATGTGGTCAACAGCAACTTGCTGGATGGAATGAAAGCAAGAGTGAGGGGAATTTGTCGAAGCGATGACTGCAGTGCAAATAGAAAAATGCGGCATCAATAATTCAGAGCACATTCAGGCACATAGTCGTACACATGAAACCAAACATCTGAATCATTTGTAAGTCAGATAACTAGACATCACGGAATAAATTGCCGAAAGACGAAGAACGTTTTCACATTGTGCTTAGATATACTCCTTAGATTAAACTTTTGATGTTATATTTTTACAGACCTCTCTAAAAAACTTCAAATGAAACCTGTTGTAATGTAAATAATAGCAAGCTTTAAATTTATACAAGGATGTATGTGAATATGTGTCCTAACTAACTGTATAATAAGACGGAAATTAACTGACTTTCGCTTTTAATAATAATGGCACTGTAATATTTGTGTTGTTGTTATTTAGTTTGTGGGAAACATTCACTTCTATATATTCAGACATATAACGGGTGATTTTTTTGAGGTTAGGATTTTCATGCAGTAGTATTTGACAGATCACGTGGGATGTCAGACATGGTGTCAAAGAGAAAGATGCTCAGTATGCTTTGACATTTCATCATGAATAGACTTACTAACGAGCAACGCTTGCAAATCATTGAATTTTATTACCAAAATCAGTGTTCGGTTCGAAATGTGTTTCGCGTCCGTGTCCGATGAGCGATGAGGCTCATTTCTGGTTGAATGGCTACGTAAATAAGCAAAATTGCCGCATTTGGGGTGAAGAGCAACCAGAAGCCGTTCAAGAACTGCCCATGCATCCCGAAAAATGCACTGTTTGGTGTGGTTTGTACGCTGGTGGAATCATTGGACCGTATTTTTTCAAAGATGCTGTTGGACGCAACGTTACGGTGAATGGCGATCGCTATCGTTCGATGCTAACAAACTTTTTGTTGCCAAAAATGGAAGAACTGAACTTGGTTGACATGTGGTTTCAACAAGATGGCGCTACATGCCACACAGCTCGCGATTCTATGGCCATTTTGAGGGAAAACTTCGGACAACAATTCATCTCAAGAAATGGACCCGTAAGTTGGCCACCAAGATCATGCGATTTAACGCCTTTAGACTATTTTTTGTGGGGCTACGTCAAGTCTAAAGTCTACAGAAATAAGCCAGCAACTATTCCAGCTTTGGAAGACAACATTTCCGAAGAAATTCGGGCTATTCCGGCCGAAATGCTCGAAAAAGTTGCCCAAAATTGGACTTTCCGAATGGACCACCTAAGACGCAGCCGCGGTCAACATTTAAATGAAATTATCTTCAAAAAGTAAATGTCATGAACCAATCTAACGTTTCAAATAAAGAACCGATGAGATTTTGCAAATTTTATGCGTTTTTTTTTTTAAAAAAGTTATCAAGCTCTTAAAAAATCACCCTATACATAAATGCATGTTCTTGTATGAGCCAGTTGAGTTCGTTGTCTTCTTCGCCACTACGCCAGAGATGCTGTGATAAACAACGGAATTCCGTGCCAACCGACGGACGACACCGGGGTAAAATGAAGCACGAGCAGACATAGACTTTATTGTCATAGTGGTTCATGGCATACCGGTGTCCTATATAAGTGTATCACAATCACAACAATTGTTGTTACTGTAATTTCTATTTTTGAAATTTGCAGCAGGGGCTATTGACAGTGTTTCTTGGAAGCAACAATTTAACGTCATCCTTCGCATACATAATTCATAATTCAAGCTTAATTTACTGAAATGCAATATATTTTTATCTTTGGTTTAAGATTCGAAAGTGTTGAAGCCGGAGGTTTTGAAAATATCGTGATTGAAAATCAGTAAGATTCACAAAATTCACTGAAAAGGGCAAAAAGGTGACAATTTCTGAGTTGACAAGAGATATAAAAAAAAAAATTACGTAAATAAAGTTGACTAAAAAAGTACAGTTTTCTAGTGAGGAGCATTTGAGTAATATTAGCCACACTGTAGAATGATACACTTCCTGTAGTTCCGTACGTTCCGCCGGTTCACATGCTGGTCTGTAGAATATATACATTTATGAGCGATGATGAAAATTGTTCATTATTTCAATATAATTCCTATCCACGCACTTCCATACCTGGGCAGAGTAAAGCAATTTAATTACAACTAATATTTGATTTATGTAGGCATAAAGCCTCATTATCTCCATCTCTGAATTTACACCTCGATTTGAGATCCAAAAATGCTTGCAATTGTAAAAAATTGCGTATACACAGTGGTATACATATTTCTGTGTATGGAGGAATGAACTGGCATTTGGCTTACCCGTGTAACCGAATTAGTTCCGTGTACGAACGTGCCGATATATTTCGCTATGAGTGATGAGCAAATAATAACTGATTCAGCTCGCCATAAACTAAGCAGGAAATTAAAATATTTTCTGTGGCAATTGGCCTCGTCAGCAGGATTCAGTTGATTGCATCCAGTGATCCACTTCAGCAAGTAGACTCTGTCCATGACAAATTAGCAATAGGACGTTATGAATTTTTTTTTAATCATATTAGTTATTTTATTGTAATGGAAATATCCATTGTACATTACAGGGTTCCTGCGCTGCCTGCAGCAGAACTTAGTGTTTCGGGAAATATAAAATTGGAAGTACTGTTGCAGCAGTTCAGTTCTGCCTAGCTCACACCATTTATTTTTAGTAAAATTTAATGAAAATTCAAATTATTTTGCTGCCAACAGCGAGCGAATTCACCATGAATCCTCAAATTTTTGGTAAGTGAGTGTCTCATATCACTTGATTCAAACCAGTACAACGTGTGTAGTGCTTAAAAACCTGCGGGTAAAAATTAGAAATTAAAAAAAGGGCTGCCCGTTTCTTACTAAATAGACTAAGATTACATTGAACATTACATTACTGAAAATATTTCACCTTCACAATTAATTCTAGGTAACAACGATTCTGCAGAACTTTTTCAGAATTCAATGTAAAGTCTTCTTCTATCAAGTGAAGATAGTAATAACCTCGAAAAATAGTAAACTTATTATTTAATGACATACTTAACACTTCCACAGCTGCATAAATGTTAAACTCTTAATCAATGTACTAAAATGTTACAAAGATAAAGTGCAGACAAAAAATCGTCTCTATTCATCTCGGGCAAATTGAACTAATTACAGGCAAAAGAAAAATCATCAACTCTCATTAAGCCTCATAACCTTAAAAGCTTTCTAAATTAATGTAGAAAGGGAAATCGAAGCCTGCATTGCTTGTGCCGTACAAAGGATTGCAGTTGAGAAAGGAAAGAACGCAGTATCATAGCACTTGCTTGCATGGTTGTAATCTCTTTTACATCGCACATATGCCTCTAACACACTGCAGGACCTAAATCATTCACAGAGGATGCAACACCAAACAGCCGTTGGCTCGCATCGCTGTTTACACTGCTGATTTAATGCCATGAATGACGTCCTCGCACAACACTTTTGGACACCCAAATGAGACAAGGGCAGAGCTGTTTCAAAACGCGCCTTATGAAAATTGACTAAGGGAAGATAGGCAACTGCATGAAAAGAAAAATGAACTCAAAAACAGCAACTAAATGCAGGTGAAAGAACAGAAGAGCATGAATTATTAAAAATTCTCAACCACATTGGTGGCTGTCTTTTCACTCCAGTGACATTGGACAAATATGTTGAATAAGTAGTGGCAAAATCACAGCCCTTGTAGTTTTTGAGTCTTCTAATCATTTGCAATTATATTGTTAGCATCGCTGCTTTCAAAAAGAAGTTGTTTGTAACTCAATAAAGATTTATCATTCCTTACCTCTGGTGGGGGAAATGAAAAGACCTTCATCGAGTGAGAATATATTCATTCTGATTTTATTTCGTTTTTGTCTTGCTTACATACAAATTTTAAAACTATCTTAAATAATTAAATATATGTGTATGTGTGTATGTTTTTATGTATTGCAGCATATTTTTTATTGCTGCTTGACATGGGGTTGATTTCGAGTGCACAATTTATTGCAAGTGTGTGTGTGTGTTTAATGTTATCTCTGCTGTATATTAATGATTTGTGTCCCATGCATTTTTATTATTATTACTCGTAGATGTGCATTGCATGTAAATGCATTATGTATATATGTATGTATGTAAGTATATTAATAGATATTTATATTTAGAAGAATTTCGGCTTTGCTGATAAGTAAGCATGTTCAATGAGATTTGAACATAAGTTATCACACTAATTGTTAGTTTATGAATTTTGGGTAGTGATATCCATATTCACCACTAATAAACTGGTAATTAATTAAGATTGTAAAGAAAATTATTAATATTGGAAGGGCAGTAATTAAACATTTACAAACGAGAATTGAGTATGTAAGTTTGAGCGTAAATCAAAAATATGGAATATAAAATACATTGAGCTTTTATTCGGTGGTGGTTTTACAAATAAAAAATTTGCACTGTAAAACATTTGATACAAAATATTGATACATGTGGCAAACAAAACACAAAATTAACAATATTGTATCCCATCAATTATGAGAGTTTTAGTGTGGTCAATGTTAGTTCTAATAAACATATACACATTAGGGCGATTCAAACAAATTTTTTTTTCGATTGGTACTCGGAAAAATAGGTTCCTAGACACCTCTAAGAAAGCCTCTCCAAATATGAGTTTTTAATTGCAACGGGAAGGTCGTCCTACAAACCGTTTTCTATTTGTTCTTATTATCAGATAGAAAAATTTATATCTCGAATCCAACTACTTGAAAAATATCTTGTTGATTAGATTTTGTAGGAAATTGAATGCTCTACAAAAAAGGTCTCTTAACAATTAAAGTTTGATTATTTTTTGAAAAATTCTTTATTTCTTAGTAATTTTATAACTCAATGAAAAAAAAATATTTTGAATGTCATATGAGTATATTTTTCAAATTCTACCTCATGGATACCTAATGTTATCTATGTTGTGGTGACATTCGTCAAATCTGCAGTGGTAAAATAAAATCCTCTCGCTGATGGCGGCATGCAGGGAAGCGTTTCAATGCTAATAATGCCGGTATTACTTTCAGTTGTAATGACGATAATTATAGTGGCTTCTTTTGTAGTTGTGATAAATATAGAGCGGTGACCAAATTATGTAGAAATGAAATGGATATATGCACTTATACATCTCTATATTTACTATATATATATTAGTTTTTAATATCTGACAAAATCTACGAAATAATGTTTGCTGATTACTGCCACATATGGAACAAAAACCGATTCCCTCGCAGAGCAAATAATTAAAATTTCGTAAAATGCTCAAATACAATGAATATTAATATTTTGATCACAACAGAGCATAATTAACATATCACAATGAATATTTTGAATTTTTGTTACGTGTGAACAATTTCTGCAGTTTATAGGCATGTGTGCGCGCATTGCTCAGCTTTGGCGATTTTACTTCATACGAATTATACATACGAGTATACCGGTCTCCAGTATCGGTATGTTTTTGGTATTCCGACATTTCCGTTTATGGAATTCAATAAATTTAATGTTATTTGCCCACGGGATGATTACTTAGGATAACTTTGATGAGCCGGGTGTTTATAACGATGTTCTTTATGAATGTGGCCGAGTGATATACAAATCGGTGCTGCGATACATTTTCAGTTTGTTGCGGAATAGATCAGCAATTTACAAACTGGAAATTTAATTTTGAATTTTTATTTAATGGTAAATTAAATTTCAAAATTTCAATTTTTGAATTAAGATTTAATATAATTTTAGCATTCTTCAAACTTTTAACATAAAATATAAAATAATGGAGTTCGAACATCATCTTTATTTAAACACAAAGTTGCAAATAGTTTTCTTATTCTTCTGTCTATTTAGTTAAGTCAAATGACACACAAGTGAAAACAAACAAAAATATCTTTGCAATAAATGGGCGCAGAAGCATTTACAAACACATATAAAGTAACTATTGACTTACTCAAGACTTCTCAAGTATTCGAGAAGAGGTCAGGAAACCTAATAAAACCTCGTACGGCAAAAGCAAATACAAAGAAATAATAACAACTACAGTAGCTGCTTCTCCACTTTCATACTCGGATTCCTCTGAAATCGGCGCTGTGTATGGTCTTTTATTTTTCCTGGTTTGTTTAATAGCATTCTTTTCCACAACAAATAACTCAATGTTGAGTTTGTGGTGAACTCAGCTGAGCTCAGTGTTGCGTTGTTTTGCTATCTCGGTGAGTATTCTATGAAAATTCTACGAAATTATTTTGCCCATTTTTATTAGATATAAATTCTTAAGGGGTTAGAGGGTGGTGGATTTGAAATAATGTTTTTCTAAATACTTCGATTTAGGAAAGGTATCGTGGCAAATAACTAATAAAATAGTTGGTATTAAAGAAACTTATTGATCGAGTATTATATGATTATGTGTTTTTCAGAATTTTATTAACTTGTGATTATATTCTCAATAGTTGTCCTAATTAAGTGATAAAACCTTCAGTATATATATAATCAATCTTGCATACCTAATTGTCGCTAAAGATTTTAGCGAGTAATAATTCAATGTGAGTAATTGCATTAAAAGCATAAAAATTGCTTAAAGTAAATCTGTGTTACATTAGTTTAATAACGTGTCGCAAATGATTATCGTATCAACTGGAAGGCTAGAGAACAAAAAAAAACTGCAGTTAATTAAATTCGATTTTCCGCAAAAGCTCAGCAGTTTCAATATTTAGTGACAGACAGCCAATTCCGTCCGAAGTGAAATATTTTTTTAATATTTCTCTAACAGCGCAACCACACCCTCTCACACTTTCAACTGAGTGTATACTCGGAAAGCTGCCGGTTTCGGTTGACGTGTTGGCGTTTGGTCTATAAGCTTCTTAGGATTTTTTGTGTCAAAATTTCCGAAATGAAAAAATGAGCGTTGACGTTCACTAAGTTATGTCTAGTTCACTCATATATGATGCTCTGAAATTTATTGAATTTTAATTATCATCCGTTCACTAAAAATAATTTAAAAAATTTACTAAACGTAATCAATAAATGTAAAATGTTTACCTTTTTAAAAGCATGAGTAAGTATCAGAAGGGCAAACATTCAAATGAATAAGATCATCTAGGTGTATTACATGAATTAACTGTAAATTATGGGAATAAGTATGTATGTAATAGAGATTAATATTTAATGCAAAATTTTAAGTTAAGACTAAAATTTTTGTCGAAATATGTCGAATTAGTGTTCCTAAGATTGTTTACTTGATTTTCTCTACTTTGTGGGAATACGCTTAGCAAAATGGTTCACACCATCATCCGCCTTAGTACGACAGTTTCGAGTCGTTAGATCATTTGTCATCTCGAGTCGAATAGCTTTTAAGAAAATAGTAACTGTATAAAATTCCTAACACGTATCAAAATGCTTCAGAAAAGAACAGCAAACATATGGGGACTTTTTATAAGTGAACATATGTAGTCATACAGATATGTTGAAGTAAGAAACTAGTCGCCAATTATTTTAGAACTAACGGGTGATTTTTTAAGAGCTTGATAACTTTTTTAAAAAAAAAAACGCATAAAATTTGCAAAATCTCATCGGTTCTTTATTTGAAACGTTAGATTGGTTCATGACATTTACTTTTTGAAGATAATTTCATTTAAATGTTGACCGCGGCTGCGTCTTAGGTGGTCCATTCGGAAAGTCCAATTTTGGGCAACTTTTTCGAGCATTTCGGCCGGAATAGCCCGAATTTCTTCGGAAATGTTGTCTTCCAAAGCTGGAATAGTTGCTGGCTTATTTCTGTAGACTTTAGACTTGACGTAGCCCCACAAAAAATAGTCTAAAGGCGTTAAATCGCATGATCTTGGTGGCCAACTTACGGGTCCATTTCTTGAGATGAATTGTTGTCCGAAGTTTTCCCTCAAAATGGCCATAGAATCGCGAGCTGTGTGGCATGTAGCGCCATCTTGTTGAAACCACATGTCAACCAAGTTCAGTTCTTCCATTTTTGGCAACAAAAAGTTTGTTAGCATCGAACGATAGCGATCGCCATTCACCGTAACGTTGCGTCCAACAGCATCTTTGAAAAAATACGGTCCAATGATTCCACCAGCGTACAAACCACACCAAACAGTGCATTTTTCGGGATGCATGGGCAGTTCTTGAACGGCTTCTGGTTGCTCTTCACCCCAAATGCGGCAATTTTGCTTATTTACGTAGCCATTCAACCAGAAATGAGCCTCATCGCTCATCGGACACGGACGCGAAACACATTTCGAACCGAACACTGATTTTGGTAATAAAATTCAATGATTTGCAAGCGTTGCTCGTTAGTAAGTCTATTCATGATGAAATGTCAAAGCATACTGAGCATCTTTCTCTTTGACACCATGTCTGACATCCCACGTGATCTGTCAAATACTACTGCATGAAAATCCTAACCTCAAAAAAATCACCCGTTAGTATGAAGAATAATTCAAACTAATCATCTTTTGTTATATAATCTTCTAGTATTTTTCCATGTTCATATCTGTTCAGGTGACAGTTATTATTCTTGTTCAGAAATCTTATCAAATTAACAGATATTAAACAGAAATTATTATTTTTGGAACGCCTACAATTATATTCGTTCTTTTTGTAAATAATATAGTTAAATTGCCAAAAATACTATGATGATTAAGGAATCTTTTAATTCAGAAAAGTTGTTAATACTAAGCTGTGATAAACCTTGAAAATTTACTAACGAAATGTGGAAATGTATTGAAAAGTATACAAAGAAGCTAATTAAGTCCGTTGAAAGCAAAGCTAATTAAAATAAAGGCAGCGGACTGAAACGTTGTACTCACACAGTCGTTTTTTAGACACCATGAAACGCCAAGTAGATACATGTGTATGAACTTACGTCCTTGTCGTTGTTTAGAATGTATGAATCTTTGCACTTGAATTAGTTTTATTCGAATGAACACAGTGGCAACTCAAATGCACAGAAAAGTGAGGAAAAGAGAGGAAAAGTGCAACTTGAATTCAAGATTAATTACATAATACATAGTACATACATACATCTGCAAGCATAAGTAAATAAATGCGTCCGAATATATATAATGTTCATTTTTTTTTTGCTTGTTCTTTTTTTGTGAGGCCCACTGACATTCCTTATCTCCATCAAAAAATGTTAGCTTTCTCTGCAAACACAGAAAATGAAATGAAATTTGAAATTTCCAGCACATTTGCATATGTGAATGTAGATTTATTGTGTTATATTTGTTTTTATGTGAACAACAGTGACATTTCCGCATTATTTTATTTATTTCTAACATTTATTTACTTTTGTGACTTTTGTTACAAGTTTTTGCTCAAAAATAGATTTAATTTAATTTTGGTACACATATGGTTCACAAAGATGAGGGATACTTACCTCCTTGTATTCTTCTGCTATGTCATTGGTAGTAACGAGATGTTTAGTTCAACAAATTGCTGGAACGGAGTAAAGTGTTCTTGAAAATATCCTCAAATTTTGATGCTTCGAGAAAGTAAGGAGCAAAAGAACGATATTAAAAGAGTTTAAAATATCAGAAAGAAATGTTAGATATAGAAAACAAAATGTACTATATTAATGAGCATAGGGCTCTACGTAGTGGAAGTATAAAACAAAAAGTTTATCCGAATATATATTATAATAATATATTACAGAAAAACTAAAATAATGATGCGAAGCATACTGAAATTACTGTCTTTATGAAACCAAAACATTGTAGTTCGGGCTCCTGCTTACTTTTGACCATCTTTGCGAAGTCAGTGCAGGAAATTGCGGATTTTACTGCAGCAAAGTTCAGTTTGGCTTTTTATCGAGGTTTAGTACTCGCTAAGGTTAATAAGTCTCATTCCGCCCACAGCGTTGATATTATGCGGAAAAAGAGAGGACCTACTATATATTATACAAACATAGTTTTAAAAAATCCGATTTATTTTATATGATTTCAGAATTTGCCTCTGCAGAGTTTTTTGAACACGATTACTTAATGGCTTCTTCGTGACATCCCTGTACTAGTTCACTAAGAATTTTCAAAACATTATCCTCAGCTGCCCCAATATGAATCGCATTGCACGAGTTCACAGAAAACTCTCTCAACACTACTGAAAAATCTCTGTTTTGTTAAAAACACCTGGGTAGCGGTTTTCTACTTGTATGTTTACACATTTGTTTTGATGAGTTTGGAAGGGTGCCTTTAACCGGTGAGTTCTAAAAATTACTAAAAAGAAAAAAGGAGATAAAAGAGAGACTATGAATGGAAAATTTTAGAACAGTTAGGCTTGCGACTGAGTGTATAATAGGAATGCATCTGCTTCTCTCTTCGTCATTTGCTTTAAATATTTTCATAACCAAACCCGTCCTATTTTACATAATAAAATGTATTTCTACATTTACATGACATTAAATTTTGTTCACCTAAAAGCATGCTGTGAGTATGCTGACCTGCTGATAAGCAACATAGTGTACTTCCTCTGTTAACTTTAACAGCCACAAATTCAACAGTAAATCAAAGCGTAAACAGAGAACCGCGAAGCCAACAGCCCCGGCAAATGCTATGGCAGCAGCATCGCAGTCAGAGAGAGGCCACGTGGACAACAATAATGTGCTCAAGGATGCAGCAATAGCAGCATAAGCACCAAACCAGCGCAAAAGTCAGATATAAATATTAGCAGAGCATCCGCAATGTTTGTATTTGCGCCTTATACCTCAGCTCTCCCCTCGCCTACTCGGCTAGGCTTTTTACCTCAGTCGCAGCGGAGATCCAGTTTAGTTTAGAACATTGGATTGCACATGGCGGCTCGTTACATGTCGGGAGCAACGAGCAATGTGGAAGATATTACAGAATTTGAGCAGAAGCGAAGGTTTAGTTAGAAATAAATAAATTTTTGCGAAGGTCTTACTAAGTGTAGTCAAACACTAAAGTTGAAATAGAATGCACTTTACCAGGACAATAAGAGTTTGGCCGCATGGAGATGGCAGCTTAGTCTGTAAATACTCTTATAGTCGGTGGCTACAACTGGCAAACGCGCGTCAGAAATGCTGTAAAAATGAAGTGAAGCAACGAGTGTGGTTGGAAAGTGCTGACTAAGTGCAAATAAGCGATAAGTAGTTTAGGATAAAAATCGAGCCGAAATAGCGCCAGTATAACTCTGAGTGAAAATCGTCATGCCACTCTGTGTTCAATGTGTGCGACGTGTTTGAGTGAGTTTATTTTTATCGCTGCAATAAATTTGTGGCAACTAAGGTGATTCTACTTCTTGATTATTATTTTTGACGTCACTGTGTTTGCTTAAATTTTTGCGCTTTTGCCTTTTAATATTTACTTTGGCTGCGGACTGCATTTTGGGCTTTACCTCGGCACGTGCGAGCGCAAATATTTTCTTGTTCATTCTTTCACCTGTAGCTGCTCACAACAATCGCACTCGTGGCCTTGAAAGTAGGAACAATGTGCAATGTACATTTTGAATGCTTTCCCTAACGCTTCTTATTCACTGCCCCTCTTTTAGCGCTTTCGTTCCCATTTCAAAGCTCAGCCGCAGTCTGTCCGAAATCTAAATAAATTCGTGGTAACAACAAATGTAAAATACAAATGACACAACAGCAATAACAATAAACATATACAACACGGGAACAAAGCCAATTCCTCAAATTAAACGTTATGCCGAAACCGGAAGCAGACACCAATATGAAGTGGAGCAGACCACCAGGAAGGATTATACAAGCCAAACTTAAAAAAAGAAAATTATTGCACCAACAGACAGAGAGTCAGCTTTTTATTCTTTTCTGTTAGTTGGCAGGGAAGATGTCACAGAAAGAAGGTACATCCTTTGTATCTTCCGAACAACAAAAAAACCCACTTAAGCTTTTCAGAATTCATATATTACCCACGCTGTTGATGGTAGGCGACAAGTCGGCTGCAGAGATTTGGGTCAACGCAATATATCGCATAATTTTGGAAGTGAGCACATATATTTATGCGGACATGTACATCCATGTTAGTGTGTATAATACATGAGAAATGGGCAGATAGGAGGCTGGTGGAAGATATGAGGGAAGGCTGCTCGTCGTTCAGAAGAAAACTAAGGGCAATAACAAGGCTAATGCAAAGGATTGTAACGAAACATTTAGACCGTATTTGAATGCTGTTTTCTCAGCATTAGTTGGTACTGATCGATAAAACCAGTTTCAATGTTCTTTTACTGGCATTAATAATCCCATGTCAACAACATTTAACGCAAAGTCTTCTGATTTTAAATTTTATTTTGTTTAAGTGCGAGTTTAAAGAAATTTGCAAAGCAAAACCTAGTTGTATAAGGCTATTGTTGAGCTTTATGCTAATTGCATTTCAAAACTTTCAATTTTCCTTTCCTACACTTTATCGTTAGATACAAAAACGAATAAGTCAGCTCATTTTATATTTCTCGCGGGTATTTTTATGTGGCATTTTAATTATTTCTTTTTACACGAAAGTCTCCATTTAATTTTTCGAATTCATTATTATTCATTATAATTCGTTTATTATTTTAACGCACTTTTCACTTCAGGACATAGGCATAATTCATTTCTAGAGCAATGAAATTTTAAGACAATGAATTTTCTTTGAATGTTCAAAGCAAGAATTTCTTAATTTTAAAAGAGCACCTTCCTTGCTCCTACAGAGGCCTGCCGATTCTAAATGAAATTGTTAAACGATGAAGATGCCTCATGGCAAGAAACGTGACTATTATTTTTCTCTTTAAGTCTTTAAATTTCACTGAGTCCTAAATGTAAATCTCTTGGCCACACCATTTCAAAATATGAAAGTTCCAAAAAGTCTCTATAACGAACAAATAGAGCTAAATATGCTGCACTCCCACAAAATCACACAAAATACCAGAGTAGAGTGGTGCTTAACAACTGATAAGGTGTAGCGATCGAAATTTTTTATTACTCTCCACATTTTTATAATATTTGAGATAGATCACAATTTCTTATTTATAACTTATTCGTAAGTGCAACAGACGAGACATTTAGTTTATGCAATTTTCAACTTCTTTGATGCCAACGGCTTGTTATGCCGAGTTGCGTAGCAACACTGAACTTTTCGCTGATTTCGCACAAATGTCAAGTAAATTAATTACTTCGAACTTTAAATGTCGAAAGAGCGATATGCCTGCAATGGGCCAAGGTGTTGGGCAATTCAAAGTAGCTTTGTTGGCCAACCGAAGTATCTCCCCTGCATACTAGACCTTACTTTCCATCAACATATTGCTTTCATTAT
This sequence comes from Bactrocera correcta, assembly GCA_027475135.1. Classification (NCBI taxonomy): domain Eukaryota; kingdom Metazoa; phylum Arthropoda; class Insecta; order Diptera; family Tephritidae; genus Bactrocera; species Bactrocera correcta. Next base: position 40,054,201 of record CM050323.1, read on the forward strand.
GGTCGAGTTTTTACTGGCCTTGTCATAATTAACACCTTCCCCTTTTTTCGTTGAAGACCTAGAAGTGAGGCAGCGAGTTTGAAGGGACTCAAGCGTCTTAGTAAAACAAAAAGTCCAGTGACTAATATACAACGCCATGGACGCACTATTTTTTTTTGTATTTATTTACAAGTGCAACTATTATCATTCACGCTCGCAAGCATCCACTGGCTATTAACCACATCGTCAACGAAAAGTAAGTTCTCCCACCATGGTGTGCTTCTCCACTAACTTCGCGATTAGAAAAGCGGCTAAAAAAATTACCTGAAAACACTTCGGCACCAAACAGCGTCGTGGCATTTAATTTCTCGATTTGTATTCATTAAAAAGTATGGCACCAAGAGTCCTGAGAATCACAAAGGCTAGTCTAAGGTAGCATTTGTTCCTCTATTGCGTCTCGTCTGGACCTTTTGTGGTTGTAATTCGCCACATTTCGCATTCGAAGCGCCAAGCAATTAAGATGGATATCTAAAATTAAAGTCACAAAGAGTAAAGCTTCAGACAGCCACTGTGGTCCACCCAGAACAAAAAATGGCTGTTTAGCTTTCATTTCTTTTACTTTTTCGTTAAATGATGAGAGTTAATGGAAGAAATGGTTTTTAGTATAGATTTTTACAGGCATATACCCTTTAATATCTTTAACTTGCTTAATGAATAAGTTTATCACAATATATATGTTGGCAGACCCTATTTAACGGTAACTGCAGCGTATGAAGACCAGCTACATTAAAGTGATGCTAATGAAATGAGCTTATCTATCTAATCCTTTGGTGATTTGCAAATGCGATATGGTTAACAGCTGCTAATTTGCCAAACAATTTGCAGTCATTCAGCTAGCTGTCCTCATGCCCTCAATGTGGGTTTCAGCATAGCAGAATGTCCAAACATTTGATTAAGAATATCATACTCGTAGGTTACACAGAGTTTAAGCTGCGATATTCTCACAACACTAGGAGCTTTTCGAACTAACCGTTCAATATGGATATTTATTTAATCTTTCCAAAGGAGTATTTTAGGTACTGACATAATAAAATAAATTTTAAGAGTAGGCGAAAAAAATATCACTGTCTAGACTAGCCTAATTTTAAGCCCCTAATTTCCACACATTCGCTTTAAAAAGCAATATATTAAACAATGCCCTAAAACACTCGTATTAGCTGCTGTTATTCACACACACACACATACTTTTATGAACTAATCAAATTTCCAAATCAATATCCTTTTATCATCATATTGTTGTCCTTTGTTGCCCCGCAAAGTAGCGAGCAGGTGAGGAAATAGAAATTCTGCTGCAAATAATGTGTTGTTAGTGATTTTCCGTTTCAGTAGCACCGTTATCGGGCTAACCTTATTGGTGAAGTAAATCCAATGACGGTGTATTTGGGGCGGACAAATTCAATTTTGAAATACAATAACAGCGGGCAACGGTGTATGTGACGTGCCAAGTGGCGCATACACTCACATTTTTACAACAAACCAAGGAATATGAGGAATTGGTTAGAGAAAGTTGAAAACAGAAAGCAAAAAAGCAAGCAGAGGTGATAAAAACAATCATAAACATAATCAAACAACAATATGTAAGTGCAAAATATCCGTTATATTAACGGTTTACTTCAGGAATAGCAATGACAACACAACCAGAACATAGTAGTTTGCGACGCGCTGTCGCTAAGTACCGTAAGAAACGCTTCAAATGTGCAACAAATCGCTGACAGAAAAATGCCGCCACAACAACACCGATTGAAGCAAATAAGATATCGCAACCGCGAACAAATGTGCGTTAAGTCAACCAATCTCCAAATTTCCCCTCATTCACACTGTTCCTTGGCTAAGGTGGACGCCCAAGGAATAATTTGAGATTTCGCCCATCGCGCTGCAAGTTGCCTATCACATTTTGATGATTCCATCTTTCGTGTTGCCGTCATTCTTGCCTTTCTTTGTGGTGACAGAGAGGCTGAAGTCGCGCTTTCTATTTATTTTACTCACAACCTGTACAGTGCTTTTATGGAAGTAAGTAGCACGCGCTTAACTTCTCCCCCTCGGTATGACACACTACAAATGATAAATGCGGGCGGCACTCAAACCAAACACTTAACAAAACCAAAACCAAACAATCTCTTTAGTAAAACGGAACTTTTAACATTTTTACATTGAAGTTATTTTGTGTGATTGCTGAATTTAACCTTCTACGATAACAAATACAAAGACCTGATTTAATTTCAACTTTTTTCGTGTCTTTTTCTAACACTTTATTTTGAGAAACGCCTTCCTCACGCCCTGTTCGACAACTACAACAATATGGAACGACCCGTGGTAAGCGAATCCGAACCATTGCAGGTGAGCTTTGGGCTGACGCTAATGCGAATTATTTAGCTTTCAATTAGACTAAAATATACACATTTATTTCATGTAAGCTTCATCCGAACACATAATCATGATTTATATGCTTTGTTATTTAAAAGCCTTATTATTGGTTTTGTTGTATAAACATATTAAGCATATTGGTATTTATCACATTTAAATAAAACAAAGAGAGCACTGTTGCCTTGGGGGGTAGTGGTAAAATGCATATTTCATTCTAATATCGCATTTTGTGAATTTATTTCATCAGCAAAAATGAACAACTATCACTTTACGAAAAGTATGTTAACTAAATTCGAGTCCTTCAAATGTTCTCACCATGAACGTTGTCAAGGCCTTCCTGTGATCTATGGAGCGTTTTGCGTTTATTTGCTTTATCCGCAATTACCTTGGAAACGCAAAAAACCTAGTTGGTAATCCAGACTGCAACAGCTCATTCAGTATATATTTCTTTTACACAGCTTTACTATGACTACTCCTTAATAAAATCACCAATCAAAAGAACATTAAAGAATTTTTTAAAATCAACTGAAGTAATGCATTTGAAAATGCAAACTTCCATGAGCACTGTAACGGAAATGAAACGGAAAGGGAAAATTGCTTATAGTAATTTCATCAACACGGTGCAATGACAAGCAAAGATTCCAGAATAAAACATAAAACCTAAAAAACTGAGCAAAGCGAATAACCATCAAGGTACGGAGCAGTCGCAGCAACGAATCTGAATGCTTCCATTAGCCCAAAGATGCAGCTGCGCCTATTGTTTTTTTAACGTTTGGCGTCTTTATCTTACACCTAATCAAGCCTTCTGGCTAATTTGTATGAGAAGAGAAACGACTCGATTAAGCTCTCGTTGCGTAAGAGTGTCTGCTGGTTGGAATGCAAATTTTATTCAAATTCGTTTAGAGACGCATTAATTTTCAATGTCGGCAAATCGTCTGTCCAGGGAGTAATGTCAACATCTATTATTGACGGAGAGGCAGCAAATAATCACAAATTGAACATAAACTGCGATTGAAATAAGAAGAGTATTGTCCTATCTTTAACTACTTATTTATGAGAAGCAATAAAGAATTTTAAAATTTGATTTTTTGCTTTCTGTTTACTGTTTTCTTATGCCGCTAGCTCTACAATATAAATTATTTTGTGTGCTCAACTTATTTCTTTGCCTTTGAGCATTAAAATTCTATGCTGAAAGCTTAAATAAATGTGCTCAAAACGGTGCGCAGAAATCATTAATTGCTTTGGATTAAGGCCGGTGAAAAATGTGTCGTCCAAACGTAAACTTGTGACAGTTCTGGCCATTTTACCTGAGCATATGTATGTTCTTACTCCATATTTCCTACAACAGAGATCCACAAGCGGGGTTGTGACTAATTTCAGCCATGCAATTTGGTGGAATTTATTTATCGACCTTTCAATTTGATCCTGGCAGTGTGTGAAGTATGAGTGTGAAACAGCGCAAATAAGTTATTGACTACAGTAACTCACTCAAAAGTTTTTAAGCGCAAACGCAAGGCAGCAATAGCTGAACTATTCGACATTCCTTAACAAAAATAACGGAATGAAGTGTTTTCGAAGATCGCCACACCTTTCAAGTACACTCCAATTTCAATGTAAGCAAACTTCTGGTTGCTTTGCGGCTGCTAAGAGTTGTTTTAAGTAAGTGATGATGCTCACTTACAAAAAGTCATCCGGGCATTTGTTTATCCACTTTCTCTAGAGTATACTTGCTAACACATTACTTCACGAACTCGAGATTTACTCAGTGAAAAAAGCGGTCACTGAGGCACGAATGGACAGAAGATTAGCAAATGTTGCTGTTTGGCGCCAAACCGAAAACGCGAATTATGGCGAATATATTCGCACCAATCGTTTACAAATGGTAGAGAGCAGCGCTGAAAAAATTTATTCAAAGTTGCAAGTATTGGCTGGAAGTTCGTTAATTTGTGAATGCAACTTTAGTAAGCTCTCCGTCGGTTGGAAAGACGCCTTGGCGCCACTTGAATGTGCAATACGCGAAGCCGCCAACACGACAGTGCGTAAACTTGGCATAAATATTTGATTTTGGCTGTTCGCTGCAGCCGTGAACCAAAAGGGTGGGGTAGTCAAAGTTGTTCAAGTTTAAATTGCGGTATGTTGCGGTTGCCTCAGGCGTGGCTGCATGCCACACTTGTTAATTTATATTTTGGCATTAATATTCTTTCCAGCGCAAACGATTCAATTGTAATATTTCACGTGAAAACTTTTTGTGGTGGAAAACGAAACTGTAGGCAGTCCAGTGTCACTGTGACTAGAAACACACAAAATTTCAATATTTATCTAGGTATGACTCTTACTGTAGCAGAAATGGCCTTCAGCAAAAAAGATTTTGTAGCTTCTGTCAGCTGATTAATGTGATGTGTGCTTGGTTGCTTGGTTTTTCAGTTTCCAAAGCCCATTTACGAAAAACCCTCTAAAAAGACTTTGTTGGCTTGCGAAGGAAATTAGAAATGTGGTTTGGCAAACTTTGAGTTGAGAAATACTAAATTCCCAATTTTTGGATTTTAGAAACGACGAAATCTCACGCAATGAGTAACTGATTACACTAGTCATTTTGTTTAGAATTTTGATCAACTCTAGTTGTTATTGTTTATGAAACTGTTGAGGGCAAATAAGACCCATTTCAGTTTTCGATCGAAGTTTTCGAGACGAAATATTCAACACTTAATTAACTGAGTGGTTCGTTAATTATCTTAAGTTCTGCTTCCCAATATATAACTAGGAGTGCGTTGAATATTTCTTTTGAAGAGCATTAGATTTTAATTTTGTTTTCTAAATTTCTTTTGATGTGAAAGAGCAGTATGAGATTGAAAAGGCTTGTAATTGTATTTTTCGGACAGCGAGTTCTATTAAAATTGAAATTGTGTCACCGGGACATAATTTAAGCTACCTTTCGAGATGTCTTTTCAGCATACGGCTGATCCACAAAGATTGGCCATAGTGGGCATTTATCAGTTGTCAAAATTGAAAGTTGAAGGAGGATAGGCCTTACTCTGAGAAATACCCCATGCACAACTACGAGGATGATACTTAATGGAAATTCCTGGAAAACAGAACCGCGTTGGACTAAAACCATTAGCTAAAACTACTTAAAGAAACATCACCTGAGCGGGAAGCATTTACCTTACATAGAAAAAGAAGCATTTACTTTACAAAAGCTGCCTTAGAAGCTTATAAGCAAACAGACGCACCTACATAAATATCTTTTCACAGAGCCGTACGTTGAAATAAATTCTAAAGATGCAGGGATTGCAATCGTAGCTAATTTAATATTCCTCAGAAAAAAAGAGATAAAGAACTAAATTGCAAATAGGACACAGCCGTTGCGGCTGGAAGGATATGAATATTGAAAAAAATATGATTTACTCGAAAATAATTTGAAGCTCTGCTGTATCGCGTGGTTGTCAATAAATTATAATAAATATAATAGAAATCCAAATTAAGAGCATCAAATGTGGTAGTTGTACTAAAACTAGAACTAAAGGCAAAGAGAAAAGTGAAGAAAGGTGAAGAACGCTTTGAAAAGTAGCCGTGCTACTAACTCACGTCAAAATCTGAAAATAAGAACGCCATAAAATGCCATCACTTCTGATCAATGTCAACTGCACAGCGCTTACAACAATAGGAAGTCGAGAACATAATAAAGGCAGTTGGTAAAACGGCAAAATGTTTCAAAATTTAGGTGGCAGTAGACGAGCTTTGAAATAACTCAGCAGCAAATACTTGTATGTACAGCCAACACACACATAAACACACTTTCTATGCGTGAACGCAGTAACCTTGATCCAAAGACCAGCAACGAAAAGAGAGGAAAGAACTGCGTTGAATAGTATACAATGAAAATGAATATAACGGAATACAGAATATAACGGAAACAAAACCACTGAGCGAATGCAGGAGTTGAAAATAAAATAAAAGTTTTATAGGTCTTCACTCTTCTTCCTTTTATACTTCAAATTTCAGCATAAAAATGAGTTGAATTTATACAAATCGCGGAGAGTTTCTGCATAAGAGCCCGTCATAATATGCTGTGCCAATAAAAAAGATTATTCCAATCAAACGACCTTGCAGTTGCCCCGCTCCCAAAGCATTTTCCATAGCGGAAGATAAATAAACAAAATTCGAAAGTAGAAACATTTTTTAAGATCAAAAAGATGTCGCAGTTTATGATTTATACTTTTCAAGGGCTCAAATAAAATTCAGACTTATGCACTCACAGACTTTGCTTCTATTTTAGATGCATATCGCCGAGCTTGGTTTTGTTGCTGAAATTGTTCCTTCTGAGCCCATTTCATTATTTCATCAACATTTAGTAATTAGTAGAATTTATGCAAAGTTTGCGTAAATATTTTTATAGCTGGTAAAAGAACAACAACACATGCTTTCCTTTACTCCTCTTCCCGAAAGTAAACAAATTGTTCCCAACTAAATAAAAGCAGCGAATCAGACTAATAAAAACTCAAACAGACACAAATGTAAACATTTGCCGCTAAAATATTTAAATAGAGAACCCAGCAATGGCCAACACAACAACACAGACGCACAGTACTGTGGCTGAATGCAAATGTTACTCTTACGCTCCAGCCCACAGTCGACCAGCACACCGAAAATAAATTCTAAAAGCAATAACTGAATAAAGAAATTAAATAAAAAATTGTAAATTAGATCAAATATGGTTGCGTAAAATTAAATATTAAAATTTAATCTGTACTATTTTTAACAGACAACTAAATAACTACGTGTGATTCCACGTCTTTTAAAGTCACTTAACTTCTTATCACTCTGTAGGCAGGTGATCAAGCTTTTCGGATGGACACAATCACATGTTGGAGATAACCATGAGACCTCAAAAGCTCAGATTGAAATGCGTACATGTCACTTGTTACAGAAAACAACATTGCATCAACGGCAGCAAGTTGATGGATCTTTAAACGAAATAGCATCGGGAGAAATTCGAGTTTAGTCATCTGGCCTCTGTTTACTTGAGGTGAGTAAATATATAAGATGTGTTCTTGCTGGAATTAGTAAGTTCATTCTGTTATCTTTAATAAAGATTTTGAACTTAGATTCGGCTTCCAAGCTCCTTTCAGCGCATTCGATTTGTTGTTGGTGAAAAATACGATAAAGTACTCAGGATTTCTAGCACCCGCTCTTGAGAAAGAAGACCAGAGATAACTAAGCAAAATTAAATTCATTGAGTTTATTATTCCATAAGTAAATATGTAACAGAACTCTTAATAATAATAAAAGTTGAATGAGGGAAACTATACTTAATTTCATAAAGATCGGAAAAGAGAACTAGAGGTAAGATTGAAGAGAGACATAAATTCCTCAAGGACTTAAAAGTCAAAGAAAGTCCCAGGAGCCAATGATATTGCATATTCCCAAGGGAAAGGACGCTTGAAACATCTGTCTCAAATATTATTTTTGAATAAAAGTCATATTTTAATTTTATCCACTAATATTCAGGCGCATTTCCTCACCAATAAACACATACATCCATGTAATGACGTTTAGTTCAAAATTTGTAAAAAGGTGTTGATAAACAATAAATACAATTCAACGATAGTGATTTCGAAAGTCCTCCTTTCAACTATTCTATGCTGTGAAGAGATCAAGTTGCACGGGGCTCCATAACATGACTGAAAAAATACATTATGTTTGAGTGCAAAAAGATAGTCGAGGACTTAACACAACATAATATATACAACGAAGTTTTTCTTTATACAGCTAGTCGCATTGTTTTTCCATAATCTTCTTTTTCCTTTCGACTGCTTGTTATTTGAGAGCTATCACGAGCCACATTTGGTATACAGCCAAATATTAGCCAGCTCTATTCCAGCCCATGTGTGTGTCTAAAAGCATTGTGTGTTGGCATCACTCTTGGCTTACAATCAGCAGTATAAACACCGTTGGGAGTCGACGGCTGTTTGGTGTTCCATCATCTCTGAATGATTCAGGATCTGCAGAGTGTTGAAACCATAAGTGTTATGTAAAAAATTGTTACAGCCATGCAATCAAGAGTAACCATTCTACTCTTAGCGTTCTTTCCCAATTCATGTGCACTCATTTGCACTGAGCAAGCAATGCGAGCCTTTGCTTTTAGTTTTACATTAATTCAGAAAGCTTTTAAAGCGATTCTGAGGCATGATGAGTGTTGATTTTGATTTTGCTTATCAGTAATTTGACCAATTTGTGCTGGTGGAGTTGAAAAGAATTTTGTTCTGCGTTTGATCCATGTGTCAAACATTATGTGGATGTATTAGAATAGGCGTGCCCAGGAAAGGAGGCATAAAACAAAAACGGGTAAGGCAAACATAACAATAATTACAACGGCAATAAAGGCATTCTCACGAAAGCAGTAAATTACATTATTTTTATTAAAATGATAACACATTTCCACTAATGCTTATAAATTTACGCAATTCACATTCTAGCAGAAGAAGCAGACACATTTGGTTTGGTTGTGACACTACACAGAGCTTCTATGATTAAAAACCAACACTATGCTAAATATATTCACGTAAAATGCATTATATTTTCAAAGATTTTGTAGTTGTACAAAAGTAAGAAGAAAATTATAGGAAACTCTGGGTTTAGTGCTTGTTTATATTTAAAAATTGTTTGGGGCTTATGGGTAGAGACTGTGGCTGTTGCTTTCGTAGTTGTCGTCCGTCAGTAAAATTATTAAGAAAACACTATTACTTCAAATCATATTTTTAGCAATCGAGAAAAGATTAACACATTTGCGTTTCTTATTGCTTAAAAGGATATAAAAATCTCTTTATCTTGGTTGATCAGTCCGATCTGAAAAAATTATGAGTAAATTGTAATGTTGCCCGTGCTCCTTTCCAAATTTTGTCAAGATATCTTGTCAGATAATAAAGAACATACAAGGACTTGATTTGTATGGCAGCTATTTACATATATCTTATTGTTTTAATAACCATCCACTTTAAGGTTAAAGCCCACATCTATGGACCTGCTATACCGATATCGACCAAATTTTATGTATCATATTATCTGGCCATACGAGTATTTAAATGAACGAAGTCTGCGACTACAACCACGCCTACTTCCTTTCCAAGCAATTTTAAAGTATCCTTGTGATAAAATATTTTTTCAAATCAGACTAAAATTATTCAAGCTCTTAAATATCCTTAAATCTGTGCATTCCCAAAATCCATCAAACGACATGCTTCATCTATGCAAAAACCAAAATGAGAAAAAATTCAATTGATCGAAAAATATATGCATAAACACCAGAGTGCTTTCAGATGTTCTCAGCAAAATAGTGATTTGTTTATTATTGTTATTTGCATTTCGCTCCCATCCCTCAAAATGGCACATCATTTGCAGCTTCTTTTGTGTATCATCATCTAAGACAAATAAACGTTTTTCGTTGCGATTTTCAATTACTTCTTTGAATAAAATTAAAATGCACTTTAGCTATGGTGTAAATAAGCAGTGTCATGATGGAGATGTAAAGTGTTTAGCTATTGTCCTGAGGAAATGCTGAGTCGGTGCATTCATTTAAGTTCTACTACCAGCTCGTTATTTTCCAGTGGTAAAATCGGCATAGTGAAACTATGACATGAAATAATGAAACGATCATAGTTAGTTCATGCGCTGCTACACAACCCAATACGGTCTGTAAACACAAAGCCAACTCCAACTTTTTTACATCCCTTAATATTTCCACGTTGTCGTTTCATTTGCAACATTCGACTTGATTTGTGACTTGTTTGTTTTGGATGTGGCTCGGCTCGCGATGCAAAGTGATGAATGAACATGTGCAGGTTGAGAGTAACTGTAAGTGTGTTCTCACACACATGACATATGACCGAGAGCCTGGGACAGTTGTGGATTTATGAATCAAATTGTCTGTTTAGGAAGTTGTGAATAGGTTAAAATAATTGGTTTTGCGGTGAAAGGTTTCGTGATACAAGAATTCGTTCCATTGAAAACAATTTATATATATTTGCATGTACTCATGGATGTGATAAAAATGCGGTGGCTTAGAAGGAAATAAATTTCACTAAAAAATTCGTATTCTGTAGTCACTGAAAAAAAAATTTACTCTACACATAAACAACTTTATGAATATATTAACCAGATTTGTATATATTTACGGGTATATTGCACAACTCTGTCATATAAATGAGAGAAAGTTATGCTAAACAAGGTTTTTAGTATTCTATCCAGTTTTACGCAACTTAACAAGTTTATGACAAGTAATCTTTTTTTTTGAATTTTTTATTTTCATTTTTGTAATAGAAAACTTAGAGCTTTTGCTGCTGTGTAGTACCACTAAAAGCAGTTATAGTTCCTATTTACGTAACTATTCATTTGGGAGATTCAAGAGTGCGTGTAATGGCAAGTGCACAGCTGTGTTTTAGTCTATTACTTTTACAAGGATCCTCCTATGTTTTCTCTTTCTGCCCCCGTTTGCACTTAAAGCCATCTTTGTGGTTGTTGCTTTTGCCACTTATGCATACTAAGGCACTTGTAATGTTATTTAAATGTTGACACTATAGCCGTAGGCATTATGTTGTTGTTGTTGGTTGCTCTACGTACTAAAATTAGCAAAATTATGGCTGCTTACGTGGTTAAACGCACATGTTGAGAGCCTCTGCAGGCTTGCAAATGGTTTTAAGTATAATCATGTGACTAAGTGAGGAGGCAAGAGTGGTTTCAAATTGGAATTGTTCCGTAACATTTTGGTGGTTTATGGTGGTGAGGTTAATATAAGAGACATTTGAGGAATACCTAAACGGAAAGAATAGCAATGAATTGGCACTAAAGTGTTTTAAAATCTTATCCAAATTTATTGGTGGAACTTGTGTAACTAAAGAATAATTCTAGACTAATATTTCAAACAGGATTTCAAATTAACTCCGTTTTCTTAGCTAGGTATGTATCTCATCAACTAATGAACTGCGTCTATATAAAAGGTGGGTGTATCTCGGCGTATGAGCAAACTGAAATGAGGGCTAAAGCAAATCTGAGAAACGTATTTCCACTTAGCCAACTTGACGAAACATATGGAAGTTAAATTAACAAATGTTATGGTGCAATCTCAGCCTAAGATATAATAAATAGCCCATCTTTTCGAATTACTATCACTGGTAAACCGTCGTTTTTTGTCCCATCTTTTTTTGTCCACTGAGAAATGGCTGGTGGGTAAACCATTCCACCAGCGCAATACAGTTCTTTCCAAAAATTTTATTGTTGCTAATTTACACTAAGTTTGAATAATCTGAACAACGACTGAATGTTTTATTAAAACCAATCGTTATGCTATTTGCGCTAACGGCAATTTGTTGAACTCAAGTTTACATTTGTTCGACTACTATCCTTAAGCCAATAATTCATATTCATAGAAATTTACACAAATGCAAACTTTTAGAGAGAAAGTTGGGTGCATGCCTTGTATTCACGATTATAGATGCAAATGCAAATGAAGACACATTTGTGGTTTTGTAAGTACTGACATAGAATTTGCCTATGGGTCAATGTGTAACTCGTGCACAATTAAACAAAACTTTTGTCGAAATCTCTCTTGAGTTATTACCGAATAATTTGAGTTTCCTTCAACTAACTTTGTTATGCATTCGTGTAGGATATTAATTAAATAATTAAAGAAATATTTTTCATGGCACATGCCTAAATGAAAAAAGCAACTTTAAATAGAAGTATCTCAATCGACATGAGAATGCGAGTTGTTTAATTTGTAAAATGAAATGCATGTTGCTGAGATTCCTTCTGTTGAAGGGGTAAATTTGGTTTGTGTTAATTTTACTGGAAGCAGAAAGTATCATATGCAAAAACCAATTACTTTTTTTAGCTACTTTAACCTAACTGATATGGCACACACTATTATTCTCGCTGAGTGAAGTAAGAATTAAAGTAAGAAACTAAAACACTAAACGAAAAACCATTGATTTATCTCTAAAGTATTTTAAAAGTTAACTATAAAATTAGTATAGATCTATTTAGGTTATAGTTTAAAATGGTCTGCCTTCATATGCGGATATTCACATATGTATAAGTACACGCTGGTTCTTCACGTGAAACTCAGCCTTGGATTTTCAAATGTCTGCGATTAATGCCGACAATCTGCGCCAAATGGCGAAAGTTTCAATCAAAACAGCAATTTGCGATGGATATATGATTTAAAATGCATCTGCATAGCAAAACTAGTCACAACAGCAGATTATGCTGCTTTTATTTTCGTTTTCGATGTGCTGTTGACTCCCATAATCGCTGCACAATTTGTGTTTAGGCACAGCCGTGTAAGTATGGCCATGAAAATAGACTGTGAAAAGGCTCAAGCCTTTTGCATAATTTATACTGTGGCATATTTTTTGAAACTCACTCCTTCTTTGCTGATTTGCTTTTGCTCTGCTTTTTTTGTTGCCAGCTCCATTCATGCTTCTAGTGTGGGCCTAAATATGTTTACGCCGCCACTCATCTCATTATAGTGAGTAATGTAAACACAATTAGGAACTGACGGCTGTTTTGCAACCTACCTGAATAGGTTGGGCCTTGCAGTTTTTTGAAGCTTATATGAGGTAGGCGCTAACATACTCCGTTCTTATATACTTTACATGTGCAACGAATATTCTTTGTGTTCTCTGCTCTATTCATAAGCCACTAAAGAAGGTCTGGCGAGTATTAAAGCAACTTGCGAGTTCTTTTGTTTCTAAGTTTTTAAATCGACTCATGAGACTTTTAAAATGCGCCTAAGGCATAAAGAGTGCTTTATTGTTCCTAGTTTGCCCGATTTGTGCATGTTGAATTTTAATGTCCCTTCCTACCGGATTATATTATGTTAAACCATGAGTGTATATGTATGTTTTAGATTTTTACTGATTATGTGTGTTTATGTGTCGTAAAGGGTAGCCTTTTGTTTAATACTCACAAGCAGAATAAGATTTAGCCAAGCTCATAGCATTTGTCGTATGTGCAACAAATTGCAGTTTTCGTTGAAGTTTATTTTCAATTTATCACGTTTCCATGAAAGTCGCTCTTCTTTTATGACTTCATAAATAAAAACTGACTCTTAATTTCAATACTTTGCAGTTTCAGCAAACGCAATGTGATAGATATACTATATAGACCGAGACTCTATAAAACGAAGAGACTGAGTTCAAAAACTATGGTCTTAATAGTAGTAACTTTAATGGCAGCACACGTCTACCAGCACCAGATTACTTTTATATCCGCAGTGAATATTATTAAAAATATCGGTCAGAATATTTCATCGAGTTTTGTTAGAAGGATATATACTTAACGCAGCCATGCTTATCTTTAATGTTCCAAGATTAAGATTATTTCCGAGCTTTATTTTATGATAACTTGGTTAAAAACTTCTGTGTTACATTTCAGAATAACAAATTCCATAGCCTGAGATTTTATTCAATAGAATTGCCGTCGGTTGAAAATCCAGACTGCGTGGTTATAAAAGTAAAAGCAACTGAGAAATTCTACTAATACTCCACTTCCACTGGAAAGGGAATTGATTTGGTGGCCGGAATTTTCGGCCAATTTAAGAAATCATATATATCTAGCATATTGATTTGGACTGTAGTTTTCATTTCACTTTGCATAAGTCAGCTTGTCTAAAAAGGCAATAGAAAATTTTGCATCTTCGCTGTAAAATTGCATATTGTTGAGAATTTCATTTCATTTTATTCGCTTTTGCCAGCTCTAATGGCGACTTATGAAACGTTTTGAAGTGAAAACGCAAATTACAACAAATCCAAACTCAAATCAATTGAATGCCTGTCGATTCAAAGGTCAGTGCAATATGGTTGTGTCGGGTCAGCTTGTAAGGTGGGTGAAAATATCCCCAAGGTATCAAAGTGAATTCGGATGATTGCACCATCGCTTTAACAATAAGGCGGAAATCATGGGCAAACAAAAAACCAAACTATGGTTACACTTCTATCACTGCACCTGGAGCCTGATGACCGAATACATTTTGCGATTTGCAAGTGAAGCTCACCTTTCTCATTTGAATAAACTGCAATATTGAAAGTAAGTCGATTTCAGTTGCGCAAAGTGTAATTTTTATTGTGGATGATATGTAAAATGTTCAAAACGCAAAAGCAAGCTGGACTGGTCGCTTGGGAATTGAAATTTATAGGAGTTTCTTCAAAGCAGAAATGTTGCTCATACGCCCTGGCGTGCCGCATCGTACTTCATTGAATCGGAAGGAAATGCGAAATTTGGCTCTGTTTAGTAAAAAGCCAATCCATCTACCACATTTTTGCGGACAGACTCTCACTTCGATAGACATTTTTATCGGTTCATTATAGTTCCGTTTACTTCTGCTGTACAAATGGACAATTGAACAATATTGCAAAAACTTCTTGAAGATGTCCATTGATTGGTGTGATTTTTTAGCTGTTTGGCAAATAAAAGCTGAGGTTGTTAAAATACATGAACTTATTTGGACGGTTTTACAAGAATAGTTTACTGAAGATGGATTAACTAAAGAAACTAGCTTCACAAAAGAGCAGCAAACTTAATCCGTAACACTTATTGAGGAAAACTAACAAAAAGCGACGATAGCCACAAAAGGTGTTCCAATTATGCAACCAGGTTCCTTTTCCACTGTTAAAAACTGTTAAAATACAGTGCAATGGGTGGAAAGAACAGTCAACTTGTTTTTATTAACTTCTTTTTTTTTCATTCTGGTGGAAACAACAAGAAATAACAAATAATCAACTATAAATCTGTCAAAAAAATGTTAAAGTGAAGTAATAAAATATTCAACTCTGAAAGTTGGCACGAATTATGGTAGAGAGCAAGTTACAAACGGGTTACCTGTGCTAGATAGTTAAAGAACCAGAGCTGCTGCGAAAGAAAGAAATATGACGGATGAAAAAAGACTTGCGAAGGGAGAATATATTACGAACAATGTAAATATTTATAAAGTTGGCGCGGTTAACCCAGCGATCGAAAAGCTGGTATTGTCGTGTTTGGGCGACAATGGCGCGCAATCGAAAAATATGGAACAGAATCATAAGGATCAAGTGATTTGGAAAGTCCGTTGGTAGCTATTGTTTCACACTCTTCCCGGTTGCCTTTCATACGAACGAAAATGCTGGTGGTTGTGAGGAATTGTGGCCAAAAATGTACTGTAGAAAGAAGATTATGTTACCTTTTTTGTCTTCCCACCTCGCCTACGTTTTGAGTAAATAAGCGACCGTATTATTGCCGGCGCTTGTCTGGAATTCCGCGCTAAAAGCTATTACAAAACCAACTTAGTGTGAGTTTTTGTTCCCTTGAGTGATGTTGAAATTTGAGTATTTACGTCGGCAAGAGAAGTGAAATGGATGTTGTACACTTCGTTGAGCTGCAGTGGTAAACCCAAAAGCGCATTTAATTGCCATGCTTGTATTTTTTGTTATTCAAGGAGGAGAGGAATAGAAGAAGAGATGATTTGGAATGCACAGAGCTTATGTAGATTGGTATAGGCACTGCTTTTTGGAATGTAGTTGGTTTAAATTTTTAAGAAAGTAATAACAAAATCGTTTTCATTGATGAAATATTGTTTTTAAATTTAACAAGTTCTGTTTTTTATTTTTGTTTCTATTTAAAAATTTACCTATTGATATTATCACAAAACTCATCCATCTCTTTGAGATATTTTAAAGATATATTTCAACAGTTCAAAACGAAAAAATATATTCAGCTATAAACGATTAAGGTAAAATGCAAATGCGTGAGTATGCTGGAGCGAAAATATAGTGAAATCACGGCAGAAGTTGTACAAACATGGCGATGACTGACTCCGCGGGTGTGCAACTTTATGCCAGGCTGGCAGAAAAAATATATTGTGGCCATACAAGCCTTTTGAAAATCAAAATTGACTGAAAGGTGGTGCAAATATAACCTTATAGCCTTCCGCGTGTGACAACTCAGCCACTGGAATTGACTCGATGTCCTTGTGAGAGCCGTACATATATATATGCAAGTAGTTTCAGTCAGCTTTGGCTATTAACTATAATAGATGTAATTAATTCTTTTAAAAATAATACCAAAATCCTGCAGGCATAATAAGAAGACAAATAATTCGCCAGCTATTTATTTATATATTGTATAGTTGCTAGTAAGTCAATGCTCCAAAAATAAATGTTAATTTCCGAATGCTTTTATATTTACACATAAATGAAGTCGAAAATTTAGTCTATATAGAATTAAATTGCGAGAGTTTAAATTGTAAAATTTTTTAGTCTTAAATTGCCACTAAATATTATCTGCCTACCTATTATCGAATTACCGAATAACGAAAATAATCTCTTGGTTTGCAATTACAAATCAACTACATATGTTTACCCATTCACCAACGTTTGCTAATTGCTTTCGCGAGTAAAAAGTTACAAGCTTAATGCTTTTCCGACTCGCTGTTAGAGCGTTAATTACTTATGTTATTGAAAAGTCGGAGATAATCATTTTAATTGCGTTGCGGTTATTTGGTCTTAACTGTTGCCCAATGGCGAAAGTACATTCCACCGAAATTACCATCGTTAACAGCAACCGAAGCTGTATCTTTCTTCTCTCTGTAGTTTAGGAGCTGATAATGATGACCGCTTTAATGACTGTGTTTTATGGGATCAAAATAAATGGTTTGAAGTGTTTGTTAATATTCCGTTTAATATCTGAGTAGAAGTAAATTAATCTTACTTTCGTCAGATATAAGTACAAAAAGGGATGAAAAGAAAATAATGAAAGCAAAATAAAAACAGCTTCAGAAGTGAAGGCTTCAAACAAAAGTGTGTTTTATTTATTTATTCGTACTACTATATTCTTACTAAAGCTTAAGGATGTTTTGTTTAATTAAAAAAATGTGCAAGATTTTGTATTTCCTCACTGAAAGGATCTGATGTTTTCCTTATATAGAGAAAACCGTGTCTATGTGACTTAATAATCTTGGATTTTGTGTTGACATCTCTAAACTATAAATTTGAATTACTTCCAAATACTGCTAAAGTCCTCTGCTGCACCATTAAATGCCGCAGTTCATAATAAATGAGAAAGAGTTCTCAACCTCTGCCGGCCTGCACAATGCTCAGATAACACAGAAGTTCAGCAAAAGATTTCAAAGGTTATCTCAGCAAAAAATTTACAATGCCAAGCGCAACGAGGACCAACTTCGCTTTCTCACTGCGGATAGTTCACGCGACGACCTTTCGTACACATTCGTTTATAATATCCAACTTTTAGAAAGTAATTTTACCCATACCAACATTCACATATACACACAACGTGACTTTGATCCTGCGGAAGACCTTGGAATGTCTGCTTAACACTTTTAACGGAATATGTAATTATATAAATGCAGTTATGTGAGAGTTTATGTGGATGCCTAGTGCTGGGCTGTCAGAGGCATTGCGGCAAGTCAAATAGAAAGTGTGAAAGTCTAAAGTGTCACTTTTAATAGAATTTATGTTTGTGATTCAGTGCCAATCGAAGGAGATAGGAAATGAGCAGAACGTTAGGCGCTTTCTGGTGTGAGCGTGAAATCCGTTTGCTAACTCACGAGTAAAAGTTGTTTTTTGCCATTGGTGAGCTTGTGTTGACGCGGCGTTTATTTTATTACACTAGTGCAGCAAGTTGTAAGTGCACTGCGTTTCGTTTTGTGTGTTTGTTTTTCTTTTGGTGATTTCTTTAAGGCTCGTGAGCAGCAGTAATTGGTAATTCTCGCCACAAAGAGTTTAAAAAGGACTGAGTGCAGTGGCTGAGGTTGTGAAGGAGGAAAACAAAAATGCCACGGTGAAAGCGGAAAGTGCTGAGATTTGATTTTTAGGGAGCGAATATGAAGTTTGTGTTTCATTTCACAGCTGATATGAAACAATATATATCCTTTGGTTTTTTGATAAGTAAAGTAGAGCTAGGCGGTTCAGAAAACCTTTTTTCATAAAATGTTAATAATAACTTCATTAATGTGAGTAGCTCTCTTACAAGCTAGACCGAGATATGTTTTCAAATGTGATCAAGTTTTTGGAGCTAGCAGGTTAAGTTTATTAAAAGTAAGGACTTACTACTAAAGCAATTTCCAACCTCATTTGATTTCATTGATTGTGAATTAAAATAAGGGACTATTAAGTTTGCTTCAACATATATTATATTATTCAAAGAGTGATATCCTTCATCAAATTTAAGCAAAAAATAGAAACAATATACTTCGAAAAGTCGTACTCTAAACTGTATGAGCTCGGTGCCACAACACCTAAGACTGCGTAAGTAACTTCTGCTTCCAACTCTAGGGAACAATAATGTATATGCAAATGTAAGCGTGGAAGTATTTTAAGTTTGGGCGCATTGTTGCAAGAATTATTGCGCGCCGATTGTTGCATGCAAATTTACATTTCCGCGCTTATGTAGATGCGTTACGTCCCCACACGCTTGTCCGTACATAAGTGCTTGTGCCGGCAGCTTCTGAAGCTTGTGAGCACGTTTATACTCGTAGTTGATTATGCAATTTGTGTTGCACATACGCCGCGTCAGCCAGCGTCAAATTTACATCAGCAACATTGGCAGTGACAAACATAACTTTATTTTGCTTAAGTATACACATTTTGCTATGACTTGTTTAATTCGTGAGTATATACTTCATACACTAACTAAATGCCTCTAGTGTATATATGCTGTCCTATAAATGAATGTCGAATAATGGAGAATTCAACAATAATTCCATACTTACTGAAAACTTCATTTCGCGAAGTCACTGAATTATCTGATGAATGAGTAGTTTGTACGTCATTTAGCTAAGCATAAGAAGCCTTCTTAATCTACGAGTATTTTTGAAGAAATAAATTGTTTTGTACTCACACAAATGTTAGTCAAAAACCTATAAGCTTTGTTAGTTCGAAACCACGTGCATATTGTACGAGTGCTATTATTGTTGAATGATATAAGCGATATTAGGTTACGAGTTTATGGTTTTGTTTAGCCAACAAAAGGTGACTTTGCTTCATCTCGGGTAATGAAAGTGAAAATCCTATTCACTCAACTATTTCATAAGAAACTAGAATATATTTATTATAAAATAATGCGACTATTTCATACTAAGCTATACAGAAGTAGAGCAATTTCTTTATTTGGTATTCATTTCAAGAAGCATTATATTGAGAATAACAACATTACCGTAAACATAATTATGGCAAAATAACAATTTTCTATTCTATAAAATCTAACATTTATTTATTGCTTAAATCGCACAAATGCTCCCAACAAGCAACAATTTAGTGTATTGACTTAAAATCCATCGCTTTGTGATTCACTCTCACAAGAACAAATTTGCCGAAATAAATTTCTAAATTTTGAAAACGTGACTGAAGGAAAATGATTCTTCTCCTCAAGTGCCCGCTGTTTGCGTGTTGCTTGTGGGACAGGAAGCCGTTATGGCTCAGAGCAGTCTCACTCACTTATAGCTTGATACCCTCCTACGCCCCTTCCAAATCGCAAAGCGCCACTCTCGACGATGAAAATGAACTGTTGTCGTCAGGAGTGCAGTTGTCATAAAAACATGATGAATGTGGCATTAAATTCAATTTCGGAATCACTGCTGTGCAGCCCTAGTATTGAGTGTAAGTGGCGAAGGCGGGAGAAACAGAGTGGAAAATAAAAAGTGAATTGCAGCAGTGAAAGTGACAAAGATACTGACAGAAACAAGAAAATGCGAATACCAGAAAACGCTTCAATGTTATCAGCAGATTCAAACACACATACTATCTATTTAAGTGCCTGAGAGGAAGTCTTGAGGGTGCACTAAAATGGTTTGAAACTCAATTGAAGTAACGTAAATGGCCAAAGGAATGAAACGATTGTCATTACATTGGTCTTTGTGTGGATGTAAGTTGAAGGAAGAGTAAATATAAAATGTTCACTATTGTTGACAAAAAATTCGTAAATCTGGTCTGAAAGTGTGAACATATTACTTTTATTAGACGTATTAACCTGATTAATGCCTGAAAATACTATAAAACTAACTTTTTAGCAATATGATGAAAGAAGTTTCAGGAGGCTGGGTTAAGTATAAATCGGAACTTAGTTTTACTACTACTATAAACTTCAACGTTAAATTTCAGCTTATGGTTTCTTTATTATTTCTTTGAATAATGCCAGTTTTGGAGTGTGGATCAGTATATCAATCTTACCAGAAAACCAAAATTTTAATTTTTACTCCAGTTATCGCTACAGAGCAGTTCGGTAGCCATCGACTCCTTAACATGATCTTGTTGATAAACTATATACAACAAGCATACCGTCGGGTCGTTATTGCAGTTATGTCCCACACTGACCACACATTAAATTGTTGCATAAAAAATACTGAAATCAATACTCATAGACATTTTCTTTGCATTTTTTGACAAAATGAATTTATAAATTTAGACAACGTTAATATATTATGTATATTTTTAATTTAAGTGATTTATATGAGTTTCGAATTCACTAACAATACAATTTTTCTGAAATCCCAATGCCAATTGTTATGAATAAATTGAGGATGAATTGAAATGAAAATACTTCAAAATGCAGGCTGATGCAAATGTGCGCTATCGCAGTGCAGCATCTAAGCAGATATTTGCTGACTAGAGGAATACTTATTCAATATCCAAAAATATGAAAGGCGATTAGGCGAAATTTATGCTAATAGATAGTCAAGTTCAAAACTTTCGACAACATTTCATATTTCAAATGATTTTCACTTTATCGTTCAATATTATTCCTTCTCTTGTTATAAGGTACTCAAATCCTCTGCCTGCTATACATCCCGCATCTTATCCGCTAAAGCATTTTATTGGCATTGATTAATAGGTTAGGAGGCGTAATGACAATGAAAGCCACTCAATCGAAATGTGCTGAAGGCGACAGCGAGCGCACTTAACACAAAGGAATAACCCAGAAAGAGATGGTGTGCCAAAAATTACCTCGAGGCATCCAAAACAGAATTCCAAGTACACGTACAAGCTGACGATACTCCATTTGAGCTCCACATGAATCATCTTTCGTTTATGATGTTGCTATGGTTTTCATAGGGCTTAGCAATGAGTTATATGCTGATCCCTCCTGCGCGTAACCCCCATCTAGCACGCAAGTTCTTCAAATGGTCAGCCTTCGTCACCTTTGTACAATTCTCTTCCCCATCCGTTGCCGATAATTTTGATTCATCGATTCTTTAATCGTTTCGTTTGCTTGACTGCCCTGTTATTGGCAAAGGGTAATAGCCACAACTGCTTCGCTTGCAACAAAGTCTTCAATTAGTTTGCAGTGTAACCTAACAAATTTGAAATTTCAGCACTTTCCAAATTGATTCAACTTATCCGATTGTGTTCGACTGCCAATTAATAATGAAAAATAAAAACATTTATTATGTATTCTTATTTACGCATTAATTATTTCTCTATAAGAGATATTTATTCTTATCTCGATACTCAGAAACCGCTATTCAAAAGTACGGCAGTTGATATATTACTCTAGTTTTGCATATTTACATAAACTAACCAAAACCAACAGGGAAGGAAAAGAAGCCGTACCAAAGTTTCTAATGAAAAGAAAAGAAAAATGCTTTTGTTGGCTTTGTTCATGATAAAAATTACAAAGTCGCCAGTGTCCGTGCGGAAACTCTAAAGTTACATATAATCATTATTGATAACTGAATATCTATTGCGCAACTATAAGTACTTCATTAACATTTCTTAACGGACGGTCCATCCACTGCCTGTCACACAATATTATATAATAATTACTGATTCTGGACCTGCAGTTAATATCAAGTTTTTAACTACGAACATTTATTTGAATGATTACTATCAAAAGGATGTTATTCGTTGCAAGTGTATGTCGGTTTGTTCTAAAAGTTCTCAAGGTAAACTCTCTTACGTATTTATTTTATATTTTAAGTTTATATGTATATATCTAAATAATAATTTAGCACATCTATAGTGGTATTCTGAGTTTCCTAGTAACATGTTCGAAGCAAATAAGAACAAAAAGCAACAAAACAGACAACATGACATGCCAACAACAGAAACGAATTCCGCTTAAAGGCACGCCTTCAACACCCGTCACTTCAAGTAAAAGCAAAAGTCAAGTCGTAAGTTGGTGCCGAAAAGATGCTGAGAGACAGACTGACAGGTGAGAAGGTGTATTAGTTTTAAACTTTATTAATAGAGTGATGTGTAAGTTGAATTGATGAGTTATATAGTTATATATAGAGCTAATAGTTGCTTATTTTGATATAATAAGGAAAATACAAATTCCGTAGATGAATAGTTTAATTAAGGGGTAAGGGGTTTGAAAAAAAAAAAAAAAAACATTAAGCAAATCGGTTGAGTAGTTCGACCGGAATCGGTCAGTTTAAAATATGTGCTTTGAGAAAATTGCGTTTAAAGTTTGAGGTGTGCACTCCGACCGTACCGATATTATTACTTTTGGGCGTCTTTCGAAACCTTCCAATGGTAAAGTGGGTTTCTACATTAATTCTAAGGGTATGAAGGAACAAAAAACGCAAAAAAAATTGAATAATTTGAAAAAAGATTACCCTACTGACCGCTTTCACTTTTCTTTACAATTATATATTCCTTAATTGCCCGTCCAATGTTTTTTTTTTTTTGTTTTTTTTTTTTTGTTTTTTTTTTTTTGTTTTTGAAGACGTGCTACTAAAAGCCCACCAACATTTCAAGAGTATCGACTGTCGATTGTTTGTCTACAAATTACTTAAGACAGAAAGCACGCTTTGCCTACAGCCAAACCAATTCTGTAAATGATGATGATGAAGTGAGAAAATGTAATAAAAAAAACTCGGCTCATTAATCAAATTAAGGTAAATTCGATGTTACTACTCTTATTTGCACTAAGTGTATGGCCTTGGAAGTTTTTATAGTCCTTTATTTCAGGTATTCTTTTAATGGAAACAAGATGTTTACTAGCAACAAGACTAATATTAAATCCGCAGCCTGGCTATTGAAATTAGAATGGTAGTATATATGGTACTTGAGATTCTCGAGTTTTTTTGATTACTACTCTAATCTTATGTTATTCATACAATTTGTTTTGGCATTTGTAGTTTTCCTATTGAGCTTGGATGGATGTTGAGGATTATGTGCCCATGTTGATTCTCCTTGTAGTCATTATTTATACTTATTGGCTGCATGATTAACATAATAGATTTCTGTTCTTTATCCCGGACTGCCGACGTTCTTAAAGTGCATATGTGCTTGCAAATATTTACAAATTTGGTTAGAGGATAAGGATCAATTGTCGCACATTTTGGTTGATTTCAGTGCCATTAATCATGCTAACTTGTTAATTTAACGATGGTCGTACACGTTTTATAATTCATAGACATATACTGGCTGACTGTGACACACACTTGCTGTTATATTTAATCGATTTTGAGTAAATATAAGCATTCCAGTGTATACTAATGCTCACTCACATATTAGAATGAGTATGAGTACTAAATATTCTTGAAAATTATAAAGATTGCGAGGATCTTTATGTGCTTTTTATAAGTACATACGTGAGTAATAACTATTATTAGTCAACCAATATGCAGAGTAAGTTATATGTATATGTTCTTTCCATTTCCTTTTGTATCTCATATATTTTCCATTTTACTAAGAACTTTTATTTATCCTGCTTCTAACGAAAATTATTCGTTGTCACAGTTGTGGCGAATTTCCCATACATACATTTACGGAAGGCACGTAAAATATGCCGCCAATATGGAGGTTATCGCAATACAAATGCGTCGAATGCGAATGAGTAGTAATACAAATTAGCTTAGAAAAGACTTGTGAATGAGTACTGCGTTCGTGAAATGAGTTCTAACACATGTTGCACCTATAAATTAAATCTCCATCGGATCTCTGTTGATGATTTATATTACATGTAAAACCGTATTGTAAAGGCACACAACTAAGTTCAACCAGATAATATAAGTGTGTTTTGCTTGAATCTACTTACAAAATTTGAGTGTGAGTCACGTACCAATACTGAGGTACTTAGAAAAAGTAGCAGCTGAGGCGAGAATGGAAAATTTTTAAATTTGCAGACAATTTCATTCATTATTCATTAGGCTCGCAGACACGTCTGTATTTGTTGTAGTGGAAAAAATCGCAGACACGTCTCACTTGTGCTGGTTCAATTACCTTTCTTGTTGAGTTCTGTACTTCTTTCGTTTCTTCTGCTTATATCTTTGTTCTATTTTTAAGTGTTTGAAATGTCTATATTTGTTCCTTGGCTATACATGAGCTTCATGACTGAAAGAGCTTTAAAACCTATGCAAAGCAAATTGCCAATACTGAAATAATCACTTTACTACATTTTAAAGAAATTTGGTCTATTATTCATATATGTATAAGCTTCGACAGCTATTAAGAGAATTGCTTAGTATAAATTTTATTTATTTTCCTCCGTAAGTTTACAACACTGCACTAAATTTATCTTTATTTCAAATGAAAAGTTAAATTTCAGTTAAATGGCTTCTCCTGCTTCCACTTGAATCCAGGTAAGCTTTAGAGTTGACAAAAAGCATTCAACAGTAGTTAGGTAGTCCAGAAGCTAGTAATCATGCAGAATTAATGAAAATAGGCAGTGAAATTCTTGGTATCGATGAAATTTTTTCTTAGAAAATGTTATCTTAGGGTTTAAATACGACTAAAATAACTTTTTGGAAAATTTTAACGGAAGATATTTAAATGTTTTTGTTTCTTTGTGTATTTATTCTATAAAACTATAACTGTCATTCAAGGTCACAAAGTTTTAGTTAATCCGGAAATTGTGCAATATTCCATTGCATCTGTGCAAGATTTTACTCATTTCAAATTGGGTATTTTGGCAAGCCGATTGACTTTGACTCCAAACCTTTTTGAACTGCCGTGTAGATTTAAACAGTTGTTGTAAGTGGTGTTAATGTAGCATTAAAAATATTTGAAAATTGTTTGAAATATATTGGCCAATTGGCCTCAATGACATCTCCGCCGCAGGCATTCCCATACTGACCTCTTATGGCATGGCCAAAAATACTTCCCATTAATTACACTACTCGAAAACCTCAATACGTGGGCGTCTGTTCGGTTTACTATTAAATGAATGTAGAATTAAATGCTGTGTGAAAATGGGTCAGTTGTAAGAAAAACATATAAAAAGGGAAGTAAGAAACTGACTTCAGAACTTCCAGGGCTGTTTTGGTTGCGCGACACGTTCGACTACAAAAAGGTGATGGCAAAAAGTTTCCCAACAGCAGTTCAAGTAAACAAATTCTTAGTTTTGAAAAGTTAATTGCTTAAAATTGTTAACCTTAAAAATACTAACTGATCTCAGCTCACACAATTACTAGTATGCGTTTCTGGCAAAAGCGAATTTTAAATTCCAATAGACCCTAAATTTACTCACATAGCAACATCCAATTAAACGACAGCACACAAGTCATGGCTTTGACCTCCACAAAACAAAAATATAATTTAATGAATACTGCTCCACCCAGTCCTTTTTGCAAAAGCTACGAAATGGCTTCGTTAGTTGACATAATCGGTGTTTAATCTGCTAAGCCTGGCATATGGTCCAAAGTCTTTTTCTTATGTATTTTTTACCAGATAGACGGTTAAAGTTCAGCAACAACATTTTAATTCAAATAAATTTTTTGTGAAAAGCAAACGACTTTTCTAGTGGCAGCAACAAAAGTATAAAAAACGAATTCTACATCCATTTTTGTCACTCATACTCGTACACACACACTGACACGAACGCAAAGGCAGACACACATACATACATTCCCAATGGTTATTGTAATTACACCCACACACACAAATGCAAGAAACGAGATAACTGTGCTTACAACGTCGCAGGTAACGATAACGGGATCATGTGACGGCAGCGACAGATTGCCACTACACGAGTGCACTCGAATATGCTACATGCCACCTATGCTTGACAACTGAGGTTCGCTCAGGTAAATACTGGTGTTTGTTGTAGATATTGCTATTGCTGAGCCAGCACTTTGCTACCAAAGGGATTGACTTTTTCTGTGCGATTTCCCTTCGCTTTGCCTTTGCTTACACTTTTCAATTAATATTGTTTCTGTTATTGTATTTTTATCCCATCCAACGCCAACAAGTGGTTGTCTATTGTTTGTTGCCTCAAAATCAGCAATTGCTAACAATAAAAACTAAATATAAATGCAATGCCAACAACGACGATGGTGTTCAGTTCCTCAGGTGTCGAAGGGTCACAGGTTCAAAAAGAGCATAGGGCGCGTGAATCAGGCGGGTATTGTTAGTATTTTGTTGTTTCTGAGATCTCGACAAGTGTCAATAGTGCATGGGGTTTTTTTTTTGTTGTTATAGTGTCTAAATGGACGAATTTTGGTCATTGCGTTGGTGAGTAGGTTCACTTGCCACATTGAATTATCAATTTTTGCTTAAGCAACGTTGAGGGTTTTTTAAAGATTGCTTGAAATTTAATAAAATTGGATTGATTATTATATGATAACATATATCTTTTTTAATTTATGGAAAATAACGACTAAATTTGAACAAGTAACTCCTGTTGACACATATTTGTTTCATTTGCTTTTGTGTCACCTAAAAACCTTTACTTAAAAAGAGATTAGTTTGTTTGCAAATATGTTTATATGTATACCTGATGATCTTGCCTTTATCAGGATTTTACGTACCCAGAATTCACAGTTTTTTAAAACAAAACTCGCTTAACCTATTGATAAGAATATTTATGATATAAAAATTCATTGGATTAAATGTTCGTATTTATAAGTAAACTAATTTATTTGCAACACTTATTTGTAGTTTATATAAATCATGGGTCTCTTCATGTTTTAAGAGAATCAAGGCAACAACAGGTATTGTGCCCGCAAAAAACCACAAATTAGAAGACTTAGGGTTTTTTAAAACAACACTTGGATTTTGCCCTGACTCTAACTCGGCTGCAACATTTGTCACACAAATATCGACCTAAAAAGATTTGCACCCTGCAGCCGTTGTACACACACACATTATGCATACACACTTTACTACAATGTAAGTCTTGCTAAGTGTGAGTAATAGTTGGATTTGAGTGAAATGCAGGTATATGCTGTATTTTAGGCAGCGGTCATCCAAATCACATTTCGCATACATTACTCATACTTGCAACATTCGCTAGATGACTTGTGATTTGTGATATTTTTGTTATTTACGGTTTTGCTTATTACCCTGTAGTTTCTAACCATTTTTATGACAGAAAATGTGCCCTTTGATACTTGTTGTTGTCTTGTTTACTTATCTAAATTTAGAAAATTTCTTGGCATGCCAAATATTAAATCTTTTTCATAGCATGTTATGTACTCTCTATTGGTTTTAAAGGGGACACACCACAGATACATAGCCCGTCATCCTGTATCTTAGTACTAGTAATTCAGTGAACTCATATATACATGCAATTCAATTAAAAAAATAAAAAACTATTATAATATTCAATTTTAACTTTTATATTGATATTTGTGCATCTTTTTACTATTTAATGTGCTTCTTAACTCCAAATAGCATATTAGTTAATTGCTGTCATTCCACTGATCCATAAGTAAAAAGTGGTAAATAAATTTATATAAACATGTTCTTGCACACACATTTTGTACAATACCTTTTGAACTAATGGTAGCCATAATTTCTTATCTGGTTCTAACATCTCTTGTTCCAAGGCATTAACTCTAACTATATTCTATACATACTTACACGTTCTTTTGTAAAACAAGTAAACAAACTCTTCTTTAGTTACACATTTTGTCAAGAGTAAACTAAATTTCATGTCTACTTTAATAGGTTGGCTTGTTCATAATTTCACCCAAAACAAACAAAATTAGACGTCTTGAAGCCGGCTTACGCCCCTTTGCTTAACCTTTTTGGTTTCTGATGTTTACTTTTTTTAGTTATTTATTCGCATGCTCAATGAAAGATTTACTGGTTTCGCACACTCAAGTGTCAAACAAAAGATGATAAATGGGTTTCGGTTGAAGATGAGCCTTGTACAGTTAGTGCACAACAACGATATGCCTATCATATATAATTTTTTTTCTTTGAATGTTTAGTTTTTACAGCTCTTAAATGGGTGATAAATAATAAGAAGAGTTCGCCGAATTCAAGGAGAGATGTAATGGATAAGAGAAGCGGTGGGACAGAAAACTAACCAGTTATTCGAATATTGGGATATTTATTAATGTGGATAAGCCAATAAATCAAAAATAAAAAAGTATATATTTTATTTGCAGCCTGTGAGCTGCAGACATAACAAGATTGTGTGTCTTTTTCTTATGTGGACTTGACGATTGCAATGAAAATGAGGAGTATATAGATAAAGAGCAAAAACAATTGCAGCGAGAGGCATCTTGAAGAAAAAATTGACAGCTATATAGAAGTGGGGGATGGCAGAGATTTATAAATGAAAAATGCAGAACGGCTACGTAACTAAAAAGCTTCCTCTGAATAAACATCTTCCAATCCACCATATTATAGTAACTCCCATAAAATATTAATTTTGTAATATTGGGTAGTTTTAAAATTCTAATCGTATTTCTAATCAAACTTCAATTTTTTATATTTATAACGAACTTTAATGAACCAAATATGTACCATTTTGGCCATTTTCCCGCTAGAGACATTATTCCGTCAGTGTAAAACTTGAATCAGAGTAAATCAAAATTTCGAAATTTCCCGAGAGGAATCGGACGACTCATTGTTGTGCTGCACGATCTGATACAGCATTGTCTCTGTAAACTTCACAAATTTCATTGGTGGCTTGCCTTTTTTATGCAAAAATTTCAAAATATAGGGAATTTCTTCATTATTTATCATTTTTGAACAGCTGTTAATTTTTTCAACTTCCCGGATTTTTTTGGTTAAATGAAGCTTAAAATCTCACTTTTCCAACACAATATAGTTGACAAAATATGATTGGTAGCACTAGACAACGACTGCAACGACATCTATTGGCAAAATACGAAACGACTTTTTGGCTACCAAATATTTAATGCTACATTCGTGCTAATCGCATATTTATTCTTACAATGACATCCTCGAACAGTTATTCTCTATTACGGTCCCCAACACATACAAAGAAAACAGTGACCTAATCAAAAATTGGTGAGACGTTTCGCTGCAAGGAATGGCTGGTGGATGTTAACGTATGTATGTATTTTATACAGTAAAATGTAAGGATGACTGTAAGATTGTTCAGTCGCCAACTCAGCCGCCTAGATTGCTACGACAAGCACAATATACACAAATAGGATGGAATTGAAATATAGTTTTCCTAAAGCAATTTTGAATTTATGTTCTTTTTTGGTAACTTGCACCTTCTATGGTACCACGTAAGTTATGAGATCTTGTTTTAAAGGCGAAGGGAATCTTTGGGTAATGATCGAATTGCCAAACTTCTAAAATAATACTACAGTTATTAATGAGGCCATGAAGAACAAATGAGGGTATAAGCTAATCAGAAGCTCCAAATATTCAGATAGGTAGCAGAACTCTTGCAGTGACCTGTTGTACCAAAACAAACTCCTTAGACTGTATTTGGGAGAAGTTATACCGGTAATTATCGATTTTTTTGTAAACAGAATATGAATGGTGAAACCAATTGATTATAAAGTAAAAATCGATTATAGAGTCTAAATGAGCTAGCTAAGCACTCGTGTCTTTATGTTTGTGAATTTGGGAAGTTGCAGAAGTTGCTCGCAAGTTTTGCGTTGATGAGAAACGCTCTTTGACATTGGTATGTGAATATAAAGTTTTGCTATTTTCAGCAACCCCCCGCAAACATTTTCCGATTTCTCTATTCTTTCACTTCGCCTCGTCAATGCCTTCGTAGTTGGTCTAAGTATATGCCGGAAAAGCGAAATACCGAGGCACAAATGATATACGGGAGATCGACTGTTATGGCAGTGACGACAGATGCAGCGACAACCCGACGTTTTATTGTATTTGAACATTGGCGCCAAGCCAAGTGAGTGCAAAGAGCTTTGTTATTTTTAGCAACTCATATCTTCCCAAGTTTATGCAAATATTGATTTGGAGCGTGTGAATAGCATGGATTTGCGATGCTGAATATCGCGTATTAAAGAGGAAAGAATTGTAAAGCAAAGGAAGCAATTAATACCAGACTACTGAAAGCTGGCGAAAGCTGACAATTTCTATGCAAAATCCGGAGAAGCGGAAATTGGTTTTTCAGAGTGAATTGAATTATTTCACAGCAAAATTTTGTGCCAGTAAACATCACCCCAGCTATTTCTGCAACTTTTTTGACACTCATCTTTTAGATCCTGGCATGAAAAATGAACTTTTCATTGCATTGTCGTAATTTAACTCAGTTTAAGCTACCTACATAAGCACTTTATTGTTTCAAACTGCTCGACTTAAAACTCAAAATTCGCTTAAGCCTTTAAATTTGATAATTGCTTTGCTGCAGCTACCTGTGCATAACAACACTAGGTGCACGGCTTGTAAACTTTTAAAGCGTCGCTTAGCGTCCACGGGGCCCTTAATTAGAGACAGACGCATAAATTACTGCGTGCCGGAACTGCGGCACAGAATTTCTCATCGTTAAAATTGCTAGCGACAAAATTTTTATGCAACCTAGTCTTGTACTCTGCGACCACAAGCAAGGCGTAAAGAGCCCAAGGCACAAAGCGACGGCGGATATTAAACGCAACGAAACGAAAAAGACAGAAAAGTTGTTGGAAAGTCATAAACGAGACGGTAGTGTTGGCTGATTATATTAATGCGACTATGCACAGCCAGCAACTTGTGAATGCTTACTCAGACCAGGAACTGGTAAGTCTACGTAAGTGCCTTAAACTCGCAGATATGAGCCCATCACAGCGGCGTCCACCCAGCCAAACAAACGCACATCTTCATGTATAGCAATATTATATAGTACCATCGAGAAGAAATAAACGCGGTGCGTTGTAGAAATAGTTACCTAACGATCAGCATCAAGAGAAAGTGAGGTATAAGCACATTAGCTGTTTGCACTAAAATCTGACAAAGGAACGGGGGGAGAGCGGGAAGCGGACTGCATTGTTTGAACTTGAAGAAAAGTATACTCTGTTTTAACTCGCGCTTTGAAAACTCTGATTTTAGTTGGCAGAATTATTAATAAAAGACCGCATCGTAGCTACACTTAATGATATAGAAGAAAGCGAATGAAAAGTGATTTCAGCACTGTGGTCGTAAGTGTGGTAATTTTCCTTAGATCTTATGCCAGTAGAAACATTTCATCCCTTTTAAATGCAGTCTCAGCCTAGGAGCAGAACAAGAGATCTCAAATGGCTTGAATGCTTTCATGTATTTCATATATACTTTATACTATCTGTATATATATTTTTGTATTTTTTCGCACTCGCTTTGCAAATAAATAGTATTAATAGAGATAGTATAATATAAAAGTACAGTTCTACATTTAGTGTTCCTGATTTTATTACGGATAGTAAAATTTAATAAATTTGGACACTTACATATGTGGTTAAGCATACGGACAGTAAAACTAAACTGTGGCATCGCCGTACGATCACCTCAAAGCAAACATGATGTGGCGTCCTTCCAAGTAACAGAACAGTTTGTACGACATATAAAATTCAAAAATGACGTAAGCTGAAGGGCCCACGTTTACGTATATTTCAGTTAAATGCAAAAAGGTGTAACAAGAGGGTTTAATAAAAACGCTTAACTGCAAGCTTGGTGCTTTAAAAACAGCGCATACAAAATATATTTTTAATGATAATAGGGCTTTTTAGTTCAAACGGCACTTTGATACTTTTCTCACATTTTTATAAAACGCATGGGGAATTTAAAGTGATTGAGTCGCAGACTGACGTTGAGCAACACTAAAAGCTCCGTCAGAATCGTGAAGGACCTCTCCGAGCCGTTCGATACCAAACGAGGTTTCAAACAATTCAAACAATATTCAAAAATAGTTAGAGCTGCAGAACTAAATAGAGAAGGTACCGTCTTCTATAAGAGCTTCTCTTAGCTTTTTTTGACCTTTTTTCGTCTTGCTTCATTCGGCAAAATGCATTTACGCCTCTCTTTCAGTTTATGTTTCTCCACACACTTTATGGGTTTCATGTTTTTAACAGCTTTAATAGCTCATAGCAAGGTACATTAATATATATTTTATTTCAATTATGTCACTTTTAGGATTAAAATTTTACTATGGTCTCCATTCGTAATCTCATAGTTTCTATTTTAGCTCAGTGCTCTTTCATCTGCTTACTGAATCATAAGATTATTTATTTCTAACTGTTAAACTCAGAAACAGTCGACAAAATGATACAAACGGAATTTATTTGATGGGAAAGGACTCTCTTCGAAATTTAAAACATACAACTTAATAAAAAAAAAATATTGTACAAATTTGAATGTGCAAATGCATTACAGTCGAATTAGGAGCCGACAACACTTCCAATATCGCTCTTATTAGTTTTGCGGCAAAGCCCACAGTTAGTGCTTCAACATGCACCGTAAAAAGTTAAGCGCAATGCATGCTAGATTCAACCAAAGTCAGTAAAGCACTAGCGTACGTACAAAGATGAAAGAACATATTGTGTCACCCACGGCGTATGAGTAACCATTCGACCAATACGCGAAACTTTGGTTGAGATAATATTGAAACAACGTGTGTGCACTAAACCTAGTGAAAATCTATTTGAATTACAGGGAACCTTATGCATAACCACTGAGGTTTACTCTTGCAGCTTTTACATAACTGCATGAAACTGTTAATTTATTAATGGTTACTTCCATCCGGAAAGTATATGAAGAGTTCATACATTTTTGCGGTTCGTGGTGGATTTGGTAATATTTATATTGAAAGCAGCGAAGCATAACATTTTTTTTTCATGACAAGAACTGACAGCAATTTATTAAATTAAATTTTCATAGAAAAATATGAAAAGTACTCATATGAATATGTAAGCCATCTTGTCGAGAAAAATATGATAGGGAAAATGTCAAACTAAACAAGTAAGGAAAAGCTAAGTTAGGATGTAACCGAACATTTCTTACAGCTTTCACTTGATTTTATTCATTCTAAGCACAAACATACACTGTTATAAGGAAAACACCCTCTCTCAATTTTACTAAGATAACTCACATATTGGCTGATGTATGCGATATAAAGTCACTCGGAAGTTCAAAAATCTTTATATAAGGTATAAGGGGCTAAGGGAAGTGTTGACCCGATTCAACCCACTTTTAACAAACCGACATACTACTATCCGGAAACGATTTTCTCTGCCGTCTGGAGTTGTTACAACATTTGCAGTAGGCGAATTTGGTTTTTCTAGTTTTGGTGATTTAAGAGATATGTACATTAAACCAAATAAAGGGCAAACTTTTAGCCCACAAGTGTCCTGTGTGATCCCCTTTGCCTAATAGCAGTTACGATTCTTAATTTAATTTTATGGTCTTGGCAGTAACCCGATTACGCCCGTCTACGACCTCGTATATAACCCTATATCTATATCGACTAAGTTCAGATGATACGTACAACCGTTAGACCAACATGTTGCAAGAGTATAAATACTTCAGACGTCGGCGACTTGTTCGAAATTGTGTGGGCAGCCAGGTTGCGCTTGCTTGCCGTTGACCTCTTTTATCACGCCAGCCAAACAGACGAACACAAACACAAATTACGAAAGACACTAGCCCAGAAACACCGCATCGCGTTCCAATAAGATAACAAAGATCCGGCCGCAGCTGTTGGCCAACTGCAACATTTTAGAAGCCTCTATTCTCCACACTGGCATCAACGTCGCAGTCGTCGGCATTGCTTTTTGTGCCACGCGACTAGCAGGCTGCCAGCTGTCACCGTCGCGTATTAAGACACTGTCGTAGTTGGCTGGCGTTAATACCGCAACTCTCCCCACTACCGCAGACTTCCTCGCCGTCGGTTCATTGGCCTTAAACATGGTAAAGGCGTTTGTCTTTATTTTCGTTTTTTTTTTAATGGAAGTTTTTGATTTTGGTCTGTTTTCCTTACTTTTCGGTTTCTGCTCGATGCACTTGCAGATTTTTCTTTATTATTGTTAGTAGAAGTTAACGTGAAGGCAGCAGTGACAGCTTACTAATTGGCAATTTTGTCACTCAACCACTTACATATCAAGAAGAGGCCGCACTGTCACTTGAAGAATATAACGTTTCTACACTGCAAATCAACCAGTGGGACTATATGCATATTATTAAGATAACTTACATATTAACCGATACATACGGTACACAGTCATTCGAAAGGTCGGAAATCATTATGTTAGGTATATGGAGGCTAAAGAAGGAGGTCAACCCCTATTGTAACCAATATTCGGTACCTAGGGACTTGAAAAGTTTTTTTTGGATTTGGGATTTTACTGGTTCGAAGATGTTTCAACATTTCAATTTAATTTTATTCTTCATTAACCTAAAGATAAATGACTTTTGCCCATGCTTCTTAACAACAACAACTACAATAGTCTGGAGTGACCCGTTGTAAGCGAATCCGATTCGCTGAGTTTTGAGTTTTTCACCTAACGGCTAGCTGAAGCTACATAAAAGGTTTCGTCGAAGAAGTCTGAAGAATTGAGTGCGAGTAAAATTATATCTTTCAATGAAAATAATCTTATTCATGATGTTCTGAAATATACTGAGTAGTTGACTTTGACAGTAAAGAATATTTGTGAACACATATTCCAATAAATTATGTTCTTAACCACCATACATTATTTCAGTAGTTCACAGTTTACACAAGTCGGCACGAAATGTTCAAAAGTAGAAATAATTTTCGGAATCTTTTGCCAATGACACTGCAAAATTATGGCAAAGAAGATTAACCTTAGTTTCTCTCAGTATTTTTTCCAAACTACTTCAAACTAAAAAGAATAACACAAAAGAGTGGAAAGATAAAAGTGTGAAAATTGAATTTATAAAAATATTTCGTGACTCTTGAAAACTGTTAACCCCTTTGCTTACATATATATTTACCTGTGTGCATATAGAGGGCCATTCTTATTCTTCCTCTGACAACGTCTTTTGCGGATCTGTTTGTGGCTGCTGTAAGCTGCTATCCACGAGACTTCTGAAGTACTTACAGCACAAATAGTCTAGTGAGCGAATGGAAACTACAAATTTAATGATGGAGGCCAACAAACACTCAGCGGTAAAAGTATATAAAGGAATGTTAACTTCTGCCGGTAAAGATCGCTTTTGCTCGAGCTCTCGTTGCTGAGACTTACACAAGTCATATAAGTACACAGAAACCTGCCCGCTGCCACAACCTAGAGGCCTAATGTCAAGGAAGTAGGCAAGCACACGAATTGGCATATGCCTACGGAATAAGCTGCAGAGACACCGCAATGTAAAGTGAAAACCGTGAAAGCAAAGTGTCACTTAGCACGCAATTTATGCCTGTAACTTACTGCTAGTTCAAGTCGTTGAAGTGCATAGCAGGAAGCATCTAGCTGTGAGTGAATGCATTTATATCGGAATGTCCTCGCCTTCGCTATGTCAGCTGTTAGCAGCCGCTTCGTTCAGGAAATTTGATTTTGTGTGTGTGTTTACTTATGCATTTGTAGGTCTGAGTCTGACAAGTTCAAGTGCAAGACAAATTTTAATACGGCGTACGCATACTACTCACTAATGCATGAGCAGATAACCGCAAGCTATAAGCAAAGTAACAAATGAATTTTGCGAAATTTTTCGTTCACGCAAAGGAGGCTTATTATCTTACAAACTGGCCATTAACTATTTCATGCTGACGTTGCAAATAACATTTTATTGCATTCCTTAAATTAACAACTGGCACATCTTAGGCAATTAGTTAGCCCAACATTCTTTATATAATTTCAAATTAAAGTAATTTCATGTAGAATTTGTTTTGTACCTTTGTCTTTGTCACTTTATTAGAATTCAAAGCTTCTTTCATTTGTTCTCATTTCCCAAACTTTTTTCTCTTTGTTCTTCTTCTGTAATTATTCAGTGATTAGTTTGTCATTTTAAATTACGTCGCCTTTTAATCTCTCCACTTTGACATTGCATTTCACCCTGTTGTCTATTGTGTCAACTATCAAAATATTTGTTTTGCATTATTACGCAGGCAATTCCTTTGTTATATCCATCAGCTTGATCCATTTCAGCGGTTGAAAATTTAATTAACTCCTTGCTTTAGTTCATTTGTAGTAATCCAGTGACCGTGACAGTGACTTTGTTAAATTAATTCATATTGCGGCTTCAAACAAACTTAAGAGTTCAGCAGAGTAGAGAGTGTAGTGTTAGTTACAGAGGAATAGTAGTGTTGATGGAAAATCTAGCTCTTAATTTTATCGGATATATTATTAAATTAACAATGGTTCAGTAATATTTTGCACCTGAATCCTTTTAAGCCAACTGTTCAAAACAAAATTTAAATATTAGGTTGTCAAAAAAGTCTTGCGGTATTTTCGCTAGTTGGCGCTTTTTGGAAAGCTCATTTCACGCGCTAACTCGTGTTTGATTGATTGTCGTTTCTTTTAAGTCGTTCGTGAGTTATAGCGTCGCAAACATGGAGCAAAATAAAGAGAAAATTCGGCATATTTTACAGTACTACTACGATAAAGGCAAAAATGCATCTCAAGCCGCCAATAAAATTTGTGCAGTTTATGGACCCGATACAGTTTCCATTTCCACCGCACAACGATGGTTTCAACGTTTTCGTTCTGGTGTAGAGGTGGTCGAAGATGCGCCACGCTCCGGAAGGCCTGTCGTCGAAATTGCGATAAAATCCCTGAATTGGCCGAAAGAGACCGGCATCAAACCGTTATAAATCATTTCAATAAATTCAATAAGTCATTCAATAAAAATACCGCAAAACTTTTTTGACAACCTAATATTATAAAATAAGTAAAATTTTTGGAGAGGGAAATTTCGAAGATGATTATGTTTAATACTATGCTCCTGTTTATTAATTTTCTAAAGCTTTTTAGCCTATTTTAAATTTTGCAAATCTTTATTCGTTATGTTTATAGGTAAATAAATAAAATATTGGTATTTGTTTTCGCTTAATTTCAACGAATATCGAGACGTGTTGAAATCCGGAGATAATCTATTTTTCCGTCCGTGCGTTTGTTTATCCATGCAAGATATTGATGTTGATGGCATAAATGTACCGATTTTAAAGCATAATATATGAGCCATCCTTAGCAAACAATAACACCAACCCAAACACACGCTTGAATTCACAGCTGAACGCGTGTCTTTGATTACTTGAGTACTCATTTAATGATTTTTGTAAAGAGCAGACTTTGTAGGTTTTGTGCGACATTTATGTCAACATCTGATGTTTCATACATATATGATGAATTAACCATTCTCATACACTATACTTCAATATGATGTAATATTTGTAATACATACTTATATATGTGTTTTTTGTGACCATGTTTTTGTAATCATACAGGAAGGTATGATATACACGACGCCTTTTATCCTGATTGGTCAATTAGCTTTAAAATGTAAAAATAACGTATACAATTGTAACAAAAATGCAATAACTCTTGTTCTATTTTTTTAGTCCTTTTCAGACAGGTAGAACTATTCTTATTCTCTCTATTCTTGTTTTTAATAATTTATGTGAATATTTGTAAAAATGCTTAGGATGTGCCAGAGTAAGTACGTATATTGAAAGTCAAATAGAAAACTAAATATATAAGTGTCATTTAAGCTGAGCGCATAAGTGTCGGTTGTTATATCCGGCAAGCCGTATCAGCATGTCGCTTGCGACATATGCAAGCATCGGGCACAGTGCTTGAAGGTACATCGTGGCGGGGCCAGTCGGCCTATTTGATCATATCGTCATTCTCTTCCGTCGGGGCGTGGGCGCAAATCAGCGATATGTTAAAGACGTTCATCCAGCGGAGTTAACATCAGGACTCGGCGGCTAAGTTTTATGCCCACCCTGAATTTGCGCTCCTTCATTTGGACGGTGAGATGTCAGCCTTTACTTTTACTAGGACATCTACCTGCTGAGCATGCATGCTCTTGAATCATAGTGTTTATTACGTTTGCTGTGATGTTTTCCTACCGAGGTGGTGGTTTCTTTTTCATTATTGATGGTTTCTAAGTGGCCAGCTCCAAACCAAAAGCACAACAAAACAAAGTTTTGTACACATCTACTCGTATATAGCGAACCGATTGTTTCAAGATTGACGCCAAACTCGCAGCCGTACCTTGGTTGAATAGATCCTGTAATTAGACTCGAGCGAAGCCATTACCTGCATATGTCAGAGCGGGTTCGCTGCAGCTTCCTCTGTTTTTGCCGTGACTCCACAAAGGTTGGCTACCGCTTCTTACATATGAGTTACACAAGTCGGAACTAATTATACGCTATTATTGCATATTTAAAGCTTATCCTTTTTCTTATCTACTTTGCATTTGCAATTTGTTTTGTCTTCGTACTTTGTTCTACTTAACGAAGGAGAGCGTCCCTAATGAGTTCTGTTATATAACAAATGTACCAAGCCGATGGTAGAATACTAATGAAAAATTCTGCAAAAACGTTTCATGTAATTTTCTGGGTTTTACGATACAATAACAACAACATAACTTTCGTGGAGCAAAGATCAACTCGGGGCTTTAAAGTGGTCCTGACTCTGTTGCATAAATAAAAGTAAGTGCAAACAAAACTCAATAACGTGAAAAACAAAGAATAGTCAAAAAAATCAAATAAAACTTCATTCAAATTACTAATGATATTTGTTATATGACAATTTTTGAAAAAAAAAAAACCGAAAGAAAATGCGAAAAGTCAACGGATAACACGTAATAACTCTTTGCATAACTCTCCGGAATGATATTAATGGCCATAGCAAACTTTTTCATGTCGTCTCAACAAACTCTTTGTTTAAGAAAGAAGGTATTAAATTTTTGACAAAGTTAAGCACAAAATCAAAGCCAAATATATTTTTTATATATTATATAAGCAGTTTTTTAAATTTGGTTTACTTGTTCATATCTTTCACGCAGTATTTCATTTCATTTCACAGTTTGCCCTCAGCACAAATTTTGGCAAATTGAATTGCAAATGCAACAACTATTCGTCAGTGCGTCTAGGCAGCTCAAGCATTTTGTGCAAGGAAATTTTA
Organism: Bactrocera correcta; assembly: GCA_027475135.1. Classification (NCBI taxonomy): domain Eukaryota; kingdom Metazoa; phylum Arthropoda; class Insecta; order Diptera; family Tephritidae; genus Bactrocera; species Bactrocera correcta. The sequence goes on from CM050323.1 coordinate 40,093,802, forward strand.
GCTTTTAGTTACAAGACGAATTCTCCGTCTGTTTGAGTCCTCTTACCCCAGTGCCATATCTCCATTGTTGGCATATTTGCAATTAAATTTTCGCATGGATTTGGATATCATCTTGTCCATCAAGTTAACCGTTGTCTTCTGCCGTTACATATTTTCGGAGACACATGTGCATTTATGTGTTTAGACGACTCAAACAAGTACATAAGCCTGCATGAAAATTATGAATTGTGCCCTTCTGCCTGGCTCTTATGACATCCATTGCAGTGACTCGTTGGAAAACCCAATGCTTCTTTAGTTATTTTTACCATTTCATAACCAAACAGTAACAGGAACAATATCTTACAAACTTCTGAAAATTCCAGGAGGCATTTGTACCTAATATTTTCTGCCAACTTTGAGTACTTCGCGCTGTTGATAATGGAGAAAATAGCAAAAATTTTCGTTGAATTCCTACTAGTTATATTACGACTTTCATTTAGTTTCAATTAAAAGCAGCAATTTGCGAAAATGCTGCGACAGCATGCTTCACAAGTGCGGACTGTTGTGCATTTGAGTTATGTAGTTTTGTCGCATAAGTGATGTTTTATTATAAGAGCAAAAATAAAAAAGGGTAGCTAACTCAATTGACAAGCGGCCAAAAAGCAACCGACTACTCTCGATTTTGTGGCAACACTAATAAGCCTAATTTTCAAGAATCATATTTTCGAATAGGAAAAACAATAATATTATTCAAGGACCGAGTGTCAAGATTCCTTCCATATTTGTGTATATGTGTGCGATACTTTGTGTCCTTCGGAGTTTCATTTAATCCAGCTGGCAATACACTTTGAATGTGCCTACTCTTAAATACTTGTTCTCAATTAACTGATTATTTACGAAACAATTTTGTGGTCGGGCTTGTTTAAGCATTTTTTCACTGTTTAAAAAAGTTATATTTTTTCTTTAATATTTTATTTTTTATTATATAATACATATGTTTCAATTTAAAAATGTCACATGGCAAATCGCTCATGAAATAGTTGCCACAATTATTTGCAATTGCATTTCTGCCACTTTGCTTGCAACATTTTTTCTTATTTTTAATTTCCTCATCTACTTTTTTTAATCGCCAGCAAATTTAATTTATTTTGAAATAAATGCCAATACAGCAAAATAAGCGAAATTAGTATTTGGGAAGAAGAAAAAAAGGTAATTTATTTTAACTCTTAGCAGAAGGTGTGAGCCACTCTCTGGCAAATAGCCATTTATAATGTTTCGTGTGTGTTAGAGTGGCCTTTGATTCAATTGAATTGTGGTGAAGCAATTAAAATGAACAACGCTTATCGAAATGTATTTTTTGGTTAAGTGAGTGCGCGTATTTAAAAGTGCTCGTTTTTTCTGATAACCTGTGGAAGTAGTTATTTAATTAAGTTAACTTCTCATAAGAAATTATTACGAAACAGTTCAAATGTATGTTCGGTTAGTTTTATTTTTAATCGTCGTTTTGTTGTATTTTAGTAACACTGGGATACAATGGATTTGTCACTGAGTTCTTTTAAACCGACCAACTTGACGAATTCCACTGTGTTGAAGCCGACAGTTCGATCAAATTAGATTTACGGCTAAGAAACATGCTTAAATTAATATATTTAATGGGAAATATTTTGCATAAAAGTTATCTCCAATAAGCATATGACTTTACACTCATTAATTTTATCTTACAAATGAACTGAATCAATAAATATCGGCTATATCAAGAGCCTAGACTTAAACATCGGCAATTCGTCTGTGCAGGGAATAATGTCGACAACTTTATTGTCAAACTTGAGGACGATTAGAAAATAAACACAAATTATGTCCGAATGATGAATACAATCCGAAAGCTTTAGCCATTTGTTCAAGTACTTTTGAGTTTATTAGATGCAACTATGAATAATGGGATATGTCGTGTAGTATGGCACGGTTGTTACTTTCTTATTCAATATAAAATGCTCAAAAAGCCTTTTCAATCGAATTTTTATGTGCCATTATTTCTTTGTGTTGGCAGCACAACTTGAGAGTGGTAGAAAAAGTAGTGCATAAGGGGCATAAATTTCCATTCGGTTTTTGAAATGGCAATGCAATTACTTTGTTACTTTGTACCTTATAAGTCCTGTGTATATCTGCTGCTGGGTCGGTGCGTATGAGGATTATTACCTGAATATCTATCAATATATTATTATTGTAAGTGTGTTTGTGTAGCTTAGTGATACTTTATTATTTTTAAAACAACAGCAGCAAAGTGTGACTCTCATATTTCTTTTCTCTAACATTTTCACAATTTCCGATCAACTGTTCGAAAATTATGCTGTGTAAATTGCACGCAAGTGAACCAAAATGTGACACACGTGCCAAAATGGCATTGAACACACTTGTTTATATGATTGTACATATATCTTTTGTCATTATCGAAACTTGAGCCCTTCGTTTTGTGCTTCAAAAATATAAATTGGGCAGAAGAGGCGATGCCACTCCTTCGTGAAATTCTAGAAATTTATTCTGCCTGCAGCTCATTTCCGATATGCTGGTTCCATTTTTAACAATTTTACCTCCATCGGCGTCACTACTCACTACTTTGCTCTGAGTAAAACGTTTTCATCATACAACTTGCAGCATTGCCTTCTTATAATGTCTTTGTTAGGACTATTGTTTTTGCGGTTGCTATTTCCTCGAGCATATTGGCGAGTCTTTATTTTCGTTTGCGTTGCCAAAATTGGCTTTTACGGAAATTGAAACCCTTATTTTGTCTCTTTTGATAATACAAGTATGCGCCTATTTGATCTTGAATGCTCGATGGTAAAGAAAGAAGTGTATGTTGTATTGAAGTACAATATTTGCATGGAAACATTTTGGATACTAAGTTAATTTTGATACTTCAAAAAGTTGGAAGCGTACCCGTAAAAATTCTAGAACCACTTTCCTCTCTTCTTATATCCGCATTTTACTTTTTTGGTTCCACATAGGAATGTGTCTGTGATTATTTACTCCAACCAGTCACAAAATAATAATGAATTATAAAAAGTGGCAGACAATTTAAGTGGGGGAAGAAATCTGAGTGCACTGTAATCTTCACTGGATCCACTGTACACTGAGAGCTGACTGATGTGATGGGCTTTCACCTATTGTCAATAAGAAACTTAGTTCTTAAGCTTCCTCAGACTTTTATTCCATTCAAAAGCTTATTCCATTTAACGTTTAAAACATTTTCAAGGTTATAAAAACAAATATCTGATTTCTAAGAAAGTGAAGTGATATTTGAATAATACGCAGCCTCCAAAAAACGAATAAGACGACAGTCCCAAATCACCAGCATACATATTAAAATATAAAATCACAAGCATACATATTAAAAATATTTCACGAGGTGTTTGTGGGTGGAAAATAAAACGCATCGTAATTAATATCCGTTGAAGACTTTAGGCCAACTTGATTGCGTTTATTGTTTCGTTCTTAACGTTCACTTGCAAACACTATCTTCACCAACCAACTTCACTTGTTCAATAAGCAGTCGTCGCTTTAAACGTTAGGATGTGCTTACAAATAGTTATGGATATGTTCTGTGGGGACACAGCTGTTAGAAATCTTTATATTTAAGTGTTATTATTATTTTTTACTTTTCAATGGCGGTGATAAGTTCCTGTGGGAGTTCGTTTGAAAAGTAATAAAGTTTATGAAATGTTCGCGGACACAATAGAGTTTACAATACACCTTTTATAACTAAATAATTAGAATAACGACAAATTAAGTTCGTCGCTTGTAATTTTGAACAAATAACCATAGTAATAATAATAAGAATGGTAAAAAACTGTAGAACCTTCCTGACGCTTGGGAACTAATAAAAACAAATCAGAAACAACAATCAACACAACAATGATGATTGAATTGATGATGATGACAACAAGCTCGGTTCACATGATTCGAATACCTTCATCGATGCAATTCAGAGTAGTTATTTTAATACATAGCTTTCTAGTTGCCCGCTGAGGTAATTAACTTACACATTCACAATTTTTGGTATTTTTTTGTTTCTCTGTATGGGATTTCATTGTAATAACGAAGGTCTAAGGTAAGATTTACCAATTTTTGCTTATTTTAAACACCACAATCAGTATTTGCTGCTAGCATACCGATTAAGTTGTGTGAAGTTGTAAAGTTAAATTGTAAAGTGACTTAAATGGATGGCACACGTTAACTGTAACAAATATATACGCAAGGAATCACTTCTGAACACGAGCTGTCTTTGAACATGTCCTAGTTGCAAGTAAGTCCCCTTTCAGCAAAAAAATGGCTAGTGTGCAATCACCAAACGCAGAAGTGCGTAGACTTGGCATAAATACTTAATTGTGGTAGTTCGCACAGCTTCTTGACCCACTTTTTGGTTTGCGTTTTGGCATTGGCTATGGTCCCTGAACAAATGATTCCACAGAAATATCTCAAATTCAAACTTTTTGATGCAAACAGCGGAACTAAAACTGTGGGCGGCCAAAACACACCAGGACGTCATTAAATTTGTGTTGTAAAATGTGTTAAAAAGTACAAATCCACACACATATTTTACTGTAGTTGTGGTTTGTATATGACTTGTTTTCTGCACCGAAATCAAAATCAAGCTATTTTTTGTGATATTGTCGTGTATGGAAATTGTATTTGTGGGACTCGCAAGAATAATAGTTTGGCTCGGCCTCACGACTCTGCTGCAAATGTGTTCAAGTAATTTGGCTTTCGTTGACTTAGCTGAAAGATGTACGCTGCGTTGTGTTCGTTGGTTTTACTTTTTAATCCATAAAAAATAATTTTGGTGCTTTTGCCATCTGAGTATGCCGAGGCAAATTCTCTGATATTTACGAAAGGCCCACTGCAGTGAACTTGGGCATTTGCTAAGGAAATTAGAAATGAGGTTTGCGAAAGTTTAAGAGCTAATTTATGTTATCTGTGATTTTGCTTTGGAAAATGGCCGGAAAAAATAATGGATTCTTACATAGTTGGATTAATTACAAGAATATAGTTCTTTCATAATATAAAATATAACTTTTTGAATGTTAATTAGCAGGATCGATTTCAATAAGCTTTATCTCAAAGTATTTTAGCCATATGAATTTCATTTTTATTCTTTTGGTATTTAAGAAGGTGCAATGACGTTTTTAGGAAGTATTTTTCTTTTGGATTAATCATGAGTTTTGATCTACCCTAAATATAAAATTTCTAAATTTTTACTATTAATCGCGATCACCAAAGTCAACCCGGTCCGGCAATGAAGAAGGAGTCCCAAAAAAAACTCTCACAATTCGATGAGATCAAAATTAAAGTTTCATCAAATTGAAGTCGGCATACTTAAAGATTACTATACTTCCTATAAAATTACGGATTTATGGTGTTGAGTGGTATTTGGTATGACCGTGGGAGAAGAAGGATAACGACAGTATTCCTTACTTTTGTAGCAGAATGCAATTTGCATATTCCAGAGCTCATTCACCTACTGGAGATAAAATATTACTTGCGAAAGGGCTTTGCCTTCCACCTGTGAATACGGAGTTACCGCTCATAAATCATAACATGCATGCATAGAAAAGTTTTCGAACCCAAATTCACAAACACAGAGTGTTGAATATGATAAACCTGGGGATATTAAGCAATCAAGTGGTACAGCAGCAGTCGCTATAAACGAAAGTAAACCCTTTCGCACATTACAACAGTTCACACCTTCCTTAAATGATGTGCGCTCTTCTTCGCTTTACTATTTCGTATACTACAACATCAGCAAATTTAAGCTGTACCTTTCGCACTTTGTTTTCCTCATCCCCAAGGTGGCACTCAGCTTGCTTGAAGCATTACTTGTAGCCGAGGTGTGACTTAACCCTGAACTAATTTTACATAAATTTTATTTAGTCGCAACGGCGCTGACTATACTCTCAAGTTGCCATATTTATTGCACCTTCCTCTTTGGTATGACATTTTTGCATTCATTTGGCAGTAGCTTTTTGCTTTGTTCCCTTTTCATACTTACGGTTCAACAGTGTCAACGGCGCGGGAATAATGGCAAATGCAATATATTAAATTTTCTTCAAATTTCTAATTTTTTTCCATTCACTTTTCTTCAAAGTAAAGCTAATTTCGTTCCGCAGCTAATTTCGTTACGTATGACGTTACTAAAACCTGACCTTCCATTACGTATGAATGAGTACTTAGACACCACCGGAAAGGAAGTGAAATTTCCAGTGGATATCCATGTAGAGTACTCTCAGTGATTCTGCTCACACCGCTAGGGGCTGTGAAATCTGCATTATCAGAATTGATTATTTACATTCAGACTAGAAGGAGTATATGTGGAACGAATTATTAAAACAATTAACTTAATAAATCAAATAATTCAGAACATACGTCGCACTGAAGGCTACAACAGCTTTCCCGACAAAGCTAAGCTCAGATTCAGTTTAGTCTTTATAATACTACGAAGCAATGAATTAATGCTTGTTTAAGACGTTGCCGATGAGCTGCAGTGACCATACATATAGTAAAAATGCAAATTAAAGCACACCACAAAAGTATACATATTTTTTCTAAGTCAACATAAGACAGTTGCCGTTTCACAGCGATGTTTGCTTGTGATACTATACACCTCCTTTACGTACCACAAACACAATTTTCTGACAAATTTCTAGTCAAGTTGTAGACGCTCAACGCAGAAGCTGCGACAAAAAGCAACAATGTGTCACCCTTTTCAGAGCAAACGATTCGTGATGCACCTTTGTACACTTCGCGAAATACTGACAAATACCCCAATCGGGAGTCCTCAGTAAATATTCATTTATGCAAAAGCTCTGATAAGCGCACTCTGACCGGATTATGAATGACTGAATAACAGACTGACTAACGGCGGAAAATGTAAAAAGTAGAAGTAGATGAAGTAAGAAAATGAATAAACGTCAAAGAGACAGAAGAAATTAATCTTGTCTAAGAGCCCCCGCTGAAAGCAATTGAAATGAATGCTTTGTTAGAAGACTCTGTGTTAAATATGAATTTAGAATTACATTATTATTTCATTGCGGTAAGTAATAAATGCCTTTCACCTGCCTCTTTGTACTAAATTTTTTATGTAATACTTGGCGCATTTATGACAAAAAAATTGTTTGCTTTGAGCCAATAATTTATTTTCACATGAATCTAATTTATATTGGAAAGTTTAGGTTACTAACTACCTATGGCATTAGCGAATATGTTATGGGTAAATAAGATAAATTTTGCAGCTGTCGATTATTTTAATCATTCTTGAAATAAAATTGAATTTTCCTGAGTGTCAATGCACACTTAGTTTCGACTGGATTCTCTGTCTACACGTTTCATAGCTGCAATATGACCGAGAAAAGCTTGCGAAACCTTTTTTAAAATAAGGCCGGAGCCTCTGCAGGAGGGGAGGACCTTTTTTAGCAACCTCAGAGATGTCGTATAACTCAGAACGTATTTATTATTATTTTATTTTACGTTGTATTTCTTAAGCATATATAGCTTTGTTCTGGAATTTGTGAAACATTTGATATGGCAGTATTTTTTTAATTCCCAAAACTCGACGTTTTTAGGCTCTCACACTTGGTGTGCCCTTAAAAATGCTATATTGTTTTTCTCTCTACTTAAGGCATTAAAGCGCAATCTCAAACACACATTCCTCAAGTAAGTAAGATAAAAATAAACATTTTGTCTGTTACTTGTCTGTTTGGTATTCTTTTCTCCACCTCTCCCTTGAATGTTCAACAATCGTCGCTTTTAATTTCTACATTTCCCCAAACGTCTCAGCCTGCCAACTAATGTTTGTAGGTAGCATTTGCCTTGAAGAGGCGTTTATTGTTAGTGAAGTCATTTACATTTCTTCAGAATTGCACAAACCAGCCAAAGTTTAATTAAATTTTAAATGATACAAGCAATAAAGGAAGAGAAGAAATAGCTGAGGCAAAATGTTTAATTTCAACGAATCCGACAATTGTGGTTATTTTCAGTAATTAAGTGAATCCATGGGACGTGTACCAAGTTTCATCGTGATATCTCAATTTTTACTTAAGTTAAAGCTGGCACGGACGGACGGAAGGACGGATAGACATCCGGATTTCAACTCTACTCACTTTGGTATATATAACCATATATCTGACTTTTTTAGTTTTAGGACTTACAAACAACCGTTATGTGAACAAAACTATAACACTCTCACTCTCACTTTTGTGCTAATTGTACCATTAGTTTCTAGTGACCAAAAATGGAATGGAAAAGAACTCCATGATGCAGAAAAAAGTTAATTTAACTTAAAAATTTAACTTTAGTGCGTGTTTCAATTGTAAGCTTATAAATCCAGGTTGTTTCAAATAATTACTGCATTATTAGTGAGTTGTGCTTTGGCTTAAATATTTCTTGTTGTTCCCGCGTTCTAGTAATTCCTTTGAAATTTTTATGTATTTATTTAGTTGTTTTAGTACTTTTACAAGTACGCTTCTACGTAAATTAAAAGTCAGCCTTAATTCACCTCCATTTACATTCATTAAAAAATTAATTGCATTTTATCAAAACATGCAACACTTCTCCGTTCGCAGTAAACACTTTCACAGTTTCGCTCAGTTGTCAGCCAGACCATCGCATCCGGATCGTAAAACAGCTGATAAGAGCACGTAAACAGCCATCACTTGCGCTGACAGGCAGCAAAAGCCGAGCAATTGCGATGAATATCTAAAATTAAATTACCAGGGAATAAAAAACAACAATAAAAACAGGAGGATGTAGAAAAGGCTCTCGCACTTTGTCAATCATATATTTAATTTGTTGCTGTTTATGTCCTCTTAACTGGCATTACTGTGGTGCTAAGATTAAAAACGGAGAAAGGGTAAATGTAGGAAACCTAGAGGCTAAAATAAATATTACTCAGGAAATGGTAATTTCCAAGAATTTCCGGTAATTTACTTTGTACGGTGAGCCAAACAGTAGGATGCAATTATTTAAACACAAATAAAAAGGGTATATTTCTGATTACAATAGATATCATTTTAGTTTTGTTCAGTATTTTATTAAACATTTTACTTAAGCATGCTGAATCTCTCATCCTTCACAAATGCTTCAATATAGATTGGATTATGCCCTGACCAGGCTTCATTAGCGCTTCTTCCTGCCAGTTGCTTGTGACAAAACCATAATTGGTTTGTGTGGTTTATTCTGATTGACTAGGCTCCTTACAATTTAATAATTTTCTTAGTGCTGTGTGTGCTCTTATTGCTAATTTCATGCAACTACGGTGCCCTGGGCACAATAATTTCTCATTTGAATAAAGAGGTTAATCGAAAGAGCTTTTATCGAAATGCATTTTATTAAGGCATAGTTTTAGGGTCTGGTTTCGGTGACAATAGGTAAGCTTTGCACACATTAGTGCATGTGTGAATATACTATATATATAAGAAGAATATTTATTAGATATTCTTATCTTTCGTATCTTCGGGGCCGTAATATATGAGTTAAGTGATAAAATAATTTGTTTTAATTATTATGTGCGACAACTCTCTGAATATTATGCTGAGTTTATGTAAACATTTCTGGGTAATTTAGACTTACTTTTTTTCTATGCTCAATTATCACTCGAAGCAAGTGGGCATATGCCTTTAATCATTATAATAAAAATTGCTTGTCGTCAACGTGTTATGGCGTATTACAGGTAGATTTTATGAAAGGCAAGAAACAATTCCTCACATTAAGACTCTCTTTAATACGTTTTTGGATACATACGTATATGTATATTCGATGAAAATAACATATGTATATATGTTCTATAATGCGTTGTACCAATGAACTAAATTTGCGAATTCACGTAGCATCCTTCTAGCTATACGCATTATGTTAATGTAGCTATGCTTAAACATGGCACAAAATTCCAACAAGGTAAATAGTGCATTTTCTACCGAAATAAATTGGCATATTAAAAATGATTATATTCGCAATATTTCTATGTCTGTCACGTGTTATGAAACCAAGAGTATCTGATGCTGAAGATAGTATACACATTTATGCTGCGCCGAAGCTTAGAATATGAGCTACATTTCTTTCTTCCATTTTACTTACATATCTACATAACTTTTTCGATGTCTTCTGGTGTATTACTTGTCCGATCACGTTGACTCACTTTCTCTATGAACATTACAACTGAAATAACATTCTAAGAATTACTAATAAAATACTGCTCATTCTTTTGCGTTATTTAATTTCTCCTAATTCTTTTATATTTTTGAATGAAATAAACAAGATATTTCATTTAAAATCTTTACATTTGAAACAAAAAAAATTAAATACTTATACGCAATTTTTTCAACTGAAATAGCTGAATAGCTAACTTTATGCCTATATATTCAAAATAACCAGAATATCAAGAAATGTTACTCTTTCTGACTGAGATAGCTTCATTCTTCTTCTTTTTTTTTTGAATTCAATCCTTAAGACTTTTCGATTCTCTTGAAAACCTTCATATGACAGCTACTTCTGGCTCATTCCTTTTTAAATGATCATTATTCACATGAGAAATTTTCTGTGCTTGTCACCCACGTCTGTTCCCGTCTTCAGACGAATTATTTAACTTTTTTATTACTCTTCACTTACATGCTGCCACGCTGCACTTTGGATTCGAATAAATACATATACTGGAATGTGTTATAGCGTATTTTGGTTTATTTTTCCGTGTTTCATACACTTCATTCGCCTTTAAACATGAGGTCGGTCAAGTTTTTTGAGTTCGCCATACCATTTTGTGTATTTTTAGTAAAACATTGCGATACTCTCGGTTACTACTTTCCACTCGGCTATTCAGCCATAGATATTTAAGTATTATGATTGTTCCACTAAAGTAAAAAAGAATATTACTATTTGCTTCCTAGTGAAATTTCTAGACCCTATATGGAAGCTTATAAGTAAATACTGTTTTATTGTTGCTCACTGTATCGTTGTCATAAGAAACTATTCCAACTCCTTCAAAACTTGTATTTTGTATTCGTTTTTGTTCGCATTACTTCCTTTTCTGAAGGAGTTTACCGGAATTCAAAATAACAGATGAATGCGTTCATTCGAGTAAGTGCAATGGGCGTTGGAGAAGCTAATGTGAATGAAAATACACTACTGTTTAGTTGCACTTGTTTTGTTTTTTTATGTACTCCTGCAACATGTTGCTGCAGAGTATAATTTTTTGGATCATCTAATGATATGTACATCACTTAAAAATAATCGAGATATATATACGGTTATATATGTATATATGAAAGATCAGGATGCCGAGAAAAGTTGAAATTCGACTGATTGTCTGTCCGTCCGTCCGTCTGTCCGTCCAAGCGTGCAAGCTGTAACTTGAGTAAAATTTAAGACATCTGTATGAAACTTGGAGCACATGTTCTTTGGCAAAAAGGTAAGGCAGAGTTCGTAGGTGAGCGAAACGGACCATTGCCACACCCAAAACAGGCTTTTAAAGGAAAACCTGTAAAGTGCAGCAACTAAGCACTGAAATAAGATATAGAACTGTACAGCTTAGTACAGAGGATTATAGTAGTAAGAGTCTGGCTTGCTCTATGATAGGTTTAATGAATATATCTCCTAGACAGCCAAAGCTACAAAAGCCAAATTTGATTAGGACAATAATAAACTTTTGTAAAAATGTTCGAACTTCCAGGTGACTGTAGCGCATATATCGGCCAATATGCAAGTTATATTCATAAAAATGAGAAGGCGCGGTTTGCTGATGACAATGTAGGTTTCTTAAAATTTGGCGAAATCTTGACCTATTTAACCTCCAAATAACTAGTATCGGGATTTTCGAACATCCGTCTGAATTTACTCCATATGATTAATAAAGGTATGTGAGATACCTATACTACAATTATATACATATGTGCATATAATGATTTTCGTTTTTCTAACAATCCTTTTGCCGAATATGTCGGTCCGCGTATGAGCTGCATGGAGTATATATATACATAAAATTGCTTGAATTTCGATCCTCTGGTTCACGTTTTACATCTTAAGATACTAGCATGGCTTTGGATCCTGCATATTACGAGAGTATAAAATGTTCGGTTACACCCGAGCTTAGCCCGTCTTTATTTGTTTCAGTTTTTTTCGAAGAAAAGGGTTCTAGTTGTTTATTTTTATGTTCTATGTGAGTTTTCAGATATAGTTGTGATATTTTTTGTATATATGTATAAATATTTCATAAGTAATGTATTTTCTTTAAAGACGTACGTAGTGTACATGTATGCACGCAAATAAAAGCGAATGGACACCAAGCTATGTCATCTCAGTTATATATAAAAATCTGACACACACATTTGCTAGTATGTTTGCAAAGTTGTAGTAACTAAAAGACAGCGGCAAGGCAAGTTAATGGCCATAGACGCCAAAAACGGCTTCCTTACTGACCCTGTTCCCTCTTGACCATTTGCAGCGACAAAGTTGTTGACAATGACCACTACATGCACCTCATGACTGTGTCTCTCCACATGTGAGGGTCCCTTATTTTGACTTCAAGCTGGTCGACCAGCTGTGGCCAAGTGCTAGTTATTAGCACTTGAATGGCCTTTTCCATGTTTCCATCATTCGCAACTCAATTAGGGGTGATGCTGTTGGCCCTCTAAGTAGCAGAAACATAATGATTTTACGCAATTTGTTCGACACGCTGATTAATGAATTGACTAATTACAATTTATTAGCACATACAGAAAGTCGGTATAATTTTCTAGTTAAATTTTGTCTTTTCATATTTAACTATAGGTATTTAATACGCTTATTGATTTTACTTTCCATGCATTTCAAAACAAAGACAGCAACTGCTTTAAAGCTTCCCAAATTCTGGTTAAAAGTAGTAACGGTATTATATTGACTTTTTGTGAGTTCATGTTTGTTTTAATGCACAAACATATGCTACCATACATATATTTTGTTTACCTTTTCCACTCAGTTTTATTGACATTTGTTCGCTCTTATTTTATCGAACCAATAAATGCGACTGTTGGTCACTAATTGCGCGCTGAATATTCGAATGTCGCCTTTGTTCCTCGACAGTTTATTCTGCATGAGTGTGTGCACAACTACTTACATAGGTAAAGAGATTGCGTGTGTTTATGTATGGAAGTTTTTATCTAAGGGTACTCACAAATAACAAGTGGAAAAATTATGCATCGGTTAAACTATTTAATTCGGTTCTTTTTTGGTTTTTTTTTTTTATTAAACGGAAATGGATTACACTTTTATTAATATTAAAACTTGAGTTACAGTTCACTTAATGAATAACAAATGCATTGAATTTAGTTTCCTTCTCCATATGCAGATTTGGAAATCCAGATTAAAATGTTACACATTATTCGCCAACAAAAAAAACTGTCTTTACTCGGAATAAGTAAAATTGCTGAAATATGAAATGAAGCAAAATATTCAAAATATTCGCTAAAGTTGCGAGACTCGACTTATGGAATAAGAATAAAAAATAATGGAAACTAGGCGTAGTGCTTGTTGAAAATATATGCGACGTTTTGAATATAAACACAATTTTTGGAGAAATCTAGTCACCTGCAATATTTTTCAGTTACATTTTACAATTTTTATTTGTATTTTTTGCTGTTTCTGTCCTTGCCTTTATAACCGTTATTTTCCTTTTTATAATTGTTCGTTGTTTACAGACTTTGCAAAGCTGCTTACATTTACAGTTTGTCAATGGGTTATGACCATTGGAGACTCTTTCAATTTGCAAATAAAATTTTACTTTAATTCTTTTTTATATAAAATTTCAAAAATAGAAATGATTGAGTATAAGGACTCCTTCTTAAGTGGTAAGTGCGATGTCTAACCCTGCGGCAGGTGGCTACAAAGTCGTTTTTTCAAATCACAAACTTTTTCTCTGAATTAAAAATATAGCCAACAACAAAATGGTAATAATAGAAAAGTCGAAGTGGAAAATTCCTTGACGAAGGTGTATATTTGGCAAATTAAATAGCAGCGCTCCACAAGCACTAACCCACGTAAGCAACATCTCTAAGTTTCGCTCTTTTGCATGAATTGCATGTGATCGCTGAGGAGTTTCTTATTTTCAATGGATTTCTTCGTCTACTGCGGCGGAATGAAATTGACTTCGATTGCAATCACTGCCGCCTTGGAACATATTTCAATGAACGGCATCGTGAAAAATTGTGTTAGTGTGTGTGTCTTAGTGTTTGTGAGCTTCTAGGGCAGTATGTCTAGAAGGTAAAGGAAATGCTTATTGTCCAACTGATAATGTCTGATTTCAAGTTCAAGTTTCCATTAAATCCAAAGGAAAAGTGCATTGCTGCATTTTAAATTGGAGATATCTTCGAAATAATTATATAAAAACTCTAAGTAAAAGCGCTGTCATCGAGAGGAAAAGCGGAAATTCTTCCGAAAGTTCTTCACCGTTATTTAAGTTATATTTCTTTGATGCTTACCTTGAATTTCTAGAAAAAAGAAAAGGATTCAGTAACTATCCCATAATTGTTCCCTTATCGAATTAAATTTTTTAAATAATGTGATAGTGTGTATGTACAGCAGTATGCTGAAAAATTAACGAGCTGAAAAAATGTGTATTCAGAGTAAAAGTCAGTTCATAACTGTTGTGAAGTGAAACACAATTAAGTTTGTCTGGCAGGTAAGTGGGTTCAAAAAGTCATGTTTTCTTCTAACATACCTCGTTTACTATAGCAAACTACTTCGGTTTAGAAGTTACATGGGTTTTCACGTTTAAAAACAGCCCTTTCTCAACAACTTTTTTCTGGTATAAAAAAATTATACTTTATTAAAATTTTATATTGTTACAAATATACACATATTATTAGCAAAGAAATTCTAAAATTTTGGAAAAAAAATATTTTAAACACGGCCATTGTGATGCCATTTCCGATGACCCTCGGAAACAAGATGCGCCCGCGTTGGCAGGATAACTCCTTATAGGATCATTTAAAGTGAAAATATATGTAATTTAGTTGAAACCTCAACTATCCTTCTCCAAGCATTTAAGAATTGAATCTCAAAGACTTATGTGAAATTTTTCGAAAATCGGCTCGAGCAGTTCTCGAGAAATCTCGCCAACGGATTTCAAAATAGTTTCGAAAAAAATCGATTTTTCGAAACCCGTAATCTATGTTACCCCTTAATTAAATCTCTGTCTCCAAACTCTTTTTATTTTCTTTTCGCTTATTTCGCGTCAAAATCAAGGAATGAAGAAATGATTGAACGAATTAAGTAAGGTGAAATGAAACAAAATAAAATGTTCATCTTCTTAAACTGACAACAGTAATAACACTACCAAAACTGGAATAAAAGCAACTAACGAGATGTACGACTTCAAAAGAACACTACTTGCACACATATGAATGGTAGAGCAGCGAACTTAAAACGAAAAACAAAAAATAATAATAAAAGACGTAAAAAAAGTAAATATGTGAAATAATGTTTACCACATCCGCAAATTTATATGGATATATGTATGGATGTACATAAGCAAGCGAAGAAAGGAAAAATGAAGTGTGAAGGAGAATAGAAAAAATAATAATAATGGGAAGTTTATCTGAGAAGACCGACGAAAGAAAACACGTGAGCGTGTTGCGGAAAAGTCAGTAAGTGAAAATAAGACCAGTTAAAGTGAATGTAAAGGGAGAAGGTTCTGATATTCTCAGCTATTCATAAGAAAAATATGTCAACTTGTACAAATTTTCAATGCATATACTTTATGCCTAAGTGGAAAAATATTCAATAGTTGAACAACTTTGTGCAATTTTTTTATATGCGAAATTTTAATATAAATATTCATATATATTCATACTTTAATTAAGTTAAACCAAATTGAACTGCAGTCACAATTATGCTTCATCTGAGGAAGCAAAGAGAAAACACATAACATGCATATTTGCTCCCAGTAGGGAATATGAAAAGCATTAATTAATTCTTACCTGAAAATGTGTGACTATAAAACAAATACAATTCTTTTATATGAAGTCTGCACTCTCTACGTACCTTACAAGTAATGTTTAGTTTTTTTCTGATGGGCTAGTGTGTACATTTTTCCATTTGACGGTAAGGAACTTAAAATGACACAAAACAACTGAGTCTTTAAAAGACATTGTAATTTTAATAGAGAGTGTTGGTATATGCATAAAGGATTATTACAATTTTGTTCCTGCATGCGCGGCAGAGACTTAACACATTTCTGCTGTGCTGTGAATGAGAGGATTAACACGACTCAGTCATGTATGTTGCCACAAATGACAAACACATGCGTTCATGCATGACCATGTCGAAAGGACGTGGTTTGTTTCCTAGTGAACGCAAAGAGAGAAACAATATACGCAATTAATGCCGATGTAGGCTTAAACTCTTGAACGAAATATTAATTACGAAGTACTCTATATTCCACTTACACAGAGGTTGGCATGAAATATTGTATCGGATTGTGTATGTGGGATTATACTTGTAGTAATTAATGCGCCAGAAATCGTGAGTTTATATATGCGTGTCGGGAACGTCTTTATTATAAATTGTTATTTTAGATGTGTTGTTATAAATTTTTGTTTGTGTGCTTATTATAGCTTCAATGTAACTGAAGTTCACGTTTTTTCCTGTTTGTTTTTTTTTTGTAAATTTATAAACATATGAAAACACACAACAACAATGGATGGAAATGAAAAAATAAAAGTTGTGCAAAAATTGCCGTAGAGACCTGCACTAAACTAGTAAGTGGGCCTTGCACATGTCGCAGGCATTAAATAAAATAAGCTTTTGTGAGAAATAATTTTCGCGCCGGCAGGTCTAGTTAATGAAAAGCTGAAGACAACTCAGCTAGTGCCACAAGTAGCATTAGCCGGTGCAGAAACTGAAAGCAGGGGCAAAAGATTTTTCATTGCCTGCGGTTTGATCGATAAGACCATATTTTTTTTTCCATGATACTAAGTGGTAGAAAATAAAAAACAAACTTTGAATTACATATATGTTTTTGATAGAACTGAGAATGAATGTGGAAATCCCGAGAGTCGTGATACTTCCTTGAGCAAACGAACATATCGTTTCCTTTTAAATAATCGTTTGAAAAGTTTTCTGTGTAATCGAGTTTAAAAATAATTGTCAAGTCAGTAAAATTAATATGACAAAATAATTCAACTATCCTGATAATATTCTCATAATTAATATGGCCATTTATTACTACTAACGCTGTAATTCCTACTGATTGTAGATGCATTGCCATAAGTAATCAAAGAACTTTTGACTCAATCGCCAAATTATAAGCAGAATGAAAATAAGTCAAATTCCTTAAGCAAACGTATAGAAAATTGAGAAGAGAACAAGGCTTAGAGACGCACTCAGTTTTAGTCACTTCTAGTATCAAGCCTTATTTTATCTAATACATATTATTTATTCAGACGCGAATTGATGAAAACATTACGGTAGAACGGCTTATGGCGATATTTTAATATGAAAGGAATAAGCAGATAGCAGCCAGCCAAAAATGAGATTATTTATATTATTACTTCTTAGTTTGAAGAAACTGTATTTATAGTTTATTAGGTTTTTATTAAATTGCAACGCCAGCAAACAAGTAATTGTGCAATTCTCGGTTGTAGAAAAAAATTGAAATTGTGATATTAAAATTAAATGAGAAATAAAGTAAATATTATGTTCTAAGACGTTAGAATTCTAATATCGGGACCAGCAAAATGAGATTTTCTATTTCCACATGAAGCTATTTTGGCAAGTAAACGAAAATGTGGAGTCGCCAATATAGTTTAGCAAATAACCACTGATATAACAATAGTTCAAAGTGACAAATTATGACAAGGCATCAGTGTGAGCTAAGTGATGGAAATTACTTCATCATGCTTTGGTATCGTATTTTGCTTAGCTTTCATAATTGCCATAATTCTTAAAAAACTCCTTTGAGTTTAGGAAGCTGCAAAACCACAATTACTTTATTCATTAATCAACAATTACAAGCAACAATTGCAAGCATATGTAAGTGACAATCAATTATTGTCACTCATACGCACCGTCATACATCGCGCCCATACCGCTTTGAGTTATAAGAAAGTAATTGAATTTTCATTGAAAAATTACCTATATGAGACCTTGTGGACTGCTTATGAGACCATGCTGGTTGTTGAAGGATGAGGGAGGGGTGATTAGGAAATGAGGTCAGTGACTTAGAAGAAAATAAATTTAATTTCTAAGCGCCTTTTTGAGCGCGTGAGTGCGACAAATCCAATTTCATTTCAGGCAAAAAGTGCTAGCCACCTAAGTGAATTTCAGATTTGTAACTGAAGAGTAATTGCAAATCTTTTCCCCTTTGTTTCCTAGAATTATCTTTTTCTTTTTGATTTGCTAACTGGTTGAACGCTTTCCTTCTTGCTTTGCATTTTAGTTGTCACTCTTTGTTAGAACTAACGTTTTCAAGGCTTGCCAGGTGAGAAGAGAATTGACGAATTGTACACAAGCATCAAAAATCTTCGCTTTCATTTGCTTCTCTTGTTTTGTTTAAACATTTTCTGCGATCAGCTTTGCTTCATTTATTTCTCTTTAGCTGTCAGTTTCTGATACTTTTATGTACTGGTTATCGTATAATACTAGTTTGAAGGAAAACATCAACTTCCTTTGCTTATTCTTTACTCTCGTTCTCGTAGTATAAATGCCCTGTTTTTACTTCTGCCGCTTCTTAACTGTTCCTTTATTGGAAGATAAAATAAAATTTGCTAATTGCTCTGCTGTTCTTACGCTTTTGTATCACTGAGCTCGTGGAAATGTATTACTTAATTTTTGAGTTTAGAGACAAAAGTGCTAACCACAACATAACAAATTGTTAAGCAAATAAAAAGAGTTATCACATACACAGATTTGAAGGTTTCAGGTTTCCAGAGTTTTTATCCATTTCTACTGTTATTTATTGCTTAAGTTAGCTTGAAGCCTTTTGATAGCTGTTTCTTTCGGCTTTCAACTCAATAAAGCTGGCCAAATGAAGAAGTTAATTTTATATATTCAGTTCAGCTAAATTACTATTATTCCAATTTGTTTTTGCCTTTTCGTTCTAATTTGAAAATTCGGACCCGGTTCAGTAAAGATAATAGAAAATATTCTTAATCTAAAACAAATATTTTTTTACTAACTGCAAATTTCGACTGCCAGTTATCTTCTAGTCCCGCTGTACCAAGAAAATAATTTTCCAAACAATAAAAAACTATATGTGCACAAGAGGATATGATCAGAAGTTGAATAAATTGCACCTCTAGGAAGACTAATCTACCAGAAAAGTCAAATTCAGGGAGCAGACTTTGCAAGAGTAAATGGTCCGAAGTAATTAAGGAGTTCTGACTCTCTGTATGAGCGCATTTACTTAAACTTTCAGCCATAAGTTTTGCGTTCCAAAAGAATGACAATAAATTGGGGCACGAAAATAAATCACGTAGCACTTTCTTAATAAGAAAGCAGTAAACAAATTTGTAATAATCCCGCTTTGGTATTCCACATTACGTCTCATAAATATAAGTATTTAAATCTATGATCTATCGAATTACATTAATTTTCTTGTTTTGTTCACAATTGCTATTGACATGCTTCCCTAGATAAGCGATTTGCTGACGTTGAAGATTAATACGTCTCTAATAGACGGTTGAGCATGTTCAGATTTAGTATTCCGACTGGCATACCTTCGACCATTTCACGCTCCTCCCTTCGTTTCGATGGAGCTTGTTTATTTGGTTTTTTTTGTATTTGCATAACGTTTCGTTATTTGTTTGCTATTTTCGGCTTTTATTCATTTTCGTTTTATTCGGTTTTGCCTTGGTTTTGGGTATGTATATTTATGTTTCATAACTGGGCGACTTGGCTCTCACGTCACTGTTGACAGTCATAACTTTGAAGTTGTAGATAATTTCGTCTATTTAGGAACCAGCATTAATACCACCAACAATGTCAACCTGGAAATCCAACGCAGGATTACTCTTTCCAACAGGTGCTACTTTGGACTGAGTAGGCAATTGAAAAGTAAAGTCCTCTCTCGACCAAAAAAACCAAACTCTATAGGTCGCTCATAATTCCCGTCCTGCTATACGGTGCAGAGGCTTGGACTATGACAACAACCGATGAGTCGACCTTAAGAGTTTTCGAGAAAAAAATTCTGCGAAAGATTTACGGTCCTTTGCGTATTGGCCACGGCGAATATCGCATTCGATAGAACGATGAGCTGTACGAAATGTTCGACGACATTGACATAGTTCAGCGAATTAAAAGACAGCGGCTACGCTGGCTAGGTCATGTTGTCCCGATGGATGAAAACACTCCAGCTCTGAAAGTATTCGGCTCAGTACCCGCCGGGGGAAGCAGAGGAAGAGGAAGACCTCCACTCCGTTAAAAGGACCAAGTGGAGAAGGACCTGACTTTGGAGATCCAATTGGCGTCACGTAGTGAAAAGAAGAAACGACTGGCGCGCTGTTGTTGACTCCACTTTAATCGCGTAAGCGGTGCCAACGCCAATTAAGAAGAAGAATCAGCTGGTCAGATGTTTCCTGAATTAATGAAACTACTGGTAGATATAAACACACATTTGTAGAGTTAAGTAAATGTGTTGTGCCTTCGCACCTACCTTCACTCGTTATTTGATATGGGATTGCATTAAACGAAGAGAGTATTAAGTTCTATTGTAGTACTTGCCACCAAGATTATTTAAAATTGTTTCTCTACTTGTATTTATTTTAACATGGTTTGTACACCTCAATGCCGCACCAAAGCTCGCGCAATATTTAAATTGGATTTTTGCCAGGGAATTTATCTCATTTCTATTTAGATGTTAAATTAATTGGTTTTCGCTTTCAAAATGTGTGTACTTTGGTTTTGTAGTGTTGGTTGTTTTGGAAGCAAATTAATTTTGCTATAGTGCTAAAATGGATCTGGAAAATTAAAAAAATTTTATAATGGTAGTTGCACAACGTAAGAGCAGTAGCAAGTATTTGTGAGGCTGATTTGACTAGTGAATTTTCATTTAACAGTTGAGAATGCGAAAAGATATGCAAAATAAGTAAAGGTGTTTCTGGTTGGTTTTGTTATGTAGCAACGACTTTTGTGTCAAGCGGCAAGCTATGTATATTTAAACCTAAAACTAAAATTAAGAAAATTGAATTATGAAAATTATAAAATATTGAATTATATTATTATTGTGTACTTACCCTAATAATACATTAAATAATACTAAAATATTACTCACCTTACTTACCTCAACTTAATCTGTTACAATATTTAACGAAAGTTGAAAATATTTATACTTACGCCTTTTTTTAATACATACGTGGAATCGTTTTCATTTTTTATTGTAAATCTGTTGTGACAAGCAATTAGGATTCTTGATTTTGTTCGCGCATTCCCAAGTTGAATTTTCGCTTCTCAAAAACTCTTGAGAATGAGAACCGCAAACCGAATATGCAAATATTTTCTGATCTAAAAATGATTGCTGAAGTGCATAGATTTATATATACGAGTATATGTCTGCACCTCCGTTGATCATGAAATATTTCGGACTTTTCGGCTAGCTAGGGTTACCCACAATGATGTAAGTGTATAAGTTCTTATTAAAAAAATAAATTCCAAAAATAACAATGTGCTCGTTTGTTTCAACTGCTGTTTGCGGCATGTAACCAACTAAATTTTCAAATATTCTCTAGAAATATTTGATTTCACTAATTTGACATTTGCTGAGTTTAATTATTCAACTTAGACTAAGCTTATGATATATTTTTTAACTTTCGAGGGCTATTTTAGTTGCGTGAAATTGAATCTCTCTATGTATTTCGTTGTGTTCGACCATTAGAAAACTGAAGATATATGAATATTTAACTATCAGTTCCATATGCCATTTAATTAATTAGAATGCATGAAACCGTAATTAATCACAGCTCATAATGCTCATCACTGCGGTTATTTTGTTGCGTTTTACTGATTTATGGGCATTGGTTTGCGGACTCAGATACGTGTGTTCGCCCCGTTATTCTATGCGTATTATTTGAGAATTAGATTAATCAGATCGAAGTATTAAATTCTTATGCATTTAAGATTAAATTTTGCCAAAATTTTGCAAAAGTACATAACAAATTCATTTTCAGGATATAAATTATAAATGGAGTTAGTCGACAATGTTTTGGTACGTGTGTCTTTAATTTATTAATTTATTTTATGGAGAAAGGTTAATTATTGAGAACTCAACTCATTAGGAACGCTCCTCTGCATAAAACAAGAAACCGAAAAACGAAAACAAAGCAGAAATACGAAAAAAATGTAAAAAGTAGCATTAAATTTGATTTTGAACACCAGCCACAGCAATAAGATTTTTATTTTTCAAATGAGTTACAGCTGGCAAAACTAAACGCTTCAAATGCCTAGAAAAAGGTCTTCATGTGGAAAGTCCCTTTCCCATATGAGACATTAAAATGGCTTATTTAGTAGGTCTCTTGCAGCAGCCTGACGAATATCACTCTCAACAGTGACAATAAGTACAACGTGGCGTAAGCGGAACCTCCAAATGGATTGCGTTTTGCCGGTCAACTAAACACTTTTTTACATCTCCTACCACTGTTCGCTGGCTCTTTGTTGGTCTCGCAATATGCTTCCGTACTTATGTATGCCTGCTATTGAAACCAACGCGTGAAGTCTCGCATCAATAACGACGAAGAGGTGAACATCGTGGCTATCTCATGTTCTCATATGTATTGAATTCGCTTCGCCAGTACGTGTGTTGAGCCATTTCCGAGATGGAACATCATCGCGTTGCAGAGATGCGTTTCACTTGGCTGTGGTTTTCGTTTGCGGTTGCTTTATTTTGATTTTGCAGCAGCTGTTGCCTCTGAGCATATATAAAGGCTGCTAAAACGATAGCGGAGCAATTGGTGGTATTCATTTGATTTCACTTTGAAATGAAGCCTCTATTTATTTGTGGTTATATTGGTTTTTTTACTTATTCCAAAGATGACCATGCACACAAAGTTGGTATTTTAGTGTGTCCATTGATAACTGTAAACATTCAAAACGGAATGATGTGTCTATTTAGTTTACCGGACCGTCGAAAGGTCTTACTGCCAAATTAACTGCTTTTACATTCACTGCTTGTGTTGACTGAATAAAAACCTAAGAACACAGTTACAACTGTTGAGTGCATATTATTTACCTAAATTTGGTTACAGTTTTCATAACGAATTAAAAAGGTATAATTTTTGCAAAAACGATATAACTAATAATTAAAAATAAAAATTAATAAAACATGTGTTCTCTATGCTGACTCGTTTTTTCGATTCTTGAAAAATTTTGCCAAAAACGGGTACAAATACCTTTAATGATATTTCCAGTTTTTCTTAAATGAAAACAAATTAAGCTACAACTCTTTCATGTATGAAAAACAAACTAATTTGCTATATTTTGTTTAGCTAATATATAACACATACAAAAAATTGCTTCGCTGGTAAATACAAAGTGTGATTTTGGCCAGAGTAAATTAATACAATGCGAAATATCAAAAAAGGGAGATCTAATATAAAAATTCATTATATATATATTTTTGTTATTTACGATGAAGTGAGAACCGAAAATGCGCCACGGAAGTATTCAAAAAATAGAATAGAATGGCCAACATAAAAATAATTGAAAAACCAAACTGCCGGGAAGAAAACCTAAGAAATTATTTTAAAATTAGATCCGGTTTTTGAGAAAGACACGAGTGATGCTTTAACGCTTATTTGTTGGGATTTAATTTTTGTGGTAGTTATGTCTTATTTGTCTTACTCTTTGTGAGTTAGTTTCAACAATATTCTGTCAATGATTAGTTGCACTCTTCGAGACAGCTCACCGCAAATTACCGTAAAGCATCAGTTTAGCCCATTATTTACATTTTTAATTAACGAAGCAAATAAAGCAAATGGACACTGAAAGTTTATTGGAAACCCGTTATTTTATCTTCGTTGTATAGAAAATACCAACAAAATAAATGCAATATATAAGTATTGATGCAAAATTTAGCCTTTCGGTTGGCCAACAAGCTCACTCTAGATTGCTCAGCATTTCACCTTGGCAAGCATCTCGTCTCTGTAGGCATTTGAAACCTGAAGTAATTAAATTTATTCGAAACTTGTAAAAAGGTACAATGCTTAACGTTTCTATGCAGTACAGGGTATGTCATAACAAGAAGTTTGCTGAGAAGGAGCAAAAACCGTAAAAACGAAAAATCACATCACCGCTCCGTCTGCATGCAGCACTCCTTTTTCCAATAATTGTCTTCTCGCTCAAGTAATTAAGCCAATACATAAATTTAAGCCCCTGTAAAATAAAATGAAATTGAAAACATGAATGAGCATTCAATCATTCTCAAAAAGTTTCATTTTTTTGCCGCGCGTTCATTGCGCCAATTTGTAGGAAAAATATTGTTGTTGCTGTTACAATTTAGTTGACAACCACTCGAGTATACAAGCAAAAATTTAAAAAAAAAGTTGTGGCATTTAACTCTATGAAACAGCCGTTTCTTGTAAATTAAATAATCACCATTATTTGGTCTCCGACCCTCTCATCGGCACTTATCTTTTGGTGAAGCCTTCCCAATATTTTACATTTATCACATTGTTCGTCTTGATTCTGCCTCCCTTCGTCGATATTGTAGCGACTTTTTAACTGACGGAGTTATTACGAAATGGAATGAAATTTCCAACAAATGCCCAACTTAACGGCAGACATTGGCAATTTCGGAATATCCTGCTTAATGCAGTGGGAATGAAGAAATGAAAGGGGACAAGCCAACAGTTAAATTTACCGTTTTTGGTCGAAAATGCAATATTGATACAAGTACAAGTCAAAATGACAGCCAGCAGTCGACCAATGTCCATAGGGAAAATACAGGCAGTTGAACCAAATATACTATATACTATATGCGGAATATACATATGTATATACTTATATGACTGCAGATGAGCTCAGCCTAGCGAAAGTACTGGTACTGAATAAAAAATTTTTGTTTGGACAATAACAGGAGTTTGATGAACTTCAGAAGGTGTTACAGAAATGGGCTCAAGAGTTTGAGGTCTTGATTAAAAAAATTTCGACAGATTAACATTAAAGAGATTCTCATTACAATTCAACACCACAGAAAGTTAGGAGGTTTAAGAAATACATACAGTTGGATATAAGCAGAGCAATCCTACTGTTTGCATCACATTTATGTGTATGTATTTCATTCAGTGTACCACATAACAAGCGTATAATAACCCAAAAACCGCAAAAACCCAGAAGACAAAACTTTAGTTGAGGCCAACGACGAAAGAAACGAAATGGCACTTAGCCTCTAACCAAAATTGTTGACGACCACAGAGTTAACTGAATGCAGGCTTCTCCATGGCATCCATTGTTTGTACACAGGTGAAGTTCTTATCTCCCTCACGGAAGGCAATGCTTGCTGCGATTGTGTTTGCTTGTGGTTGGTAGTTGGTGCGTATGTATTGTTATTGCCGTTCCTATTTAGCTTGTGAAACTGCGCTAATGCAGATGGTGATAATGGAGAAGAGAAAACCAACATAAATTAAGGTAATTTATAAAAATCCCTTCAGTAAAGTATGGTGTTTTAAGTTATTTTAGGCTGACCCTAAATGTATACTACAATTTATAAACAAATAATAGACTCCTTGTGGCTAAGTGCTGACGGGGAGGAGATAATATGCTCGTATGAAAACGAATTAAAACTATAGTTGCTGCTCTAGAGGCCATTAAGATGAGTAATATCATAATTTTTAAACTAATTTGAAATTGCTGAAGTGCTTAAAGCCCAAACTCTAGTTATTGTAGTTTGAAAATCAAATTTAGAGAATTAAAGACCCAATAGCAACTGCCGTGGCCATTTATAAATCACGGCATAACTTTTCTCATTTGCAATTCCAAAGTGAACACAAAAATTTGCATGGACAATTTCACCACAAACCGGGCGCACCGTCCCTCTCACCCATCGCTATCAGAGCGTTGATTTTCCATAGTTTCTGTTTCGGTTTCTGTGGGTTAGATTGGTCACTAAAATTTGTGAAACAGGGTTATATTTCCATTTTCAATGACCACACATATGCGGTTCGAGTATACTTGCCACCTTCCCTTAAGCCACAAAGCGACAGCTATTGCGTTTGCATTAACATTGTGTGGAAAGCAACAAAACTTTTGTGAAGTATATTCTGAGGTGAGTCCAGTGTTTTGCATATGTGCCCCAAAAGGGGTGAATGACCCCTGCTGTGCCTGAAGTCTGTATTCAATATGCTACAAATTCTAATATGTAGAGGACATGGATCCACAAAAAGTTTTTCATTGTGAGTCAAAAATTTTCCAGGATGAAACAATTTAAAATCAAAGCTTTTAATTATCATGAGGTTAATCAAAAATTCGTATTCTGAGTGTACAAATTAAAAAACTGAGGCAATAAAAAAAACAATAATATAAATACGATTTCAGGTGATTTATGAAAATAGGGACTTGTTGTTCAACATTATAAGAAGCATTTTAATAAACGACTGAACGAAAGGAAAGAAGACCAAACCGAATAATAATATTTTTTAAGCTCCAAGTAATAAGTATAGTGCTGGTTTAGTAATACGACTTACACATACTTACAACAAACATCAGAAGGAGTGTTCTCATAGAGAGTATGCAGAATGTTGGAGACCACTTGTTACAATTCCTACCATTACCTCTCATATTTTTCTGTGCCACACTTTTAAATATTCAGATGAGCGTCTTAAATTTAATCAGATTTCGCATATACATATGTTCGAAAGTTGTAGCTGTTTATCATAGCATCCAATGTGCAACTTGTGTATGTTTTTGTGATATGCTTATGTTGCAGACTTTTTGGGCGCATTTGACTTTTTTTGTTGTTGTTGAATAATCTTTCAAGATTCTGTTGGGCAATTTCGTGCAATGACCGCCTTCCAATCGATTGCGTAGGGCAAATAAATTTGTCAGGTTACGGTATGACTGACAGTTTGGCCAGTGAAGCTTATTCTGATGAGATTGTCACTCTGGCCATGTGATGACTTTGTTAGGGTTCGAAGAGCAGCTGCTGCCAAGATTGTTGCTGAAATTTGTTTCCAAAAAAGCTCGTGACAACAAAAACAAAAATAAGCATATAAATGGTTGATACCCAACATTAAATATCATTTGAGGAATTTTTAAAATTAATCTAAAATAATATTGAGTCAACTCTGTTGTTAGGTATAAACTGATTTGGTGAGAAAAGAATTTATGGTCTGCACAATTTAAACATTTTTTATGTAATTCTAACTTGCAATTGACACATTCGTGTTATTAAATAATTTAAGTGTTGCTGGAATATTTTACAATTTCTGCTCTACCTTCTTTGAGACTCTGGAATAAACTCTAAAAAAGCATCGCAATAATGTCAATGACTACCCCGGTACTTGTTGAGGAAAGAGAAGCTAATAAATAAACGAAAGAAATTTTGAATTCTCGTCATCATTGGGTGTAGAAAAATCGAAGTACGGTTCTTGAGAAGCATTTGCTTTTGTAGTTCGTGGTTGGGCCGATATCCTCTGGAATGTTCGAAAAGGCTATGGTGAGCCAATATTCATTATATTTTTATTTCTTGATGCCAGTTTCATCCATTTTGTCCAAGGTTGTATACAACTCAAGGAGTGAGAATATATTCATTCTGAATATCTCTGCAATAAGTTTAATGTAATGTCCCCAAGTACCGAATATTTGAACCCCAGTATCTATAGTTAATTTTTGACCGAAAATTTCGGTCAGTGTCTGAGATATATGAAAAAATTACAGATATATACAAACATATACCGATGTGATTAATAGGCACCGACATAAGCAAACAGGCATGCCTTAAAATCTGTAGGGTTTGTGTTTATATGAGCTCTTATGGAAATATTTTCATATGTAAAAACACACAATCTCTTCACCTTTGTAAGGAGTTGTACACACAATCATGCAAAATAAACTGTCGCGGACTACAGTTGACATTCTGCACGATGTTATTGCTTCACAACCATATTTGTTGGTCTGATAAAATGAGAGCGAATAAACGTCAATAAATTGAGTGGAAAAAGTAAAAAAAAAACAAGAAAAAACGTTAACTTCGGTTGCACCGAAGCTAAATACCTTTCACAGGTGCATTTCTGTTAGTAACTATGTGTCCAGTTTGTATAGAAGCTATATGCTATAGTAACTCGTTCTGAACAATTTCTTCGGAGATTACATTGTTACCTTAAAAAATAATCTATACCAAATTTCGTGAATATATCTTGTCAAATGCGAAAGTTTTCCATACGAGAACTTGATTCCGATTGTTCAGTTTATATGGCAGCTATATGCTATAGTGGTCCGATATCGGCCGTTCCGACAAATGAGCAGCTTCTTGAAGAGAAAATGACGTTTACAAAATTTCAAAAGGATATTTTAAAAACTGAGGGACTAGTTCGTATATATACAGACAGACGGACAGACGGACAGACAGACGGACATGGCTAAATCGACTCAGCTCAACATCCTGATCATTTATATATATACTTTGTAGGATCTCCGACGCTTCCTTCTGGGTGTTACAAACGTCGTGACAAAGTTAATATACCCTGTTCAGGGTATAAATATGTATATGTGTACGTTATAACAAACATGAACTCACACAAAGTCAATATAACACTGTTACTACGTTAAACCTGAATTTGTGAAGCTGTTTGGGCCTTTGTTGCAGGTATATGTATATGGAACCATGAAAATAGCATTCGATATGTAAAATACAATATAAATAAATAATAAAAAAATAAATATTCATGTGAATTAAATTCATATAATTACGAAACCGAAACTTTCCCGGAAAATATCGCAATAGAAAATATTCAAAAATTAATTCAGCATTTATTGCAATTTTTTTTTTCATTTTTGATCTTGGTGATGTTTGAATATCTTCCTTCTGCATAACTTTCTGTAATTAAAAGTTGATTGTTATTCTCAAATCTTTGTGATAAAAAATTTTGTTAAAGTCATTATCATTATGTTGCTGGAGGCGAAAGTGAAAGTTTTCGAAGAACTGGTAAGAGAGGTCGCCACTTCAAAGACACCAATAGGAAGGCCTAATTGAGTTAGTGAAAACAACATGGAAAAGGCCATTTAAGTGTTAATAACTGGCATTTACCCAATTCTAGTCAACAATAGAAACAAACTTGTTCGCAGTGTGGACGGAGGCTTTTTTATAATATATGTTTAACACTTGTTTATTTTTACATGTTGGATACCACTTTTGGTATAATTTAAGTCCCAACCAAACGGAAATCAAATATAAATGTAACTAATAAATATGATGAATTATCTTTCACATTAGCTTCTGCAAGACCCATTGCTCATATCTTTTTGTGTTTTGACTTCTGCTAAGCTCCTTCGCAATAGACGGTTCAAAACAATAATGAAATTTAAGTATATATAAGAAGAAGGAGCCTCACCGGTGTATATTGTATTTTTTTTTTTTGAAAGTTTTCGATAGACCCCAGTGTAAAGTCCAAAAATTCAGACAAATTAACATTATTTAATTAGTAGCTCTTCATATGTTCTTTCAGTTAGCATACTTAAGAAAGAAGTAAGTAAACGTGAGTTAACAATGGAAATATGTAACGTAAATGAGTTTTTAGTTGTTAAAGCGAGTGTAACAAGTACAGACGTTTTGCGTTATAAGTTGTTACTTTACTAAAAAGTTCTTTATTGTAGGCCGTTTTCACGTGCTCTGCACTAAAACTTCCCGAAACAACCCATTTGCATTACAATGAGTATGAAATCTTTGCTTGAAGTTTTTAATCAGCAAAGAATAAATGTTAGTTAACTGAGGGTGTATTGCCACCTAATATTCCGTCTTAATGCATGAAGACTTTTATGAAATACTAGTAGTTTAAAAACGGGAAGAAACAAATACTGCAACAAATAACAGCTGCCGCATGTGCCGTTTCGCAGACATTCACACATGCAGCTGCTTTTGGTGCGGTCATGTAAGAATGACAATGAAAAGAATGACTGCAGAGCAAACAGAAAAATGCTGCAGAATTAATAGTGCATAACACTTTCATTTGCATGCACACATACATACGCGAGGACAAAATGAAAATGACACAGTAGAGCACCCGAATTTTTATACAAGTATATAGTATACATCGAATATAAAAGCAAACGAGTACTGCGGGGGCCACAAAAAATTATTGGGTCACAGATCATACCAGAAATCTGCCAAAAGGAAAACAACTGCAATACAAATTACGGAAAAACTTTTAAAATTATAAAACACATTTGGGTCGCAATCTCATAAATGAGGTGGATGGAGATTGGCGGTTCTGCTATAAAGAAATTGCAATGTTCTTGGTCTTTGTATATGTGTAGAGCTTTCTTCTATTTATTTTGCATGTGTATAAGTGTATAGTATGTTCATTTTTCTCATATTCATGTTGAGTTTGTCACTGCATCGCCGCTATGAAAAAGATACTGTGATAAACAGTAGAATTCCATGCCACAAATGCTAAGCCAAGCCAAACGAACCACTAGCAGCCGACATTACTTTGTGAACGTTTGATGATTTGTAACAACATAAACATAAACATAAAATCTATAGGGGTGTTACAACTATATTCAAACCTCAGTGCGAATGACACAAAACAGAACCCAAGCTGATCAATATAAAACTAATTTGATTGGAATTTCCAATACCCACATGTGACATTGTCACATAATCACTTGTATTGTCTGTTTGTCTTCTTAATAATTGAAAATTTTTAATAGACGTAGTAGCTAGGTAAGCGCTTTACGATATTCATTCTATTTCATAGAAATGTTGTTTGAGTTATCAATTTATGTTCCAAAAATTTTGGCTTATATGTAAACAACATTTAAAGAAAACTTACCTCCTCTTTACATACCAAATTATTATTTATTGTATTTATGAACAACATTGTTTATATAACGAATAGGAATTTAACTGCCTTTATTTGTTTTCTTTAAATATTTACCTTAGTATTAATAACATGATAATGTTGTTCATACGTAAAGTCCACCCCAAGATTTATTAGGAATGAATTTGTATCCACTCGGTACAGGCAGTTCAATGCTTACATATGATACAACTGTAGTTGTCAATACTATGAGTCAGTCGTATATTTATGGCGTGGCGAATGTTCTTTTTAATATTATAGGTAAGTCTTTTTAATGTATTTGTGTGCAAGCTCTCATCTTCGATAATACATGCGCAAGGGCTTGTACTATGCAAGGCAAAAATTAATTTAATGGAAACAAGGAAATTTATTAAGACACATTAATAATAAATTCGAAACTTTGCAAAGGGAAAATTTTAATTAATTACTTTCTGTATGAAGGAATAAATTTTGTGTAGGTAATATTTTCTTAGCACAGTCATAAATAATACAAATTGGAAGAAATAATTAAACAAGTGATCTGAAATCCTAACTTGTTGAGTTCCAATGGTTTTAAGTGTCTTTTTCATAAACGTCTATTAGTATGGAAATCCCATTTTGCAACTCTCTGTTTTTCAAGTTAAATACGAGTGTCTAAATCTGTCTTTTACTACGTCAAAAGTATGCAATTACCCTTTAGATATCAATCAGCATACAGTAATACATGGCATATTCTTAACATATTTAAGGTGCAGGTTATGGTTCACATTCTGCACACGCTTGCCCTGGCACTGCGCAGGTACTTTTAACTAATTGAGCTTTTATGTAATTGTTATTAAGAAGAAATTAAGAGTCACGTCTCCGTAGTCACACTGAACACATGCCTTGAGTTTCGTCACTTCGTTATATAAACAGGAAAACTTTCGACAAGTGCAATGTTTGCAACTTTGGGTGTCCTGATGTGTTGAATTTCATGTCCGTCAAACTTTGATACCAGTCAATTCAAACTAGGTAAAGCGTTAAAAGTGTTGACAAAATGTACAAATATCAAACTCTTTGCCTTCCATTTCCCTTTTGACTTATTGCAACGTTGCCGCTGCTCTACTAAAAATGTGTTGTATAATTGGCTTACTGATAATAAAAATTACAAAAAATTTAGGAATTTCTGCAGTGCGTAAAACAGCTTGTAAGTGCACTGGGCGTATGATTAATATTTTTGCTCGAAACTCACCCTTTTAAAATGAACCGCACAAGCAAGCTTCACAGCTGCGAATCTGTATATATGATCTATTGAAGCTAAGTTGGAAAACTTCAGGCTTCTGCTGACAAAATTGACTATCTTTCAATATTACTTCGGGGAGCAGAAAGAGTGTATATGGGTTTTTTTTTTACACTACCGCTGTAATGTTTAAGTGATTGCCCAGACGCGTTATATAGCTACCATACCAGCACTGGAGTTTTTAATACAAGTTGAAATAAAAATCGTTCAAAAGTTCGACGTTGGAATGACTTTTTTTACTTTATACGATTGGATATAACAAGTTTACAGAGCTTGTTGAAAAAATATTTGATTTATTTTTCACTACAAAATGCTGTAAAGTACAATGCGGCCTACATTATAACTTTTTAATAACGTTCAGTAAATGTGTTGCAAAGTGTTGGCTGTTCCAGGTTACCACTGCTTCCTGGTCCAAGCCCTTCATTAAAAGTATGTACCTATGATATCCATTACTCTGCAGATTCTCCTCCTTACCCAAAAAATGCCTAAATCTATAAGTGCTGCTAAAATTATTCATAATTCAATAAAATTACTCCGGACAATAAAGTAAATTACTTTAATTTAAATGTGCAATCGTAAAGCTTCATTGTTATAAGTGGAAATATATAAGTTTACACCTTAAATTCACATGGAAATATCAAATTACTTGAAAATGCAATAAGTTGTTTATACGCCGTGGCGTACACAATACATCATTGCTTATGGCAGGTGTCGGAACAACTCATTTCAAGCGCGATTGCTCCTGCAAGTTACTACCAATGAGCGAGTAATAAGATATCAACCGTCTATCATGGTTTTGGCTTTGTAACAAATAATTACAGTTGGATGTGCGGCAATTTCCGTTGTCAGTAACACATATAATTGTAAAAACTATTGTCTAAATGGGTAATCAGCGGAAGGAGACTTTCAAAGTCAAGCCAAATAAATTTTAACCGGATATTCCGTCAATATAACATATATAGGGGATAGAAAAAGGAATGAATTGCTAAGTTCCGGGGGGAGGGAAAACAAAATAGTGGACGACTTCCATGTATAAATTTAATGTCATGGAAATTTTTGTCTCAAAGCAATTCTTACTTTCCTCAAAACGCTCAAGTGGAGCATACAAGATTTAATGTGGAAATTCTACATTCAATCTTATAGACAGGTAAAAACCATTTAGTACTTACTCGAAATAAAATAAAAATAATATTTCCATTCAATTAATATCTAAATTTGGCCTTCAACGATAGCTTTCATTTCAATTGACTTCAGTAACGCTCTTCTAAAAGATTATTTTCCACGACCTCTTTTTGAAAGTTCCTACTTAAACTTCTGCTTTGAGTGTTCTTTGTACTAAAGTCAAAGTGGATTTTATTTTTTTAGGCCGCTATTCAGTCTCTCAGTCATTTATATCTAATCTGGTCTGAGTACGGATATCAAAGCTTTGTACAAATGAGTGCCCGCCGAAGAGCTCCCAATTATGAATTATGTTCTTTGTTAAGTTTGACACATTGATACATTTTATCGCCGCTTTGCATTACGCGTTTTAGACTTATTTCGAATTTTTATAGAAGGTATTTGTGGAACAGCAACCATTGGCTGAGTACCATGATATACAACATTGTGTTGTAATATTCTATTTTCCTATCCTTAACATGGGAACTGCAGTTCTTTGACAAACTTTCAGCTAAGCAATATATGTACTCTTTAAGAAAATGCAATTTTTCATCATAGAACTTTCTACTACTCTACCAGCCGACTTCATATATCCACATACATCCACACTGACTTCACAGCTGCAGCTGAGCTCATACTATTTCCTATATATCAACAGTCGAGCTGACAGGAGACTTACACATTCATCTGTATATGTATTTACTAAACTCTCGCAGTAACTATCCGCTTTCACTCGTTTATTCATCTTACTGCGGCTCACACTTCCATATGCAAGGAAAACATGAATCAGGGTCAGCTGTGCTAAATAAAGCCGGAACGCAGAAACGCTGAAGCAAAATCGCGACTAACTTTATGTTTTCACTTAGGCCTGAGTTTGGTTAGAGTACTTGCGTGGCTGGTCAATCAGGACCTGGCTCAAAAGTAATGAAGTGGGGTTTATATAATTTATACTTTTCAACAAAAGAAAATAAGCTGTTTTTTTATGAATGAGCCAGTACTATTCCTTATCTTCAAAAAAAAGTTGTACTCTTTTAATATTTAGTTTTATAAAAATTCCATATTTGCAATATACTTTCAAAATGATTTTATAAAATTATTTTCTTAGTGTTTTTCCCGTTTGGAAATTATCACCTTTTCTTCTCAGTTACAGACCATCTAAACCGACTACTATTTTCGAAAGAGATGGTCGCCACGTTTTTGCTAAAATTTTTGTCTTTTGGCTATAAACTCTTTCTCAATTTTCTTTATGTCATTATTACCGATTTCAAATTGTTATTAAATAATAAACAGTAAGTAAAATAAATAGAAACTTAATACAACCAACACGAAAACAAAATAGATTTTTTATCCGAAGTGTATAATTCGTCATCAATAAATCCCTGGAGACCATAATCACTCGCTGTGAATATCAAAAATCATTATCCTTTTGGTATAGCTTAAAAAGACAAAACACAAAAGTGACGTAACGTTTAGTTACCACGAAAATGTGGCGCAGTAACAAAAAGTAATTTAGTACGTGTTTATTGCTCGAAATTTTGAAGACTCTGAGGCTAAGTTCCAAATGAACAGGAAAAGTCTCAAAGGACCAAAGAAATACATATAAACGTGTTAGTATGTGGTACAATAATTTTATCTTCTACACCTAAAGAAGACTCTAAAAGCTTCATTTGCTTAAATTCGCCTTGTTTTACCAAGAAAATACTTGTTTCTTTTAAAGTTTTTACGACTGCACTTTTCGGGTTTTCTTCTCTTCAAAAAAGTGCGAAGTAGCATAGCGAATTGACTCCTGTTGCTGCGTTTCTTTTAAGTGAACATTGGCTGCGTGAGCCTTAGTGCCACCATAAATTTCCGCAGTAAATTTCTCATGTGTCATTTGTTTTATTTTGAGGTAAAAACATTGGTTAATTTTTTACAACTTTTTTAATTTGTTTTTTTGTTTGTTTTGTTCCATTTTTTGATTCTTTTATCTAGTAATCGTAGGCTTTGCAATGATAATTTTATGACGTAACAGAGTAACTTTTCTCGTATTTCCTTTCAAATAATTAAGACTCTTCGTTGTTCTAGAATTACTGAAAATTTAGTATAAAATCTAGAAGTGGGTTCAATGGCGTTTTCCAGAATATCAATCTTGCTCCTAAATTTACATTTCCAACCTCAAATATACCCCTTGATTTATTGACTATTCTTAAACTTAAGTCTTTCTTCAAAGCTTATGATTTCATAGCAAATTGACCATGAAGAATTCCCAAAAAGACACTAAAACTCTATTGCAAGCATTATAGCAAGTACTTACTAATATTTCCTTGGCTGAGGTACAAAATTTAAGAAAAAATGATTGACTGATGCGTGCTAAAGGGAAACTTTTTTACTCAAAAACCATCTACCAAAAAATTTCAAAGGTGTTTAGTTTTATTTATTTTATATTATTTCTACTAATACTTTGATCTTTATCGCTATTTTCATTACCAAGGTTGTGAATTGTATGTACTTTTGCAAGGTTAGATACAACCAAAGCTTGACATTGTTTTATGACTAATGGAAACTAATTCAAACTGCCAATAAAATAAAACTTTCACTATGCAAGAAGAATAACGAAACGTAGAGAGAAGATGAAGTTTTTTTTAATCATTAAAAAAAAAAAAAAATTCAAACCATCCTGCCACGACGGAACTTATCTTGGCGAATAGCCTAATTTATTGTGTTAAATCTTTCTGCAGCTTGAAAATAATCGCTAAACGCACTTCAACGGGAAGCTACTGATCCCATTTTATGATTAAATCAAAATATTCTCCTGGTTAAAACAGCAGATAGAATGGACTTCGATTGCTGTAACAGAAAATTTATATTTTAACCATCAATCTCTGTGTGAGTATTAGTGAATAATGCAGTTGCTTTGCAGAGTTTTCACTAACTGGTAACCCTTTATGACTATTGAAGTCTCGATTAAAACTGAAGTAAATGTGCATTGCTGCCGCCCAAATAAATGGATAATTCCTGTATGAAATTCTTGCCTAAGCAATGAAAAGTCCTGCCATCAACACTGAAAATTGTAAGTTCTTCAAAGGCATTTCCTGATTATTTGCGCTTTGGTCGAATTATGGAGGTAAAGACAATAATTTTTGTGAGTTCGCTTTATACCAATTCCGTTATTTTTCTTAAGTAAAAAGATAATAATCCATTTTCATTCTCTGAATATAATTATGAAGTGCACTAAAAAGTGAGGATGTATGAATCAATTTAAATGTTTCAATCCATTCAGAGTTTTTCTTTCATTTATCACGACTACGAAGCCACATGAGTCTCAGTTTGTTGCTGAGCCAGCTGATTACAAAATCCTCGAAGGTATTTGAAGCACAACACTCTGTGTGTTCATGGGTGTTTGCAAATCCACTGCATGCATGTTATTATTTATGAGCAATAACTTTGTATCCATAGGTGGAAGGCCAAGCCCTTCAGCTTCAGTTTGCAAGCAATATTTAATCTCGAGTAGGTGTAAAAGCTTTTGAATATACAATATTCAGTCACCATCTCCCACCCTATAAATGCTGGCTGGCAGGTATTTTGCACAATCACCCGTGTGATTGTATTCCAGGGCATATGAAGTAGGAACACCTTTGAATATAAAGCGCTTTAAATATATTGAGTTCAACACTTTATTGAATTGAGCAAGTTTACAAGTTTTTTCGCACTTAGGAACTAAGTTGGTAAACTAAATCGAGCTTTCTACATATTAATTTTTCCATGGACGCTCTTAAACTTCAAGTAAAAACTTCATGTATGATAATTCGCCATCATCAAATCCCACAATTTTAAAATCATAATTCTTAATATACTAACTGCGCTCTGCTGAACATTTATTAATGTAATCTCATGGTTTTAGCCAAAAGGAAAACATTGATAAAAATATATCGTATTGAAAAGGCGATGAAATGGAGTGAGGTATTCATCACACACAGGTATGGAAAGTAAATTTCTGAGTGAAACGGATATTTCTGCGAAGGATGACGGCGCTTCTTCGAGATCAATTCGAATCTTATGCAACACAGCTTGAATTAGTAAAATGTTTCGCAAATAAAGCCTTTTTAAAAGAAAACAGAGTTTACTGAAAATTGGTATAATATTTAAAAAGTCTTCAAGTTTATGTTAATAAAACCTTTATATTTTTTTTTCTGGCTGTGTTTCAAATCACATTTACAGACAACATAATTTTCATTACAAACTTTGCCAAACCACATTTCTAATTTCCTTTGCAAATGCGCAAGGTCACTTCAGTGCCAGAAAATGTCCCTCATTGCTTGCACAAATGGCTAAATTATTTACTTTAGATTAAAACGTGAAACCAAAGGAAATTGCTGGTATTTTCCATCGAAGGAACCGCGGCGTACATTCCTCAGATGAGCGATCGGAAATCAAATGACTTGGTCACATTCGCAGCAGGGGGCGCAAGGCTCCTCGTTAAAACATCGCTCTGGCGTGGCCGACATATGCAATTTCCATGCAGTCCGGAAGCACAAACGTACAAACCGATTTTACTAAAGCCTAGTCGTGCAAAAACAACAGCGACAAAAACATATTTATTTTGGATTTGTACTTTTTACCACACAAATTTATCGACGCCTTACAGTGGTCTGACCGCCCAGAATTTTGCTTACGATGTTTGCCTCAAAGAGTTTGAATGTGAAATATTTCAGTGGAACATTGGTGTTGGTATAAATACCAATGCTAAAAGTAATTCAAGAAATGTGGCGAAAGGTTTTGTGAGTGCATGGCAAGCAGCAGTTTCTCGGAAATTCAACTGGAGCAACTTCAGATACAAACTCATTTGTTCAGCGGCTGCAGCGAAAAGCCAAAATCAAGTAAGTACTTATATAACTACATAAATAAACATCAACCCAAATTCACACTAAGTTACATTTCCTTGCGCCGTATATGCTCGTATATTCTCCATGCTTCGCGGGTCGCTGAGAACACTTTTATTTAGTAATTTTTGATTGTTTTCAGTAAAGAATCACTGATATGACAACTTGACAGTGTTCATTGTTATTAACTTATGACAAAACTGAATAGCCATAACGCAAACTTCAGTCGTAGTGATCGTAACGCCAAGCTGTCAATTCATATCCAATGTACTTATATAGTGAAGTATCGTAGCCTACTGATTATTCTCATCAGGAACAGAAATAAGTTGCCGGTCAGAAAACAACTTATTTTTATGCGAAATAAAAGTAGAAAACATTCAGCTACGAGTATTAACAGGGAAAGTTTGTTTAGTAATTAATCCATAAGTTACATCCTCTTCGGTGTTGGTTTCAGATAAAAGCAGGAATATATAATTAAAAAAAAACTGAATGATTTCAGGAGATTAGGATAAGCATAGGATTTTTCAAAGAACTAAGTAATATACCATATCTTAATATTTCACCTCTTCAGAATACCAGTCATACAAAGCCATAAATCAAAAATTTTAGCGAGCTAAATACAAATTTATTTTCAACGAGCGAACACATAGAATTCGGGGACAGAGTATAGCGCACTTAATTCCACGCTTTAAGCGTGGTTTATAGGCGTAGCTTCCAAAACTCCGATGCACGTACATACATTTACATATAGACATATATATATCTGTCAACCATAATCAGATCAATTATACTAAGTGCGCATTCGTAATCCGATAAAACCATTTATGGCAATCCTCCACTTTATTGCCGCTCTTATAGTGATGAGTTGCTCAGGTGCCGCCGCGTGGTGTGAATTAATTAAATATAATGTTTATTGGGGTAGCCGCCTCTCTTCACAGATTAACACACGCATAAATTTTGTACACATATGCTACATAACATTGGTTTGTCCCGTCCACCTCTGTTCATACTAAGTTGATATTGAACATAACTATAAACGTTTAATGCAATTAACTAATTATTGTGAAGTTATGAGTGAAACGTTTATTTTTCAGATTGAGTAACGAAAGTTTGAAAATAATGCTAGGCTCGGCTCAGGGTATCTTAACACTTCGAAAATACTTGTGATTTTGAAATCAAAGTTAACAACTCTCATCTACAAGTTTTTCCAGTTACTTTTTTCCCAGTTCTCAAAAGTTATTTTTATTTAAATTATAATTTTTCTCATCATGATGTATCGACAGTATTACTTGGAACAAAATAACTAGGAAAATTTAAT
Organism: Bactrocera correcta; assembly: GCA_027475135.1. Classification (NCBI taxonomy): domain Eukaryota; kingdom Metazoa; phylum Arthropoda; class Insecta; order Diptera; family Tephritidae; genus Bactrocera; species Bactrocera correcta. The sequence continues at coordinate 40,133,390 of CM050323.1, forward strand.
AAAATAAATATTCGAATTAAATATCGCTGTATTTAACTAACACATCAGTTGCAATACAGAGGCAAGCCCGTACAGCGAAGGTGAAAGTAAACATTAAACAAATGATCCTTATTTTTCAGCCATGACCCCTCATGAAGGATATATATTTAGCAGAGTTGACTTGTTAATAAAGAACCCTGGAATTTAATGAATTAATGAATATAAGGTAATATAGTGCTCATTACTAGACTAAAAGAAAAGAGCAAAACTTTGAAGTGTTTCGTAATCACTTTCAATGCCAGAAGTTTGTGAATTAATTACTTCCAAAACTAACCACAAAAACATGCACTTTCATCCACTTAAAACGCACACTCAATTTATTCAAAAAAAAACATAATTTGATAACTTTGATGTTTCAATAGTTTCACCACAACTTAATTAAATCAGATCGATAATCCAAACTCAGGCCACATTTAAATTGGCTATTTGCCAGAGAATCGCTCACATTTGCGTTCAGATTTAAAGTTAAGTGATATACTTATTTTTTCTAAACACAAACTTGTGTACTTTGTTTTTGTTATGCATTATTTTAGTTGAAAACAAGTTAAATTTGCTGCTGGAAATCAAAAATAAGAAAAAAACGTTGCAATATAAGAGGCAGAAGTGCGATTGAAAATAATTGTGGTAACGTTTTTATGAGCGATTTTCCATTTGACAGCTTTTAATGGAAAACTTATATTTATAAAATGAACAGTAAAAATTAAGAGAAAATATGTTAACTTGCACTCAGTTAATTGAGAATAAGTGTTTAACAGTAGGCTTATTCAAAGTGTATTGACAGCTGCATTAAATAAAATAAAAAAGGAAACTCGATATACACAAATATGTGAGCGACACTAGATATAACAGACGATCCACAAATGATTTTATTGGTTTTCCTGAATAATGCAATGTGGAAAGTTATCAAAAATTATAACTAACTGTTGGCATAACATTTTTCTGAAATAACTATAAACTTTCATATCGAAGAAGTTTACTTAATTCCTGAACAAGTTACAATTGCAACTTAAGACATTGAGTAAAACTAAACCAAAGACTTGGAAATATGTCGAGAACTGATGCCAATTGACAAAATCGACAAAAGGCCAACTCAATGCAGTCTACTAAAAACTAAACAACATAACACTATTATAGAGATTAGAATAGAGTCTGTATTATTTATCTGTGTGATATTCTATTGTTTGAAACGACTTAAATATGACGAATATTGGTCTTTATAGTATACCCTGGAAATGGCTAGCAAGTTCAGAAAGAAAAAAATGTATAAAAAAAGTATGTGTGAACACACAAACACAACAAGGAAGCCTTCCCATATTTCTCTATTGTCGACCGTGTGAAGAATTCACAATTATCTGAAAAATGTTAAATACAAAAGTCATTTAGGTCTTCGTACAGCATTTTTAGAAGTTTGCAAAATGTTGTTTTTGTTACTCTTATGCCATCAAATAGGGAATAACTTAGGAAACAGAGGGTAGTCACAGCACATTCTGTCATGAGAGCGATGCAGAAAAATATGGGCACAATTCCAAACTTTCATGTATTTGTTGTAGTCTTCAAAACTCATAGCTGCACATATGCCTCCAAAAAAATGCAAAGGGCGAATGTTTATTGACTTGATGAACAAGATGATATCCAAGCCCATGAGAAAATTGAATTGTAAATATGCCAACAATGGAAAGATGGCACGGGGCTGAGAGAACTCAAACAGGCGGAGAATTCGTTTTGTAAAAGTTATAATTGCCTTGCACAAAATGCTTGAGCTGCCTCGACGCACTGACGAATAGTTGTCTCATTTGCAATTCAACTTGCTAAAATTTGCGCTGAGGGCAAAATGTGAAATGAAATGTAAAACTGCGTGACAGAAATAAAAAAGTAAAATAAATCTAAAAAGTCACTAATGTAAGCTATAAAAAGGTTTTTGGTTTGTTTGGCTTTGATTTTGTGCTTTACTTTGTTAAAACATAAAATAATTTACAATAGCCCAAGAATATCCTTTTGGACGAAGATTTCGAGTTAATTTTTTTTTCTCATTTTGTTATGTTTTTTTTTCAAAAAATCGTCACATAGCAATTAGCCGTAAAGATTTTTACATCCGTTTCATTCGTTTATGTTTGTTTTTTCTTTTTTTGTTTTGTTTAAGTCGAACATTATTTAACTGTGTTTTGTTAAAGCAAATACGAGTGGGTGTATTATATTCGTTGGGGCTTTCTGCTGTTTTAATTCTGACTCTCCATAGTTTGCCGGTAGCATCATTTCTTTTAGGTTTTATCACTACTACAGACATATATGTATGCAGATACCCCACGTCGGACAGAAAATAGTCCAATGTAGTTTACATGTTGTGGAGTAAAATACTAATTTCAGTAATTGTCCCCAATTAACAAGGCAAACTTTGGAAAAAAGCCTTGAAAAAGCTGTTATCAACAAATAAAAAATAAAAGCGGAAGGACATGTATTCTCTCCTATATGGTCACAACAAAAATGTACATACCTAAATATCTGTATAATATATTAACGTATATGAGAATGCTTCATTCATAATTCTTCAATGAATCACCAGATGAGTACCCAATGTCGCACAAACACCGACAGAGTCTATTTTTTACGAAAATCAGTAAATAAGTACTCAAATAATGACAAACAAGCATTTCACTGTGAATTCATGCATGTGTTTTTGTTGGTGTTATGGTGTTTGCGTAAGCATGTGACACGCAATACAATTTGTTCCAGTTGACAGCTGCTGACATATGAAGTGTCAAAATGAAAACAATGATGCCAAATTACAGCACTACAGTTATTATGTTGAATGAGTGTTGAATCAGAGTAGTTTGTCTTTTTTTGAAACCAAAAAAATGTTTTATAGAAGGCAATTTGAATGCTGAAATGCATAATACGGATTAAATATTTTATAAGTATTCGGGTAATAATTAAATGACTGATGTTTGCTTGCCTGTATACGTCTATATCTTTACTCCAATGAGGGAATGCTGGTTTAAATAAGTTAGAAGGTTGCCTTTATTATAATTAAAGCTCACAGTTGAAAACTTGTCATCTGTTTCCGGGAGCTTTTAGGAGTTCTTCATAGTTCCGTTTTGCACACACATATTATAGTTACTTATTTCATCTTTATCTCGATCTAATACTCATACATCATATATAAACGAAGGCACTCACGTTTTAATGTTTGCGCGTAGACGTGGATAATAATGATAATGAAGTCGTTTGCTCTAAACTTTACCAGCATTTTGTTCTGAAGACCTAAGCAATAAGAATCAAAGCTTCAGAAACCTCCAAAGTAACGACAAAGGTAACAATATCAAAAAAAGGATAAAAAATAATTACATTTACCCAAATTTATTCACTTATACAATGTAGATGTGCTCCTCTCTTTTGGGTAAACAAAAAGATATTCCAAATTCAAATATTTAATGATTTATTGTTTTTATCTACCTGAATTATGTTTGTAGTTAATAGTATATCAGAAATTAAATACGAACATAAATAAACATGTAATGAATTATAAATGACTACATTTTTCACATAAACCAAACCTCGTATATTATTTAATGTATAATACAAAAATGGAAATAGACAGGCCGAAAGCCTCGCCAACTCCGCCTCTCTAAACATGTTTATGGACACCCAAAACTAATTAGCACAACACACTGCCATTGATTAAGTCATAAATATTTACGAAAGCGGAATTTGAATAAATTTAACAATTTTAATACCGCGGAGTTACCGCAAATAAAGTGCAGTTAATTAAATTTTCAACCGCTGAAATGGATCAGGCTGATGAATTTAACAAAGGAAATGCCCGAGCGATAATGCAAAGCAAATATTTTGCGGGCTGGAATAATAGACGCCGAGGTGAAAAGCAATTTCAAGGCGACGGCGCAAAATGAAATGTCAAACTAATTGCTTCAATCTATTGTATAGCAAAAACAAAGGTTAATTAAAACCAATATGGGTGATGAAACGGGTGTCAGCAAGTTAATCACAAAGCTATGGTAATTGGCGAAAGACAACAGTTTTTTGTTCGAAAGTTGAACAATTTCATTTTCAAGAACGAAAAAATTAGAAGATAAAAAATAGCTGGAGAAAAGAGAGATAGATAATATAAGCTATAAAATCAAATAAAAATGGCTATGGAAACGGGTTAGGCTAGGGTTAGGTAAAATAAATTTGAAATGTATAGACACTTACTATTATTTTGAAATTAGTACGGCCAGTACTCGTAAATACCAAATAAACAAACGAAGTTTATTTAAGGTAATTATCAGGACCCCGTGTAATGGTTAGTAGCAAGGAAAACGCATAAAATGCAGAATTGAAATAAAAAAAATGGAGGAATTTCCCTTGATTAAATAAATTCATAAATACCGAAAAAGTCTGCATTTGTAGAAAGTTTTCATCAAACGGTAAACTTGTGGATTTTAATTTCGCTTGTCGCTTTGCTTATCCGATGCTATTTAATATCCTGCGTGTTAGCTAGGGATTGTCTGCTTAGGAATTCGCATGTCATGAGCGATAAAAATTGTAGCGACACTATTGCCGGTTAATATGTTAAATTATTTGCCACTACTCAACATATGTAAGTAATTACATCATCTACGACACTGTTCGCACATTTTTATAAAAATGTGCACAAATGATTGAGAAGAAGCAGCGAAAGACAAATGCGGAAAATTTATAATAACAAGAAGTCGAAAAAGAATAGTTAAGGTAGTGAAGGCCGTTACTTGCATTGGAGCAACTGGTTAAACATTGATGAAAAACCTTTTACCTCCTTCCTGGAGCTTCAGCTTTAACATATTGGAAATGGGAATTAAAAATAAAAGTGTACTCAATACATTGATATATATATAAATTGTAGCTATTCAGCGGTGTATAGTTTTCAATCCTGTAAACTTGAAATATTTTCCATCAAACTACTTTTACCATTAGGACAACAGTATATTAAAAATCCCTCCGTGTTCCCAGAGTAGTGAATTAGCACCGGTCAACTTTACCGCAATACTATTTGCCTTACACTTGAACTTATCACATGAATGCATAGATATGTAAAAGCAAACACAAACGCAAAATCAAATTTCCGCTGTTACTGATGACAATGACACTCGGATATAAATGCATGCAGTTATCACTAGAAGCCTTCTGCTGTGTGGGTAAGTGAAGTAAAATACCTTGCCTGGCAGTAAATTACAGGCATAAATCTCGTGCTAAGTGACACTCTGCTTTCACGCTTTCACTTTGCTTTGCTGTGGCTCTACAGTTTAATGAATCGACACGTCAGTCCGTCAGCCAATGTAATTCAGTGCGGCGTGCTTAAGTGGCCTCTGTGCGGATCACCAAATCGAGCTCAAGTAAAAGCCATAATCACTGGCAGCGCCAGCAGAGGTTATCAGTCTTTTATATGCGTTTACGGTTGCTTATTTGTTTGCCTCTATCACTAAATTGGTATTTTTCACTCTCGGATTAGGATAGTTGCACTGCAGGTACTTTAAAAGTTTAAGAATACGTTGTCAGAGAAAGATGAAGAATGCGCCTCTCCAAGCGTACAGGTAAACAAAAGCTATGGAGGATCCTAGTTTACAAGAGTCACAAAATATTTTTATATGCACTTTTATCTTTTCCACTCTTTTGTCATATTTGGTTTTTTTTTACCAAGAAGGACTCAGGAACAATTGTTGAAATGCGTTAAGATTATTCTATGTTGTCACGATTTTTTCGCGCAGTTGGCGTTGACGGCGCACTTGACAGTGTCGAGATAACCTCAGCTACCTTTTGCAGAAGTTTGTCGAATTTATTTTTAAGGTAACACAAGAACAAGAATTTATCCAATGTAAAAATATATGAAATGTCTTTTCATCCCCACATATAAATGTTCGTTTCTATAAAGTATGAGAACCGCATCCCCATCACAAATTGCATACACCACTTTCGACTTATTCTTTTAAGGTCTTATTATCTTTGGGTAATATATTTTAAAGGAAACATTTTGGTTTTACTGCTTCCGCCTTTTCCATCGCTCAGCTGCTTGCATTTTAACAGGAATAATAATAAGAGCAAAACGCCACAGGAAGCGAAAGCAACGAGTTCAAATTATAGGGGCCATAACTAAATTTTATTTTTGTATAAATTGCATAAATGTATTTATACTTTTCTTTATTATATCGTAATAATTTAAATATATCGTTAGGTTATTCGTAAGATAAATATTCCCCTTTTTTTGCCTTACCACCTTAATTAATGTTTACAAATTTAATGTTTTTATATCTAAGTTGCAATTGACGTGCGTTTTATGTTAAACTTATGTTGCCTATTTTTACATAATACACATTTGTTTACAACTGGCCGCTGTAGCCTATTACAGTTGACGAACGTGGCGTGAAAAGGCAATTCCCGTGGGGTTCTGCCATGAAAACTGACAAAACAGATAAGAGTAAAGTTATGACTAAGGAAAACTTTACCAACCAAACAGTTTCAAATGCCTTAAAAGTAACAGTTAAAAAAATTTACTTCTCGGCCATACTCAGTTTTCCCAAAGTGACTGTTTACTTTCGTTGTGTTGATTTAAGTGGTTCCCACATTTAACATTTTCCGCATCCATTTGCCTTGTCCATGGGTACACTTACACAGCAACAACAATGTACAATGCTCCACGTCAAGGCACTAAATCGGAAATTACACTACAAATTTTGCGCCGCCATCGTGGACTATACTCGTACTATGTACATAAACCGAGAAATTACCAACAAAAGTGGTGAGTAAAGAAGATAAGATTAACGACAGCGCGAATGATGGAGTAATCATAAGATGAAGAAGACTACGTCTATTTTTTTAGGTGTATCACTGAACTGAGGAGAATATAAAGAAAGCAATCGGTGCTGCGCAGAAAAAAGTTTTGCAAGTTTTCTGTCTGTGAAGTTTGTTTTGCTTTTTTGGTTTGGGCATAGCACCCCGAGAATGTTGTTATTGCTATTTTATTATAATTGCTCTTTTATTTACTTTGTTGGAAAGTTTTTTTTTATGGTTTCTCCTTATCGTGTTAGTTAAATATTTTTTTTTTATTGGCTGGAGTTATCAACTGCGTCCATCAACTGATTCCTCCGCGGTTACAGTATATATAGTGCTGAGATTAGCTTTCCATTGCCAATAATACCGATTACAGTGTAATGGAAATAGAAAACACTAACAATTATTCAAACCAACGTTAACGAGAGATGAGAAGATAGCAAAATATCCTCTTAATGTAAAAAGTATTCGCTTTCATTAAGGAGGTGAAAAAATCGACAACCGTTAACAAAAGGACTTGAATACGTCTGGTAATGATGTTTGCATCAAAGCCCCGACTCTTTGTTAGCTAATTTATAAATCCCCTCATACTCGTGCAGATGGCAAAATGAGTGATATGAGTCGAATTAAAGATAGTTGTTATTTGCCATTTCGGGAAATGCTACGCTATCCCACTTAAAAACCCGAGTCAAAAGTGGTGTGAAAATTGATTATGAGTCCAATCGCTCACGAAGACTTTTTAAACAAGTTTTCACTCTCAACTGTTTGCTTGTCTCACACAAATACACAGTCTGTCATATCTCGTGCTAAATTTTTGACCATTGTTTTAAGCGTCAACTTGACAGCAATGCTTCGCTTGGCTAAAAAGGGTACACTAAATTTCTTACCCCATGGCATTCATAGACACCAGGGCTTTGTCGGAATTAAAATGTTTTCTCAACCGTGACTATAATAATTTAATTAATGCGCAAACTTGAGAACTTAGCAGTTAACGAAAAACTTAAAATTTGTACGTAACACACCGCTTGGCGAAAGGATCTGTCGGCATTAAATGAAAATTGGAGGAACGGAAAATTGGAAGAGACAATGTTCGCAAAAATTCAAGAATTTTGTTGAAAAAATAAGTGCGAACACCTTTTTGTCTCTTTTAGTGCTCGAAGGTATGCTTTTCATTGCTTTGATGAAAAAAACCGTTAAAATATTTTTGTCTCCAAATTTTAGCTTAAACTTTTTACAGAAATCTCTTTCATTCTTAGTTTTAAAGGGTGATTTTTTAAGAGCTTGATAACTTTTTTTAAAAAAAAAACGCATAAAATTTGCAAAATCTCATCGGTTCTTTATTTGAAACGTTAGATTGGTTCATGACATTTACTTTTTGAAGATAATTTCATTTAAATGTTGACCGCGGCTGCGTCTTAGGTGGTCCATTCGGAAAGTCCAATTTTGGGCAACTTTTTCGAGCATTTCGGCCGGAATAGCCCGAATTTCTTCGGAAATGTTGTCTTCCAAAGCTGGAATAGTTGCTGGCTTATTTCTGTAGACTTTAGACTTGACGTAGCCCCACAAAAAATAGTCTAAAGGCGTTAAATCGCATGATCTTGGTGGCCAACTTACGGGTCCATTTCTTGAGATGAATTGTTGTCCGAAGTTTTCCCTCAAAATGGCAATAGAATCGCGAGCTGTGTGGCATGTAGCGCCATCTTGTTGAAACCACATGTCAACCAAGTTCAGTTCTTCCATTTTTGGCAACAAAAAGTTTGTTAGCATCGAACGATAGCGATCGCCATTCACCGTAACGTTGCGTCCAACAGCATCTTTGAAAAAATACGGTCCAATGATTCCACCAGCGTACAAACCACACCAAACAGTGCATTTTTCGGGATGCATGGGCAGTTCTTGAACGGCTTCTGGTTGCTCTTCACCCCAAATGCGGCAATTTTGCTTATTTACGTAGCCATTCAACCAGAAATGAGCCTCATCGCTGAACAAAATTTGTCGATAAAAAAGCGGATTTTCTGCCAACTTTTCTAGGGCCCATTCACTGAAAATTCGACGTTGTGGCAGATCGTTCGGCTTCAGTTCTTGCACGAGCTGTATTTTATACGGTTTTACACCAAGATCTTTGCGTAAAATCTTCCATGTGGTCGAATAACACAAACCCAATTGCTGCGAACGGCGACGAATCGACATTTCACGGTCTTCAGCCACACTCTCAGAAACAGACGCAATATTCTCTTCTGTACGCACTGTACGCATTCGTGTGGTTGGTTTAATGTCCAATAAAGTAAACTGAGTGCGAAACTTGGTCACAATCGCATTAATTGTTTGCTCACTTGGTCGATTATGTAGACCATAAATCGGACGTAAAGCGCGAAACACATTTCGAACCGAACACTGATTTTGGTAATAAAATTCAATGATTTGCAAGCGTTGCTCGTTAGTAAGTCTATTCATGATGAAATGTCAAAGCATACTGAGCATCTTTCTCTTTGACACCATGTCTGAAATCCCACGTAATCTGTCAAATACTAATGCATGAAAATCCTAACCTCAAAAAAATCACCCGTTATTATTACAAATACTAAAATTTATTACAGTAAAAACTGCAATAAAATTCTCAGCGTTCAACTATATATACTAGATGTGTCAAAACAATCGGCTGGGGAGATGAATCGGACAAAGAAGGGGAAGGATGGCCATTTGAAAAAGTATTGTAATCAAGTGCTTGATGGGGGCTGTAGGGTAAGCCAATAACTCATTGTAAAGAGCTATGAAAACCAACGCAATGTCTGAAACAGAAGCGAAACAGGCAAACAATTTCCGTTTCCGTTCGAAATCGAAAGCTATTTCCTTTGCAGCCTTAGTGGTGGACCGTTGACCTGTCCGCTTCTGTTGAGTGGTTGGCATTTCTATTTTGGATACTCTGAGGCGATTACTGCCAAGATATTGGCATGCAATTTCATTGTGGGATGGTCTTTTGTGATAAACGAGCTGACTTTCGCTTTTTGCAGATTCTGACTGCGGAACTTTTATCGCTATTACACCTCGTAGCCGATTAATCAATACCAGAGCTTAAGTGAAACTGCAAGAGCCATCGAATAATGTGTAACAAGGAAGGCAATAAGACTAAACGTTAAGTCGGAAACTGTTTGAAATATGATATATTATCAGTTGGTGGTGTATCGCCGTAAATTTCGCTAAATTGCCCTCTAAATTTTTGGATATTGAACATATATACCTCTAGTCGGAAAATATTTTCGTAGGTGCAGCATAATTTTGACACATATATAAGTGAGCTGAGCTGAGAATTAATTTAATTTTTCAACCTCACTCTATTTATAATAACTGTTAATATGTATAGCATCAAAATCGTATTGCAGTGAGTTCAAAATTTAATGACATTTATTATACTCTTGCGAAATGTTGCTACGGGGTAGTTTTGTTCATCTAATGAATGTACGTATCACCTAAAACTAATCGAGATATCGGGAGATTTGGCATATACTGGGGAAGGCATTTGATGCACTAAGTTAATGTATGCAAGTCGCAAGATACATTATTTCCAATCTAAATGAGTAATGGCAAAATGTGTATATTTAAGCAAAGTGCAGTTATGTTTGTCGCAGCGTCTGCTGTTGATGTAAATTTTAGTGACGTATGAGCAATACAAATTACAAAATCAACTACAAACGAGCTCCCAAGCTTCACAAGCTGCCGGCACAAGCACTTATGTGCATGCATGTGTGAATACGAGCAAACTCAATTTCTCAATTCAACAATCGATGCGCAATAATTCTTGGAATAATGCGCAGAAACTTAAAATACATCAATACTACAATTCTGTTGTAGTGTCATCAGCTGTGGTGAATTGAGCTGTGTTATTAGGGTGCGCCACTTTTACCGAGTAGTACAGGCGGATGCTTAACTTATTTAAACAAGTTCATTTTTCTGTTTTTTTATTCCATTTTCTACAAATTAACGAAGAATAAGGATCAGTCGGCCTCGTTTCAATAATCTGCATAAGTTTCGTTTTAGAATAAAATATAAATACAACGTAATGCAACTTTGAAAAAGTTTTATTAATTCATTTACGCAAATATGATAAAAATTTTTTTTTATATGAACCTAACCTGAAAGTTCTCCAATTCGCATGCCACTTTCCCACTTTCAACTTAACATTTTGGTTTTTCGTCCTTCACTGCATCAGCCACCGCACACAACGCCTTTGCCAATCACTCCTGCTCTCGAGTCTTAAACATACCACTGAAAGAAGAGCAGACACACAGAACGAAACGTACTATATTCGCAACTTGTTGGACCAATTTAATACAATATTGAAATGCTGCGTAAACACAAACTCGCTAATGGCAAAAAACAACTTTTACTCGGGAATTAACAAACCAACAACACCCTCACTTCTTCTATCTACGATTGGCGCTAAATCACAAACATAAACTCCATTAAAACTGACACTTCGGCTTTTAACACTTTTTAGTTATTCCATGGTTTCTCGCAGGATCAAAGTCGCTCAGTGTGCATGTGTGCTTGTAGGTAAGGGTAAAATTACTTTCTGAAAGTTGGAAAATATAAATGAGTGTGCACGAAAGATTGTCGCGTAAAATATACCCAGTAAGATACCGAAGTTGGTCGGAGTAGCGCTTGGTATTACGAAGTTTGCTAAGATAACCTTAGAAACCTTTTGCTGAACTTTTTTGTAATTTGTGCACTTTGCTAATGTGTCAAAGGTTGAGAATTATTTTTCATTTATTATGAGCTTCCGAATTTAATGGTGCAGCAGAGAACTTTTAGACCATTTGGAAAGAGCTCAGAATTATATTTTAAAGATGTCAACACTGAAGGCTTAGCGAATTAATTATTTATAAAAAGATCCCTTGTAAATTAGTAAAATGGTGTCAACAAAAAATCCAAGAATAATCAATCGCTGAAAGATTAGGAGTGTTGGACTTGTCAATGGTAAACACGGTTTTCATTTAAAAGGAGATAGTTTCACATAAGGCCACAAATGTAGGATGATAAAACCTGCAATAATTATCCTAATGCCACCCGCATAATTTTAAGTAAATAAAGATTAAAAAATACAACTCATACGGTCTTATTCTATATGAAAAGAAGCATCGATTGTAGATAAAATCTAGAAAGTGTCTGTAATACCTCTTATTTTTCCGAGCAACGTACTAGGAACTACGTAATATATAAATAACTTATTGGCGATCACTCTGTTCTATTATTAATCTTGCAGGTTTTTCGTGTTATTTTTATAATAACATTTATCAAATTGAAATTAGTTTAAACTACTTAAACTTATGCGACTTTGACACGGGCATCGAACTGTTTCCAGCAACTGAGTTCCCACTCCTAAGTAAGCGACCTGTACTATTTACCTTTCATTCATTTTTCATTTTCAAGAAACTCAATATATATTTTTATCGCAGCATTTCTCAACTTCTGTCTTCGCCACAAAATCAGTCGGTGAAGGTGTTCTGGTGTACTGTCATATCTAAACGCCTTCTTTCAGTGATTTCACTAAATTTCCTTTCCAGCGTATTCGCGTGTTTACAATTTATCCTGTTTGTTCAAGATTGACTCTAATTTTTTTGAACTATTGGAAGAGTACTTTAAATTGATAAGTTATGAAAAAAATTTTAAATAGATAATTTAGAAAGATAATTAAACTCTCATATTGAGTCCACAGTGAAATTCGCACTTAATTTAATTAAAATTTTCATAGAAACGTCTACAATGAAATAACAGTGTAAAAAGCCAAACAGGAAATTTTGCAAATAAAAAAGTTAAAACGTCAGACTAACTTTTGTATACCGTCCTCTTAAAGCACATTTACCATCAATATTAAGTCATTTATATTTTTTATATTTTAAGAGGAGACTCTACGTCAAGGAAAGATATTTACCGTGCTACAAATCACAATTTGTTCTACTTTGTAATATTAACTTAATTACATTAATTTATTTTAATCTATTATTTAATTTATTTTCTCTTCCGAAAACTACAAGCGATGAAATTAAATGCTCTTTTGGACTTACCACTGTAGCCATACCTTCTCCACTCGCCGATATAAATACACAAATTTGAACAATACTTAAGGGAACAAAAACTCTCACCAACTAGTTTTTGTGGTAGTTTTTAGTGCGAAACTTCAGAAAAGCATCAGCAATAATGCGGTCGTTTATTTACTCAATTTTTTAGCAAAATAGGAAGAGCTGAAACCACGTTAATTTTGGAATGTCACCTCTAACTTATTATAAAAGAAAACTGAAAGCAGAGATGAGACAGAAAGGAGACGTTACCTAATATATTTTCCGCACTACGTTTTATTCTGCACTTTGTCTCGCACACCAACATTATTAAAGGCAGCCGAGAATGGGTGTTAATCAGCACTTATCACAATTCTTCCCAAATCGCTCGGGCTTTGCTTTCTTTGCCAAAGAACACGCATACCAAAATTAAGGGCGGACAGGCAGATAGTCAGCCGGAATTCAACTTTTTTCGTCACCCTGATAATTTATATTTACAAAACTTTATATCTATCTCCTTTAAGTTTGAGTGATGCATACTACTTTTGGTGTGAACAAAACTACTATACTCTGTAGGGACATGTTTCAAGAGTTGAGTTGAACATGAACCATTTCTGCAATGAGTCAAAAAGTAGAAAATGTCTATCGAATGTTGTCCCTGTCTCCCGAATTGTGGTAGTGGGATTGGTTGTTTTCAAGACTCAATGAAGTACATGGTCATCACACCTGAGCGAATGAGCAACATTCGAGCTTGTTATACAAGTATATTCCTAGAAACGCCTCTCGAGCGACCACCCCAGCTTGAAGAGTTTTGAGCTAAGTTTGCGCTGCCGAAATTGACTTCCATTCAATATTGCAATAGAGTGAAATGAAGAAGGTGAGTTTGGCGTGCACGTCACAAATGTATTCATTCATCAGCGACCACTGAACCCTAGTGCACTGGGAAAAGTATAGGCACAGCTCAGCTTTTGTTACCCATGATGTCTGCCTTATTGTTCAAGCAATGGTTCAATCATCCAAACTCACTTTGATTCAATGGGGATCATTTTGCCTCTTCGCACTACCGCTGTCCTCAACCATATTGCATTGACTTTTAAATCGACGGGCATTCAATCGATTTGAGTTTAGAATTATTGCTATCTGCGATTCCATTTGCAAAGCGTATCATAAGTCATGCGCCAGAAACGGCAAAGGCAAATAAAACGAAATGAAAATTTCAACAATATGCAATTTAACAGCGAAAAGGCGAAAATATTCATTCGCCTATTTGGACAGGTTGACGCAAAATGAATGGAAAACTGCAATGGAACTTTAGTATGAATGCTTGAATTGTCCGAAATGTCAAAACGGTGATTGTTCAGTGAGTTAGAATTTTTCAGTTATTTTTCATTTCACTGGCTGGATTTCATCCGAGTGCAGCTCCAGTGAATACCAGAACTTTTACCACAACCATAGTATTTTAAGCTGGCCTTTTAAATTATTGAAATATAATTTAAAATAATATTTTCTAATCCCACCTTTCCAATCGCTATAAGAGTGTATTAAACTTTACTTGTTAATATTTTCTTTATTGTGAAAAAGCGGGTATAAATTAAATACTGATTCAATTATCACTGGTCATTACGCTGTTCAGCAACTCTTTTAAATCGCCAACCCATTAATCCAAGGTGCACGCAATTACTCTACCCGCTTGTTTGTGGAGTGCGGCGAAAGACGTGAGGTTTCGTCACCTTAATCGTAAGTGTAATAAAGCAATTTGCTTCTGATGAACGTGCGCTTCTGCATTACCATTTTTATTTTGAGGTACTTCACTTTGAAATGTTTTTACAACAATAACGACTGCTTTGCATTCAGTGAAACTGCAAAGTATTTCAATTAAAAGTCCTTTTTGATTTATGAATTCATAAAGCATGAAAAATTTGCATGCAAATAGGTAGTTAATTTAAAAGGAGTGAGTTTAGGCTTTGAACTCATTGGAAATGTTGCAAATGCTTCGTGGCACTTGCGGATTGAAGCTTCCAAACGCCGATCAACTTGAATAAATGTTAAAATTGAAGTCTCAAATGCGCCGTCACCGAAATAAGTACAAATATTCTTACATGTATTAGTCTGGGATGAATGAACTCTGAAATTTAATATGCACAAATTAAGAAAATTAGAACCAACAAAGCAACCTTATATGCCCATTGTGTCTTTTAAAAGCTTCATGAGTTCATGAGCTTCATGAACTTAAGACAAAAAAGATTTACCATAAGCTATAACACACGCCAAAGCTTTTTAATGGCATATGAATATAGCAGAGCACACAGAGGTATTACGCTGCAAATGTCAGTTCAAAGGAATGTGTTGCAATATCGTATAAGCAAAAACTATTCAGACAGGTTGCAACCAAAACAGCCGTTGGCTCTTAATGATGTCTACATAGCTGATTATAATGCGATGATGTCAGCATAACGAAACCCAAAAGGGGCATAAAAAAGCTAACTTGCAGGAGCCGTCTGCCAGCTTTGCGGTACCAGAGGCGAAGAAGCCAAGAACTGGTGAGTTTCAGTTGAAAAACTCCACAGCATAAATAATGCAGACGGCTCGATCTCTTTCACATACTCTTTTCACGCCCACACTTACAACACACAATCATCCAAAGTGAGACATTCAGATTCGGTTTTGGTCAGCTCAGTGTGAACACACATTTTGTAAAGACAGCTATTATGGAAGTCAGCAGACACGTCTGAAAAGAAACTAAAAGCAGTATTCGCTGCAGTTGTAATTCCCTTCTTCTATGCACATGCACATTAATAAAAACATTGCAATTTATGATTTTGGTTGTTGCTGCGAACCTTTCACCACCCACAGCGGATCCTCACATATATCTGCATGTTGAGTTACGGCTGAGTTTTATTTTGGTTATATTATATATTAGTTACTCATGAACTTAACTGGATAATCGCAGTGATAAGCAGTGAACAATGTTTTGGTGATAAGATTTTTGGCTTATGATATTTTATGCTGCGAGAAAATATTTGGGCACAGTTAGTTGTATATATTAGTATATATTTCAGATCTTTCATCCACGAAGGTATACTAGGTATACATGCAAGCATTACATTCCAGCAGTTTCAGTCCGCAAATATTTCTTAATACCACAATTTCCTTTCAGTATACATAAACACTTAATAGTTCCGTATTTCACAAAAACATTTAAAAAGCTTTTGTCAATCTATTTTATTTCTTTCTCATGTAATATTTTCTAAGAATAGCACGTACTGCGCTCACATCAGTAAATCATCAAATTTTATGGTGCCTTTTAACTTGAAAACGCACTTAGCCACATAATTATTCTTAAAGCCATTTGGATGCCGACAGATGCTCTCAACATGTCTGTTCACATGTTTGCTAATATCACAGAACAGCCGACAGCATTAACACGATGCAAGTAATGCACAACTAACACAATGCCTACGGCTATACTCATAGTGCCAATATTCAAACATTCTCAAAAATGCCCTAAGTTGCAAAAGCCGTAAACACAAAGGTGGCTTTACGTGCGGAAAAGGAGGGAAAAGAGAAAATGGAGGAGAATCCCATTTATATTAGTAGATAGACTCACGGAAGTGCATCTGCTATATCAAAGAATACTCTAAACTCTTTGTTCCATAAATAAAAATTATGGAAACAAAAATTAAGAAAAAAATTTAACTGCTCTTAAAGTTTATAAAAAGGCTCCGGAAAAATTTATATAAAATGTTCTATTTAAGCCTAACTTGTATATTTTTATTGGTTGATTAATGTAGCTGTTTATTAACTGATGATGCACAAATCAGAGGCATTTCATAGTGCAAAGCATTTTAGTTTGTGATTTATGGTATACAACACATGCCAGTTCCAAGTTTAGTTATACATTTGAGGGTCGCCTAGGCGTATGCGTAATTATTAGTTGTCATGATGGAAGACAGAAAATGCCTACTGCAATCATGTTTCTTAAATATTCTGAATAAAATGTGGAAGACTCATACACTTTACCTTCTTGCAACAAGTTGCACAGAGTAAAAGTTTCATTTCCTTAATGTTTATTTGCAGCACATAAAACTAATATGGGATTACATTTAGAATTTTCAAGCGACAACTCGAGTGATAACTTGATTAATCAAATATTGAAAATGCAAATCAACAAAATCCTTACTAATCGAAAGAAAAACTGAATTCGCAGAACGAAATGTAAAATTTGTGAAAATCGATTTGATTAATATGTAATTTCAGATCAGAGTTATTTTGAGGAAATTTTTCAGAGTTCGTTAAAACTCTTATTTCTTTAGATTCTACTCTGATAGAGAGGACAATAGGCTTTGAAATTAGTGAACTAATCAATGAATAATGACATACCTTATACTCTTAGAGCTGACTAATCTATAAAATGTGTACTAAGATGTGACGTAAATAAAGCGCAGACAAAAATTCCTTCCAAAAATTACAGAGAAAGAAAAAAGCAACAACACCCATTATTCCTTATAGCGGCTTAAAAGCTTTCAAGTTAATGCAGAATGTAAAGCAAACGGCCACATTGTTTGTTTAGTGGAAGGTAGTGCATATGAAAAACACAAACACATATGTTGCATAAGTACGTGAAATGCATTACGAAGCCCATATGTTTCTAACACACTGCAGGGTATAAATTATTCAGAGATGATGCAACATCAAACAGCCGTTGGCTTCCAACGATGTTTACACTGCTGATTTTAACGCTTTTAGCGATGCCCACACAGAACACTTTCAGGCACACAAAATGAGGCGGGAAAAATCTGGCTGTTACCCAAAGCGGCTTGTGAAAGCTCTCAAATTGCAGGCAACTGGAGAAGGAAAACAAGAACTATTGAAACCACAAGAGGTACTTCAGAAATCAGTGTCACCGTAATTAACGTTTCTCGTAATCATATAGAATTATATTACTAATATTGCTTTCATACTTTCTAAACGTTTTCGCATGAATGTATATGTTTATCTGCCAAAATGACTGCAAAGTTCCAAAGAAGGTAATTAAATAAAAAGAAAACGTTAATTATATTTGAAATTGACAGTTTAAGGGATAAAATAATTCTGCCAGTATGGTTCAGTTACTGACCCAGAAACCTAAAATAATAATTTTGCATCATTCAGAACTGCATTAGTGTTTATAAGCGCTACTAAAACGAATAGTTGGGACAAAGTAAACAAAATTTTATTGCAATAGAGATAACAAATTCCTTTAGTGAACACTGATGGCAGAAAAATATTCTGTCTGGATGTCTGTTGGGCAATCGCCCAGCCAAAAATTTGCGAACACGTGCGGCGGCGCAGCACCTCACCATAAGAAATTTAAATTTCTGTTACTCAGCTAGGGAAACGGTCTGCATGTGTGTTTTCTAAGTGTAAATAGTAATCCTGTGCTGGCTGCTTGTTGGTGATATTGGTCAAGACTGGTGTGGGAAAGTTTTGAGTGTGGTAGATTAACGGCTGCTGTTTGCCGGTTTCGGATACAATCATAAATTTGCTAACTGGAAATTCATTTCAGTTTTTTGTTTTTGTTTCCCATTTTTTTATGACTAAATACCGGATTATGGTTAATACGATGTAAATTTAAAAATATTTCAGTTGTAAAGATTTGAGTAATCTTTCGAATACTCTTTATATCGCTATATTTCCGCAACCGAAAGCTGTGATTTTACCTTTAAGCTTTTAAAAATTCGTAAATTTTACTCTTGTATCTTGTTCTTATCTCTAAAAACTCTAAATTTTATAATTTGCTTAATACTACCGTAGTTCTCCTTGAAAAATTGGAGAGCTTATGTCTCGTTTTAATCTTACCTTGATTTCTATTTTGTGCTTTTATGAAAGAGAGAGAAATTTATTTATTTCACCTTTATTTTTATTAAGACTTAAGGTACGTGTCAGCCTAAGATACAATTAATTGATGTCTGCTCTTCTTTCTTATATGCCAATTCTGGAAATCGCAGGCAAATTGTTATACATTATTAAGTGGACTCGGAAGTAGCAAAATTGCTGAAATATGAAAAGAAAGAAATTTCAGTTGAAAATTATTAAAGATTACAAGAATAAACTTCCTCATCCTCCCAGAAGCACACTTTTTTTCGCTCTACGCTATTTCATTTGAAAATGGGAACCCAATTGATGCTTATAATATCCGCCCACCTTTATTCCGGGCACATAAGCACTTAATTGATGATTCTGAAGTTTTGTGATTGTCATCAGTCATCTGCAGGGATCACATAGCTAAATTTAAGACGTATCCTAGTTATCTCCAATCGAGGAAGTTTCTGCTCGTTTACCAGTGGAGTTTTTAGAAGTGAGGAAAGGTTAGTGACTTTAAAGGGAATAAAATCCAAACAAATTATGTGGTTAGTAAGATTGAAATTAACTAATGCTTTTTTGATCAAAATAGTCTACTTTAAGTTATAAATGTATTAATAATAATAATATTTTAGGCATCTGGTTCCACTAATTACTTTATACGAGCTGTGCAGGAGGTAGGCTGAGGCGTATGAGCAATTTGTGTGGGAGAAAGTGTGTTCGAAGCTAAGTATGGTGTGTTTATAATAAAGAAAGCAAACTACAAATGTGTGGGCGTCGCTGTGAATGTCAACACATTTTTTGTGGAACCCGATATCTATCTGAATTTTTAGAGTTTACCTGATCATAAAAACAGCGTATGTACGTAAGGGGATGAGCATGAAATATTTATGATTTGTCACTGATTTATGGAAATGCATTGAACGCGGCGTGTTCTAAATGATCTAACTGATTTGCTTTTTTATGTTTGTCAACTCACATAATGATCCCGATAATTTACAGCTGCTGTTAGCTCTTTGCTTTTACTGATTGAGTCTGACTGTTGCCGTAAACAGTTACGTCTTTAGTTAAGAATGGGAGAAAAATTAAAGATCGTAAAAGTTTTATTTCACATTGAGCTTATGCGTTCGCTCGTTTAGGGTGTGTTTATCTTCTGTGCAGTTTAAAAGCGATAATTCTTGATTTTGTGATCGGTAATTGTAAGATTATGAAAAAAAAAGAAATATAAGAAGCGCAGTGGTTAAAGTTGTTGTTGTTTTAAATGTAAAAAAGTAATTCAACTGTAAACGGCAACGTTTAATAAACTGCACAACACACTAACATCAATCATTCACAACGTAAGTGGAAAGCAATTAATGTTACTCATACGCACTTTCCACCAAAACTCTGCACATTTCAAAGTACTCTGTTGAGTTCTTTTCTGCAAAGAAGAAAAGGAAATGAGAAATTTGAAACGCTAAAAACCAATTAAGGTTATTTAAAGATAATTTTGTATTTCTTTCATCTTAAGTTTATTAAGGATCGCATTAAGCTAATATCTAAAATACTTTGTTTTTAATTTAAAAGAGTTTGTTGTTGACAAATACAATTAATTTATGAACTGAATATCTTTTCGGCCAGTGACTTCGTTTCGTTAACCTTTTTTGTTTTTTGGTATAAAATTATCAAAAAGCAAAAAGTCGAAAGTCGAAAGGGTTTTAAAAACTGTTTTTTTATTTTGTTTCTTTATTTTTCTCTTGTTGGCCCAGTTTTGCAAAGCAATTATGGGATTTTGGTTCTTTGGAAAATTTATTATTTGTTTGTTGTTGTTGCGGCCCAAAAGTTGCCCGACAAGTTTTTCAACACTTTTTTATTTGTATTTTGCCGTTGACTTGCTTATTACACTTATTATGCAACTCAATTCATTAGGATGGCTCTGCTGCATAAAACAGGAAACCAAAAAACGACAACAAAGCAGCGAGTGAAAAATACTACGAAAATGCAGAGAAACTCTTTTAATTTGATTTTGAGCTCCAGTCACCACAATTCAAATGAGGAATTTTACAACAGGCGAAACTCAGCGCTTCGAATGCCAAGTGCAAAATACTCGCGCCAACTTTTTTCTAATTTGTTATATTAGCGAAAACAGAATGGAGAGGACACCAAAACACTCACTCTTCCTATTTATATAGTTTTCTTATTATGCGCCTTTCCATGGTAGTTCGTCATTTTTATTTAATTTTTTCTACTAGTGTTACGAAGCCCAAGATCTTTTCCCACATGAAACTTGAAAACAGCTTTGCATGATGCTTGCAATAGCCTGGCGAGAAATCGCAACTGCGCTATCAGCAACAACACAAATGATCGCTTTGATAACAGTGCACCGGGGCGTATGCGTAACCTCGTAAGGCTTATTTCTGCTTTTGAAATCAAAGCGTGGAGTAGTGGGTATTAGTGGATAACAACTTACATAAATGGCGATATAAAGGTAAAAACGATTAAACCATGCGTTGGGTTTCATATGGGTTAACACACACCCAAATTCACATCCATATTCTCATATATAATAAATTCGCTTCGCTTCTAGGTCGTTTTCGTTACACTTGCCGTTATGGTAACGGAAGTGCGAGAAGATGGAATACCGTAGGGGATGGAGAGCTGCGTGCAGCTTGGCTGTGGTTGTTGCTTGAGTTCGCTTTATTTTCATTTTGCGGCTTTGCCACTGGTGTTAGCTTTGCTTCGGAACATGTTATTGCTAGCAAAACAGCAAACCCTGTGTGTCGAGTTCCCCTTAATATATCTATTTCTAATATAAAATAATATCTATTTTCGTTTGGTTGTTTTAGAGGTTCCAGTGGTGACCGCTTACACAAAGACAATTCTCTGTGTTTTCACTGATAACAGCAAACACTTAAAATGGAACGGTTAGTTTTACAGAATTCGTTAAACTTCAGAAGCAACGAAATCAGGAATTTAATATGCTACGTCTATTATATTCATTTATAAGTGAAAACTTTTACAGATGTTATTAAAAATTTGTAATAGGCTAATTATAAAAGGCATCTCAATTCAATTTAGCATTAAAATCAAAAAAATTGGATTTTTCCTATGAAAGCAAAACAATCATGCTATTTAGTGCATATATTCATTCGTGTATCATTCAGTATAACCGTACAAAACAATAATCTAAACACCGCAAAAAACCAGAGAACAAAGATTTTGATTGAGGCCAATGTCGAAAGAAAGGAGATGGCGATTTGCCCTTAACCAAAACTGTAGACGATCAGACATTGTTCGTCAAAGGTGGTGTTCTTATCTCCCCCAAGCGATTCCAGCAAAGCAAAGGTATTTGCGGCTGTGTCTGCTTGTTCTAGCTATTTGGTGTGTAGTTATTGTTATTGCTACACGTACTTAGCTTGTTATTGCAGCCAGCCAGTGACTTTGTGCCGGCACATTTAAGCTATAGAAATTTGTGATACGGTGGTAATGGAGAAGGATATGGTGAAGAGGTGGAGCGCGGCGAGGAGCCTGTGGGATTCACCGGCTTACCCAGAAAACCAACACAAATTAAGGTCAGTTATACTCATCCCTCCACCGAAATTGTCTTACGAGTATATACATGACAGTGTGTGGTATTAAGTGATTTTAACCTGCGCCTAAATGTATGCTATAGAAGAAGACAATAGGCAGTTTTAGGTTAAGTATTGTTGGGGAGAAGATAATGTGCCCTTATTTGGTATGTGTGTTATTAATACTAGAGAGGAGATAGATAATAGAAGCGCACTATTACTTGTTTCCCCATCTTCACACCAACCCATAGGTATCTGAGATATAGGTATATTCTATCGGAATGAATAACTGTGCAAGTTCATATTTTAAATTAGATTTTTGTTAAAAGAGAATTTGGCGAAAAATTGTGGGTACATAGTTATCTTTTGCAATGCAGTGTGAGGAACTTTCTTCAATAAAAATATTATACATATTATAATATATTTTAAAATAAGAATACTATTTTTGCTTTAAAATTAGTTTTTCGCTTGCGTGTGAGCAATATTTAAAACCTAAATAAATAAATAAAAAATTTTTTTCTATGCAAATTTTGCTTCTTCACCACTTTTAGTGCATACACGTACTTTCAGTATTATCTAAACTAAAGTTTGGTATGCTTGTCGGAATATGTTGCTCATACGCCGTGGGCAATACAGTATGTTCAGATATCTGGATGTACTAACGAGTGTACATAAATGCTTGCGGTGCTGACTTTTGACCGAGCTTAGCACTGTAAGTATCCAACTGTGGTTCGTTTGTAACATTTGCATAAGAAAATGCGATTAGTGTGAGCTTTGTGGTGAGGGCAATGAAACCGAAAGTGAATATATTCGTATTAAAGAGCAATAAAGTGTAAAATTCTTTCACAAATTGATTACCCGCGGGGAAAATAATGTTAAACTGCTGACATGGTACAAAAAACACTAGGGCAAAATATTTCTTAAAAAGTATATTGTGAGGCACATATAAATGTATTTTAATTAAAGTTTTAAAATTACGCTGACCTTTAAGTTAAGCAAAGAAATTAACAAAATATTTAATAATTTGTTGACATCTGATTACAGAAAACTATCATTTAATCAAGAGTTCATTTATATATTAATCAAATTTTACGTTAACCTTTAATCTGCAAACTGAAAACTTTAAATGTCTTAAAAATACTAAAGTCTGGAAGTTTATGAATAAGAGAGCCTTATAATAAGAATTACTGTAAATCAATTGAAGCCGATGATATTGGTCATAGGTTATTTAATAAGGAGGGAACTGATATGCGTGGACTCTTATACACACATGCTTATTTGCAATCTATAATGAAGCTACTAAAAAACTGTGTATGTCAATAAATTTATATAGCTTGGGATATATGAGTTTTTAACTGAAACTTACACAAGTGAGCACCTTAAAGTTTGCGTCATTTTCGTATGTAATAAGGCACACAGATAATTCCGCTGCTTGCAGACACGAAGAGTCTTACCTTTGCTTCAAGCCGATGGCTCGGCATTTCCATACTTCAGCTTAACTGTTTTTCCGCTTAACCGCTTTAGTGTCCATAATTTAGCAAATTTTACTATCCACCAAAAAATCGTGAGCATACGTGGTATAATAGCAGCAGGGATGTTTTGGTAATTTCAACAAAAGAACGTTCGCACACGTAGATAAATGTAATGTATAAATATGGTATAAGAAAACTGAAAATATCGTTATCCTTGGCTGGGTGTATGCGAGGAAGTGTTCGAATTTCTCTCATTGGCACTAAAATTTGGGAATTATTGATACCATTTCGAGGCAAGCAAATACATTTATGAACGCATGTGATGCATAATCCTGTGAAACACATACCCACACTCATATATTTTGATGATATATTAGCCATCCCAAAGTGATTGGTTGGGTTTACAAATTTCCGCTTTGTTGGCTTCGCATTTTGAAATTGCTAGCTGTGGTTTAGGATCAACGAACTCACATTTAATTGTATTTTTTACTTGACAATGCTTTCATCTCTGTTAAGGGAAATTCGTCGGTAACATTAAGTGAGTTTGGTTGCGGATATTGATAGCACCAAACACAATTACAAAGAAAATTCTGGCCATTAACACGCTCCAAATAAATATTTGCGTAAACAGCAACTGTATCAGCACTGTACTAATGTTGGAAATATGGAAATCAATGCTTTACTTTGAAATTTTATAACTTTACATGCACCAAAACCTGTGCTCTTTACTCTTCCATTAACACGAATGTAATGGTACAGCAAGTAAGGAATAGTATACTAAGACTCAAATCCACAAAACAAACAAAATATTCAAGTTTAGTAGTAGTTGATTAATAGCACCCTTAGGTCTTCTCTCAATAACTTACAGGAAAAATTCCGAGAGGATTATGTGGATTGATATATGTGTACTACACACTCAAAGTACACAACCTCAAGAAATTCTTTCGACGTATATATATATATTTATTTTTGGTAGTTTAACTATTTCTTCGTCTGCAAGGACCTCTCACTTCAATGTAAAAAAACTTTCGCTGAATACATGAGATGGTTCAGCACTTTAGCGCCGAACTCGTGCGGACTAATTGGGGCCATTCCCCAACTTTTGCTTTTTAATTTTTTATTTGAGCTACTATTGTCCATTCTAATTACTATTTATGTATAAGAATATGACAATTGCTTTGGCTTAAAAAAGGACATGAATAGCAGATGTAAAATATGAATTCATATAAATAATACATATTTGTTTTATTAATACGTCGGGAGAAAATATTTATTGCGCGCTTAGTACTTTACAACAGTAGCCGATTTGATCCGATTTCCTCCATTTTCACGCTGTCAGTGGAAGTTTTTTTTTTAATTTGTAAGTTTGTCTTCTTAATGCCTAACTTTCTGTAAGTAATACAGGTAAGCGATGTAAATAATTTTTATCAAGTCTAACAAATTGTGTTAAAACTATTATCATTATGCTGCCGAAATCAAAAGTTAAAGATGCGGAAGATGAGGTCCCACCGGAACGACAACAGCAACAACCACCAATTGAGTTGTGAGTATGAAAAACATGAAAAATGTCACTGAAGTGTTAATAACTGGCATTCGGGCACTTCCGGTCAACAATAGGGAGAAGCCAGCTAGCTGGTGCAGTCACACGAATAAGTTGCGACACCGTGGCTAGGCATCGCCGGGTCGTGCAACTAATGTACATTGCTAATAACTTTGAACACCTGCCTTGCTTGTCCCAGCGTTATCTGCCCTCAGTACCGGGACCATTGTTGAGACCACAGGGTATTCAAATTCCCGCCTTTAGTTAATTACTAACCGTGACATGCTTATCAAATATTTGTGTCAATTTGACGCTTGGTATAATTTAAGTTATAGAACGGAAAAACGAAAAAAACTGTATCGTAAATTAATGCAAAATTCATTAAATATTATTGCTTAGCCTCTATTTAGATATGTCTGAGACAATGTGTCTAAACACAAACATTGAACATGAACACGAAGAACTAGAACCCTCCTCTTCAAAGAAAACACACAAAAAGGGTGCCGCAAGACAGCAATGAATTTGTTGTCCACATTAGTTGCTGCAATGCCAGACTCGAGTACCCATATTTTTCTGCACAGTTTTTTGAAATCTTATGCACTCCTGCAGAAAAGACGATGCAAAAAACGATTTAATTTAAATGGTTGTTAGAAGAGCCCCGAATATAAAGTATAAGAACTGAAAAAACCTGAGAGGATTCAACTGACAGTACTACAGAGTGCAACAAAATCAATTTCTACTTATAAGTTTGGACATCAGGTTAGTGAAATTTTATCTGCAATAACACAATATATATAAATTCATACTTAAATACACATTCCTGATTAGCCAAGTCGCAATTGAGAATATCCTAATTTTCACCGGACATCTATCTTAACCAACAAAAATACGACAGGCTTAGTGTTCAAAGAAGTGTGAAGGGCAAGATATAAGAAGACAGAAGCTCCAGTACTTTAATGCGGCATACAACATATGTGTGTTTAGTTAGACACAAAGTGCTATTTTAGTTTGTAACTGTACAGTGGCAAAAAGTTGAATAACTCGACTGATGACAGGAAACAGACGTGGGTGACAAGCACTGAATAGTTGTAAGAAAGTTTCCATATCAAATAATAATGGTGGAAAAAGAAATAGGAAAGAGACTACATGTATGTATAGGTTTTTAGAGGGTTTTTAGTTGTAATAGAAAAATCTTAAATTTTTAAATTAAGAACAAAAAAAGCAGCACCTATTTTACAATAAATTTGTAAATTTTCTACATTCTTTCAAACATTTATATCTTTTTTACTTCTCATGATTGTCACTGAGTTCCTACAATTGAACGGATTTAGAAGAAACAGAATTTGCTCTTTGAGTAATGGTAGGTGATAAACAATGGTGAAAGATGCTCTCAGCGGATTCCTTCAACCATATTTGGAAGATTTTCCGCAGACACAACTAAGTACTGTGAACTATTATTTTTGAAAATGTTACAAATGTGATAAGCACCGGCCTAAGATAAGTAAGATGCTCATGCGGATCTAATGAGTAAAGGCTTTTCGCGACTCATGTGGTTGGGTTTTCAGCTTCACAACTCTACGAACTATAATATGGGAACGTGGTTGGCACAGAAAACGGGCGAATATACACTTTTCTTTTTATCACATCAATTTATTAGAAGGAACATGTAAATGAATGCTTGTTTTCAAATTTATTATAGACTCATCGTGTGATGTGTTCTATGTACAAATGTTATATAAAATGTATAGGTAAGTACATATATATTTGAAAAATTTCTATGAACAATGTTTGCGTGGCTTGCTTGTAATAACGATTAATTATTATTATATATACCCTTTACACTCGTATATGTATTTGAGCTTTTATGTATATAATATGTATTGTATTTCTTCTCCTTGGCCTATTAGCCAAAGGTGATCAGTGGAAATTGTTGAAAACGAAGATTTCCTGTGTTCAACGTTTACCACTGGTAAAAGGCAACAAATGAAACACAAGAAGGGAGAAGAACGAAATAGAATATTTAGAACCCTTAGGATATAATGTTGACAGTCACAGTCTCACTTCTTAAGGCGTGTGTTCTACAATACTTTAAAGATAATAACGAACTCAAGCAATCTCTTCGACCACTTTGAGAGAGGTGTTTGCTTAATTTAGTCAATTTATTTGTCAGAATTTTGTAGATCCAACTGTTTTCTTTTGTATATCCTAATGTTTTTCTTTACATACTCATGGTAAATGCTCGGCATTTGCTGCCTGTCCGCGCAAGTGATGGCTGTTAACGTTAAACTGTGAAAGTGTTTACTGCGAACGACTCTAGATGAATTAAATGTGATTTTTAATTTATTTTTTATTGATATATACATTTAATTCGAGAAAAACCAGTGAAGCGATAGTTAATCTAAATCAATGTAAGGAGCGATTTTGACATGAAATACTTTGTGTACTCAACTTTTTTATATTTAAGACTGCTGAATTAAATGCTACCATAAAGCTTTGCCATGTGATAGGGCCTTCTGCCAACTACCACCTCCTGCTGGTTGCCCAGACTGACCTCACTTTACGTTTACGATGATGAATTTACCTTTTCTCAATTGTCGCGTATACTACCTAAATTTTTTTTGCGACACCATAATACAACTTACCCATTCAAATATCGGTTTTTTATTTATTTTTTTTTTTTTTGTTTTTTTTGACTACACACCCATTTTTCTTTATGGAAACTCACTATATTTTCATTTTGCCAACGGTAATTATTTCAGTTCAGTCTCGACCTCATTTTGATCCATTGCTGCTCACGTGGAAAACCGGTATTAACGACTTTTCACCCAACTGCCTCATGCAGTCTATAAAATATAAAAATATGTGTATGTTATTTTCACTTATATTTGTTATTTCCGTGGTCCTACAACCAGCATAACTGAAACAAAAAGAATGTAATGAGAAATGTTACAGCATCCCTTCCACTATTTCCACGAAAGCCATTCGACAGCAGTGAGGATTGCCCTGTGTTTACGTATTTGAGAGCTTCTCTGCAAAATTATAACAGTAGTTATTGCCATTGTAACAATTTCGCCTCCGTTCGGTTAGTGTTCTTCTACGCTTTTCACCACATTTATTGCTGACGTGGAAATGTTTTAAATACTTTAAAATAAGGTCATAAATCATTAAGACCAAAAATATTATTTAACACTTCGCCGTTTCTCGTCTTCATTTTTTTTATAGATTCAATGCTAGTTTGGATAGATAAAGAGAAAATGTCAGGTCTAAATGGTTTCGATTAGAATCTGTTCCACCTTAAATGGCTTGCTTTCTAGCAAGAATAATACAATATGTTTGTTCAAGAATTTAGATTAAATGAAGATTTTTAAAATATTATATTTCACGGGAACTTAATGCAGATCTGGATTTACGAATACATTGGGCATAGAACAATTTTAGTTCATCAAATTAAATTATATTAAATTTTTTACTGTCCAGGCACTTTGTCTTCATTGAACTTTTATGTATAGTAACTATTATTAAGAAGGCACTAAAGCAACCTATCTGCCGTCCAAATTGCACTGAATAGACGCCGTGAGTTCCGACATGCTTTTGCCACTGCGTTATCTTAACATGAAAACTTTCGTTAAGTGCATCATTAGCAACTTGGAGTAGTGTACCTCTACGCATGAGTTGTATGCCAACAATCATGTCCGTCAAACTTCGAAAGTATTACTAACGGCATTGGAGATAGGTAGGAAAAGCAATGATCAACTATCAAATGTTGAAGACCTGGCTTCATTCCACTTCACCTTTACAGTGTTGCAACACTACCGAAATTGTGTTAATTGGCTTATCGATAATGAAAATGACTAAAAACTTTGCAGTTTTTGCACTGAGTGAACAGTGCATATGAGTAATATTTTTGCTTTAAACACAGACAAATTATCTTCACAGCCCTGATATTATTGAGGTGAAGAAGCATGCAAACAAAGGTCTGATGAATTTTAAATAACCGAAGGTTCCTAGGAATTTTTCAGTTCAAACACACACAAAATAACAGAAACTTTCAAAATCTATTGAAGAAAAAATTAAACACGAGCGGTTTAAAGCCTTTTCAATATAGATAGATACGTAGGCTGTGCGTCAATTTTAGTTGTCAGTAACATAGAGCTTAAAATATTCTACGATCCAATACAGTTTTCAAAAGGGTAATCAGTGACAGGAGGTTTTTCAAAGTCATGCCAACTCAATTGTAATCAGATATGTCGACAATGTAAAAAATTGAATAGAAATAGAAACAACTGAATTAATCAAACTCAGTTTCAAATATCTTCATTAAAGCACATCCCTATTAGTTCTTAACAGCTTTCTATATAAAAATATTTATCCAATATTTTCATAAAAAATAATTCAGTAAACTAATTTGCTACTGGAAAACTCAGAAGAAATTCATGAAAAAAACATTTTTCTTGCAAATAAATTTAAAATTACAAACTACATCACAGCTTAAGTCGTAAAACGTAGTTTCTACAGAAAATGTAAACAGAATTCCAAACAAAAATTGCTGTGCCTGGAGACATGTAACACAAAGAACTAGCATTGAGAAACAAGAGATAGCTTCCAATGCCAGTCGCTTAGATTTCTATAAATATGTAGTCATATTCGCTGCTTTCCAACAAAAAAGAATTGAGAAGAGTAAAAAAAATCTACATTTAAACCTTTACCAGGTGAAATCATGTATTACTTGCCACAGATAAAATGAAAATAACAATTCCATTCAAAAGTAATATTTAACATAACAAAGCTTTCATTTCAATTGCTTTCTTCGGAGCCTCTTAGATAAGATTACTTGTGCTATTCGCGATTTCTCGTTTTATTTGTTTTTGTACGCACTGGAGCGCACCTACTTCCACTTCCCCTTTGTGCGCTCATTGTGCAATAGTCAGAGCAGAATTTTTCTTTTACACAGTGAGTCAGTCAGCTAGTCATTCACAATCCAGTCTGAGTATACTTATCAGAGCAATAAATGAATATTTGCTGAAGACTGGAGGATTCTTCAGAGCTTAGCCAAATTTTCAAAAAGGTAGCATGAATCATTTACTGTGCAAAGTATGACACATTGATAAATTTGACTGCATCCTCTGCATTCATTGAACGTGCAAATCTTAGGTAGAAATTTTGTAGAAACCAACTATAAGCTAAGTAGTGTGTGTTACCGCGAACAAAAAAATGTGAAACGGCCACTGTCTCATGTTGGCAGAATTCAAAAGCATCCAGTATTAAATCGTCTCCTCATTTGCGAATTAGTTAATTGCATAAGCGCAAACACTGGGCTTCATCGGCAATCTTTTTACTAAGCAATTTATTTGCGCTATGTGGTTATGTATTCACACTCACTAACACAAATCTAAAAAATGAAATACTTCATCACAAAACTTTCACTCACTTAAGTTATTAACATCTTTCTAAACATATATTCTGACTTTATAAGTTAAGCTGCAGCTGAGCTCAGGCTCTCTCCTGTATATCAACATGTCAACTGACAGCTGACTCGCGCTCTCATGGAAATGGTGTTTCACACTAACGGGTGATTTTTTTGAGGTTAGGATTTTCATGCATTAGTATTTGACAGATTACGTGGGATTTCAGACATGGTGTCAAAGAGAAAGATGCTCAGTATGCTTTGACATTTCATCATGAATAGACTTACTAACGAGCAACGCTTGCAAATCATTGAATTTTATTACCAAAATCAGTGTTCGGTTCGAAATGTGTTTATCGACAAATTTTGTTCAGCGATGAGGCTCATTTCTGGTTGAATGGCTACGTAAATAAGCAAAATTGCCGCATTTGGGGTGAAGAGCAACCAGAAGCCGTTCAAGAACTGCCCATGCATCCCGAAAAATGCACTGTTTGGTGTGGTTTGTACGCTGGTGGAATCATTGGACCGTATTTTTTCAAAGATGCTGTTGGACGCAACGTTACGGTGAATGGCGATCGCTATCGTTCGATGCTAACAAACTTTTTGTTGCCAAAAATGGAAGAACTGAACTTGGTTGACATGTGGTTTCAACAAGATGGCGCTACATGCCACACAGCTCGCGATTCTATTGCCATTTTGAGGGAAAACTTCGGACAACAATTCATCTCAAGAAATGGACCCGTAAGTTGGCCACCAAGATCATGCGATTTAACGCCTTTAGACTATTTTTTGTGGGGCTACGTCAAGTCTAAAGTCTACAGAAATAAGCCAGCAACTATTCCAGCTTTGGAAGACAACATTTCCGAAGAAATTCGGGCTATTCCGGCCGAAATGCTCGAAAAAGTTGCCCAAAATTGGACTTTCCGAATGGACCACCTAAGACGCAGCCGCGGTCAACATTTAAATGAAATTATCTTCAAAAAGTAAATGTCATGAACCAATCTAACGTTTCAAATAAAGAACCGATGAGATTTTGCAAATTTTATGCGTTTTTTTTTTAAAAAAAGTTATCAAGCTCTTAAAAAATCACCCTTTATTAGAGAATGATATTTATAGTTTTCGGTGCGAAGTGTGTGCTCAAGTATATTTAATGCGCCGTTCCCCAAACATCTTTACCAATGTTCGTTTTCTTTCAGAGCCAAGGTATAATGTGAAAAATGGTGATGAAAAAATGTTCATCACAATTTGCAACAGTGCAGTTTGCTTACCGTCGCTTTTTTTTAATGTAGAAACTGTACTGAGTCACAGTGCGACCGAGTGAAATTAAGGCACCGCTGTTGCGATTATTTTCCTTGCGGAACCAATCATGAAATTGCAGACGCAACATTCCCAATACCAATTAGTTTTACATTTTTGCCACTAATAATTAACTTATTGTTATTTTGCTGCTTGGTGTTCGTACAGTTCAAGTTTTAATTGATTTCCACAAATTGTTAAAAGTGCTATTAAAATTTGCCTGGCAATATTGGTGATTTAGTGGAAATACAATTTATAGAACTTTTATTATATAAATATAATTATATATATTTAACTATTTTGAGGGCCCACTAAGTATTCTTTACCTTAAACTTTAAACCAGTATATCTGCCTGTACTTTTCTATAACTCCTACATATACACTTTTAGAGTGCATATTTCAAATAACAAGATTACAAAATGTATGGACGATCGTATTTCATCTAGAAACTCGGTGATGTAAGCTTCATTTAGAGCGAAGCCAACTTCCGATGCGGCACATATACTTCCGATTAATAAATGTTTATGATGGTTAAGCTGTCTAGAGCGAGCGTGTACTATATATTTTGTTACCACGAAAATGTGGCGCAGCAATAAAAAATAATCTAGTACGTGTTTATTGCTTAAAATTTTGATTCTGAGGCTAACTTTGAAATTAATAGGAAAGGTTCAATGGGCCTTAGAAAGACATCCAAACGTGTTAAAATACAAAACCGTGTAGAACATTCCAAAATCAATGACCGCTTCTAGATTGGTTATATGGTAAGCTAGAATTTATTTAAAGAATAAGAAGACATACTAATTTTACTGTCATATATGTATGCGCAGCAAAACAAAATATGGTGATCGGAGCACCGAAATTTCGCTTTTTTCGCTCATTATTTTTAGATACTCTCAAGGCACAATTTTCGCAACTTTTGGTTATTTAATAAAAAAATAAGTTTTATGTTTTAAGTTCTATTTTGGATTTTTTATTCGCTGAAACTAAGTACGAAAAGTATTTTGACGAATTTATGCTGCCACACGTGCAACATATTACAAAAGTCGTTGTAATTCTCCTATACTTGGCACCTGCTGCTGCGTCTCTTATCAGTTAGCTTTGGCTGTGTGAGTCTCCGTGACACCATACATTTCTCTAATAAATTTTTAATTTTCCATTTGTTAAATTTTATGTTAGAAACAATAGAGAAGTTTTCTCTGTTCTCTATGTCTTCGCAAGTAGGTGTGCATCGTTCCAATGGTTCCTTCTTCACAAGTTTCTCAATTTGATTTCTTTTTTATATTTTTCTTAACTTGAACTCAGTATACGTTTATTTCTTGCTGAAAACTTAGCCCCGCCGTTTTTCTCCTCCTTCCACTTTGCTGCTCTGGATGGCAGTAGTTTTACACCTTAACCATCAGGTGTGAAGTTGCCCAGAGTATATGTTGGTATTTGTGTTCAGGCTCCGAGATCTTCAATACCTAATTGGCTGGTGTAAGGTGTTAACTCTTTTGCATAATCTTTTTACACACAAGAACTAAATGTGCAAACCGAATATGGTTTTCTAATTATTTCCTTTTCTGTAAATATCAGTAAGAGATTTTGGATAAGTATGTTTATTTATGATCCAAATACCACGCGGAATACCCACCTTATTTTCATTATGCTGACTGCAATTTGGTGAAATATTATTTTATCAAATTATAAAATATTGAAGATGACGGAAATGGTTTATTAAGATGATGGTGCTTTATAGCGCAAATTTAGATCTTTTGTATTTTAAACAGATTCAAGGTCATTTTGTTGCTTAATTATAATTTTTTTATTTTATATGATTTGAAACCTTTGTGGTAGAGAATAAATAATCAATTTTCCAGTAAGTGACAATGTCATCATTTCCTTCTGGCCATTTTCCAAAGCCAAATCACAGAAAACATAATTTTCACCTCAAACTTTGCCAAAACACATTTCTAATTTCCTTCGCAACCGCACAAGGTCATCTAGATTGTTTTTCGTAAATGCCAGAGAATGTACATTGGCGTTCACAAATGACAAAAACACCAAAATTATTTCATTTGATTCAAAAAGTTGAACCTTAGTAGATTGCGAGTATTTTCAGCAACGACTGGCAGCCTGCATCCTCAGATGAGCGAGCCGAAGCCAAATCACATGGTCACATTCGCAGCAGAGGCTTGTGGTCGAGCTAAAATATTACACTTGCGTGGCCAACAAATGCAATTTCCATGCAGGGCAACAACACAAGCTAACTCCGTTTTGTTCTTCTTGCTAAAGGAAAGTCAAGCAAATACAATAATGACATTAACGTAACCATTTAGGATTTACATTTTTTAACAAATAAATAAGTAAATATACTGACGCCCTGATGTAGTTGGGCCGCCCATAATTTTTCTTAGGACATTTGCCTCAATGTCAATGTCGAAAATAGTACATGAAATTAAAAAATAGGACAAGAAGCCATACAACGTATGGAGAGTAGCAACATTAGTCACAATTTCAACGTGAGCAACTTCGGCTTCAAACGCGCTTTATTTTGCTACCACAGTGAACAGCCGCAGTCAAGTATTTATACCAAACTAGGAACACAAGTAACTTTTCCTACTGCACATTACATATTGCGCTTAGTGGCGATTCCCTTCGCAAATACATGCCATATTTCGCATGTTCGACTTCCTGCTAAGTAACTCCCAGCTTCAGAACCGCGTCGAGCCATTGTGAACGCTTTTTGTTAGTTCTTCCGAGTGTTTTGCATAAATTTAACTTCAGTTTATGACTACTTGATAACGAACATTGTTATTAACTTCAAGTTAAACTAAATAGCCGCTAGGCAAACTTCAGCCAAAGTCCCGGCAACGACTTGACCAGTCTATGTCTTTGATAGGATTTCCTGGCTCGCGTTAATCACTCTCATCGGCATTGTTATGATTCCTTTGTCACTTCCATTTTATTATTATGTATTTCTTTTTCTTGTGCGAAATTACAACTGAACTCAGTTAGGTGTTAACTTATTAAAGAGTTATGGTGAACTAAATTTTCAAAGCGAATCCTTGATGACCTTAACTACTATTTTAACGAGCTCCGCGTTTTAAAAGCAGTATTTAGAATTTATTTTTCACCAAAATACACTTTTGCAATTAAACTTACACTTTCTGTGTGGTTTATACTCGTAGGAGTACCAGTGAATTCACACATTTTCATATTTTTGCTTCGCTTTGAAAATGAGAATTAATACGACACAGCTGTGTCACCATACAACTCATCCATAACAATTCGTAAGCCTGCCGTTCAAAGCCTACGACCGGTTTTTGTGGCAGAGGTGTGGTGTGCTTCCAAGCGACGCCTATTAGCAAACAAATAAACGCAGTTGGCTTAAAATCCGCGGTGTCTTATATAGTATATGCTCACACATATTGTGTTGATTATGGATACATGTGGTTTTATTATGTGTGGGTATAGCGTCTTTGGCGCTTAAGAGTTTAAATCCATCACAATGCAAGCTCATCGCATTTGTACATTAGCAATTAATTTATAATTTCCGGTCACTCATTGCCTTCTGCGATTAACAAATGTGAGATTTATGAGGAATTTACATTTCCAAAATATTACCGAAAATTCTTGAAGTTGTAGGAAAATTTTAGCATTGACATGTTATATGATATGTACAGTAACTTGGCAATTATTTAAGGCCAGCATTTATGGTAGTTTTGGCCGTAAAAGGTAATCTTTGGAAACAAAATCCGAATAAACGGGCTGTTATCATTTATGCGGCAATAAAAAACCAAATTAACTTGGCACCTAAAATGTGTGTATTGATATATTCAACTTCACTAACCCACACTCGTTTTTTTACTATTGGCAATTTGTGACAAATTTGTGTATATTTCTATTACCGGGGATTTCAAAATGTTTTAAGCAAATAAACGCCACTGAAACAATAGTCCAAAGAGGTAAATTACAAGAAAGCTGGGCTGCATGCTGAGAGATGGTAAGCATTACATTGAGAATTGCGGTAAAGGAGCGCGGCATGAGAAATTTCTGAAATTATAACCAACATACTACTTATGCGGCACCATTCTCCAATAATTGATCGGTAATAGTTAAAATGTAAAAAGAATGGAAACCTGAGAATTCACAAACACACTTATATTTTACCATTGGGCGCCCAAATAATATCCCTCATACGCACCGAAACACTCCCTGGCAGACACCATATAAGGGGGTGTACTAGCTATTGAGTAACAACCATATGATTTCATTTCCATTAGAAAAACACTCAATCCGCTTTTACACAAAGTTAGTGAGCATTAAATCCTCGTTCATTATCACATTTCGGTATAAAACGTTTAGTAATCTGCGTGAATTGCGAATTCCCTTCTTTTTCTTTTGTAGATATTGATTTAAGTCTCCTCTTTGTCTGGTGTTATTAATCGAAACTCACTTTGTTGCGGTAACATTTTCTTTTTCAGTTTTTTGTGTTTTTGTTACATAAAGATTCGTTATTTATTTGATATGTTTGACTTTCAATCACTTCAGTTTACCTTTTCTGTGGAAAGTATTTGAGTTCATGTACATTCCATGTATTTTTTATTGTAGTATGAAATGTGTGTGTAAAAATATTTATTCGATTTTATTGTATTTAGATTTCCGACTTATTTACTTGAGAAAGTAAAGTAAGCAGAGGGTTTTTCTCATTCTCTAAAAACTTCAATCTATCGTTGAGAGAGCCTATTTTATGAGCAAGTAGATGAGTCCTTAGATTTCAGCCAGAATTCCGTAAGTTAATTCCCCTTAGGCATCAAATCTTGTAAAATATGCCTCATTCTAAGGAACCTTTCGGATAGAGCAAACATATATAACACAAATAAAATCTGAATTAACACAAATGGGTTAATTCTTAATCTGAAATTCTCTGATGTTCTGAAAACATTTAGAGCCCAGATATTACTCTACGATTATCTTACGATCTACGTAAATGAATGTATTTATTATTAGTAATCTCATAGATTTCGGGTGCTGAGTGCAGTCACCTTCTTGTTTTTCACACTCCGATACATACTTACACATGCATTCATTTATGCGAATATATCTTTCAATACTAAGTTTGTCTTTTGTTCACATCAATTTCACTAATTGCGCGTTCATAACCCGTTAAAACCATTTGCGGCAATCCTCCATTTATTGGTGCTTTTACAGCGGTGAGTTGCACAGGTGTTACCGCCTGGCGTGAATTAATTAAGTTTAATGTTTATGGGGGTAGCCATCTCTCTTCATGGATTAACATTTGTACATATGTGAGTATTATATAATTATATTATGTGCCGTCCACCGCTATTCATGCGTAAATGGATATGAGCATGCGATTAAGGTAAGTGCCTGTGTTTCACGCAATTAATTAATTAATACACGGAATGTAATTCCATTTATAGATCAGATTGCGAAATTTTGTACTTTTCTTAGAGGTATAAGATATTTCATCCCGATCCTGATTCAGTAATCGAAGCCTATGCTAGGGAGACAAATATAAGAACGCCCTCGTCCAAGTTCTGCAAATATTTATTTCTCGAAAATACATATGCAGACAATAGTTATCGATTTAGTTCCTTTGTGAGATCAAATTAATAAAAGTGAGTATAAATAAATATTTTTTGTATAAATATTTCACCCATAAAAAGTAATCAATTAAGAATGGCTTTTTTTGTTATCAGATTAACAGAGTGAAGTTTATTAAGAAGATCAGTTTAAATGGAGTTCAGTGACAAATACATTTTTTCCGTGTGTAAATTATTATCATACAATCTAAATGACAGATCAGCCATTAAAAGATAAAAAACTGAACATTATTTTGAAATTTTTTTTAATTGTTTATAATTGGCACTTAACTAAGACTGCCTACATTAATTGTTTTTAAATGCAATCGTTAAAAAATGCTTTTTCCACCACTAAACACACACATTAGCTTACCCGAAATATAAATAAGTATATATTGTTTTATAAGCTTTGCTCGTTTTAGTTATTTGACCACAATTCAGCTATTTGATTTAACTGTTTTAAGACTCGTGAAACATTTCGATTGGCTCTTAGTCTGAAAATTCCGTGAACTTTCTACTTAAATTTAAAATTAATTGACTTTATTTTTGTTTTGTTCTAAATACAAATGTTTCTGTGTTTGTTTAGTTGTGTTTGTATTTATTTGAAAATAAATGGAAGCTGTTAAATTGACAACCCGTGTATAATAAAATTAACGGGAACAATGAGACAAAATATGTTTTTATTTTAAACCGAGAAAAAAGCTTGAACGATTACGCAATTGTTCGGTAAATTGAGAAAACGTGTAGTAGTGAATAGGCTCATTGACATTTATGTTACAAGGTAAATAATATATAATTCAGGAGAACACGTGGTAAACAAATTCTTACCCATAACATGTGCGGACCACTGCTAAACAAAGTCAAAACTGTTCATTGTTCGTTTTCCAATTCGTAAATACAATATGGCAAATTGTTGAAAATTTTGATTAATTAGAGTTGCCATATAGCTTTTCGGAAAGTTTCGTGCTCAAAATGTTTGCCTGCTGTTATTTGCTATCAACTCTTGTTTATTTTTCCCATTGTCATTATACAGGGTAGGCCATTTAAAGTTGACCCATTTGTTTGTTTGCCAAAATTAAGGCGTCGCGGATAATCAGCTGGGTTTAGTTTTTGTGCCATTTGAATTTTATATGGAAACATCTTCAAATCTTTATGAATTATGCGTCGGAGAGTGGTGCCAGAGATGTCTAATTCCTGAGAGCGGCGATAACTCGATGTCGATGGAGTCTCCTCAATACTGGCTCGTACAGCTTCGATATTTTCATCAGAACGTCTTGTGCGTTGTCTGGATGCATGACTGGCATTACTGAGATTACCGGTGTTCACAAATTTTGCGTATAAAGACTTAATTGTGTTCTTAACTGGAGCACTTTTCACTTTATTTTTTTTTGCGAAACGCACGTTGTGTTAACACAATTGAAAAGTTATTTTGAATATAAAGCTGAACAATTTCAGCGCGTTCTTTTGGAGTGTACTGTTCCATGGTATAAATTGTCTTCGAATGACGCTTCTAACGCGGTATGACATTAGCCGATTTGTCAGCGCTGTTAAAAGTTACAGCGTTGCCAGATGGGTCAACTTTAAATGGCCTACCCTGTACTATACATCACTTATGGGGCAAAACCATAAAACTCAGATGCACTACAGTGCGCAGAAATGCACGTAACGCCTGTTGACGTGTTGTTAAATAATTAAACGCCTAACACAACAACAGCTATATTTAAATTATTACAGATGTTCTTACTTTGATATTTTTTCAACTTTCAGTTAGAGCTTAAGCCATTAAGCAGAAAAAAAAATTAGAATTTTTGGCTAGAAATCTATCGGTTTTTTTATGTACAAGTCTAGGCAAAGTTTAATTGTAAATCCATCAGACTGTTGTTAGAGGACTCTTAGCTTTATTCACTGATTCCAGACACAAGTTATAGTTCGCTGAAATTTTTAAGACAGAAATACTGACT
The DNA here is from genome assembly GCA_027475135.1 of Bactrocera correcta. Taxonomy (NCBI): domain Eukaryota; kingdom Metazoa; phylum Arthropoda; class Insecta; order Diptera; family Tephritidae; genus Bactrocera; species Bactrocera correcta. The sequence continues at coordinate 40,172,927 of CM050323.1, forward strand.
GAGTTTTTTCATAATTGTCAGAAATCCACCAGTATAAAGGATATTGACATGACTAACAAACAAAAAACATTCTTATTTGTATATAATTGCTAGCTTGCATTTTGAAAAATAGGGAACACTTCAAAAACAATATTTTATAAATACACAGCACAAGAAGTTTGAAATAAATAAAACTCGCCATTGGAGGTAAAAGAAATCCTTCCCATTTTCATCCATTATCGAGCATGTGAAGAACACACTGTTACGTCAAAACGTCTTAATTGCCTTTTAAACGTATGTAAAGAATGAATTTGAGAATCTAATTTGTTGTTGTTATTGTATTAAGCAAAAGTAAAATAGCTGCAGAAATACTGGTCTGCCCAAAGTGTTACTGTGATTGATGTCATGCCAGCGATGCAGAAGAATATGAGCTGAATTCACAATGTTCGTTCGGGGGGCATCCAAGTGAGCATGTGTGAGTGTAATAGTCTTGTTAATAAACACACACATGTCACTGAAAATATGCAAAGGCGGAATGCTTATTGGCTTGATAAGCAAGATGATTTGAATGTGATATGCCAACAGTGGAGAGATGGCATGGTGATGAGGGGACTTAAGCAAGCAGAGAATTCGTGTTGTAAAAGTTAAAACTGCCTTGCACAAAATACTTGAGCTGCCTCGATGCACTGACGAATAGTTGTCGCATTTGCAATTCAATTTGCCAAAATTTGTGCTGACGGCACACTGTGAAGGAAAACGTAGGTTTGAAAGGAATCATTTTCTGGGATATTAAAGCACTTCTGTTTAGTGATTTTAATTTTGTTCTTCTGGCAAGACAAAATGCCTGTTGTGGCTGTATAAATTTAACTAAGTTGTGAATATTTTTTGGCCGAAAGGAGTCTGAAAGTAGTTTCATAAATCTCTTCGCTTTTTTCTTCTTTTCTGACTCTGAAGAATTTACTTTTTTAATTTTATAGCTGCTGCATATGTGAAAATACTTGCAAGTTATCCTAAATAATCCATAAGAGTAAAGCACTGAACAAGGTAATAATAAATATAGAAAATATCTTCCCCTTTAACAGAATTTGAAACAGAGAGGCGAAAATGGGTGTTATCAACGAACAAACGAGAAAGGAGGAATAATATGTATTTTTTTGTGTTTGTACAATGTACACATACTTGTAATGTATTAAAGTATATTAGGATGATTCATTCATAACATATCTAAAGGCACCGCCAAAGTCTGCTTTTCAAATAAATCAGAAAATGAATGTTCGAATAATCACAAACAAGCATTTTACTGTGAATTTGTGTCTGTGCTTGGGTTGGCATTATTCTGCTTGAATAAGTATGTGACACGCAATACAATTTGTTTCAGTTGACAGCTGCTGACATATTATGTGTCAAAATCAAAACAAATGCATCACATTACGGCATTACAATTACCATGTTGTATGATGATTATGTCAGTATAACTTTTTCCTCTTTCTTAAAGTCACATTTATTTTAATGATGGTAATTAAATGCTGTGATGTGAAAAATACGATGAATCAGTACTTTAAAGCATTTGTAGGAATATCACGTGCTGATCGAAAAATTAATTTCTTTTGACATTTCCTCCAATTGTCTTTTTAGAAAGTTCACTGCATTTTTATCTGCTCTTCATATTACGTGATGTTATTTTAGTTCAATTAACGTGTTTTTCCGCTGCTTATTGAAAGCCTCATTTTGTATTTCACTAAAAATTTAAATAATAAATTTTTTAAATTAATTTCCACGTTTCAAGAACAATTAAAATGCACCATAGGTGGTGGCTGACCATCTTTCGTAGGCAGCACGGAAATGTTAATAACAAATCCATCGTAATCATTATATTTCTCATATGTTTGTGGGTTTATTACCGGTGATGTCATCACCAAAACCAAGTGTTTTTTTTATCATTTTACACCGACAAGGCTCTGAAGCGACCAACGCTTTGTCAAACCGTCAAATTTTCTTTGCCCTGTTTACAATGCAGTAAAGTGGATTTTTATGTAACCAACTCACATATTTGAATTGCCAACTGATTTCTGTGAACGCATACAGATAAATGTAAGCGGGAGACGTCCAGTGTAGTATACCATGTAAAGAAAGCAATGCAACATTAACTGTTGTATGCAGTAGAAACGAATAATTTACTCGAACACTTGCTATCCTTGTCATCTCTCTAATACTTACCTCGCGATTTTCAAGCATCATATCCTTATCTTTATTAATATTTTCATCATCTGAAGAGGTCGAAGGTCGTCCAGAACGACGCATTTTTTCAGTGATTTCTAGACCGTCTTTGAAGGCTTGTACCACTCGTAGGCGTGTGTTTTTGATAAAACTGTATCATCATAAGCCGACTCCAACATATGTAACGATTTTGTTAGAAATACAAAATGTGAGACACACTTTTTTGTTCGAAATTTTTATCTATTGTAAAAATCGTTGCGCACTACTGATGTGTACTAACTTAAGCAGCTACTTACATACAAAGGAAGATTTCCAGGTTATGCTTTACGAGGTAATTCATCATTATTAGTGGGTCTCACCTTTCAATTTTACGCTATTTAGAGTTCCTCTAAACTAACCTCATTGTGTTTCTAGAATCGTGAACGTGACTTAAAATCCCACATATTATTTAATTCATTGTACAAAAAATTTAAAAACTTTCGCTGTCTCTATAAACATGCTGAAACCCACTATTTAATTTAATATTAAAAATATATTTTTGCGGGCTATCGACTCCAAAAACGAATTTTCAATGCAGATTTAAATTAGCCTGCGCAATGCTCGTGATTTGCAGATAAGCAGATGGTTGGCCAAGCAAAAGGCAAAGGCTTAAGGGGCTATACCAGTGTGACAATTTCAGAATTTTTTTTTTATTTCTTTTTGCCTTTTCGATAGTTTATATATTCAAAACATCCTCTGAAATCGGCAAGGTCGTATCTTAAATAGGTTGTGAATGGCAGCGTTGTAAATAGCGACCGCTCAGAGGTGCAATCATATATAAGTGAAACTTTAAACGCGTTTTTTTCGAAACGACATTTTTCAAAATTGCTGATATCATAACTCAACCAAAAGTTGACCGATCCACTTCAAATTAAAACTGCGTATAGTTGAATACATTTGCTATACAATGGACTACGATCTCTTTGATTGGTTGAAAATTGTCAATTTGGCATTAAAAAAACGTCCATTTTTTTCGTAAAAAAAATGATTTTTGTTTTTAAATAACGCAATTTTTTAAATGTTTGTTATTTTTGAAAGATCATAGTTCATTGTATAGAAAATAGAGATTGCACATAACTCCGTTATTTTTTAATATTTTTGTAAAAAAAAAATTTTGATATAGCTAAAATTATACTATATTATGTGCATAGAACATTGAAGCATTCAATCTAGTACTTTCTTTTAACGAAATTCACAAAAATCGCCTAAATTTTCATGCGTCACACTGGTATAGACCCTAAATAGTGTGTCAATGTCTTTGAGTTTTTTGAAGGTAATTAAAATTGTGAGAAAGCATCCTGTTTACGACGACATCGTGAAATAGTTAACGAAAAAGAAACTCATTTACCTCAGATATAAAATGAAAGCATGAGTGCGCATTGGATTAAGGCCTCCGATAAAATAATAACTCGAGCTTCACCTTGTCAGGCAAGAGTCTGTCGGTATGCTTCGTATTAGATAGCGGTTGTCTGCATGTGCAACAAACATTAGAGCAGTGAGCTATGGAAATTGTAGCAACATCTTTCCCCGTTGTTATGTGAAGTTTCGAACAAAACATCGAAATGACTTCTATAATTGTCTCGCCAGCTACTCAACTCAAGTGGTAATTACACAATTTGCGCCATTATTTGATGCTAAAGACATATGCAGATGTAGCATATAAGTAGGCATGCAAACATGGTCTGAATAGTATATCCATTCACTGCCACTGACATTTCTTTTACCTTTAGTTTACATAACATATTTCTATTTCCGGTTCTGCACAATACCTCTCATGAAATATGAGCATTAAAAGACACAATTAGAGTTAGAGAGAGGGAATTATAAATAAATTGGAATAACATATAATTTTTATTCAAACTGGTCTCCGGATCAGTAAACTTGAATCTGGTACTAAATAATTATCAAGCTGCTCACAGACCTGCGTTAACAAATAGACATTTTTAACAGGATTATGAAATCATTTTCCAATTCTTCACTAGAAAAACATAAAATGGCAGCGACAACGCAGTACTTGTGCTTGAACTTATCATATTCACGAATACAGATGCGGATGCAAACATACAAGGAAAATTTAATTTCAGTAAGCGGAGCGGCTGTTGACACTCGCTAGATGCTTCCTGCTGTGTGTGTGTAAGTGACGGGAAATGCACTTTAACTACTTGGACTAGCAGTAAATTACAAGCATTAATTGCGTGCTAACTGACATTTTGCTTTCGCGCTTTTCACTTCGCATTGCGGTGGTTCTGCAGCTCATTGCGACGACACGTCACTCCGTCTACCTAAAGATATGCTCGTCCGTGAGCTTGGCTGTGTGTCTTTGCTTTTTAGTTGTGGCGGCGCCAATTTGCTGCAACGCTGCATGCTTTCATGGTGTCTGTGCGAATTTCCCTACTCGAACTGAAGCAAGAGCCATCATCGCCGCCAGTTGCAGCAGAGGAATGCAGTCTTTTATGTGCGTTTATCGTTGCGCGTTTGTATGAGTCATCACTAAATTGCTAGTTGCCCCTCCTAGTCTAGAATATCTGTGTTGCAGGTACTTCAGAAAATTACAGCAGCCGCAAACAGATTCGCAGAATACGCCGTCAAGGAAGGAATAAGAATTTCCTTTCCATTCACGCAGGTAAAAACAAGCAATAGAAGATGCTAGTATACAAGAGTCAAGAAATACTTTTGTAAATTCAATGAATGCACTTTCATTTCTTCCACTCTTTTTCCCCATGAACGACTCGAGAACAAATGTTGAAAGGAATTAAAATTATTATTCACAGACACGATTTTGCTTTGAAGTTGGCGTTGACAGTACCTTTGACAGTTTCAAGATAACCTCAGCCATCTTTTGAAGAAATTTTTCGAAGTTATTTTTACTTTCGAACTTTTCTTGGTGATTTGTGATATGAGCTTACTACTGAACTATTCCTTAAAGTTCAAATTAGCTCCGTACTCATAAAGCAAATTTTTTCAGCTCTTAATGGCATTCTGAACTCAGGCGAAAGCCATCACTAAACTTATCTGAGAGGCATATAAATGTTGCCAATATAAAGCAACAAATTATTGTCTTTGCTTATTGTAAAAAACCTTTTTCACTTTTGAGTTCATTCAAGAGCTTTCTACGCGCCCTCACCACATGGCAATTTAAAACTTTTATAGCCACTGGTTGATTCGCGGTGGTTTTGTTTTTGTTGCAGTGTGGCTTCTTCTTGAAATGTAAGTGGTTGAGTGACAAAGTTGCCAATTAGTCAACTGTCCTTAACGGCGTCAGCTTCAGCGCACAATAGAAATGAGAAACCCGAAAAAAATCGGGCAGAATCACAGAAAAAATACGGGAAAAAAGAAGGATTTCAATAACTTCCTTCCAAAAAAAAAAACAAAAAAAAAAAAACAAATGCACTCGATTTCGCACTGCTTAAGGTCAATGAACCGATGGTTGTGGAGTCTGCAGTGGTTCGGAAAAGTGTGGTATTATGTCAGATAATCATTACAGTGTCTTCACTTGACGGTGACTGTGATTTTGATGACAGTACGAGAGAAAAGAAGGGATTGAAATGTTGGAGGTGACTAATCGCTGCGGCTGGAACTATTTATCTACTTATCTGCTTAAATACGATGCCTTGCGAATATTTACTGTCTTTTTTCGTAATTTATACTTGTGCTTGTCTAATTGACTCGCCTACCAAAAGAGACCAACGACATGCGCTTGCAAACAATTTCGATCACGTGCCAACGCCTGGAGTATAGGACGAACGGAGGCAGTTGAATCGACAGACTGCACCGTCACTTTATTTCACATATCTTTGGGATTTTATTTCGGTTTCAATTTTTTAGCTTGCATTTTTTGCTAGCATATTTTTATTTTGATATGATGGCTTTCTTATTTTTATAAATGCTTTGCACAATTTTCAATAAAAATTTAATGCTTAAATATATAATAATATTACCAAATCCATTACGAGCCGCAACAGCAAACCTCAATAGCTTAACATGAAGTTTTATGTAATTCAAATATAGTTTCACTGGTTTTCACACACACACGTTCTTTCAATATATCCCAGTCAAAGTTTCGCCTGTTGGTCGAAGTATGTTACTCATACGCCATGGGCGACCTAAAATGTTCTTACATCTTTGTACATTCGTGGGGCGCTGACTTTGTTTGAACCCAGCATGCATTACACTCAACTCTCTGCGGTTCACTTTGCAGCATTTGCATGTGACAACAAGATTACTCCGGCCTTTGCCACAAAACCAAGAAGATGATTTTGATATTCTTGCTGTCTACTAATTCATGCAATGGCAAACTATACTTTTGCTCATTAAAAGGCTTCCAATTTTTTAGTATTTAATTGAAACATAAATTTGTGTCATTTTCGTACAACGTTCCGTTACATGTTGATACGCGAAGACGCCACACCACTTTTAGCTGGAGCAATCGCGCGGCGCTGCCACTTGAACTTAATTTTCAGTCTGATTAACCGCAAAAACACAATAATTGATAATTCTAACAATACTAATTACAAATGCTGCCATATATAGTATATGTATAGCATAAGTATGGGCTAAGAAGACTAGGAACCTATTCCATGTTTATAAGAAAATACAATAAATAAATGGCGAAGCACCTTGATGCATTTAGAAAATTATTAATTACATTCAGTCCGTTTTTATACTAAACCAATATGAAATTTTCTTTTGCATTTAATATTACACATGGAAAATATGCGACAGCAAAAACGCTGAACTTCGCGTCAATAATTCATCATTTGAACCATAGTCATTCGGCTTTGCCATGTTGGCGTATTCAACGCAATTTCGGTAAGTGAATATGAGTAGGCACATGTATAACCACTTTTGTAATGGCATAGCACTGTTAGCAACTATTATGAACATATAAGTACAGGATAAATAACATAAACATATTGCACTTGCCGCTTGTTGAGCTCTAATAGTTGCCATCAAAAATGTAAAAATTCCGCATCAGCCCAGAAATGTCAAAAACAATTTTTAGTTTTGAAACTAACAAATCGAAGAGATACTCTTTTACCCGTTGCCACAAGTCTACTTGAGCTCTTCTTTGCCTGTCGTTGAATCATAAACCTAAATTTCATTAAAAGTGACACTTTTGCTATTCGCACATATTAATAGACTTGCGGCAATGTACTGCCATACATGTTGTACCCACATATACAAACTTATAACCGCATATTGCTGACACACGCTTCTCTAAGTATTGCTGAAAGGTTGTAGTAGGTATTTCAAGATCTTTCAAAGTACCAAAGTTCAAATGAGTTAAAACTCCACTGCGTGTTTTATGCTCATTTATTTTAAGTTGCGTGTGGCTGTACTATGTACTATCCAAAAGTTGGAAAAATTTAAATGAGTTTTCAGAGGTCTTTATGTAAACTAAAGGCAAAGACACGGTGAATTTCGATGTGAAAACACATGGGATTGCGAAGTTTTCACCTCTCTTCTGCTTTGAAATCTTCTACAGAAATTCTCTGAAAGTGGCGCATTATGTCAGGGCAGTGAAGGTGTCGAATGCTTATGAACTTATGATAAGTTGTGATATTTAATGGTGTTCAAAACAACTTTTGCTGAATTTCTAAATAACTAGCTTCCATTTCGTAGTAAAGTGTTCAATGTGTTTGTATTTAGTTTTCATTGTTTTAAGGTCAACAGTTATGACAAAAAAAGCAGCGTTTTGAAAAATCTTATCTCTGCTAAATTAATGAGTGTGTAGAGCAGCTTGGGGTTTAGAAATTACAAACTCCTTTTATCATGTTGTAGGCAGGAATTTATTTTGATGATCTTTCGTAAAGTTTCTTATTTAGATTGTGAACTGCATTGCCTTCTTGAATCTTAGAGTCTTTCACTGCAACAGCCCAGCATATATACTATAAACATTTCGTCACACATATTGGTCATTAAAGCTTCTTGATAATTAAGAAAACCACTAACGAATCACATTATGTAGATGTTTCGGGATATAATCGCTCACTCAAACAAGAAATCGAAGAAAGAATCACAATTTCACATAATTTACTCTAAATTTCTTACCAGAAAGTGGTGTAAAGTAAAATGCCGCGTAAACTACTCCTCCCGTATTTGTCTGAGTATTGGATTTCAATTACCAAGCCGATTCAGGTTGGCCATAATTGCCCATGTTGCCACCTCATGGTCCTATGCTCTGGAATGCGTAAATTTATGAGCGTTGGGGATAATTGATCATCACTGTAATAAAATTTCTGAAAGTAATAAAGTAATTTACTACTTCCAGACGAGAAATGCTGTTTCTATTGTAGCTGTTGCCGCTGCGTTATCCGCACTTTTGCATTCCCTTATGTAAAGGCAAAGCATTTTAATTAATCTTTGATTTATGCAGCCATAAAGCTTTATTATCCCCTACAAACAAGCGACAAATTGAAAATAAACTAGTTTACACCTGGAACTCACATGAAATTGCAACATTGCTTATAAATGCAATATGTTGCGTACACGCAGTGACATAATTGCTTCTGTGTATGGAGAGTGATAAAACTTTAGGTATCCGGCTTACCTGTGTAACCTTATCAGTTACTACACGGTTTGTAACTGATGTTCGATGTGAGTGATTGCCAATGAGCGTATAATAAACTTCCGATTGACTGACATAGATTTGACCTCGACAACAACTCAGCAAGCAATTACAACAGGATTTGTTGCAATAAGCGTTGCTAATTGCATGCAGCGACTCATAGCCAGAATATGTGTTCAGTTAATTAGCTGTGGGGGGTCTTTTAAAACTCAGCTGTACTCAGAAAAACGAAAGGTCAAGAGTTCATTATAGTGTTACTGTGCTATTTGCACCAGAAAACAACTGCTGCCGCTTAAAAAGTGTACAAACTTACCTATTTCGGAAGACCAACATAAAATGTTAGACACTAAAACAAATTTATTGAATCAGATCAGTTGTGCTTAGCTTTCCTATTTTTGTTTTTAAGTAAAATATAAGAACAACTTCACACTATTTTGTTTCCAAAAGATAGCGAATTTACATTTTTCTTTTTAAATGAGCTCAGAGAGAAACTTGGATTAAATTGATAATTAAGGGTAAAGTTTTCTGACCTCTCTGTAAAAGACGCATTGTGGAGAAGAGATATCGTTGCATTATTGGAGAATGACATAGTTAAAACCCTCAGAGCTACATTAAGATGGAAGGTATGTATAATAACAAAATTTATAGCTGAATTACAGACTAAATTTCTTTTCAATTTATCTCGCGCAAATTAGGTGAATAATGAAAAACGAGTCAACACTCATTATGCCACATAAGCGCCTTAACAGCTTTCTGAATTAATGTAATGTAATCAAAAGCCCGCATTGCTAGCTCAGTACAAAGGACTGCAGTTGAAATAGGAAAGAACGCAGTATCATAGCATTTAGTTGCATGGCCGTAATCTCTTTTTCATTACTCATATGCTTCTAGCACACTGCAGGACCTAAATTATTCACGTGCAACACCAAATAGCCGTCGGCCTCTAACGGTGTTTACACTGCTAATTTAATGCCATGAATGACGCTCTCACACAACACTTTTGGACACCCATATGAGACAAGCGCAGAGCAGCATCAGAAGGCTCCCTATGAGATTTGACCAAGCGAAGGTAGGCAACTGCAGTAAAAGAAAAATGAAGGCAAGTAAAGCGACTAAATGCAGATGATGAAGGACACAGCCTACATAGTGTACGTAAGTTATCGACTACATGGGAAAGCTCTTTTTACCCTGGTGCATAGCATTATTGCAGTCTTGCAATGTGAACGTCTGAGCTGATTGTGCTCGGATACTCATTGAATAAATATTACCGAAGAGTTCCCTGAGCTACTTTTGCATAGTGAAATTACTTTATATTGTCAGCAACAGTGCTTAGCATTTGGTTTCCAGAGTACACAAATATCTTTTATTTGCAAATTATTCTTGAAAAGGTGAGCAATATTTTAGAAGTTTGCGGCATTAGCTATGACCCTTCTGATGTGGTCTGTAGTAGTTCAAACAATCATATGTATGTATGCATTTAGGTTGTTTCATACTAGTAATGCCAAATATTTAACGCATACAATTGTTGATCACACAACTTCTTATTTTTACCAGCTCACATCTTTCTAACTGTATACTCAGATTTAGTGAGTTAAGCGGCAGCTGAGTCAACTTACTCTCTTATATATTTCAAGAAGATACACAGAGTCAAACATACTCACAATTGCTTCAACAATTTGTATGTTGCCCTGACTGCCTGCAGTTTGTCACATCCAAAAAAAGCACTAATCAAATTCAGGTGAAGCAAATGATGCAAGAACGTCAAAATAAGAAAGTAGAAGGCTTTGTGCTTGCATCCGGTGCTGAGTTGTTGCGGACCAGGGCATCCACGATAGAGCTCCACAGGAAAAGGGAAACATTTAGACGCCTTCCCTTTTCTACGACTAAAACAAAAATGCACATACAAACAAAATTATTCAAATCTGTATTATATTTATGCTGTTAGTCAATCTGTAAGTGAGGAAATAAAGCCAAACTGCTTGCAACATCAAACAATATTGGCGAAATTTCCCTGTAGGTGAACAAAGGATGTGTCAAAATGAAATAAAAAAAATGTGAGTTTTCAAATTTGCTGATTGATGCCACAAATGATGCAAAAACCAATTCCTGCCACAGAAAATGTTAGTAGTTTCGAAAATACACTGAATATTACCCTTGGGTCTGATACAGGCATAGTTCACGTATCACAATAAATATTTCGAAATTTTGTTATGATTGAATAATTTTCGCATGCGTGTGTGCGTAAGCTCACCTTTGTTCTCTTTTACTTCACATAAATTGTAGAGTGCTCTCCAATGCTTTTGATTTTCTGACATTTCCATTAATGGACCAATAATTTAAATGGAATTTGCTCACCTGCTAATAGCTTTATACAATTTTGATGACCTTTTCACAAAGCACCGCTGCTGAGATATATTTTGGTGGCAGAAACATTCAACAAATTGCCAACTGTACATTCAATTTTTGTTATTTCGTTTCATATTTTTTCACGCTACCACTGTTAGTCACTTTATAGTAATTTGGCTTTGAAATTTAAATTAGATTTTGTATTATATACTTTTGAATAATTTTGAAAAAGTTCTTAAATATTCCTCGAAATTCTATTTTTTCCTTAACTAATGTAGTTGAAGCTGCCACTGTTTTTTTTCATTTCTTTATAAAAATTGCAAATATTTTATTTTAAATTACGCAATTATAAAAAAAGAGTATGTGCTTATGTAGGTATGCGATTAAATCAAAAGGTGGGGATATATGGAACGCGTTCAGTATTTGGAGGTTCGTAATTCAGAATTTGAGATTTAGTTCCCAAACAAACCATAAAGCGTCATTTTTAATTATCAAGTTGGGGCATAAGTTACCTTGGCACTTGAAACTAAAGCATAAACGTTAATAGTTCGTCAATACCACCTCTCGAATATAAATTTTAAAGAAAGTATAATGTGTTAATATTATAGCTGCAATATGTCCATATAAGGTCCATGACATGCCTGCCACCTACAACAACTGGATAAAATTCTTATATCCCATCAGTTCATTTGACTTTTAGATATCAATCCAACATCCTTTTCTCCCACCTGTGTACTGAATTGAATTTGTTTCTCCCAGCTGTAAATGAAAGCAAGTCTTACTTAGAGTTTCCGTGAAATTGAAAAACATTATTACGGATTGTGCTTTTATTATTATTAAAACTTAAAATATTTATTTAAAGTACAATTTATAAAACTATTTCCATTTCCGTTCAATCCAGGGATCTAGGCTAAAATGTAGCATATTATTCGTCAATATCAAATACTGGCGCAGGTTTTCACTGGTGTGGACTCCGAAATGCCAGTTCCTGGAAGATGAGTTGATCTAAATTTCAGTTTAAAATCTTCATTAAAGATACCAGAATGAACTTACTCATCTTAACAAAAGCAGGTGTCATATATTAGCATGTCTATACTCAACAGTGGCCAGATGTCTAAGTCCAAATAGCGTTCTTTGCTATTGTGCTGAAAGATGTCAATCAGGTTGCTGCCATTATGGTATAGCTGTCATCTTTATCTCGGCTTCAGAAGAATCCTAAACATCTGATGGTTTGAGTTCATGAAAAGTTACCCTGGCCTACAATCGATTGCTTTTTCGTCTTCCTGCGTGATTTCAAAAGTGAGAAAAGATAAATGATTTTAGAGCGGATGGAATATGAAGATTTCATATCATTAATTATATAAAAATTTATTAGCAGTATTCTAGCCACAACAGGCCTATCTAAGCTTAGATGTGTTATTCTAAATCTTAAAAATTCTATGTTTATTTTTTGTATCGGCCCTTGGTCGTTTAAGAAATACTTAATGTCATTGATATGGTTACGTTTATGTGAGGTATAATTTCAGATAATTTTTGGGGTTATCAAAGATTTATTTCTTTTTTTTTTATTTTTGTGTTATAAGCGAGGGAAGTGTCTTTGCATTTTGGCATTATCACATGTGCAACATGTGCCAATGTCTGGTTAAGCTAGTACGCTTGGCATCTGCAGTTGTGTCTCTTACTACTTAGCTTGAGTTGCGTGAGGCTGAGTGGCCATCATACATTGCTATAGTTTCTGTGATATCATGCGCCAGTTTTCCGATAAGATTTTGTTTATAAGCAAGTTTTGAAGTTTTCACATATGTTTCTGTCGTCATACTGCAGTATTCATCACCTCCCTTGAGGCTTCACCAGCGAAACAGTACGCGTTCATTTCCGCTTTCGCTCTTGCTCCCATTCCGAGCACAAAGAGAACCTGCATACTTGGGCGAAGGGCATTTAAATATTTGCAATGAATTATATTTTTACTTTGTTGCTGTTGCTTTTCTTTGGGTCAAGGTTACCGCGTCCACGCAGTGTAAATGTGTGGATGTGTGTGTTGGGTTTATATATACGCTGCTGAGTTATTTCAAAGCGCGTCTACTGCCATCTTAATTTCGAAACATTTTGCCGTTTGTTATGCTCTAGATGTTTTATTGTTGCAAGCGCTGTACCGTTGACATTGATCAAAAGTGATGGCATTTTATGCCGTTCTCATTTGCTGATTTCGACGCGAGCTGGCAGCAGAGCTTTTTAGCCTTTCAATACTTTCATACTTCTTTCTGCACTGCTTGTTTTCTTCTTACCGCTCCTGGTAGTTGAAACATACATATTTCGCCTAAAGTTCTTAAACTGGATTTATGTTACATTTATCATAATTTTGTGGCAGCTAAGTTTTTCGCCTCTCTGCGACACTATCCTCAATCTATCACTTCGTGGGAGTCACAGAAAGAGTGACACCGTTCAATTGTTCTTACTATTTTCGTGTAAATAATCTTTTACTGCCACTGTGTTTTACTGTGTTTGAGATACGTGTCGTTTTGTGAGCTGCTAAAAGTGAGTTTTTCGTTTTTCACGATGTCGAAATTTGCTGAGCAAAGAATTTGCATTAAATTTTGTTTACGAATTCAATTTTCTGCTCCGGATACGTTGGGGATGGTGCAGAAAGCTTTTGGTGATGAGGCTATGTCTGAAAAAAATGTTTACAAGTGGTATAGTGAGTTCCAAGCCGGCCGTGAACGTGTCGAAGACGAAGAGCGTCCAGGGCGACCATCAACCTCAACAGACGCAGCTCACATTCAACAAATCAAAGATTTGGTATTGAAAAACCGTCGATTAACGACCAGAGACCTTGCTGGTGAAGTTGGCATATCGAAAGGCTCAGCCAATAGCATTTTGAAGGATGTTTTGGGCCTCAAACGCCTCAAATCTCGACTGTTACCGAAAACATTGAATTTTTTGGAAAAAAAATCGTCGCGTTGAAATGTGAGAAACGACCACCAGGGTTTCACGAAATGCATTATAACTAGTGAAGAGACTTGGATCTATGCTTACGACCCCGAAACAATCGATCAATTGAGCGAATATCGTGCCAAAAGAGAGCCGAGAACAAAAAAATCGCGCCAAAGTCGCTCAAAAATCAAGGTCATGTTGACTGTTTTCTTTGATTATCGTGATTGATTTGGAAAAATAAATAAAGAATTTTCAAAATAAATACAATGTCCCCTTATTTTTTGGGCACAGTAGTACTTGTATGTATAGGTCAAGATCGTGTCTGATCCAAATTTACGTAGAAAGCGTTTGATCGAAGAAAATGGTGAGGTGATGGGACGCGTAGGCCCATTCATGAAACAAATGTATATGAAGCGATTATTTGTAACCAATTGCTTCTATCAACCTGATATCCATCTTCTTGTTGAGCAGGTACAGGTGTGGTGAGTTGTGTTGGTATTATGTTGTGCAATCGTTGGCTGCAGTGTAGCAGTGTTTTGTGAGCCTGCGCCAGTTTTCCTGGGTAAATTGGGTGGAGACTTAACTCATTTAACTTCATCCTGAATGGGCATTTGAGAAGTAAAGTTCTTTCTCTACGAGAAAAACCAAACCCTATAAGTCACTCATTATTCCCGTCATCCCGTTCAAAGCGTAGTACTTTACACAGCGATGGTTGCGATTGTATGGTGTTAACTGTACAACTGTCATTTCTGGACGAACCTGCGTTGAAATTGGTTGCATTTTTTATGATCATGAATCGCTCTCTTCATGCATTGTTTTTGCATTTTGCGATTTCATGAAAATAAAGCTGCTGACCTGGGAAAATTGTGCCTCAATCTAGCGCAACTATGGCAGTAATGGCCCAACGATGCATTTATAGTAGGCCAAATAAAATCGAAATTTATTCAGGGTCAATTATGAGGGGATGAAAAATTATTATATTGCTTTTGGACAACATGCTGATTTAACGAACTAAATAATAATTTCACTGTTGTCGGTTCACAGGCTCCTTGGCAGCTAATTTGCTCGTGCATCGCAAGCGGAATCGCTGATTACACATCTCTAAGTTTCGCTTTCTTTGCATGAATCGCTTGTGGTCGCTGAAGAATTTCTAAATTTCAATGTAATTCTTCGTCTGCGGCTGGCTGTGTCGGCGAAATGAAATTGGTTTCGATTGTAATCACCGCAGCTTTAGAACTATTTCAACGAACGGCTTCGTGAAAAGTGCGTTGACTATGTACTTCTATTAGCTCCTACTGCAGGTTGGTTTGTAAAGTAAATGCTTCTCGCTGAACTGATAACGCCTGATTGCTGCTTGAAGTTCCAATTGAGCCCCATGAAAAGGTGCATTGCTGCCGTCCGAACAAATCGAGAAATTTTCCGTCGAATTTTAAGGTTTCAAGTGAATAGTGCTGCTAGTGCAAGATTGAAAGGAGAAGTTGTACATTTTGCCTTGAATTGAATTGAAAAGGAGAGGGTGAATGCGGTAACTCCGAAATAGATATTACATAATTAACTTTAATTAGAAAAAGATGTGGAAGCGCATACGTAGTACAGTGCGAAAGTAATGCAGCTTTTCAAATGCAAAAACTTTGAGTTAATTTTGGACACTTAAAAATCTTTTGGATGCATGTACATATTTTATACAGCTATGTACTTATAGCTATCGTTAATACCTGTATTTATACTTTATATATTAAATGAGACTTTGATTGTCTTAAAATGTTTAAAACGTTTTTAATGTAAGTTTTTTAACATAATTTTTTGCCTGTGAACGGTGTGTGTCTATGCCTTCGCTGCCCTATAAAAGTATTATATTACCCCATGTTTCATTATATTAAATGCAACTACTCGCTTTTTTAATATCATACTGCTTGTTAACAACAAAATGCCATTTAAGATACAAGGAATTGTTACCCACATGAGGTCATAACGGTAAATAACGTTCAACTCAACCTTGCTCGGCAGCTCTCCCAAGAGAACGTATAAATTGCTTTGGCGGGTACCCGACTCTACTAACTCACCCCCACGACTACTTAAAAATGCTCATACGTGTATGTATGTATGTATCAGAGTAAACGTAAAAATGTGTTAATTTTTTACTGAATCGCAAACGACGTGTGCCTCTGCTTACCCCACAGAGTGGCGAAAAAAAGTGCGAGTGTATTTATTTGAAATGAAAAATCGGCAAATTCATGGATTTAGCCAAGTGGGAAATACTCACTAAAAGGTGTCATGGCAGCACACACATTTGTTATTCTTAATTCAGTATTGCAACAAGGTTATCCGCCCAATGGAGTTATTTGACCTCCGGCGCTTAAAAGCCATATGAAAAAGTCAGTGAAAGGCAAATGAAATATTCAGCAATATTCAGCTGTCATGTATTAAGAGAAGTGTGCAAACACAGCTGGAAAAAGGGGATATCAGGGTAAAAAGTTGTTAATATCTGAGTAAGTGAAACCCATTTAAGCTAGTTCACCTGGTATCGCTTTCTTGCCAAGTAAGTGGGTGCAATATTCCAGGAAAACTTCGAAATGGAAAACATCAAAGCCCAACAAGTCGAAATTGCATTGAAATTTGCCAGAAAGATATTTTCGTCTAAATATTACTTTTTCAAATTTCTCTGTAAATGAAAAATCTCTTAAACGGCTCTACGATTTTTTTGGTATTCAAAGTTCCCCTTGAGGGCATCTCTCGGATTTCTCATCGTTTACAAACCTGGAGAACTATAACAGACTTCCATGGTTCATTTAGTGTTGGATATTTCGCTATCTCTCTTATTGTTCGAGAATTGAAGGGTTTCACTGGGTAGATTTTCATTCATACCCATCAGACAAGGAATGGAGAAAGACATCTAATTTAATTAAATTGCAATGAAAAGTAAATACTTAAGGAATCGGGGATATTTTCCAGTCAAATTGATTGGAGTAAAACTTTTTTACTTGCCTATTCGATATATGAAATTTTTACAACAAGAATCATACCCACATGAATACTAAGATTTTCTAATTTATAGTACACATGAACGTCCCAGTTTGACTGGACCGCCTACGGTTTCGCTTCCGTTTTTCGCCAAGAAAAGTTTCTACGTGAAATATTGAAATTATTTGCGCTGGAAATAATGCTGATGCCAAAATATAAATTGGCAACTGTGGCTAGAAGCTGTGCGAGAGGCAATCACAACAAATCGCAATCAACTTAAGCAACTTTGGCTTTAACCGCATTTGTCACGCGTTTGAAAGGAACAACCAAAATCAAACATTTATGCCAAGTTTACGTACTGCGTGGGGTTTCCCGTATGCCTTTGTACGTCAGCTCCTACCGTGGCGGCGCCAATGCATATTTCTAACTCAAAGAGAGCTTATCAAAGTTGCATACGAAAATTAACGAGCTTGCAGCCAATACTTGCAACTACGAACAAATTATTTCAGCGCTCCTCTCCACGATTTCAAGCGTTAAATTGCGATTGACTTGTGTATTTACTCGCCATAGTTCGCGCTGTCGACTCACCACCAAACGCCAACATTTATCAATCTCCCTGCCGCCGCAGAACCGCCGCTTGGAATTGGGAAGGCTTTTAGTGGCATAATAAATCTAGAATTGGTGAAATAAATAGGCAACATCGTAGATTTCCAGCCGAAAAACATAGATATATGCCCATATGACTATTTGCAAATGCGCATCGTCACTTACTCAAAGCCACTCTTAGCAGCCGCGAAACAATCAAAAACTTTAAGGGCGCCACTGCAACGCCAACTTTAGGGCAGGCAATGCCTGAAAGAGGTATATTTATGTGTGATGCGGATTTACTTCGAAGGAAAAGTTTTATTTATTGTACGTTCAAAAGTAAAAAAATCTCTGTAAGTCAAGACATTAGAAGAATTCGGTGTGCAATGGTTTTCCTGCAACTACTTCCCGCTTTTGAGGAGAGAAATGCACTTTAGTTGGTTAAAAGTAGTTTTTAGGATAGAGCGAATTGAGAAAACAGGACAATATCTATGATTACCACATATGTAAGAAAAGATTTTCAAAGAATTAATTATATTTTTACTTTCCATTGTATCCTCTAAATTGGAGTGAAGCCTTCACATAATTTTAAAACAATAAATCCTGTGTCAACTGCTCATAATGATGACACAGTAATAACGGTAATTAAACAATCGCGACTGGGAAAAAAGGGAAACAGCTTGAAAAAGAGAAGCTACAGAAGAGGCAAATGAGCGAATTAATGACTGCAGCGAGCAAATTAAAAAGCCATTAAATTAATTCCACCAAATTACATCGATGAAATGGTTCGCGGCTTGTAAACTCATTTGTGGGTCCATTATTGGCTATTGTTTGTGCCTTAATTGCTTTTGTCACTTTGTTGCTAACTAAACGAGTAAGTTACAGTGAATACATTTTCCGCTAAATTGTGTATGATCTTACCTGAAAGCCATCATATGTCCAAGAGCCGAACTTCATTTCACAGCGCTGATCATCGAATGGGAACCACGTGATGTCAAATTTGCAGGTGAACTTAAAAATGCAATGCCGGGTGGCACGCACAGACACGAGCCGTTATTTCTGACCACAACATTGGCGGCGTGGGTGCCGTCGAAACCGTCATCGGCGCTGTGGAAAAGGAAAGTCAAGTTAATTCATATTTGCTAAGTGAACTACTGTTTTCAATTATAAAATTTATTAAGCCGCTTAGTCATATGACTTAAGACTTAGTCTTAAATCTTTGTGAAGGCAAAGGCTTTTGAAAAACATTTTTATTTCAATTTACGGAGGCTGGTTGGTAACATTTGGGCCCTTAATGTACTTCACAATAACACGTAGTTTGAGGAAAGTTTGAGCTCCCCTTGAAAAAGCTGGAAGTTCGGTTACGTTTGAAATTATATAACATACATAGATCTTACTCTAAAAATTCTCGAAAGTCACTATAATATTCGTTCAAAAGACACTCAGAGACTGAAAAGGGCGAACAAGTGTTCACTCTGAGTCACGTCTCGAGTTGTGGGTGAATGAATGAAGTGAAATAAAATGCAATGAAATAAAATAAAGCAGAAATAATAACAACAATATCAAACAGCCATAAAAGCAACTATCGAGTCCTGCAACAGTCATAAGAACACTACCCGTATGTGTACCCTCGTAACAAAGAATAAACGAAAACAGACAAAAAGTTCAAGAAAGCAAAAAAATTGGTTGGAAACTAAACTTGTGAAATAATGTTCACTACATTCAAAAGCTCATATGCACATATGTAAGCGTGGGTGTAAACCATGAGAGACTATGTACGAAGTGTGGAATGTGTGGCAGAGACGGAAGAAGGTAATAACAACGGGAAGTTCATTTAGTGCGACCGACGAAAGTCAGCACGTGAGTGACATGCGGAAAAGTAAGTAAGTGAAAAATAAGAATAATTAATGCGCGTGTATGTATGGGTGAACACAATGCATCTCGGGGATATATGTGCAAGAAAGTCAAGGTTTGCAAAACTGAACAGAAAACAACCGGGAGGCAGAAAGGTTGTAAATTGTTGCAGAAATAAAAATTGCGCCAAAAGTTGATGGCGGTAATCTGCTGGAATGAGAGAGAGAGGGAGAGGGCGCCGCGTACAAATTGCCTTTATTTGACAAGGCTCTGAATTCCACCATCTATACAGAGTGAATTTTTATTAGGTATGCTTTTTCATAAATGGATAAATGGTGAAATAATAAATAATTATATTTTGATTGTTATTACTTCATAACTCCTTAACACAAGTCATTTCTCGGCTCATACAAATATTTATTTTTTGAAGACACAATTATGCTATATTTATGGCAGATGTGGTTAAAGCACAATGAGAATGTGTGGCGCCTATATTACTTTTCGAAGCTCTACAATGCTGATATTGACTTGACTGTGGAAACATTGATGATTTATGTGTTGAATCGGCGATGCCAATGTCCTATAGTCATGCCAACGCAAAGTGGGCAAGGGGAAAGAGAAAAGCGCAATAAAATGTGTCTCGGAGAGGTAATCGAAAACGAGGCATATACATACAAGGAGAAGTATTTAAACCTGTACCCAGTAGGAAATATATCACATATTAATTCATTCGTACTCTAAAATATTGCTAAGTAGTATAATATTTCAAGATTAGTTCTACTCACTTTGTCCGATTTATAAGGAGTATTTCGTTTTTCTGAAGCGAGAAAACTATAATAACAAAAAAAAAAAAAAAAGAAGAAAAGAAGGGTTAAATGAAAAAATATGGGCATGTGGTACTTCGTATTGCGCGTGGGTGTGTGGTGTGTGCGTAACGGATTATAGCAACTTTGCTTCTGCGAGTGCAGTACTGATTTAGCACATGCTCACACTTTTTGCTTCGCTTTGAATGTGCGGATTAACACGACACGACTTTGTAGCCACACGTCACATACACAAGTATTTATGCGTGACCACGTATGCAGATCCTCCACACCCCTAGGAGTGTTTCCAAGCGCAAAGAGCGAAACAATAAACACAATTAATGCTGATGTTGGCTTAAAGTCTTCATTGAAATATTAATTTCGCTCGTTCTGTATTCCATTCAAGTACACATATGAAATATTATTTGTATGCAATTATTATATGTGCCTCCGTTTTGCTGCTTGTGAATATTTCAGTTGGCATCGACAATTAAAACGCCAGAAATCGTGGGTTTTTATTCGAAAATACTACGCGTGCCGCATAATTTATGAGGATGAGTACTACTGCGTTTCAGGTTGACTTTATCGATTCAAATTTTTAACGTTTTAATGATGAAATGCAGAAAAGGCTACTACAAAAGTTCTGCTATATAAATTCCATGACTATATTATTTTCCGATCGATATATGTATCTTATATATAAAAATGAATCGCAAAATGTGTTGGTAAGCGCATAACTCAAAAACGCCTGGACCAATTTTGCTAATTCTTTTTTTAAAATATTCGTTGAGGCTCAAGGATGGTTTTTACAGCAAGAAGAATTCGAATAATAGAAGGAAAACTCCTAAAAACAGTCCATTTCCTTTTCCCATACAAACGAATGAATATTTGTTTATTAGTAACGCTAAGGGAACGACTGAACCAATCTTGATGAAATTTTCAGAGAATGTTCCCTGTGGATCGAGGAAGGTTTGGAAATAAAAAAACCTCTACGCTTCTCATGAGGAAAAGTCGGAAAATTGGACAATTCCAAAAAGTTAATTTTTTCCATACATTTTTTTTTTTTTAATTTTTTTGTTTTGTTTTTCAATTATTCAAATCGTTCAAATTTGTCGTTTGCTTCAAAAATTTTTAAAAACTATTCAGTGAAAATGTTATGTTGTTGCACACAAAGTGATCAAGTGCAGAGTGAAATTTGTTACGATGCCACGAAGAGGTCGCGCTAATATGTATTAACATACATTAGCAGCCCAAGGCACATGACCGAGTACTCCCAGGATACGATGACATACGTGCGGTATTATTAATCGCGGTCTATCAGAAAGCGATCGTCACGATGTCCCAACAAGACTTTTCAAGCAACAGCTTCGATGGACTGATGGATGGTCTGACTATAAATGCACTCAACAGTATCCACGTGCTTTTCTTTCGGAAACACAAACTAGAAATAATGGATATCCACTCTATCGGCGTCGCTCACCAGACGACAAATGCAGAGCATTCAGCATTCAATTTAGAATAGTGAATATCGAAGTTGACAACACATGGATCGTACTATGTATATTCAGCATTACAGTCTAATTCACCAACCAGTAGATTGACATCCAGGTGTGTTCTCAACTGAATTAGGATGAATTTACACAATCCACCCTAAAAACAACGATTGTTTCTATCTTCTGTTTCTATTTATTAAAGTAAGGTACGGTGTGTACAAGTTTTGGAGAAGTAAGGCAGCAATTACAATTGCTGGAACATGTCAATCACTGGAATGAAAATGGAGTTCGCACACTTTTCGCGAATCATAATCATTTCGACATATCAGCCTTCAAATCCGCGTCAATTATGGGATACGAACAAAAATGACATTGCCGAAGACATTTTACATCGTCTTCACAAAAAATTGGAAATGGGCCAGTCCCGGTTGATACTTCCGGTGTTTCGATATCAATTCCATCCGCCGTTTATCAATGCACGTAAGATGAACTCATCACGAATGTTCGCCAAATTACCGTGGCCAAATTATCGTAACTACGATTCCTTAAGTGCACGCGCAATGTTAGCTACCAAAAACGCCAATGTTGTTGACTTAAACTGGAAGATTCAAAGTTAAATTCCAGGAGACTTGCACTCATACAAATCGATCGATCGTCTTAACAATAAAGACGATGCCGTGAATTATGCAGAGGAATTTCTAAATTCTTTGGAGAGGCTTGGTTTGCCACCACATCATTTGCGTCACAAAGTTAGATTTTTCGTTATTATATTTCGCAATCTTCATACGCTGAACCCTGTGTAATGGAATGGTAATGCTTGATTCTATGAACTCCTTTGAGTTCTAACGATTTGCCAATTCAGTTCAAACGTATTCCGTTTCCAGTGAAAATTGCATTTCAGATAACAATCAACAGGACACAAGAATAGTCGCAAAGTGTGTAGCATAAATTTGGAAATGCTAGATGTACGTGGCAAGCTCACGAGTTGGAAAACCATATTTTCTGTACATCGAAAAAAAATGAAATGATAAATTTAACTTTCTTTTCATTTCAAAACACATAATTTCACGGAGGACAACGGCTGCGGGGTCAGCTAGTTTCTAAATAATATCTTCAAATTAGTTTCCTTTCTCATCAACTTTTAAATTATTTGGTAATCAAAATAGTAATTTCAAATTTTGTCAATAGATGTCGTTGCAGTCGTATATCTGCAGTGCCACCAATTACATAATGTCATACCGTACAAGTATAGTGCTGGAAAGGTGAGATTTTAAGCTTTATTTAACAAAAATAAATTAATTTTGGAGAAGTTGAAAAAAAGAAATTTGCTATATTTTTGTATAAAAAAAGTATACTACGCAAGCCACCAATGAAATTTGTGAAGTTTACCAATGAAATTCGTGTAGCACAAAAATGATTCATTCGCTCCCGCTTTGGAAATTTCGATGCTCCTTGCTCTGGTCGACCAATCGTCGAAAAAGTCGATGAAATACTGAAAAATATTAGCCAGGTCTATCACATAAGCGGCCATGACGTCGCTAAGGAACCTTACATTCATCATCAAACGATTTTAAACCATTTAAAAACGCTGGTCACAAAAAAAAGTTTGATGATTTGGCAAAAGCTGGGAGAGCTTGGCTAGGAAGTTCTGATGCATCCACCATATAGCCCTGACCTTGCCCCGTAGGACCATCATTTGTTTCGGTCCATGCAGAATGCCCTTAATGGAGTAAAGTTAGTTTAAAGAGAAGCCTGTGAAAATTATGTGCAGCATATTTTTGCCGAGAAACCAGAAAAGTTTTACACTGATGGAATTATGTCTCTAGCGGAAAAATGGCAAACAGTGGTCGGCAAAAACAGTACATATTTGGATCATTAAAGTTCATTATAAATATAAAAAAAATTGAAGTTTGATTATAAATACGACTACTCAATATATCATATAGCTGCCATACAAGCTGAATCTTCGATCAGAATCACGGGCTTATATGGACATTTTTTTCTTCGTTGAGATATCTTTAAGAAATTTGGCATGGATTATTGTCTAAGGCAATGATATAATTTTCGAAGAAATTGTGCAGATCAAGTCTCTCTAGCTTATACTATATATCTGATCCATGTATGGAAATATGTAACATTTTATTCCTCATTATATTCCTCAAATCAAACTGAATCATTAAAATCAAGTCCCTATGTATAAGAAAAATCTGTTTATTATATAAGGAAACAATATAATATCTGATTGAAATGAGATCGGAACAAAATATCATACAGATTTTTTTTATTTGTGAATGCTGTTCTAGCTTAGGTGCAACCGTAACGATGTTCTTTCTGCTTTTTTTGCCTGCCTAGCGCTAATAGTAAAAAAATCCACAGCCACGAGCAGATGAAGCAAATAAACCACAGATTATACACACATATGAAGTTGCAATGGTGAGCTTAGAGCCAAACTAAACAATGAAAAGAAGAAAATTACTGTAGTGACCTGCATTAAATGCTCAGGGACTTTAACGTGCCTGCAGGAATAAATAAAATAAGCTTTTGAATGGAATGCCACAAACAGCATTAGTGAGGGCAACAACTACAAACGCAAGCAGAAGCTTTTTTATTTTATTTTCATTGTCTGCGGTCAGGACGAGAAGATAATGTAGGTTTGCTAGAGCATGTGTTAGCATGTGTAGAATTCTATGTTTATATGTATATGTGAATTTTTTTTCGAAAAATATGGTTTTTTTTTGTTTTCTTTTATCCAAAATAAAAAAGTTTTTTCATTACCTGCTTGTTGTTGTAAACACAGGAAATAGTTTACTCACCTGTTGTACATGAGCACATCCGGTTTCCAAAGTCTGTGCGGAGGAATGCGGAGATCCCGTACACCGCCATACTCGCTTGAGTTCCAGCGCAGGTTCATATCATTCCATTCCTAAGCAGTAAAACAGAAACATAGATAAAATATTATTCATAATTGTTTTCAAAGAAAATGTGAGATTGTTTCAGATTAGTAATCCAATCGAGTTTTCAAATAAATAGAAACATTTTAAAGACTATAACGGCGACTTGTGGGTAAACCTTATGTTAAAAACTATCATTTAATAGATTTTATTATGTTAGGCCAATTATTATTTGTTTTACCGTTACTCGTTGTAAACAATTCTGTATAATGTGATAGTTTAAAAGTAATCATATAGTCAATGCTTTTTACCACCGCCACAGTGCTTCTCCATGGATTACACAGCAAATTCGCTTCTAATTACAACAACAATCGATCGCTTTTATTTAAGATCCGTTAATGCCGGCCTAATTTCGGCAAACCGTTATTAATGTTATTGTTTGCTGCGCTAAAATGCAATTTCCTAAGTACATGTGTTGCCAGAAGTAATCATAGAGCATTTGGCGCAACCGCCAAATCATAAGTGGTATGCAAAGCGGACAAATTGCTTGAACGAACTTATGGAAAATGGGAGCGCTTATATAAACAGTCACTTTCAGTCGCTTTTAGCCACTAATTTAGATTTCAGCGAATGTATAGTAATAACATGTGAGCGGGTTCGACGAAGGCACTAATGCCATAGGAGTGATGCAGAGGAAAGCCTAAAATGGAAACTTGGTCGAGCAATAAGTAGATGGCGACCGGCGCTGCATTAGAGATGTGATTATTTTGTGTTGTATTTTCTTAATTTGAAGAGCCTGCCAGTTCTTGTTTATTTGGATCTAATTTTTTTGTGTTCAAATGGAAAGGCCGCAAACAAATGAAGGGGAGGCAAGTGATTGTGCAGATATGCTGCTCTTCACCAGTGGGCAATCTGTGACAAATATGTGCATATTTCTATTAGTAGAAACGGAAAAAGAGGTTTCCAATTTCCGCAAAAAGCAATTTTGGCAAAGCAAACGAATATAAAGACTCGCCAATATGCTTGAACAAATAACCAGCGCTAGAACAATAGTCGAAAGAGACAAATTACAAGGAGGCAGTGCTGCAAGCTGAGTGATGGCAGGCATTTCATCGTGAGTTGTGGCAAAGGAGTAGCGGATGGTGACCGCAACAGAGAAGCGTGACTTAAAAATTATTACAAATGGAACCGGCACATTGGAGATGGTCTGCAAGGCAGAGGAAATTTCTAAAATTTCACAAACGAGCGGCATCAGCCACTGCGCCCAATTCATACTTTTTGAACACAAAACGAACAAGGCGATTTGCAGATTGCACAATATACAAGCAGGTATTTGAAAAGCTTTTTGGCACATGTGCCACATTTCGTTTAGCTTGTGTGCAATTTACACGCCATAATTCATAAATGAGTGATCGGTAATTGTGGAAATGTGAAGAAATGAGAACAAAATTACTGCCATTATTGTTGTTGTTATTGTGGGAATAATGAGGTAACTGGTTTCTAAGTGCGAATAGCTAAGTAAGTTGCACAAATAAACTTACATTAATCATTAATGAACAGTTGCAATTATAAGCATGCATAAGTGACAAGCAATTAAAGTCACTCATACGCACCGTCACACTCTACCCATACTCTGCAAATTAAAAATGTGTCTTTTTTTTTAGGAGGATGGAGATTTAAAAGAACATAAATCTTGTTGCTAAGCGCCTGCTTGAGGGTGTGAGTGCATTAAATCCAACTTCATCATCAAATTTCGCTAAAAGCCGCTCAGCCGTTTAAGTGAATTGCAGATTTGTAGCTAAAATGTGATTGAAATTGTTTGAGTGTTTCTCCATTCGCTTCCTTGTATTGTCTTTTTCTTTTTTTTGGATTTGGATTGTCATTCTTCGTCATATCAAGGCTTACCAGGCGACAAAAGAACTGAAGATTTGGACGCAAACGTCAGTTATTTCTTTTCTTCTTCTTTTTTTTTTAATTTTTTTTTTTCGAGCTTTGTTTCAAGTATCTGGCTATCAGCTTACTTTCCCTCCAGCGTTTTGACGTTTTTATTCTTTCTTTATAGAATAATATTAATTTGGATATGTCTAAACATTTTCATTGTATATTAGTTGTACAGGTTTTCTTAGTCTGGATCCACTTTTTAATCCATATTCTTATCTTTCATTCTCCTTGTTTATTACTACGACTTCTTTGATAAAATTTCCCCGGAGCAAAGGAATAGATTTGATCTGTAATTTTACAGTTTTCTCCTGATTTCGAATCACTAGTTTGGAAATTAATAGGTTTATTAAGTTCTCCCTTTTTTTTAATCAAAATGTAATTTTATGGTAAGGAAATGGCTGCAAAAGGATCTCTTGAAGTATTGCCTATAACTAGTCGGAACTTTTTCTAATCTGAATGGCAAATTTCAAATACCACTACAACTCTACCACTCCGATGGGTGTGGCATCGTCCATTTTTAGGTGACATTTCGGGACCCGCCTTATAGTTTTCAACCTATGTGACAGAGTGAAAATGTTTTAAGCAAAACCTATTGCATTACGTACTGATGGCAGATTTCTCACCAGCACAAATCTAAACCAATATGAGAGTTTCGACTGGTCATATGCTTTCAGCAATCAGTTTAGTTAGACAAAAGAAAAGCAATAAATTTAGTGCACAAAATCATCAAGTCACGCACTAAGAAAGGAATGAACAGAATGTGTAGTATCATAACGCAGTCTGCAGTAAATCGAATTTTCTTATTCAAAGTTGCTTCTTACAAATATATTTTCTTATTTCTTCTACCACTTGAACATAAATTATGTTTATTTGCTGTCTCTGCGCAAGTGTGTCCGTAATAGATGTTGACATTACTCCCTGGACAGACGATTTGCCGTTGCTGAAGATTAATGCGTCTCTAATCGAACTATTTGACGCTCGGACATGTCCAGATTTGAATAAATTTGTATTCCGACCAGCAGTTTGCTTATTTTGCTGTGTTTTATTTATGTAATGTTTCGTTATTTATTTGCTATTTTCGGCTTTTATTCATTTGCTTTTGATTCGGTTTAGTTTTGTCTGACGAGTGTGAATGTGTGTTGTGATATTTGTTATTGTAGGTTGTGAGTAATATAATATTTGTTAGTGTAGGTATATTTATTGCATTTGCTGCTGTTGTGATTCCCAACTTACCAATTTGAGCCAAATATTTGTTATGAGCAATTGATTCTTCTCATCCTGCAAAGAGAGAGAGGACAAACAAAGTATTCGTTAGGTTTGAGGGTAAGCATTTGTCGATGATGTTTACAAATATACGATAATATTTTCTTTAATATTTTTGTCTTAAGTTATAAAAAAATAGGTATTGATTGTTTTTTGGAGACATTGGATGAGTCTTAAGTAAAGAGCAGTCAAATGTTTATGTAATATGCAGAGCAGGAATTATATGTATTAATCAAATTCTCGTAAAGCTACTCGGTGCTTTCATTATTAAAACTAACGTTAAAATAAGGAAATCATCGAGTTCGACCATCATGTAAGCACTACTTTGAATGCCCAGGAGCTACAGATTGCAACTATTTTAACAAGTTAAAGCAAAAAAAAAAACTCGTGGATCGAATTTCCATTTGCGATTTGTTGTCATTTTTGAAGACGATGGTTGATGAAATGTTGGTTACTTAAAATAAAGTTAAGCGAAGGTGTTCAGTGGCATTGGCCAAGAATCTTCTACTCTCAGAATATCGTAATTTGGCAGTACAGATCCTACAATTGAACTGCCTGAGGGCCATAATCGTTCAGGTTCGGCCAATAAGAGAGGTAGTGTTTTCCATCCGGATAAATTACAACATTCTTCATTATACCAAATAAAAACTTCACTTTAATGGATGTATTTTTATTTAATCTAATACTATACACATATTAGTAAACAATATTTTTTTTTAATTTTTGCAACATACCACTGACTGGCACGCACAAATTTAATACTTCCACGTAATTGTTAGTTTTTTCTACCAAAGCTTGCTGATTATCTATTTAATTAATCTTCAGTAAATTAAATTCCATGCTACTGAGACATTCATAAAAAACTTTATAACACAGTTTTTATTTAAAGGGTGATCCACTTCGAATACTTTTTTTTAAGAAAAAACACAGAAATCTAATCGACACTGTTTATTATCATTCCA
Source organism: Bactrocera correcta (assembly GCA_027475135.1). Lineage (NCBI taxonomy): Eukaryota > Metazoa > Arthropoda > Insecta > Diptera > Tephritidae > Bactrocera > Bactrocera correcta. The sequence continues at coordinate 40,201,760 of CM050323.1, forward strand.
AAGAACATTTGTTGTCATTATTTTTTGAAGATTACATCTTTAAAATGTGCCGCGATTGAGTCTCAGATGGTCCATCCGTTGAGTCCGATTTTTGGTGACTCGATCAAGCAGTGCGACTGGTAACTAGCGAATTAGAGGCGTGATATTTTTCTAAGCTCCTGAGTCGAAGCGGGATTGTCCGCATAGACTTTAGACTTTACATTTCCTCACGAGGAAAAGACTAACAGTGTGATAACACATGATCTTGGTGTCCCATCGACCGTCCCACAACGTGATTTTATCTGCTCACCAAAGTTCTCTCTCAATAAATCCATTGATTGAAGCGATGTGTGATAGTCAGGCGCCGTCTTGTTAGAACCAAATATTGCCGGGATCACGAGCTTCAATTTCAGGCACCAAATAGTCGGTTATTATGGCGCGATAATGGTCGCCAATGACTATTACGTTCACACCGGCATCGTTTTTGAAGAAATATAAACAAATGATTCCACCGTCCTACAAACTACACCAAACCGTTATTTTTTCTGGTTGAAACATCAGCATTGGAAACTCTTCAGGTTGCTCTTCATCCCAAATGCGGCAATTTTGCTTGAGATAGGCCTCATCGCTGAACAAAATGTGGTTCAAAAACGTCGTATCTTCTTAGAATTTTTCAAGAGCACATATAGCGAAGATATGTCGCTTGGGAAGGTCGAGCGGCTTCAGCTCTTCTGTATTTTGTATGCTTTCAATTTAAGATCTCGATGTAAATGCACCAAATCCTTCCATACGTCAGTCCGAGATGCTATGAACGGCGCCGTATCGACTCTCCACGGTCTGCATTTACACATTCAGCTTGGGCTACTATATTTTCTTTATTGCGTGCTGGACAAGGTTTATTCGGTCGAATATTGTTTAATAATGAATGTTGTGTCTCATGATTGGTGATGGTGTTACGAATACTACACTCAGTATGCCGATTTTATTGACTATATATTGAGCAAAGTGCGCGAAACAAATTCTTTACAGTATGAGAATTTATAAAATAAAGTTGAACGATTTTTGAACGTTGTTGACGCATAAGTCTCTCCATGATAAAATGCTATGCAATACTGAACAAAGCATGACATAACAGCTTGACACGACTCACGCGTGATCTGTCAAAAAAAGACTATTTATAAAAGTAGCTCTGCTTGGATCACCCCTTATTTCTAACTTCATTGGCCGCACCAAAACCAGCGCAACATTCTAAATGGTTTTTTGTGTAGATAATTATTCACATTTATAATTTGATTCGAAAATAATTATTTGTCCTTTAAAGTTAATGTGTGTGTAAGTGGCTTTTTTTGTGTTGGTTTTTGAAAACAAATTTCATTTGCTGTGGAACAAATAAAAAAATATGGTAGGAAAACAAAAAATCATAGAGAAATAGAAAGTAATGTAAATGGCATACAAAGATCGGAAATGTTTATGGCAAAAATTTGGGGAGCGAATTTTCATATGACAGCTTTTAAAGTGGAAATTCATGCAAACATTTTTATAAAATTTCAAATTATAGAGAGCACCTCCAAAAACCTGAACCACAAAATGACTGTGCAATTAGGCCGTAAATTAAGGACGACTTAAATGCTGAAGGGCACGAGATCACACGTATACATACACTTTCATACGTTCTTACGGAATTTACATCCCACAATATAGCAATCCTCGGACTGTGTGGCTAATTAGGGTTGCCACAATAATTTTCGCAAATAACCGGAAAATTTTGTCCGAAATTGTTTGTGCGCTTTTTGATTTGCTCGCAACAGAGTTGGCTCCCGTTGTTGCTGTTGCATAAGCTCAGCGAATAATTACGGCACAAAAATCGTTGGCGTCAACAAAATTCGTTGCTGCAAAATGTTTGCAAATTGCCGCTTGTTGGCGTGCTGTAAATAAATAAATGCCAATAACAACAACATGCTCGTTTGCTTTGGTGTTGACAATGTTTTTACAAAACAGCAAAGCTGCGCCTGCTTTGGGAATTCGCTCAGTTTCTGCTGCAGTTTGAGCCATTTAACGGAATCAGATTCGCATATTTTTATATATTTTCTCGTTTCACTAATTTCACACCTGTTTAATTCCATTTGTCGATTTAGCTTTCGTGTGCTGGCGGTGAATTTCGGTATAAATTTATGTAATTGTTTTTTTTGGCCCTTCAAAAGTGTCAAAATGAAAATTTAATTATTTAATTACTTTAATCATATCACAGCCATAAATATGATTTCAATTGGAAATTAATTTGAATTTATAATTACGTAATTAATCACTGTTAAGCGACAAATGTGTATGTGGTTGGACGTTGATACATCTTCATACGAAATATAATATCCAATTCTTTGTATTCTCGAGATTCTAAATTTTGAATGAAAAGCGCGGATTGCTGAAGACAAATTTGTTGAAATAGCATTCAGCAGCGACGGCTACTTTCAGAGGTTATATGAGAACTAATTGTTGGAGACTGCAGTTGTTGTTTCAAGAGCTATGTGGGTACAGAAACAACGGACCGTCTGTGTAAGCTGAGAGGAAAATCCGCCATTACATGTCGACGTGTGTTGTGGCAACGAATTTCATTTGCAACGCTACAACAAAAACAAATGTGCCTTGACTTCATGAAGATGAGCAAAATGATAAAAAAATTCTGAGCGAATAATTTAAATGCAAATATGCGAAAATGAAAAAGAGCGGTGGTCTCATGCAAGCAAAGTATTCGGGCGGATATTTCATTCTGGTATGCTCACCGAGTTTTGGAAAAAATTTAAAATTCATTTATCCAAACCACTCGAGTTGCCTTGAAGCACTGGCGAATTCTGGTCGTATTTAAGATTAGTTCAGGTCAAAATATTTTGTGAAGCAACGAAGTAAAAGAAATGTGGGGAATTCCCTTCTCATGATACTAAGAATAATTTTGGGGTAATGTTGCAATGCTTTTGGACGTCTTACAACCGAGTTTGTTTAGGATCCTATATCTGCACTGCTGTTGTTCCTAAATTAAAAGAGTTGGTTGAGGGAAAATAAAATAAATTTTGTATGTAAATATCCTTTTGTACAGTAACTTTAGGGAACTACGTTGCATTATACTGCTTGCCTCTTCCCTATTTTTCCCTATTTTTTGTGCTTAAAGTAATCAAGTAGCAATTAGCCGAAAGGGTTTACAGTTATTTATTATCTTTATTTCGTAAATTTTATGGTCTCTGTTTTGCCTTTATTTTCGCTTAACGCAATTATGAGATTGTGGTTCCATCCTTTTTATACTCGTGCAACATGTTGCTACAGAGTAAAATAGTTTTGTTGACACAGATATGAGGTTATATCTATTATATATAAATGATCAGGATGATAAGATGAGTTGAAATCCGGCTGAGTGTGTGTGTGTCCGTCCGTCCATCCGTGCAAACTGCTACGTGAGCAAAATGAAGATATATTGATGAAACTTGGCACGTAGATGGGAATCAGCGGACCACTACCACCAAAAGGGGGCGTGGTCCCGGCCTATAATATGTTGTAATGTATATATTTCCTAGACTACTACAGCTACTGTTGTCAAATTCGGTATGAACATTTCTCTTAAAAACCTTTACCGACAGTATGAAAATGGCTGATAACGGATGATAACTGCGTTCACTCCCCATTTTACGGTATTGTTAAAAACTTCTAAAAGAGCGATAAATCAATAAATAAATGCGCCAAAGACATAAAATTGTACCTCCAAGATGGAATGAGAGAGCTCTGTACGAGCCGGTGAAAAAATTGGACGTGGCACCGTACACTTTTAGTTAAAATCTCCTATCTTAAAGCCTGTCCAACCGATTTCAACTAAATTTGGTATTTAATATTGGGTGCGGAAGGTATAGAATATTTGGACCCAAGAAGGTACTGACTACCACAAATATCGGTCAATCTGTTTGATATATATTTGAAATCCAGGGACAATCCTTTCCTAACAATGGAATGTCGGCTTTCAAACTTCGAGGTGACTTTATACCGCATATTTCGGCGAATATGTTAGTTATCTTAATACAATTGAGAGGTTTACTTCTAACAAGGTATCTTTGTGCTTTAAATCGAAAAAATCGGGCGAAAACTTGACCTAGCCGCCATATAACAAGCATATAACATCCGGATGACTTTCTTCCATTTGGGTATGATATTTGAGGTACCCTAATGCAAGCTAGGGAACATTTTTATTGGTGTGTGGTATGTAAATAGTATATGGTATTGGTAAATAGATAAAGTCAGGTCGATACAACCTCTATATTTGCTTTTATTCCGATCCTCTAGCTGACGTTTTGTACCTTACGGCATTCCCCTTGCTTTGACTCTGGCAAGTCGCAAGAGTATCACATTTTCTGCTATACCCGATCTTAGCGCTTCCTTACTTGTTTTATAATAGTTGTTGTTGTGGCGTGAAACTGCCCGGAAGTTGCATGACAAGTTTTTCAACACTTTTTTATTTGTACTCCACCGTCGGCTTGCTCATTACATTTGTTATGCAACTCAACTCATTAGGGGCGCTCAGTTGCATGAAACTAAAAACCGAGATATGACAACAAAGCAACGAATGAAATACAAGAAAAGAGGGAAAAATTTAATAAGTAGCATTTAATTCTGTTTTGAGCGTCAGCCACCACAATTCAAATGAGTATTTTATTTTGGAAAGAAATTGCTGCCGGCAAAACTCATCGCGTGGAATGCCAAGAGCAAAATCTCGCGCTAACTTTCATGCAGTTTACTAGCAAATGAGAAGTGAAAATTACAACAAAAACGCATCCTTTATAGATACTTTTTTATTATGCGCGTTTCCATGATAATTAGTTTTGTGCCGCTTCATCTTTGTTTTTGGTCAGGAGACAAGCCTACTTGCGCAGATGCTACTTATTTGACCGTTTTCCACATGAAACTTTAAAATAACTTTTTTTGCGTGCCGCAACACCATCATCAACAAAAGCAACAACTCAAATGATCGCTTAGATTGAAGCATTGGTCAGTGCAGCGGGGCGTATGCGCAACCTCCAAATGCGTTTTGCCGGTGAATTGAAAACTCCTTAACAGGTCCCACAACTGTTCGCTGGCCTGTGTGTCTGTCCGTACATCTGTTTGTTTATTCTTGCTTCTGAAAGCGACGCGTGGTGTGGCAAAACTCGCATCAATGGCGACGAAAAGGTGCAAACGTTGAACATCGAGGTTTTTATGTAGGTTAACATACACTCAATTCACATCCATACTCCCATATATAATAAATTCGCTTCGTCACTACGCGTGTGGGATCATTTCCGTTACACTGACCGTTGTGGTAGCGGAAGTGCGAGTAGATGGAACACCACCGGCTATGCAGAGCCGCGTGTCGCTTGCCTGTGGCTTTGCGTTGCAGTTGGTTTATTTTGATTTTACGGCACTCATAGCTGTTGCCATCGCCATTGGCGTTAGCGTCACTGTGGAACTTGTTATCGTTAGCGCTTCGCAGCTGGCCAGCAACAAAAACAAAGGTTGTTAAAACGATAGCAAAGCGGCTGATTGGTGGCATTCATTTGATTTTACTCGTACAAAGTGAAGCCTCTACAAGTTCTGTTGGTTGTTTTAGCAATTGCAGTGTGACCGCATATGCAAAGGTGGATGTTTGTACCTCCATTGATAACAGTTAACATTTGAAATGGTTAAGCAAGCATATAGGGTTGTCACAAACGGTTTTAAAGTCCAATCACTGAATGCAATTTAAATACACGAGAACTTCTTTTGGATACCGCTTATTTACATAAATTTAAATACAGCTTCCGAAGCGCATTAGATAAGAAGGTTTTGATGCAAATGAGATAGCTAGCGGTTGGTAAATAGTATATAAAAGTATATAAAGTTCGTTTTATGTGCTCATAGTGGGGAAATTCTACCAAAAATATTTCCATTATATCCACTGGTTAGTGAGATTGTCAGAAAATTTCCACCAAAGTGGGCATAAAAAGCCCTCAGGACAGTTTTAGTCCTTTTGTCCGTGTCTCAATTAAAAAAACTGCAGATACAACCTTTTTAAAGTTTCAAAAATTCAATTCTTTTGATAAATTTTGCTCAGTTTTCATTTTAGCCAACATTCAAGTGTAAAAGACCAGTATATGCTCATAAATAAACACATACGTCGGGTGGTATTCCTTTCTATGACTACCCAAAAAGGCTTAGCCAAAAAATACATAGTGTGAATTTGGCTTGAGCATTGTGTACACTAACACAAAGGCAAACCACAAAACAGGAAGCTGTGAAAGCGCAAAAATATAAAAGTATGCAAAACAGAATTTTCTGTATGTGAACCTCTTCGGGTGTGTGTTTTAGGATCGGAACCTTATTCCCACTATACTGGTCGGTTGACACGAAATGATATGAAAAGCATTTTTGCTTCTTATGACGCTCGGATGCCTGAAAATATGCTATGAAGGTATTTGAAACTTGGAATATGAGAAAAGAAATTTCCAAAAAAATAAGATAATTGAAGAAGCAATAACCGGGACGTAAGACCACTCACATTATTTTAAAATGACAGCACAGAAAACCAGAAAATTTCACAAACATTTACATTAACTCTTTAGTGAAAGCAAAGAGGCAGCGTTGTGTCAGCACGAAAATGAAAAAAAGATGTGTCTGTGTCTGTGTTATTATTGCTGCTCCTATTCATGATAAAATTTTGTGCCTTTACAGCTCAGCTACTGCAACTACAACCAAACTACAGAGATGCTTTGACCAGTCAGAATATTGCAAAGCTCAGTTGGATACTGAAGCCAGGTATATTTTGTATTTTTTTCATTTTAATGAAGCATGTCAGAGTTTGGCACAAAAACCGAAAAAAGCTGGTATTAATGATAATAAAAAAAAATTGCTCTAAAATAAGCTCTGGCATGTGTATGAAGAAAAAAGTTGAAATTTGTGAGAATGGAATAGGAAAAATCAGTTCCATGCCTTAAACACACAAACAACCCTCCACTATTTTTTTTATAAGCAAATATGAAATTAAATAAATTCCTAGTAAATACAGAAAACAATTAGTTATGAATTCTTGTACGTGTGTGCTGATGTTATTGCACCTACGTAAGCACGTGACGTGTAATCAAGTTTGCTGCCGTTGACAGCTGTTGACATATTATCTTCAAAAATCAGAATAATTTTCTACATTGTTGTTTTACTGTTTTTAGAATATAGTGACCGCATGTTCGAGTAATTTATTTAAAGCTTTGTAAATTCAAATTTGTAAAGAAGATTATTTAACTGTTTTACAAACGACAATCTAAGCGAAATATAATCACAGTGAACCTAAAATATAAACGATATTGTTATATCAATGATATAAACCATATTCTGCCTTGCTTCTACCTTTCCATTGCACTAAACTTTTCGTGTGGCCTTCATTAGCACGACCTTCATCCTCTGAATGTCGCCAGCAAGTTTTCTTTCAACGCCGAATGTGGCTTCAACAAATTTGTCTTCAGCAATCCTCGCTTCGCCTCACTATGTAACACGCATGTGACCACAAAGCAAACTTGAATTGATATATGAACGAACATATATCTACGAACTTAATGGCATTTGTATGCCTGTCACGTGCTGCTTTGCAGCCCAGCAGTTCACAGCGCAAAAGTCAAGAGGAAATCAGTGACTTTGAAATACTTTCATTCATTTCGTTTCTAAGTATCTTCCCTGTCCCTCTTCCTATATATTTGGCATTTACTTGTACTTTTCATCCAATCTGGATCCTCTTAGCAATATTCACGTGCCCCAGCCGCCTGGTGGACTTCAGACGCATCTTTATTAGCGTTTTACTTATTTTTTTATGATTTTACTCATACTCTGCTCTTCATTTGTGTTTACTAAGTGTATGTGTACAGTGAAACACAGAAAATTATGGCGATGCTGCGCGAATAATTTTACGGCTCTGAGAGAATTGTGAATTTTACGTAAGATGTATTAAATAAACATGCAGATGTGTATTCCATATTTGGATGCAAAATGAGAAGTTGTCAAAAATTTAGCTTTTCCCGTGGAGGTTATTTTAAAATTAAAATTCTCAGAAGACTTCTACCGCTCGTTCTAGTTATTAAAATTTTGCGATATTAATTGTAATTTATGAGGCTAGACGTACTAAGTTTATATTTGCTTGATAATGTGCTGAAAAAGTTTAGATGGATTTAACAGAATCGCATAGATGCGAGTACCGTAATCTTTGCTAAAAATCGGTCAAAAGGATATGTTGAGTACCAGCTCATTAAACTTACTTTTGGATTAATAATACTCCTTCTTTTAGTGCTCATTTAATTTAGTACCGTTAAATTCGTTTTCAGTTAAATAACACATTTTCATATTGTAATACCTTCATACATACAGATATACTTTTGCAAAATATTTGGCATTTGAGCTGGCAGCGGCATTCACTCAATAATCAACTACTCGATGTTGGGTTGAAACCGTTTCCCTCCGCTTTATTATCAATGCAGTTAAGTGGATTTTTGTGTAAATAGCTGACATATTAGCACAATTTGAATTGTCATGTGCTATTTCGATGGACTCGGAGAAAGGCTTAACCAACAGTAAGTGTAAAGACGAATCAGCATGTGTGACAATTTTTCACTTTTTAGTACAAAATGTTTGGGCAGTTATTGAATGGAAATAATGAAATTGAAAGGGCTCATTTGCTTTGCTTGTTTGTAATTCCAAATAAACATTTTGAGTGAAGTATAGTAAGAGTGGACTTTAAGTGCCTTGAAGTGAGTACTTTGAGCACGAAGTATATGAAAATGTGCAATGACTGGCAATAAAAGCATTGCGACACAAATCTGGTTTTTGTAAATAAAATCGAGACTAGCGTGCTTGGGAACATCTGCAGTAAATATCCATTAAGCAAATTGTTTGTGTACGTGACGGTGTCGATTGACAGCAAACATGGTACGTACACATACACTTTAACATCCTTCCACATACCTCACTTTTGGATTGTCATCCTGAGAGTAAGTAGGGTATACCTAGCATTCCTTCCACGGATGTGCTTGCATGTAAATATGTGTTTGTTTATCAACAAATGTGGAGTTTGCATTTGTCACTAACTTACGTTCCTTTCTTGTAGCATAATACATATCGAATATTATTGCGAGAATTTATAAAACTTAGAAGCACGTTTGTTTGCGTCCATATTTTTACAAGTATTATGCTTAATTAATAAATCGGCAGATAGTAAAAAGGCTTTAAAGTGATAGTAAATAGAAAATATAATTGGCGGCAGCCATTCTGACATCGAATGCTTATTTTATATAACATAAATAAATTACTCGAAGCAAACGGAAGACATATGCAGAGAGTAAGCTCATATTGCTCTGTGTGAGTGTTGTGAAGGATGTCCTGGCACGGAAAACTGCACGGAAAAAGGATTGGCACGTTGGTAATTAGTAATTTTTCGTTGCTTTAGGCTGTTGCACATGGTAAACATAGCAACAAATCATTTGTTGAGAAATAAACTTAATTAGTCCTTGGCAGTTTTATAAATATCTTTTTCATAAAATTATTGTTGCAATATTTTATTTCATATTTCTATCAACAATATTAAATTCTTGTACTCTTGCAACATGTTGCTACATATTATAATACTTTGGTTCATCTAACCTTGTTCTTTGTATCACCTAAAAGTAATCGAGTTAGATATAGAGTTATGTTTATATAAATGATAGTCGATTTTTGAGAAAGCTTAACAAGAGCAGGGGCGCAAAAATGGGCGATATCAGATGACAATTACGCCTACTTCCCATATTTTTTAAATTCTACTTAAATCTTCCACTTTAGAGTATGACACCTTATGATCAAAAATTGTTTAAAAACCATTAAAGCCCTTAGAGTCCGAATATTTGGACCTAGTACCTATACTTGACTTTTTACTGCAAATATCCATCAATGGGACATGTTAATAGTTCGTGGTTTAAAATAGATAAAATCGGGTCAATTCTACCCCCAAATGCCATATACTGGATATGAAAAATTATTTTCGTTTTTCTTATGTCGAATATAGATCCTCTGGATAACACTTTGAACCTTAAGATATTTTCCTGCAAGTTCTTCTTCTTTACTGGCGTAGACACCGCTTATGCGATTATAGCCGAGTCAACAACAGCGCGCCAGTCGTTTCTTCTCTTCGCTACGTGGCGCCAATTGGATATTCCAAGCGAAGCCAGGTCCCTCTCCACTTGGTCCTTCCAACGGAGTGGAGGTCTTCCTCTTCCTCTGCTTCCCGCGGCGGGTACTGCGTCGAATACTTTCAGAGCTGAAGCGTTTTCATCCATCCGGACAACATGACCTAGCCAGCGTAGCCGCTGTCTTTTAATTCGCTGAACTATGTCAATGTCGTCGTATATCTCGTACAGCTCATCGTTCCATCGAATGCGATATTCGCCGTGGCCAACGCGCAAAGGACCATAAATCTTTCGCAGAACCTTTCTCTCGAAAACTCGCAACGTCAGCTCATCGGTTGTTGTCATCGTCCAAGCCTCTGCACCATATAGCAGGACGGGAATAATGAGCGACTTATAGAGTTTGGTTTTTGTTCGTCGAGAGAGGACTTTACTTTTCAATTGCCTACTCAGTCCGAAGTAGCACCTGTTGGCAAGAGTAATCCTGCGTTGGATTTCCAGGCTGACATTGTTGGTGGTGTTAATGCTGGTTCCTAAATAGACGAAATTATCTACAACTTCAAAGTTATGACTGTCAACAGTGACGTGGGAGCCAAGTCGCGGGTGCGACGACTGTTTGTTTGATGACAGGAGATATTTCGTCTTGCCCTCGTTCACTGCCAGACCCATTTGAGTTGCTTCCTTGTTCAGTCTGGAGAAAGCAGAACTAACGGCGCGGGTGTTGAGGCCGATGATATCAATATCATCGGCATACGCCAGCAGCTGTACACTCTTGTAAAAGATTGTACCTGCTCGATTAAGTTCTGCAGCTCGAATAATTTTCTCGAGCAGCAGATTGAAAAAGTCACACGATAGGGAGTCGACTTGTCTGAAACCTCGTTTGGTATCGAACGGCTCGGAGAGGTCCTTCCCGATCCTGACGGAGCTTTTCGTGTTACTCAACGTCAGTTTACACAGCCGTATTAGTTTTGCGGGGATACCAAATTCAGACATCGCGGCATAAAGGCAGCTCCTTTTCGTGCTGTCGAAAGCAGCTTTGAAATCGACGAAGAGGTGGTGTGTGTCGATTCTTCTTTCACGGGTCTTTTCCAAGATTTGGCGCATGGTGAATATCTGGTCGGTTGTTGATTTACCAGGTCTAAAGCCACACTGATAAGGTCCAATCAGTTTGTTGACGGTGGGCTTTAATCTTTCACACAATACGCTCGACAGAACCTTATATGCGATGTTGAGGAGGCTAATCCCACGGTAGTTGGCGCAGATTGTGGGGTCTTCTTTTTTATGGATTGGGCATAGCACACTTAAATTCCAATCGTTGGACATACTTTCGTCTGACCATATTTTACAAAGAAGCTGATGCATGCACCTTATCAGCTCTTCGCCGCCGTGTTTGAATAGCTCGGCCGGCAATCCGTCGGCCCCTGCCGCTTTGTTGTTTTTCAGGCGGGCAATTGCTATTCGAACTTCATCATGGTCGGGCAATGGAACATCTGCTCCATCGTCATCGATTGGGGTATCGGGTTCGTTTTCTCCTGGTGTTGTGCGTTCACTGCCATTCAGCAGGCTGGAGGAGTGTTCCCTCCATAATTTAAGTATTCTCTGGGCATCGGTAACTAGATCACCTTTGGGGGTTCTACAAGAGTATGCTCCGGTCTTGAAACCTTCTGTAAGCCGCCGCATCTTTTCGTAGAATTTTCGAGCATTACCCCTGTCGGCCAGCTTATCAAGCTCTTCGTACTCACGCATTTCGGCCTCTTTCTTTTTCTGTCTACAAATGCGTCTCGCTTCCCTCTTCAACTCTCGGTATCTATCCCATCCCGCACGTGTTGTGGTCGATCGTAACGTTGCGAGGTAGGCAGCCTGTTTTCTCTCCGCTGCGACACGGCACTCCTCGTCGTAGCAGCTGTTCCTTTGCACTTTCCGAAAGCCAATGGTTTCGGTTGCAGCTGTACGTAAGGAGTTTGAAATGCCGTCCCACAGCTCCCTTATACCGAGTTGTTGACGAGTGCTCTCAGAGAGCAGGAGTGCAAGCCGAGTAGAAAATCGTTCGGCTGTCTGTTGTGATTGCAGCTTCTCGACGTCGAACCTTCCTTGTGTTTGTTGGCGTGCGTTTTTTGCTGCACAGAGGTGGGTGCGAATTTTGGCTGCAACAATATAGTGGTCCGAGTCGATGTTAGGACCTCGGAGCGCACGCACATCTAAAACACTGGAGACGTGTCTTCCGTCTATCACAACATGATCGATCTGGTTGGTGGTTTTTCGATCCGGAGACAGCCAGGTAACTTGATGTATCTTCTTATGCTGGAATCTAGTACTACAGATAACCATATTTCGGGCCCCGGCGAAGTCGATCAGCCTCAACCCATTTGGGGATGTTTCCTCGTGGAGGCTGAATTTACCGACCGTAGTGCCAAAGATACCATCTTTGCCCACCCTGGCATTGAAGTCGCCAAGCACGATTTTGACATCGTGGCGGGGGCATCTCTCATAAGTGCGCTCCAAGCACTCATAAAAGGCATCTTTGGTCACATCGTCCCTCTCTTCCGTCGGGGCGTGGGCGCAAATCAGCGATATGTTGAAGAACCTCGCTTTGATGCGGATTGTGGCTACACGTTCATTCATAGGAGTGAATGATAGTACTCGGCGACGGAGTCTCTCTCCCACCACGAATCCAACACAAAATTTGCGCTCCTTTATATGGCCACTGTAGTAAATGTCACAAGGATCACTCGTCTCTGTCCTTGTCCCGTCCATCGCATTTCTTGGACGGCGGTGATGTCAGCCTTTATCTTTACGAGGACATCTACCAGCTGGGCAGCGGCACCTTCCCAATTAAGGGACCGGACATTCCAGGTGCATGCCCTCAAATCATAGTCCTTATTTCGTTTGCCGTGGTCGTCATCAAAAGGGGGGTCTCTCATCCGAGGCAGTTTTTTCCTTTTCATTGGGGGTGTTTTTTTACGTGGCGGGTCCCAAACCCAGCGCACAACCCTATGCAGGGGATGTTTCGCCTTCTCACTTTAGCTCGCCTTCAAACGGATGTTCTTAGGCTACCCAGAGGATACTTGGTCAAAGACCGGAAGTCGTGAGCTGCTTGAGTCATATGTAAAAGAATCGTTTCTGGCCACTCCCAAGTGAATGGCGATCAGAGAACTTTCCTCACTTGCGTGAACTTCTACACATGACTCCATCCTCCTGCAAGTTGCAAGAGTATAAAATGCACGGTTATTCTCGAACTTACCCCTTCTTACTCGTTAATAATTAAATCATTTACAGGCGAAATTGCCATGAGACTGAATATTAATTGGTGTTGGTGTATGTATGCAGTGATTTATTGCCACAAACTCATCTTAAGACATAAACGCGTCAAAATGTGTTTTCAAGAAAGTGTAACAAATGAAAGATGAGGCAATAGTTATTTGGTAACACATATACTATACACGTACAGACGTGCGAAATGTGTAGCCTCTTTGTAATATCAATAGATCACGTAATTTACGGTAACATAAAACAGCACATGTGCCAAGAGTTACTAAGTTCAATCAGCAATTACTTCGATGGGCTTCTTCATTGCTTTACTAAGGTTGCATGAAATAGACCAGTATGTCTTTACAGAAAGTTACTTATACGTCATACTGCACGCCCGTCAACACATATGATGCTGCACGGAGCACGTAGAAAATTGATACATTATCAGCATGTTGTGCCGAAGTGGAACAAAAAAAATACTTTTGATTAAGTAAGCCATATAGCTACGTGATGCCTCCCCCGCCTACAATTGATACAATAAATCTATTTTTTTCTTACTTTCAGCGCGAGGTCGAAAGTCGAATGTTTGCTATTTTGGAGATACAATTTTATATAATCGCTTTTGCATTTCTGCTTACGATTTCAAACAACAATTTTTAGTTGCGCCAAGTTAATTCTCCGGGGTGCTAATCTGAAATTTATTCCTTAATTTGCACATACATGTAAAAAGTTGTAAATTTATTTGCTAGCAGTTTTCAAAAAAAGGAGCAACGTCGCAATGTACGAGTATACGTATTTGTCCAAATATAAGTGTGACTAATATTAGTAGATGGAATGAAACATTGGTTGAATATTGGAAAGAGGGAAATAGTGTAGGCAAGAAGAGAGCCACCTTAGTTCAGTGAAAAAGATTAGGTTAGGTTGATCTGGTGGGCAATAAGCCACGTATATACCAGTTTTGATCATTTACGATACCAGATGGAGTTCAGTTACTGGGTCCATGAGGTGTAGCGAATTTGAACAGACCGATAGTATAGTATACCGGTGCAAGCCTTTTGAATGGCATCTACGTCTGCATAACGCTTTCCTTTCATTGGAAAATGCATTTTTCCGAAAAGAAAGAAGTCACACGGTGCCTTATCAGGTGAATACGGGGAGTGGTTAATGGTTAAAATGTGATTTTTGGTAAAATAATCGATCACAAGCTTCGATCCAATGTTGTATTCTAGGAATATTTAGTCTTCAGTCAATTTGAGCTGAACAAATCGTGTTCGGTCAAAATGCCATAAACTGATGTTTTCGAGAAGTTTAACGTACCTTATATATGTAAATTCTCCTGCAACCAGTAGTTCTCACACCGATTTTGCTGTGCAGTTTTCAGCGAAGGGGCAGATTCAGTAACAGTTCAAGAGCCGTCGTTAGAGTTGCTCTTATAGCTCCCGTTGAGCCTCAGAATCCTTCTCGTTTGAACTTTTGTACTTGCATCACCTTTTCTTGTAACTTTGAATCAAAGCCAGGGAATTTTATATTAGGTTGTCAAAAAAGTCTTGCGGTATTTTCGCTAGTTGGCGCTGAAAGCGCGTAGTTCTAGTTTTGTTCGTCGCATCGGGTCATACTCGTATACCTTTTTGGAAAGCTCATTTCTCTCATGATTGGTTGTCGTTTCTTTTAAGTCGTTCGTGGGTTGTAGCGTCGCAAACATGGAGCAAAATAAAGAGAAAATACGCCATATTTTACAGTACTGCTACGATAAAGGCAAAAATGCATCTCAAGCCGCCAAAAAATTTGTGCAGTTTATGGACCCGATACAGCTTCCATTTCCTCCGCGCAACGATGGTTTTAACGTTTTCGTTCTGGTGTAGAGGTTGTCGAAGATGCACCACGCTCTGGAAAGCCTGTCGTCGAAAATTGCGATAAAATCGCTGAATTGGTCGAAAGAGACCGGCATAGTAGTCATCAAAGCTTTCTCAACCATTTGAAGAAGCTTGGAGTCACTAAGAAGCTGGATGTATGAGTGCCATACGAATTGATTCAATAAAAATACTTTAGACAAACTAGTCGCTGAGTTCATTACATTTTCAGCTTATGAAATGTATTAGACAGATAAAAATAACAAAGGACAGGACTGGCAATGCAAAGAAAATATTTTGAAAATGTCCTCAGTATTTGCGTCATTACGATAAGTAGAGTTTGAGGATAGCGGTGGAAATCCAATGAAGAGCTTACAAAATGCAATTTTCATGAATTTTGTCAAAGACATACAACATCTCTCAGAAAAAAGTGATCAGCAGCGATATTCCTGTTTTGTAAGCAGGTAATTTACTGTTATAGTATAATCTGAATTATCTAGCAGGCAATATTAAATTACAGTACTAAACGTCTGATTTCTTTGAAATTACTTAAATTTTAAATAAGTTAGATAAACAGATATTAGATTAAATGGTCACAATGTAAATGAGAACAATATGTGTTCGTGAATAAGAAAGCAAGGTCATGTGGTTTGCGGCGACAGCGTGAATTAGTAATTGGCGAAAGAACACGCGGAAAAGCGAAAGGAAAAGCACGAGTAAAGTAGATGGTTACGAGCATGTATGTGTGTGAGTGTGGAGGCAGAGGGCGTGAATTTCTTGAATGAAATGATAAACTTTGCAAGAGCTTGCATGTGTAAACTCTGTAGTCCTCCGTAAGAGTTTAAGTAATGGTTTGTGCTTTGGCTTGTCACTCGGCTTGTGTGTTGGTATGTTGTTAGTGAGCTGGCGGCTGAGTAGCAAACTTTGAAAATTGTAGCCCCATGAAGCATCGAAGTGGCATTGCCTTCTAATTATGCTCGTAGTGTCGTCGCGCCAGCTACTCAATTCAAGTGGTAATTAAATGCCTAACGCCAGTGTGTGTGAATGTGAATAAGGAAGTGTATGTGAGTGCACTGGCGGGTTTACAAAGCCATAAGGCAACAAAAGCGCGCAGCTGAATGAGAAGATTCAGCGGAAGGTAAATGCGACAAACGTAGCATAACAATAGGCGCAGCTGCATCGTTGGGCTAATGAAAGCATTCGCGTTCGCCATTGCGACTGCATCCTACCTTGACGAGTGTTTGTTTAACTTATTTTTTTGGTTCGTGTGTTATTCTGCGAATTTCGCTTGGCATTGCTCTGCGTTGGCGAGTTGGTTAAGAGCAAGTTTCCGTTTCCGTTGCACATTTCCTCTACTGCGCAGGTAGAAGCCTGCATTTCCAAATGTCTCACATTAAATAATTTATTGTGTTATTTAATTTTCATTTTTAATAAGCTTTTAAAAAATTTGCTTTTGTTTTCTTTTAATTAGAACTTTTATTAGGGAGCAAAGTTGGCAGTGCTGAGTAAGCAAATTGTATATTGAATGAGCATTGTAGCAAATATGATTATCAACTAGGCTATTCGGGCTGATAAATAAGAAATGGATGTAGTGAAAAAGAGCGAAAAGCTGCTTAGGTCATGTAAAGTCAAGGTCGTGGTTTCAGTCATAGTTTCTAAATATGAAATTCCGAGCTGTAAGGGCTTACATAAGTAAAGTAATGGCAGCGACGGAAGCGAAAAAAATAAAATTTTGAATCGTACTTGAACTTGCTAAACATTTGCGCACACAGAGATCATGAAAGACCCTGTAGATGACTCTCTCTCGCAGGAGTGACGGTTACACCGTGATGTTCCTGCTTACACGCAACACTGGATGCTATAAACTGTACGTGTTAGTGTGTGGAGTTACGCTTGGTGTTAACTACTTAGACGAGTAATAATAAATCATGCGATAAGTGACACTTTTGCTTTCATGCTATTCACTTCACAATGCGGCGGCTCTACAGCTTAACCGCATGACATCAGCCCATCTGTTTAACTACTTCTGTTTATGCTTTGTTGCTGCTTGAATCACATAACTGCAAATCAATTACTCCTTTGACAGACAACAGCACTTTCTGCTGACATTTTGGGAGCACGGCACCTGTTCCTTCGTTAAGTTTGCACGTCACTTCGTCTTTTGTTTTCCCAGCTTCGCTTTTCTTGAATTTAAATATGAAAACAATATCATCGGTTTAAGGTTGAGAAGCACGTGTTATGAGTAGTATTTCAGCTTAATTATTTGCGTGATTATCATATCTCAATGGAGATGATGCTAATAAATTCGTCAGAACCGAAGCTGTGATTATTTTTTTTCTGACTGTTGGTTATTGGGGTGAATCTAGCATGATTTTAATTATGTCTTAACACCAAGCTGAAGTCTTCTTTAACTGTTTCGGAACAATATAAACTGACTTGAGAAATCTGTGGCTTAATATTTCGAATATTCATTATAAATTTTAGTTGTTAATTTTAAAAGTATAGACTATCAAACTATAAAACCAATCAATCTTGTTTAAATTTTTCACTAGTTGTGGTCTCGAAATTATTATTTATATATTTTCGTGGTATTTAAGAAGAGCTAATGAATCACTACCCACATGTGCTTTACTTTTATGTGTCAAAGATATTTGTGTATATCTCTAGCAGCACATAACTGTATTGTGATAGCAAAAGTTTTTTCGTATCTATTTTTCTTAATACATGCTTCAACACATGCTAATTAGGTTCGTGTCAAAAGCTTTTTTTCAACGCTTGCAGTTCTGTTCGTCGGTTTTGCTGCCAACATCGGTTTTACTACCGCTATACCAGGCGAGAGTTTGACGATATGTGTCGAACACGCTTACATGAAACATTTGTATATATTTTTAGGCTAATTGAAGGCTAAATAATCCCTTTTGTGCGCTATGCCCGCGTGATTGGCTTGTTTGCTCATATAATGATATTAGTGTAGCATACCTCAGGGCGTATTAAAATGTAATTCGCACATTAAACTTCTGCTGAACGTGTGAGAGCCTGTGATACGGGTAACACCTACTTATTTAAAAAAAGAAGACTGAAAGACAAACAAGACTCACCACATCGATGATTTGCATTAGCGTCAGCCCGAAGCTCAGCTGCAGTGGATCGGATTCGTTTACGACGGGTCGCTCCAGACTGTTGTAGTTGTCGAGCAGGGCGTGAAGAAGGCGTTTCTCATGCAAATAGAGGAAGAGATAGAGAGTGAAAACCAAAATAAATTTTAGAAAAAGACACAAAAAAATGTAAAATAAAATCAGTTCTTTGTATTTGGTATAGTGGAAGGGAAGTAAAAGTTGTACGCCAAGCAGGTACTCTGATTTACGGAAGTGATTGTGTGGTTTTGGTTGTGTTAAGTGTTTGATTTAAGTGCCGCCCGCATTTATCATTTGTGGTGTGTCATGCTGAGGAGGAAAAGTTAAGCGCGTACTGCTTACTTCCACAAAAGCACTGTACAGGTTGTGGGTAAAATGAATAGAAAGCGCGACTTCAGCCTCTCCGACACTACAATGGCGTATACGTTATTTGGGTAATTTAAAACGGGAAACTTTCAGAAAAAGTGAGGAGGGAAGGCAAGAATGACGGCAACACGAGAGGTGGAATCAACAAATTTTGATGAGTAGCTCGCAGTGTGATGGACGAATCCTCGATTCTTCTTGAGGGCGTCACACTGAGCCAAGGAGCTTTGTTGACTTAACGCACATTTGTACGTGGTTGTGATATCTTTTTTGCTTCAGTCGGTGTTTTTGTGGCGGAATTCTTCTGTCAACGATTTGTTGCACATTTCCGTTTCTTACGGTACTTAGCAACAGCGCACCGAAAACTACCGTGTTGGGGGCCAGGCTTGCATTGTCATTGCTATTACTGTAGTAAAACGGTAATATAACGGGTGTTTTCTACTCATTGTCGGTGGATTATGTTTATGATTGCTTTTATCACTTTTGCTTGCTTTCTGTTGTCAACTTGTTCTAACAAATTCCTCATATCCTTTGCTTCGTTGTTAAAGTGTGGGAGTGTGTGCCACTCGGTACGACACATGCACCGTTGCCCGTTGTTATTGTGGTTCAAAATTGAATTTGTCTGCCCCAAATACACCGTCATTGGATTTACTTTGTCACTAAGGTTAGCCCGATAATGGTGCTACTGAAACGGAAAATCACTAACAACACATTATTTGCAGCAGAATTTCTATTTGCTCACCTGTTCGCTACTTTACGGTGCAAAAAAGGACTCCAATATAAAGGTAAAAGGATATCGATTTGGAAATTTGATTAGTTCATAAAAGTTGTCGCAGAAAAGTATGTGTGTATGTAGATGTCAGCAGTTGATATGAGTGATTTAGGGCATTGTTTCCTTTATTGCTTTTTAAAGTAAATGTGGGAAAATTAGGGGCTTTAAAATTAGGCTAGTCTAGACAGTGATATGTTGCTCCGTTTTCGCTTAAAATTTATTTTATTAAAAGAAAAATGCATCCATCCAAAATCCAAAAAATCGTGTCAGTACCTAAAATTTTCATTTGGAAAGATTAAATATATGTAGTGAAGAACAGTCTACACTGGACGAGTAGAAGCTCCTAGTTTGTTGAAAATATCGGAGAGCTTGTATTCGGTAAAACTATGATATTCCGATTCAAATGTTTGGATGTTCTGCTATCTTGAAAATAACATTGAAGACAAGAAAAGAGAGAGACTCGTTTAAGTTTTCCTTCTTAATGATCGATAAAGCTCATTTGAGGCCAGCTCGGTGATGAATGAATGCAAAGCTTGTACTGTGGCAAATTAGCAGTTGTTAGTCGTACCGCATTTGTATAGCACAAAAGGAGAAGATGGATTACCTTTTATCAGTATAATCACTTTAACGGTAGCTGTTGTTCACACGCTGCAGATATGGTTAAATGTGACTGCCTATTCACATTGTGAAAATGGAAGAAAATGAGTAGAGCAAACTATTAATCGCCTAATTAAATTCAACACTGTTGTTGTTAAGGTCAAACATCTGACTGCCGCGTCTGCGGAAATCGTTAATTTTGCCGAAGAAATTAGCTTAATGAGATAAAGCAAGCTGTGAGTGAGCTTAATGAAGGTAGACAGTTTTTAAGTTCATGACGAAACACCAACGGAAAAGTGTTGTCGAATTATGCGGGAGATGTTGGAGTGGCAAGTGTTACAATACTCTTTTAGCAAAAGCGTTTATGCATCTAAAACGGTGAAATTATGCAAATATGTCTGAAACGATTGGCAATAATTATTACCGTTAGACATATATTGACATAGGACGACCGATAAATTACTCACTAATCAAGATGGGAAATATCTTAATTCAGGAAATTAAGATACATATATGTCTGCAAAAACAGGAAAAAACGAAAGCTACGCCATTTGGTGGTCTGCTGCCCTTTGGTTTTGAGACCAAACCAAAAGTAAATCCCCAAATGGACATAAATTGCAGCTGCACACATACATTTACGAACACACTTGCTATTTTAGAAACAGAAGGTTGATTTATGATACGAACGAAGGAGCCAAGAGCTACTCTATCTCGAGTGGAGTACCCCAAGGGTCAGTGTTAGGCCCGCTGTTATGGAACCTAATGTATGACGGGGTGCTAAGAAGGCAGCAACCAAAAGATGTGAAACTAATAGCATATGCGGACGATCTCATGGTGGTAGCAGTGGCAAAACAATTAGTCGACCTAAGAAGCAAATGAAATGAGTGCGTAAATGATCTACGGCACTGGTTCTCTTCTGTGAGTCTGGAGCTGGCAGAGCAAAAAACTGAAGTTTTACTTATAAGCACCAGGAAGGTAGAAGAACAAATAGAGCTCACCATAGGGAAGTGCAAGATTACTTCGCAGCCGCAGCTGAAGTATCTGGGGGTAATATTGGATTCTAAATTAAAATTCAAAGAACACCTGGAGTATTCCTCCAATAAAGCAAACAAAATTTATAACGCATTATCGAGAATGATGACCAACACAGGCTGTGTGCGTTCCAGCCGGCGATTCTTAATAGCGAAAGCAATGAGTTCCGTAATACTGTACGCAGCACCAGTATGGATACAGGCAATGAATATAAAAGCGTATGCTAAACAAATAATTGCAGTGCATAGGCTTTCTGCAATGCGAGTAATAAGTGCTTTCCGCACTACATCAACCGACGCTGCTGAAGTATTAGCCAGCATGCCGCCCATTGACATCCAGGGTGATGAACTCGAGCGTTTATATTATCTATCGGCGCCTAAAACAGTATCGGCAAAGACCGAGGAGAGGAACAAGAGCGTTAAAATGTGGCAGGAGCGGTGGAATTCCTCATGCAGAGGGCGTTGGACCCACCGACTTATACCGGACATCCACTCGTGGATAGACAGACAACATGGGGACCTAGACTTTAATCTGACCCAAATACTTAGTGGACATGGGTGCTTTAGAAGCTACCTCTTCAGATTCCACAATGACACTAGTCCGAACTGTCCGACGTGTCCGGAGCAGATAGAAGACTTTGAACATGTATTGTTTTATTGCTCTAGATTTTCAAATACAAGGGAAAGACTAAAAACCGCACTAGGTGGTAGTCTTACAGTCAATAATTTAACGACACTCATGTTTCGGTCGACTGATAAATGGAAAGCTGTCAGCGAAGCGTCAGCATCCATAACGACAAAACTGAGACTTTTTGAACAAATTAGGCGTCCGTCAGTCCGCACGATAGAGGAGACTTAAAAGTCCTGTCCTTCCCACGAAGTAATACTTAATCGGTGGTCCCGTGGGAGAGTCTTGAGTTGGGAGTAGGTTAGGTTTAGCGGATTAAAGTTCCGCACTCCGGCTTTCGCCTACTTCCCCCTACTATAAAAAAAAAAAACACACTTGCACATACAAGAGATATAAAGGAGAAGGCAATTTAAAAAGGAAAGCGACAAAAGTGGAGCGATCAATATTAAAGACAGGACCGTAGCAAATGCACAACATCCTGTGTGGTCGTATGTCCTTTCGAAAAAATTACAAAACACATTTAATTCTTTCACAGGTGCATTTACTTTAGTGGAACTAAACGTGTGACAAATAAATTTTCTGCCCACACAAATAACGTCTTGAAATACATGTATTTAACTTCTGCTTCGTTGAATCACACACCCTTCCTCAACTCTATTTTGTGCTGCTTTGTTGACATTCTTGTCTTGGGCGGACCTCAATGGCGGTCATTAGTCTCTGAAGCTTTGCTTTTAGTGACTTTAATTTTAGATTTTCATCTTAATTGCTTCGCGTTTGGACCACACAAGTTGAAGAGGCGAGATATTTGAGCAACAAATAACAAAAGCCTCGTATAAAGCGGCCACCTTACACGAGCTTTTGTGCTTCTCACGATTTTTGGTGCCATACGTTTTAATGAATACAAATCGAGAAATTAAATGCCACGGCGCTGTTTGATGCTGAAGTGTTTTCAGGTAATTTCCATCGTCGTTTTTCTAAGCGCGGAGTTAGTGGAGAACCACACCATGGTGGGAGAATTTACTTTTCGCCGACGATGTGATTAATAGCCAACATAATGCCAGCGAGCTTGGATGTTAATAGCTGTAGAAATGGCCATACCATGAAGGAGCTGGTCCGTAAAGAGGAAAGAGTAGGCAGGGAGGAGCATTGGCTACAAGCTCATTGTATGAGACACGCCAAGCTGCTAATGGGCGGATACAACTTGAAAAGGTTCAAAATTGGAATAAACCTCACCAGGAACAAACTCAGGCTGCTAGTCGCGTGATAGACTGGTCACTGCAAGCTAAATAGGCATCTGCACAGCACGGACCTATCAGCTTTTGCCAACTGCCGTTTCTGCGACAGGGAGCCTGAAACTCCGGAGCATCTATTGATTGACTGCACAGCAGTCTGTAGATGCAGATCTAAAGTCCTTGGAGTGTTGTTTCCGGATAGGGATCGCATTGCCTCGCTAGCACCAAGTAGTCTACTGGACTTCATTAATGGGCTGGGTCTAAGCGAGTCAATGTGAGTAAGGAGAGGGCACAATAGACCAAAAGTCGCAGTACATTCCTCATCATCATTCATTCATTCAATGGCGTTGTATAGTAGCCGTGGGACATTTTGCGTTTTACTAACACGCTTGGGTTACTTCCAATTCACATTTGTGATACCAAAGAAGAAAGGAAAATGAGTAGGTTCTGATAAGGCCAGTAAAAACTTGAAAAAACTTATACAATGTACTGATGGAAAGTTAGGTCTAGTATGCAGAAGAAATACTTCGGTTGGCTAACCAAGCTATTTTGAATTGCTAAACACCTTGGCATCGGCAGGCATCTCGCTCTGTCGCCATTTGAAGTCTAAAGTAATTTAATTTATTTGAAACTTGTGCGAAGCCAGCGAACAGCGCAACGGCATCACAGGACATTGGCATCAAAGAAGCTGAAAATTTCAGGAACAAAATATCGCATAAACGGCACATACGAATAAGTAACAGATAACAAATTTGGAATTTTTGCAAATTGTATAAAAATCCTAATAAAGAATATCCATTTCTTCACTTTATCAGTTGTTAAGCACTCTACTCTGGTATATTGTGTGTTTTTGTGGCAGTGCCACAAATTTAACTTTATTTGTTCATAATAGAGACTTCATAGAATTTTTACCTTTAGAAATGGTATTGCCATGGGATTTATATATACATAAGATGCCGTTGAAGATTTTAAGACAAAAAATGGTAGACACGTTTCTTGCCACGAGGCATCTCCATTGTTTAACAACTTCACTAAAAAACGGCAAGTCTCTGTAGGAGCAAGGAAGGTGCTCTTTTAAAATTAAAAATTCCCGCTTTGAACTTTCAAAGAGAATTCTTTGTCTTACAATTTCATTGCTCAATAAATGAATTGTACCTGTGTCCTGAAGTGAAAAGTGCGTTAAAATAATAAACGAATTAAGAGATTAACAAAGCTTTGAAAGTCTTGGCTCTAATGAATTCGAAAAATTAAGTGGAGACTTTCGCGTAAAAAGAAATAATTAAAATGCCACATAAAATACCCGCGACAAATATAAAATGAGCTGACTTATTTGTTTTTGTACTTAAGAGTAAAGTGTAGGAAAGGAATTTTGAAAGTTTTCTAATGAAATTAGGATGAAACTAAAATTTCCTCGAAGCAAAAGCTGGTACAACAGCCTTATATAAGTAGGTTTTGCTTTGAAAATTTTTTGAAATCGCACTTTTACAAAATAAAAATAAAATTTAAAATCAAAAGACTTTTTGTTAAATGTATTTGACATGAGATTATTAATGTCAGTAAACGAACGTTGAAACTGGTTTCATTGATCAGTACCTCTTAATGCTGAGAAAACAGCTTTCAACTACGGTCTAAATGTTACGTTATAGTCCTTTGCATTAGCCATGTTCTTGTCCTTATTGTTCTTCTCAACGACAAGTAGGCTTCCCTCATATCTTCCACCAGCCACCTATCTGCCCATTGCTCATGTATTACAGAACCAAACATGCATGTATATGTCAGCATAAATCTAGGTCCTCACTTCCAAAAATTGTGTGATGTATTGCGTTGACCCAAATCTCCGCAGTCGACTTGTCGCCAACCGTTATCAGCGTGGGTAATTTATGCCTTTCGCGAAGCTTAAGTGGGTTTGCTTGTTGTTCGGGAACAAACATAGGATGCACCTTCTTTCTGTGACATCTTACTTGCCAACTAACAGAACAGGATAAAAAGCTTACTCTCCGTCTGTTGGTGCAATGATTATTTTTTGCAATTTTGTCTTGTATAATCCTTCCTGGCAGTCTGCTCCACTTCATATTGATGTCTGCTTCCTATTTCGGCATTACGTGTAGTTTTGAGGAAAAGAAGCTGCATTGGCTTTGTTCTCGTGTTGTACCTTTTTATTGTTATTGCTGTTGTGTTGTTTGTATTTTACTTTTATTGTAATACGGTACGAAGCCACGAATTCATTTAGTTTTAGGTCACTTCGGATTATTTTTTTTTTTCATAATATCATAATATTATTATGTGCAATTTTGTATTTAGTTTGGCTTCTGTTTTCATTTTTTATTCTTTTGGTGATAGTGAGCTTCAGTGGCTTTTGAGGTTTTTCGCTTCACGTGGGAATTCATTCCACAGCTCTATTTTTTATTTCTACTTACTGCCTTCCTATGTTGAAGCTCTACCAGAAGATTTTACTAGCAATACATACATATACATATGCTATTTTTAGAGAAAAATTAAAAATATAAATGCAGAAGGTAGCAAGATGCCAATGTGTTTTTTCATGTAGTTCTCACGAAATCAGCATATATAAGAAAGCAAATACCAAATAGTTTTGTAACATCGCTACGAAGGCGTTCTGAAGTATTATTTGTATAAATATTTTTTGACCTTATGTCACAACTTGGTTATATAACATTGTGTATCATTTATTTAGGTTTCTGTTTTAAGCGATGTTAAAAATTTAAAAACAGTGGAACTGGCGTATGAGTAACAAATGCTCAAATGGCCATCTGTAAAAATGGATTTTTTTCAAAGCATGTTCAACTACTTTACAAAGTATAAATTGTTGTTGCTATTAAAATACAGTTAACAATTATTATAACACACTTTCAAAAGCTCAATAAAGTAAATCTGAGAAAGTCGTGGTACATAGAGCCAGATCACAGTTTTAAGCCACTTTAACACTTTGATATTACCTCCCTCCGCCGCATCAACGCCATGTATATTTTTTTGGGATTTTTCTGGCTTATCTCTTCCGTCGTGCACTTCTTTCCATCGCAGTTACTTGTTTATTCCCCACCATCTCATCGGTGTTGCAACTGCAGCGCCATCAATCTGCAGTTTTCCATTGCCCCAATAATTGACAAGCGTTCAAGAAAATCGAATTCTCGCTGTGGAACAGGCGGTTACAAAAGTTATTACGAAATGGAATGAAATTAAATTTCCAACAAATGCCCAATTTAACTGCAGAGATGGTCAATTCCGGGTTAGACTGCTGAATGCCGTGGGAATAAAGGAATGCAAGCGGTAATCCAACGGTAAAATTGACCGTTATTGGCAAAAGAGTGCAATATTGATTAAAGTACAAGTCAAAATGACAGCCAGCAGTCGACGAATGTCCGCAGGGAGTCGACAGACAGACCATATATACATATATAGGCATGTATATATATACATATACTTATGTAAATGCAGATGAGATGAGCCTTACCAGCAGCAATGTTGTTGTACAAAAAATTTTCGATTGGAAAGTGGCAAAAGTTCGTTGAACTTCAAAAGCACCGAGCTCGGCAAATGACCTAAGTCTACCTAATTCGTACACAAGAATGAATTACTGGTCGTGTAATTAAAATATTTTCGATAAATTTTGCTAACCATATTGGCCCACATGAATTAAAAAAAAATTAATTTCAACAAAATATTCCAAAAGTCAGCATTTTCTTTAAACTGTAAAAGAATGAATGAAAGCAATGTGTGTGTATGTGTATATCATCCACGCTTACAAACACAGCAAAGGCACAACAACTGCCCAAACACAGAGGACAGAGCTTTGTAACGAGGCTAACGCCAGAAGAAATGGGATGACGCTTTGCCTGTAACCGAAATTGCAGACGACCACAGAGTTAACTGAGCAGAGGCTTCTCTGCTCCTCGTTATCCTTACACAGGTGGTGTTCTTGTCTGCTGTAAGCGATTCCACCAGAGCTAAGCAATGCTTACAGCGGCGGTTTCGGCTTGTTCGTTCTGTTGGGTTGTAATTATTGTTGTTCCTACTTAGCTTGCTATTCAGGCCAGTTGGTGACTTTGCGCCGGCACATTTGTGCAGTAGAAACTTGTGAAATTGTGCTAATGGAGATGGTGGTGAGGAGGGGCGAGGAGCCTGTGGGCTTCACCGGCTTACCCAGAAAGCCAACATAAATTAAGGAAAGTTATGCTCATCCCTGCGCCAAAATTACCTTATATCAATGGCAATGTGCTGTGTTAAGTGATTTTAGCCTGCCCCTAAATGTATGCTATACCAGAAAACAATAGGACTATTGAGGTTAAGTGTTGTCGGAAGGAAGACAATGTGCTGTTATTTAGTATGTGTATTAATAGTACAATGTTGTAGTTATGCAACAGCAGCATATTATTCCTCCTTTTCCCATCATCGCTGGTACAAAAACCCACCTGAACTTTTGTCACGTGGGTATGTCTGAAAAAGATCACTTTTAAAATGGGATTTTTGTTATTACATCCAACATAATTTAAATTTATTGCTATTGAGTATTATGTGGTGCTAGAAAAATCCAAATTTTCGGTAAATATTCAGGTTACCCGAAGAGATTAGTAAAAATCAATGAGGAAATGTGAAGCAAACTTTTGCTTATATTTCAATGAAAGAGTCATAATAATTTATATATTGTGCATTGAATATAAAAAAAAATCATTTCATGTTTGTTGTGTAGTTATGACAAAAGTAGTTTTCTAAATATTATAATGTACAATATCCTGGGAGAAGCGTAGTGGTGCGAGAGTAAGCGATCTTCCTCGCATAGGGTTCAATCTCTTAACGCTGTCTTGCATTAAAATTGTATAGCTATAATTCCAGTTATTTATCTAGATGTCGTCATGATTGCTAATAAAAATATTTTGAAACATTTAATAAAAACAGATGTGCTTAAAGCAAAAACTTAAGCTATCCTTGTTATAAAATCAAACCTAAACAATTTAGATCACCATAATAACCACAGCAGCTATTTATAAGGCGCGGAATTACAGTTTTCATCCGCAATCGATTTTTATTACAAACATTTGCCCATCTCAATTGCACCATCTACTGTCATCTTGCAACACGCCGCAAACCAAGGCTATCAAATAAATCATCAGATGCAAATTAACAGCGATTGCGTTCGTGTTTGCGATTGCAATTGTACGGGAGTCATCAACACGCTTGGGAAATATATTGTATATGCAGTTACGCATGTATGTTAGCTGCAGCTGTGGGTTAAGCGGACGCACCTGAAACTCTGAACTGAGTCAAGCTGTGTCTAATGGTGTATCTGTAATCGAGGATTGAGAAGTGAGTGCTGCCTTTAGAACAGAAATGTCAAATGCAAATGAATGGGATTCAATGCTCAATTGAATGTTTTGTGGGAGCAACCCATCGGCATACGTTGTGAATATTCAGATTGATTTATTGATTGATAAACCAGGAATGTACCGCGATTTTAGGTCCCACACATAAATAACAAAGGCTTACCTAGCCCCAGCTTATTGATAAAGTCCAATATTCTGCTGTGTGCTAGCGAAGCGAAGTGATCCCTATTTTGAAACATGAATCGAATTGTTTTAAACCTGCGTCTGTAGACTGCTGCAATTTACCCAATAACCTAGGCGTATGCTGCGTAAATGCTTCATCAGATTGCAGAGGCCAGTCTAAAATGCGACTGAGGTTAATTGCATACTTAAATCTGCTAATGTTGTACTCCCCTTTAGCAACTCCTTCTTCTTTGCGGAGCAACTCTTTTATGTTAAGGGGATCCACTGTAATGAAGGGTTCAGGTCCTACCATGTTATTGGATGCTGCGCAGACGTGCTCATCAGCCAGTTTTTTCCTGGATATACCTTTGTGACCGGGCACCCAGTTGTTCTCTACACTCCTGCACCAGTAAGGATTTGATCTCGTAGGAGGAGATCGCTCTTAGTGCCGCTTGACTATGGCTAAGTATGGTTATACGTTCGTTGCGGTAGTTGTGTTGAAGGTTTATCTCTATGCACCGACTTATTTCAAAGGCTTTTGCCTGAAAAATGCTCAGAAAACTTCCCATAGGTATGGAGAGCTTGGTGGCCCTAAAACCCTTGCACCGATTCCCTTCGACGTTTTCGAGCTGTCACTGTAGTATTTGATCGTACTATGCTTGAGCAGTAGCTCGAGTATGGAGTCACTCCATTCAGGGTAAACTTGAACTTATTGGTAAAGTTAACCCTTTTAGTAATATTGTCCCATGGGAGAAGTGCCAATGGCATAGTATCATTTAACTCTTTCATCTGCTGGAACGAAATTTCAGAGGTTGGAGAATGGAAATATAACAAATGTTTCTAAGTTTATACAGGGTAGGCCATTTAAAGTTGACCCATTTGTTTCTAAAAAAAAGAACAAAAGGAAACAATGTTTTTTGTTCATTTCAAAAATAATTTATTTTGGTCCAAGGGGATTTGTTTCAGCTAATATTTAAAAATTAGATCGCGTAAATGGGCACCTTTAGCTTTGACAGCTAAATGCACTCTTTTTTCGACATTTTCCATGACTTTGGCCAATGTTTCGGATGATATGGCGGCTGTTTCACGTCGAATGTTGGCTTTCAGTTGAGCTAAGGTCTTTGGCTTATTAGCGTATACCTTGGATTTCAAATAACCCCACAAATAAAAGTCTGGTGGCGTCAAATCTGGTGATCTCGGTGGTCAGTTAACATCACCATTTTTCGATATCAATCGCCCGGGGAAAAATGGTCGCAATAAATTGATTGTTGGTCGAGCTGTATGGCATGTAGCCTCGTCCTGTTGAAACCAGAAGTTATCCATGTCATTTTCGCGAATAATGGGTATCACAAAATCCGTTATCATGGCTCGATAACGCTCACCATTGACTGTTGTCGTGGCTCCATCATCGTCTTCGAAAAAATACGGTCCGATGATCATATTCGCGCAAACACCGCACCAAACTGTTACTTTTTGGTTGTAAAGAGGCTGTTCTTCAATTAATTGAGGATTTTCGGTGGCATA
This sequence comes from Bactrocera correcta, assembly GCA_027475135.1. NCBI lineage: Eukaryota > Metazoa > Arthropoda > Insecta > Diptera > Tephritidae > Bactrocera > Bactrocera correcta. Next base: position 40,231,801 of record CM050323.1, read on the forward strand.
AAATCGGCAATTTTGCTTGTTTACGCCTCCATTCAACGAGAAATGTGCCTCGTCTGACATGATGAGTTTTCGCCAAAAGTCAAGTTCGTTTTCAGCCATTTCGATGGCCCATTTGCCAAAATTAAGGCGTCGCGGATAATCAGCTGGGTTTAGTTTTTGTGCCATTTGAATTTTATATGGAAACATCTTCAAATCTTTATGAATTATGCGTCGGAGAGTGGTGCGAGAGATGTCTAATTCCTGAGAGTGGCGATAACTCGATGTCGATGGAGTCTCCTCAATACTGGCTCGTACAGCTTCGATATTTTCATCAGAACGTCTTGTGCGTTGTCTGGATGCATGACTGGCATTACTGAGATTACCGGTGTTCACAAATTTTGCGTATAAAGACTTAATTGTGTTCTTAACTGGAGCACTTTTCACTTTATTTTTTTTGCGAAACGCACGTTGAGTTAACACAATTGAAAAGTTATTTTGAATATAAAGCTGAACAATTTCAGCGCGTTGTTTTGGAGTGTACTGTTCCATGGTATAAATTGCCTTCAAATGACGCTTTTAGCGCGGTATGACATTAGCCAATTTGTCAGCGCTGTTAAAAGTTACAGCGTTGCCAGATGGGTCAACTTTAAATGGCCTACCCTGTATGTAGGATCGTCCAGATGTAAATGGACTAGACATTGAGCAAAGTGTCTTATTAGAAAAAAAAACAATATAAAAAACAATAATATATCAATATACTGCAAAATACGTTATATGTATTATCTGAAAATGTCAGCTCACTGAGATTCAAGTTCAAACGTCATCTACCACACTCATACTTAGTTAGAGGGTTTATTCACTCGTCCAAAGCGTCATCTGGCATGAATGACACTTTGTCCGCTTACTTATGGCCACTGGTTGACTGCTGGTGTTATTTTTGCCAACATTGTTGTTGTTATTAATGCTGTTATTCTTGTGAGCCCCGTTGAGGAAGCGGCGCGAAAGATGTAGCGACAAAATTGGCAATTAGTCTGCTGTCAGTGATGGTGTTAGACAAAAACCAGCAAGAAATCAGAAAGTGCGTCGTCCGGAAACAAAAAAAAAACATAAACAAACAAAACAAAAAAACTCTTCAATCAATGCAAAGAAAGATAATAATACCTGTCTTCACATTTCTTTGGGAAGTCGAAACACTAACGCCTACAAAACTGGCGTTGGCAGCGGCGGCATTCACTGTGTCGGAGAAACGTTTGGCATTAGTGTCAGACAACTGTGACAGGGTCTCCACATGTGACGGCGTCAGCTAGCAGCCGACCAGGCTAGACGCGCAACTGCCTCGTATAGACGAGATAATTGGCCAACAACTGATAGAACTTTTTTTGCAATGAGGTGTGGAAAAATTTCGTTATGTTCGTGTATTTGAATGCTCTCTTTTTTGGCGGGCCTGCCAAAAAGGTCAACGACCAGTGGTCTTAAGCAGGTGACATTCGTAATTGCAACCAAGTTCTGCCTGAAATTTGGAAACAGCGAGTATAAAAATATTCGAGAGAGGAAAAGGCGCATCAGTGAACAATCAACAGTAGGATTCGCTGACAGCATTTTACTTTTATCTAATATATTTTTTATACTTTAAATTGGTATTCGATTTTCGGTTCACATGTTTACATTCTGTGGTATGTGAGCCTTAATCAATATCCCAATAGTTACATGCAAAGTTTTCTTCAATGCAAATATAATTTCTTCACCAGTTTTAGTTCAAACAAAATTCAGTTTTATCTCTGTCAAAGTTTCGCATACTTGGCTTAGTGTGTTACTCATACGCCGTGGGCAACACTGCGTATTCTAGTATATGTCTTTGAAACAGTGCATAGACGCTTGCGGTGTTGACTCTTGGTTGAGCTTAGCATGATTTACACTCTTCACACTTTCAACGTTCACTTTGTAGCACTTGCATAAGACAATGCGATTAGGGTGGGTTTTGTGGTGAGAGCAAGGAAAATGAAAATGAATATATTTTTTTTTAAAGAGAAATTTCTTTCACAAAGTGATGATCTATAGGGAAAATGTTGGAGAATCCCTGGAGAACCGTGGCAAAGAGCGCTCAAAGATTGAATTTTAGAATCAAATTTATATAGTTTTTAAATTCATATTAATTGTTTTTTTTTTTCTCTCTTTAAGTTTTAAAGTAATTTAATTTATTATTTTACTTAGAAAAAATTAAAATACAACAGGAATAATTTAACTTAAAGACAGGAAGCTTAGGAATAACTGAAGCTTAAAATAAGACTGAAAATCACACCAAATACGAAGCGGAGTTTGACTAAAAGGGCTGACTGCACAAAGAGGCCGATTATATCGATCTGAGTGCTGCTCTAAAGTAGAAAATTGATATTCATGGACATGTTATATACTTACACACATTACACACATGCATATACTTCTTTACGAGCAGTGATTAAGCTGCTACAAACAAGCCACAACAAAGCCACAAAGATTTTCTAAAGAAAACAACTCAAAAGAAATAAGCAAAGCAATGCCCTGAATGAGACAAGACAAGACAAGAGGCAACCCTTGAAAGCACAAGTGGTTAAGTGGCCTAAGAAGTTCACTCCCCCCAGACAATGGAAACATTTGTATGTGTGTGTAGTGCGGAGAAGCACACATCGGACTCATTAGGTGAGAGGGGAAATATGTGAGTTTGTTGACTACCCAAGCGAAATAATAACAACTTACACACAAAAACACAGAAAATCCTACTTAAGTCATATTATTGTTGGCGTGTTGTACGTGTGGTTGTTGTCGCGTTGACAAATGCGGAAGTGCAGTAACGCATGTAACGGCGGAATGTCGCACTTATGACATCATAAATTTTACGAGCAAAACAGTTGCACCCGGTAAGAAATCACTACTCATAACGCTAAGTAATATTTTGCTGTAAATTTTCTCCAACAGAATTCTTAAAATAGTACTAATGACTTTAAAGCCAAATTTATTTAAATAACTAAAGTAAGCATGAATTTTAAATAGTGAGCATTTTACGGAATGAAAGTCTTTAAACAAAGTCAACAACTTTTAAAATCAGCAAAAGTTATTACGTCACATGAGAAGATATTTATTGCTCAGAGAAATTTTAATCACAAAAAAAGAAAAACGACAATTATCGCGATTAATTTATTAGAATTCATCAGCTTTGAGAATTTAATAAAAAAAGTAATTATAAATAACACGCTCTCTGTAATGCTGATCTTCATTTAAGCTCCCAGAGAGAGTGTAGAGATCCCAAATTTTATCGATGCTTTGAAAATATTTTCTTTAATTTTGCGAATCAGAACTTCTAACTTGAAATAGAACAAAATAAATAACTTTAACATTTTTATTGCATATAATAAGAACTTAACTGTAAATAATAAATTTATATAGCTCTACAACACCTTTGGCCGCACTTTAGCTTAACTATCTGTCTGCTTAGCTGCATAAGTGTCCATAATTTAGCAAAGTTTACTATCCGCCATAAAACCTTAAGCATGTGTAGGACAACAGCGGCAGGCCGCGCTCTTGGTTATTTTAACAAAAGACGAACACATAGGCAAATAAACGTAGAGTGTATATTGTGACAAAAGAATACCCGGAAATTGTAATTTAAATTCCTTGGGTAAATTATTTTTCCAAAAAAATGTACATCGCCAAGCTGGTAGGTGTGTCCCTAATTACTATGCCAAAAATGAGCTCGATCTGTCAGTTAGTTTAGCAGCTGCTTAACTCAGCAGCAGCGCTACTTAGGTGTACCGAGCGCATTGCGATTTTTATAGTATATTGAACAAAGAATTTGTTTAAAATTATTAACAAAATTTAGTTTGCGGAATTATTACAAAGGTTGGAAAAGGCTTACGGTGATTTAATTTTATTAAAAACACAAAGCCTCCAAATACGGTCGAGAGATCGTTGGATTCCTATTCTACATTCATACAGAAATTTATAACTGCCAATGAGACATTGGTCTATGAGTTCGACATGCAAACAAGTCAACCGCCACCTCAATGAAGGAGAAAAAAGGACTCGAAACCAAAAATAAAGCACACACTTCAAACCGTTCAAAAATCAACGTGATGCTCATTGTGTCGATATTCATAGTTTGGTGCCTCATGAATTTGTTCCGTTGGAACCGATGGGCAATAGGGAGTTCTATTTGGTCGTATTGAAGCGCTTGACTGAGAACAGCCGTCGAAAATGACTGAAAATGTTAAAGAACAATTCATGGATTTTACAGGATGATAATGCACGATCGCATCAAGTCACGTTGTGACCGAATTCAAAGCCAAAAACGCAATGAATGCCATCAATAAAACACCGTATTAACCAAAAATGGCTCCTTGTGATTCTTTCTTGTTTCCCAAACTGAAATTGCCGCTCCGTGGAATCCGTTTTTAGTCAATCGAAGAGATAAAACTAAACTGGCTGAAGGAGCTTAGGGCCGTCCCAAAAAGTTCTTATGAAAAGTATTTCGAGGACTGGAAAAATCGTTGGCAGAAGTGCATAACATATGGTGGATATTACTATGAAAGGGACAAAATATTAACGTGTAATTAAATATTTTATTTAAAATTTCCGGGTATTGCTTTGTCATAATGTATGTCTGGTGTAAGAAAACTATGAATTCGTTTTAAGTGCAGTGTAAAACTTAACTACTTCCAGCTCTTTTGAGGGATTTGAAGTATGTTTAGGAAAAGGTCTAAGTGTGCTACTGTTTGTGGAACTAATAATTATCCTTTGCTACATATACATGTAGGTATATAAGTAATTAACATGACAACTGAATGCTTAAGCAGTCACTTGACTCTCTCCTTGGTTTTCATAATTAATTTTATTTAATTTGTCCATTATGAGACAAAGTGAAATTTGTGTGGAACTTCCTTTCTAAAGTAATTTGCCAAGTTATTTTTGTCATTCTCTCTTTTTTTGTTGAAATTTGACTTTTAATTGTTCGTGGTTAGTACCAGATAACCTAAGTGTCTTGGAACCACTTAGCCCTATGAATGTGATGGAGGCAGATCAGCAGCTGTTGGTGACAGCAAACATCAATTTGTCACGCCAAATCAGTGTGTGTGTGTTGCGGTGGGACATAACAGAAATATAGGATGGCGCTAGTCGACTTTAATTAGATAGTGTTCTTTTTATAGTTTATTTGCCATTAGGAGTTTTAAAGTTCTTTACTTGAAGTGGTTGAACGTAGATTGTGGATTTGACGATGCCTATGTTTTTACAGAAATCGGAGTCGCAGGTGGGAAAACACATTATTTTAAGGTAAGCTTTTAAAATAAATATTTGCTTAGGGCATTACGGTCCTAAAAGATAGCAATGTGAGCGAAAGTAGTATTTTGAATTCACCTTTGTCTTTGCAAACGTGTTTTCCCATTTTCAGTTTCATTTTTGTTAAATTTATATTATTTAGTATATTCATAACTGGCTTTAAATACACACATGAATTTGTTTAAGGCTTCACAGCTGCTATATTCTATGTTTATAATCCTCCTCCTTTAAAACAATACAAAGAGTTGAAATGCTTGCTTTGCTTGTAAGCCGAGTGCAGGCGAGTGTAAAAACAGCCAAGCATTTTGGAATTTTGTTTTCTCTCTCCGAGTGTCTCTGAGTGAGTGTGTGTGAAAAAGGTCCAAATTCCTCTTGTTGGCACTTAGGAATTATTGAAACAATGGCGACGCCAGCAAAAATATTTATGATCTGTTTGGATGCTTACAGCCGGCAAAACACATGCATACACACATATTTTATTGGCGATACCAAAGTGCAATCACTTGGGTTTATTGAACATTTATTGAAATTGTTTAGGAAACTGTAAGTCACAAATTGTGTTTCGGTCGAAGAGGAAATTTATTGTGTTTTGAAAGCAAAATAGAAATGGGTTTGCTATATTCCGAGGGTGTTTCGTGCGCACTTTAACTAATAACTGACATACTAACATACACTATGGCATACAAGTACCCGGAAATTGCAATTTATATTCCCCGAGTAAATTACAATTCAGAAAAATATTTTTAGCGAAGTCGGTAGGACTGTCCTAAATTACTATGCTAAATATGAGCGCGATCGAACAATCAGTTTGTTACAGCAGCTGCTTGAGTCGGTACACCTAATTAGTGCACTGCGAAGGATATTGAGTGTTAGAGTTCTATTGGCCGTTTTGAGGGGTTTACGGGAGAATATCCATTGAAAACGGCCGGAGTTGTGGAAGAATAATTTATGGATTATGCAAGATGATAATGCACTAACAGCAGCGAGCCACGATTGTCACCGCAATTAAGGCCAGAAACGCAATGAATACCATTGATTAACCACCGTGTTCACCAGATTTGGCTCTGTGTGATTTTCCCATGTTCACCGAAGTGAAATAGTCACTCCGAGGAACACGTTTTCATTCGATCGAGAGATAAAACAAATTCGCTGAAGAAGCTAAAGGCCAATTTAATTATAATTTCCGGGTACCTTTTTGTCACATTGTATGTTTTATGATGTGTTATATATTGTTTATGCAGGTCTGTGTCCAGCACATTTTTATTAGTGGACTTCTGTCTAACTGTGCTTCGCATAAATTATGGTCCTTCCTATAGAGACCATCCTTTATGTGGTGGATGCACATCTATTCACTTCTGTTTGTTTTGGCTTGCGTTGAAAAGAGCATCCGACGGCCGTGGAGGCTTTAAAAGTTTATGTGTGCAACAACGTGCTCGGTGCCGCTTCACAGTTAGCAGTTGCAAAGCAATTAACAAATTTTAGAGATTAAAATTTTTTTTAGAATTTAATAAAACTATGAAATGTCTGCACGGATCAGCCGAAATCAGACTATACATTTAGCTGATAAAAGAGAAGCGTCGAAAAGCTTGAGAAAATTGATTTGATTATATTCATAAACTGTGAGATAATCGCCTTAATTGGCCTGCCAACCTCTGTCAATTTTATTATGGAAAATTTTGGAATGTGATGAAACAAGTTTTACATCGGGAATTGGTGAAGTTAAACCACATTCAAAGAGAAAATTCCTGCTATTCACACGTCCGTTATGAATATTTACACAAACTTAAAAATAAAGACACGAAAAAACATTAAAAAACCTTTAACACATAAAAGAGTTTCTATAAAAAAGTATATATGTATACAGCTTTACTTGGTTCTGGACCGATCTGAACAATTTTTTCAAATATTATTGAATTAACTTCAAAAATAATCTGTGCTAAAGTTTTCAGATGGGCGGGCAGACAAATGGACGGGCTGAGGGCCCTGGCTAAATTTACCCAGCTCAACAAGCTGATCATTTACTAATATACTTGTACATATATAATTGTAGGATCTCCGACGTTTTTCGAAAATTGCTTAGCTTAGGACCTTGAGCGCTTCACATTAAGCCTTCGATTAGTCTGTGACCTCACATCCATTACCTGATGTCCTTAAAGCAGAGGTGATTGAAGCTGTCCAAAGACGTTTCCCTTGTTTATAGAAGAACACATTTTGTTTTTCATCCAAATATTGGGTAATAAGCTCAAAAGCTATTTTAGGTATTGGGAAATAAGCAGCAGTTTAACAACGTTTGGTTGCACCAAAACAACAATAACAAAATATGATAACCTAGCTAGACAAGGATTTCCTATATTATATTCAATATAATTTCATTTAATACATTAGCTAAAATTGGTGAATGCAGTTATGAAAATCAAAACTCACCTGGCAATGAAATGATCAATCCAAGCCCCAGCAGCAGCCAGCTGACAGCGGTGAGAGTGATGTTCGCAGTTTGGTGGCTACTTGCTTTCACGAAACTCATTGTGGCCACAATCAAATTCATTTTCAAATCCAATTTACACACTTTCACGAAATTTTAAATTCTTTATATTATTTTTTTGCGTGGATAATTATTCACAATGGTGATGGTCGCCGTCGACGGCTGCAAACTGAACTATTTATTGTGTAGTGTTTTGCAAAATTGTTGTTGAATTGCCACTTTGCTATTCTATAACCGAAATACTCAGAACAATCGCTTAATTAATGTTACGTATACGACTCGGCACACACATCTCGTTTACAGGCTGCTTATTTTATTTTATTTATTGTTAGAACGTGTTGTTGGTTGAAGATTCTCGGCAGCGTTTATTATTCACCTAAAACCTTTAGTAAAATGGTATCGTTTAGGAAGTAATGGAGCGATGACTTCGAATGTAGACTGAAATGTTTTCTTGACAGATGCTTGTCCTGGAACTTTCACCCAAAAATATTGACTTTGTCCTCCGACAATGCAGTTGGCTTTTAGAAAACCATTTATTCTATATCATTTGATACTATTTAGATGTTATGGGCTCCTACTGTCGGCACTTAAAGTCCTCAGACATCAAAACAATTTTTACACATTTTTTTGGACTCTTTGTTTGGAATTCCCTTGGACTTTATTAGTAAGTGTGAGTAGTAGTGGAAGAAATGCTTGTAACTTGATGTTACAACGTGCAATTATTGTTGTTGTTGATTGTGTTATTGATGTTGCAGTTGCTCTGTTAGGGTTTTGTTGTTGTTGCTGCTTCTGTCGTTATTGCACTTAAGCGTCGGTTAGAGTGTTTTCGTCTGTTTTTTCTCAATTGCTTGCTCCTCGCATACGGTCCTTCACACTTCTCTTCCGTTTTTTTGTAACCTTTTTACGCTGTTTTGACTGTTCACCACTTCGGTTCCGCACTTTTAAACTCTCTTTTCCTTGGCATTTACCTCGCTTAACGGTATTTGTGGTTTTTCTGCCGTTTTGATTTTTCGTGCCAATAAACTTTGTAGTGTTGCCGGCTTTTATGGGCGTTGCGGTTTAGCTGTTGCTTCGCCTGCTAGCACCTCTCACTTCCCCTGTCGCTTTTAAACGCAGACAACTCACTTACTTCCTGAGAGCAAAGAACACATTTGTTGTTCTGCGTTGTTATTGTTGTATTTGTTCGCTGTGCGTGTTAGTGTTACTGTGTAGTGAGTCTATGTGGGAGAACGATCCGCCGTACGTTATTCACGAGCGCAGCTGCGCGACCGAGAAAAACACGTTTCGCTGAGTATGGAAAGCCGCTCGGCACCTTGGCGCTGAACTCGTGGTGGCTCGCTGTGGCAATTGCACATTTTGTTTAGCTTCCAAAAGTCCTAAATTCGAGCTGTATTCGTAGCTTTAATTTAAAATTATTATTTATTAAGTTAATTTAACATTTTGGTTATTTTTGTGGTATAAAACATGATCTCTGATCATAATGGCTCGTTTCCTCTTAGTTTCTTTCCATCACTTCAACACACTGTCGCACATGAAACCTGTAAAGCAGAAAAAGTTCAATAGTTCATTAGGATATCTCATCTTTTTTTATAATTTTGCTTTTTAATTCTTCTAAATTACATAATTAATCAGAGCCAGTGACAACTCATAAATAAAACATAGAAAATTAAGAAAATTGCTAATTCCTAGAATTACACCCCGAAATTATTTTATACTCAGAAAGAAAAATTGTTGCTCGAAGGTGTAATGATTGGATTCCTTATATTTCTAAATTCAGTGGCTGTTAGTTATAGCTTAAAATCATCGAAATACTGAATATAAATTAATTCCGGGCTTAAACTTTCAGATTTGTCTCGCATCATTAATTTGTGTTAACAATTTTTGCCTATACGAATCCAAGGTTCAGTATTCAGTAATATTATTCTCGACACATACATAATCATTTGGGTTTTGCTGTGAGCCTTACGAGGTGGGATAAGAGAGTTTATAGTTTGGACCTTTGCAGTGAAATTTAATAGTGTTAAGCTACTCTCCAACTTGTGTGAACTGGAAACTTAAATGTTCGGTCGATTGCCTTTTAAGACTTGATGAGCTACGAGTTGCCAATGATCTGACTTCGGTGTTTTAGATAAGTAGTTTTCAATGGAGACCTACGACTTCGACAATGTGACTCACGTGTGGAAAATTTTGAACTCAGGCCGTCGACTAGGTATTCGTTTAAATGCCCAGATAATCAATCAAATGCCCAGCCCAAAATCAATCAAATCAAATCATGAAATTGTGAGGGAGCACTTCGCAAGGTGTGCGAAGATGGTCCCAAAAGAACTCACTGCCTATCAGAAATTGGTGTGAGTGGAAGTGTGCCAAGAAAATTTGATTATGTGTGAAAGTGACCCCAATTTTTGTATAACGCAATCACAGGTGACGAATCATGGATCTTGGAATATGATCCCGAGACAAAGAGACAATCATCAACAAGCATTTTGCGATGACAGAGGGGGTCCAAGCAGCATTCACGTCGGCTCTCAAGGCTATTCCGCAGAGTGCCATCCGTGGCGCCTTCAATGCTTGGAAATCACGCTGGTAGCGCTGCATCGACGCAGAAGGAGCCTAGGTTGAAAGTTTTTATAGAACCAGTCGTTACAATTCCATACATTTTTTTAAATAAACACAGTGCTATTAATTTCTAAACAAACCCTGTGGGAGAGGTATGAGTTAAGTTAGGTTTTAGCGGATTAAAGTTCTGCACTCAGTCTTTTGATGCTTTCTCCTACTATAAAAAAATAGTAAATTTGCCACACAATGTGCTCAGCAAGTGTATGGGAGATTTGGGGAATGATCTTGGCTTGACGGCTTGCAAAATCCGGCCATAGCAATAAAGTCCATGAAAAACCTAACCTTTGATTCTAACTACGAGAATGTCAATTTATTGAAGCACATTTTTGGTGACCGCATTATCTCGCGTCTATGCCTCCAAGATAGGGCGTATTATCACCACTTTACCATTTTTGTTAGGTTAAGTCAAATCGCTTGTCTACGCAGAAAAGTCCGAGGAAATTGACGCTTTGGAAGAATCTTAGCGTTATTACTGACATTGGAAAAATTGCTGCGAAAGGTGGAAGGAATTTGGGCCTGGGTTGAAATATAATCGATAACATCTAGGTGATTTTTCATAAAGATGACAGCCAGAAATACTGCAGTAGAAGAAGAGTTGAAGTCATTTTAGAAATATTAAAAAAAAATTTTAGTTAGTCTTTGGAAACCATGGTCCTAGCTACACTTATTATCCAAAGTGGTATACTCTTCAATTTATGTTAATATAGTATCTCTCGCAAAGGGATCACGATTTATTATGAGTTGAAGCAGTAGAAAATGTACACATTTCAAAATTAAAAGAAGAAACGGTTTCGTTCATCGCGTCAATTCCTCACGGCAAACTAATGTTTTATCAACACTAAAACAAACAATTTCCTTCAGCCGGAAGCAATTTATCATCTTTGCTTTGGCTCTTGAGTGGCGCATGAAAAATATTGTGATAGTCTTGGGCAAGTGAGTGGAGTTGGCGAGTCATTGAGGGAGTATGCGACTCGATGGAATTTATTTTTTTTGGTTTCAACTTGTACAATAAATAACCCGAGCTATCAAAGTAGACCCGAAATTCCGTTTAGTGCATGTCAAGGTAATGTGCAGACAAAGCACAAGCAAGTCTTTCTGTTAGGAGCGAGATAAGAAATTATGCCACTTGAATGGCTACCGTTAAGTTAAAAGTGTTGAATTGTTGGTTGTTGTTAACAGATATTATTCTTCTTAGTTTACTTAATTTTAAGCTCACTAAGATATAGCACCAAGAAGATATTTGTAGTCAGAAAACTGCCAAAACAAAAATATTTTGAAAAATCATCAAGGGAGACTTCGTTATTCATATATATTCTTGTGGAATATATGTTAAGCGTTTATAGTTTTATGCTTTGTAGTCTTCTTTATTCGTTGATAACGTGATGATTCTCCACAATATTCTGAGAGTCTAAGCTCTATTTCAAAAAGCAGTTCGGTTATGAGACCTCACGAATTGTGAAAACTTATTTCATACTATTTATATTAAAAATTTTAAGTATTTGTCATTTGTAGCCAAACTTGAATTAAAATGAGCAATAGTGAGAAAAGCAAGAATCAAAGTACTCATTTTTGCTATGTAAATGAGAGTGAAAACTAAAATGCTGACGCAAAAATGGTAAATAGAAAAAACTGTGACTAACATAAGTGCTGCAGCAATGTTGCAAGTGTGCAAAATGTATGCAAAGTGCGATTTGCGGTGATTTATGTTCGCTTCATGTTGCAGTATGGATCCCCGCCGTCTGCGAAACTGCAGCGCCCTTCCTTTCCACTCAAAACCAACTATTACTCTTCCTCAGCGGGGGCTTGTAACATTGTTGAGCATTTAAGGGCAGAGGTTGTCCAAAAACAAATAGTCAACCTCAGAGTAGAAATGATGATTGAAGAACATAAATGTATCATGTGACATTAACACACGGATTTGCTGGAGTTTCTGTAGTTGTTTGTTCTTTGTTTTAGCTGCCAACGTTTTTTCAATTGCTTGTGCTACATTCGTTGCATAGAAGTCAGAGTCACCACAAAGATGAAATGTTTGATGTAAAACCAAAAGCCATGTGATTTGTTAGTTTTGTTTGTTTGCTTAGCATCTGTTTGGAAATTTAGCTTCTGAGCTATCTTTTATTTAGAAAAAGTTAATTTGTTTGCTTTATTTACGCTGTCCTGTTCTGTCCTTCTGTGTTCTTTAAGCAAAACAAAGAGTTAGATTTTTAGGAGTATTACACAAAAACTCATTATTTATTAACTTTATTGAGTTAAAAAACAACTTTAAGAATGCATTGCAATTTAAAAGGGAATAAACTATTTCATTTAACTGGGACAAATAATCTTGGTCACCAATACAAGCAAACTAATCGTCGCTAATTGATATTCAATGAACCACAGACATTTATGGAGGTCCCAGAAAAAATGTAATTTTAAATGTATAAATAAACAGGTTTTCCGGTTTCACTTCTCCTCAACACTTGGTGCTGTTCAACACATGAGTCTCTAAATGTATTCATCTGTATGCTTATGCCGCTGCTTTTAAAGCAACAAGCAACATAAGACCACTTGCAAGAGATGGGTGTGATAAAAATACAGCAATAACAACAATAATAATAGAAAAGTGCAAGTTAAAGGCAAAACAGAGTTGCATAGAGTCCTGGCAACACAAAAGAGTAGCTATCACAGTGCTTAGCAATAACTGCACCAACAACAAATACGGGAGTTCATCTGAGTGAACTTTGGTTGTTGTCTGTGATCATTTCGTTGCAACACTGTGTGCTTGATGAGCATCAGAGAGTGTTCACACAGGTGACATGAAGCATGTCATGCCGAGAGTACTTGTGAACACCGGCTGCTAGTGGCTCCTGTTGCCGTTACTTGCGGTACAAGTTTCAAGTGCTTGTACCTCTTGGTGGGTGATGGAAATCATTGTGTGACACGTGTGTTTCTAATCGGTTTCTGCACTCTTATTTAATGCAAATGGTGAAATATTCCAGCATTGGGGGGAGAAAGCCGTTCAAAATTTCTTTTTTGTTGCCAAAGGTGGCACTCTTGTCTAGAAATTTAAAATTCAAATATATTTCCCTAAAAGAATTTTTCAAAATTCAAAACATATTGGAAGTTTTATTAGGTTTGGTGTCGTGTCAACATTGTAGACCGATTCGAGCTGTGGACGAAACTTATATCTCGTTCTTCTTGAAACTACTTTTTTTTGGAGCTTCCGTCATGATAACTCATCTTCGAAAGAGCCTATTGAAATGAGGCATTCTGTAAATGAAAATTTTAAATTTGCAATATTTAAAAAAAATCGGCAAGTTAAACAATTACTGAGAAAATCAGTCTTCATTTTCGAGTTCGGCATTGAATGAAGAAATAATTCAGGTTTTCAGCTTTTTGAGATAGCGACATTTGTGCTACTCAAAAATCTATTATTGTTTTATTATACAGACCACTGCAATGGTAGAAATTATGGCGACGAGGATATTGCCTTTTCCCTCTACCTCAAGGACGCAAAATTCAAAGAAAATTTTTAATATTAATTTTGTGTACTCTTCAATAATTAATTAATTTTTATTATTATAAATAAACAGTAAAAATATCAGTTGCTTTCTTTATCAGTTACCAAAAAACGCTCAAAGTCTCTAGTCTAGAATACTTCTTTCAAAAACTTTGTTGCCTTAAAATGTTGCTTCTCTTTCTCTTGCACCAAGAAAGCGTCTGAGTTCAGTACTTAAAAAAATTAGATGAGAAAGACGACCTTTACCAGGATAAAAAGAATAAATTAAGAATATTTCGGCAGCTAAAGAAATATTTTTATAGATTATAGACTAGTGTCATTCGTATTCCTTAAACTTAATTTTGTTTTTGAAAGGTAAGGAATGCATCAGTCGGTTTCTGTTAATTGGATTTTATGATGTAAATAATGCTGCAGTTTCTTAGAACATAAGAATATTAGAAACTAATGGAGTTCTTGGAGTTCACTCTCGTGATATTAAAATTATTTCGAAAGTTAAAATCGTTGAGAACCATTCATTGTAGGTGATGGAAACCAATGGAAATACCTCCATTACTACTCAAATAATCTAACAACAGGGTATCCTCAAAGTTTTTCGAAGTTCAAAAAGATGTTTACAAGAATCTTATTATAATAATAGATGGACAAAATATATAGACTGATCATCTAACGCTTAATTTTGAACAAACTATAATATTATATGTACTTGCAACATATATGTGGCACTGTTATTTTTAACGAAATTTAAAAGACTTTCTGAAACTTAATTTTGTGTGTTTTTTGTTTAACAGTAGCTTAGTTTTATAGGTTCCAAGTTCATAGAGTAATTAAGATATCAACGGCAAGGCGATAGCTATGCATAAGGGATTTCATCAAGGAATGTGCTACTGAAGCATGTGAGTAATCACTTCATCTTAAAGGCAGCATGAATAAAGAAAATAGAAGTTTCTTTGTGAATGAGGCAATAGTTACTCTGAATTCGTTTCTTTGTATTTGGAGTTGTTTTCAAAATGTCTGTGGGAATCAACTTAGCGAGAAATAAACCACGAATTATGTAAATTCAGGTATTTACACACAGCTGTATTGGTGCAAGCCACTTCTATCGATGAGGAAAGCGGGACGGAAAATGTTTTGTCTTCCGGCGAACCAAAGTGGGGCATGAACTTTATTTTTTCAACACTTTCATTATTGCGGCTCTATTTGCTTGTTATGCCATCGTTGCGGCTGTGGCACCAAAGCCACTCCAATATAACGGTAAAGGGAAAAGGAAACAATTCACAAAAATTGCAGAATTATTTCAAAATGCGACATAAATAACAGCGAAGTGCACCAATTGTTGCAGCACAGACAACGCGAATTGTGGCACATGGATAGTTAGTGCGACAAAGGCAGCAACAATAACAACAAAAGCTTCTGGGAAAAGTGTCAAGAATAAAACGAACAATGCAAATACTACACAAGCAGGTAAATACATGCCACAAAATGTGGCAAGTTGTGAGCTGTCAACAGTTCAGCGTGCCGCAAAGGCATTAGCATGGAAATGAGAAAAAGCGAAAAGCACAATAACATCATTGTCGTCGGTTGCAACAATGCCACATTAGCAGCAACACATTAACCGCGAATGCACAGTGACTTCCTTACTAGAAGTTTCCATACTGCCACTTTGCTGCAATTTCCGGGTCGCTCTCGTTGTCGGATAATCTTTGGAAAATTAAATTTTTATGTGCCACACTTTTTACTGTTCGATTGAAATTAGCCTTAATTTATAAATATTTTTTGTTTTATAAATTTTTGTATTTGTTTGAAAGATGTAAGCTCAGGATTCAAAGTGGCAACATCTTGGCCCTGTAAGTGTGTCCCAAAGGGAGATTTGTTTATGTTGCAGGTTTTTTGGATTCAATGAGTTTAAAGAAAAAGGATATTTCAAATTATTCTAATAAAAAAAATATTCACGATTATGTGTATGTACAAACACATATACATCTAAATCCATATATATGCACGATCAAAGGCACAGTTGGCTGGTAGGAATATGCGTGTTTTTAAAGAGCCTTTAGTAAAAAAGGGAAAATCAAGCGTAAAAAAATCCACCACATAAATATTTAACGCACATGTCCATAAATTGCAAGACCCCAGCTGCCTACATAAGTAAATAAGCCAACAGAATTCTTGTGCTCGACATTAAGTCCATGGGAACCCACACACTTCCTTTTATAATTATGAACATTTCCACATTAAGTTATTCGATTACACATAAGAGTCCATATAAAATGAATGAACACACGCACACAAACGTGCCTAACCTCGTATGTGGCACGGCCCCCAAATGTATTGAAAAATGTCAAGGACGTAAGGAAATATTTGTTGTAGGCAATAATAACGGAGCATCTACTGAGCGGAGGGGGGTGTCTAACGAGCCGATACAACGCTCTTCTACACTCTGTCCCAAGTGGCAAGGATGTGTCGAGGCGCAACACAGCAGGAGGTGCTGTTGCTGACATAGAATTCGAGATTGGATGGAAGATGGAGGCACCGTGGCACGTCAGTTGAAGCAGTGTAGATGTATGTGTGCATCCATGTGCGTTTCGATGAACTTGCGTCTTTCTCAGTTGTTGTATTTCAGTGGTACGCATTCCTTTCGCTTGGTTTGCTTTCTTCTATTTTTATTTTCTGCAAATTTTTTGCTTCTACTTTTCTACTGTGCTGTTTGCGACTGCCGCACTGCCATACAACACAAATACACTACAACAACATGTAATCGTCCACCAACATGACTTCATGCGAACGAATGCGAATTTGTTGAGGCATTGAGGACACACAGTTTGGGGCCTGCCAAAAAAGGTTAGTATGTGAATGTATGTATGCCAATGATCATTGCCGTGTGTGTATGTGTGAGGAAAGTGAGTTTTTATTTTTAAGTTACTGCCAATGGTGTTTTCATGTTCATGTCGTTGATTTATTTTTTCCGCTGTTCTAATTGCAATCACTGTGCTTGTGTTTGTTGCAGTTGTGCATATATAACCGCTCACGAGCCGCTTGTGGCCTCAATGCAGAGGCTGTGTCGCTTGTAGTTTGCTGCTTTCACTCCTCTTTCATTTCCAGTGACATATTTGTCCTACTGCGGGCGAAAAATAAGTAATGTTGTCTATCCATGCTGATCTTTTTTCTTTTTTTTCATAGTAGATTTGCCCCAAAACTTATTGCGACCATTCCTTATTCCCTAGCTTTGGCCTCCATTTCCCGCTCGTCTTTACAACTCCAATCGACCTTGGAGGGAAAAATAACTTTTCTTTATGTAAGTATGAAATATGTCGTCGTTGCCTTGTTTACAGCAATCTTCTTGGTTTGTTGAGTTGCAACCGAAATTAAGTGCCTTCAAATTTTTAGTTTCGGTTTGCAAAATTTATGAGGAATTGTTGTAAGCATTAAGTTTCTAAGTCATTAGAGCTGCCAGGTGTATTTGGAAACCTAGAAAAACATTTGGAAACCATATATGTCAACCGATGTACTGTGATAAGGAACGTAATAAAAAAAAAAACAAGCTGGAAAGGTCTTGGTTCGAATGTAATAGAACTTTTTATACTTTCGCAATATGAAAAGAGCAAAGGCGGAAAAATACTTTTCAGGTGCTGCAGAAGTTTATACTAAAAAAAAATATTCTTCTTTTGTTATTATCATAAGGGAAATATTCTCTGAATATCTTTAAGAAACCTTACAGATTGACAAATATATAAGGTATAAAATCAAATGTATGGATGTATTATGGAGCCAAGGGAGTATTCCTCTGTTTTCATTACTTTTAGACTAGAGCATTCTTATTAAATTTTTTTTTTTTAATTTCGTTATAAGGGAATCGTGCGCGGTTATAACCTTTCTTTGCCCATTTTGATAGTATGTGAAGATCCTTAGAGGTTTCTTCTGAGCAAGAGTGGCGAAACTCTTAATTTCTAAATATTTTTGTTCCCAAGTATCCCTCACTACTGCGATCGTCCGTACTAAATTAGTTTAATCGCAGTTGTTTCAATACGTCCATCAATTCAAATACGACCCTCGTGGGTACCAATAAACAAGCAAGTTTCATAAAGATATCTCCTTTTAAGCAAAATATCATTTGCACGCACAGACGGTCAAACAGGCCGCCATGTCATTTATGTATGTATACTTTGCATCCATTTCTATTCCGATTAGTGTTAGGAGTGATACAAAAAAAAGTTAGCTGAACAAAACTGTTTTACTCCGTAGCAACATGTTGTGTGTTTTTTCAAGTGCATTTGATGATGATTGTATATTTCATATTCGGAGCACTATAAGCTTTCTGAATACGTAAAAGAAGTTTAACCAAAGTAGGACAAGCCTTGCATTTTTTACCGCAAACATCTTTTTCAGTGTTCTTAAAGACACAAGCCCAACTCACCAGAAATTGCATTTGCTATGTTTTAGGTTGTGGGCGTGTTTCATTATTTATATTTTTATTTTGCCAATATGTTTAAAAATGTAACTATAGACACCCTTCTACATAATTTTTAATTATTTATTTAAGGGGTCACCATATGTATTATGAGACTAATCAATACCTTTACTTTCTGAAGATATTATAGTACTTATTTAAAAGGTTGAATTTCGCAAAGAAAACAAATCAATTAAAATACAATTTCACTCCGATATTTTTCATTGCGTTCAAATAAATTATAGATATGTATTCCCAAAAGGCTCAGTTGTTTGTTTATGCATTCTAAATATTTGTCGCGCTTTAATTACCCACTCTTGAGCGAGCCACCAAAAAATCTACGGTTAGTTAACTCGGAATTTTTCCAACG
This sequence comes from Bactrocera correcta, assembly GCA_027475135.1. NCBI lineage: Eukaryota > Metazoa > Arthropoda > Insecta > Diptera > Tephritidae > Bactrocera > Bactrocera correcta. The sequence goes on from CM050323.1 coordinate 40,250,498, forward strand.
TTCAGCTTTATATTATGGGAATGACGGCATGTGAGTGTATTAATGAGATTACTCTATTTAGATTGGCATGGTTCATAAATATTTTTTAAACTTCGCATATTTTCGGCATTAAAATAATTATTTTTTCGGTTTGACAATGGCAAATGGAAAACTCGTATGCCTCAAAATACACAGAAGATTCGAAAATAGTATATATGTAACGTGACTTTAATTTTATTGCATGAAGTTAAAAAAGTTTTGCATATAATTAATGTCAGAAGGGCCTTCTCCGAAATAAATATTTCATCAAACGATGGAAAGGATTTTATCTTTCATGGAAATACCTAAAGACAGTTGGTTTGAAGGTAGTGGAATGTCACGAATAATTCCAAAAATGTGAGTGCCCCGTGTACAAACCTTTTATTTCAAGAAATACCTTTCGAGACATGAAAAAGTTCATAATTATAATAAAATGTGAAACAGGGTTAAAACAGAAGCTATAATACCCTTCACAAGTACAAAGAATTAATTACGAAAACTTGATTTTGTTTGAAAAACTTGTATGGCAGGTATGTCCTCTTCCACACAAGCACAGTTTGTAAGGCAGCGATAAGCTATAGTGTAGTATAGTCTGATGCAGGAAATAAAGTACTTAAAGTGTTAGAAAAACGTTCATAGCTTAAATTTATTTTAATTTTGGGTGTTGGTTTTATCTCTGTGTTTCAATGTTTGTAAATAAACTTTGGAATTTATGGCCTTCACAATGCACAAATCAATTGTAAATTTCTTAAATAAGCTAAAAGATCAGATCAAATGATATAGAAAAGGAACGAAATAGTTTGGCTGGTTTAGAAAAATACCATTTTATGTCCGATTTTACTGTTTTCAAGCGCAAATTGATAACAAAATTTAAATATAAATAAAAATACCCAAAGTTTGATTGACATTGCTAAAATGCCTGAGATAAAAAAGGAAAGTTATTATTATTCCCACTTTAACTGTGACATTTATAAATCTCCCACTTTGCTCTCTCAGCACATTGGTGCTGATTTAATTACGAATCCTAACGTCACCTGCCTCCACATTCAAAGCAGACTTCACGTCTCGTGCACCGTTAATTATTGCTACTATGAACTTTTAACTTTTCGAAATATTTCTATGTTTCTAAGCCTTTTCAGGAACGAAGCGATGTATGAGCGCCTGGCAAGAAATTAATTCTAAGCAGTGGGAGGCTTAGGCCCAGAAAATAATTCAAAACACTTAACAATGACGTTGAAATGAATGCGTATGTGTATGTCAGTGAGAAGTTTAGTGAGACGCTGTGAACATTGTCGTAAATTCTGCTCGAGTGGAGTGCCATTAACATTATTCTTGCATGAATTGCTGTTTGTAATTGCCTTTGTTTTCCGTTGTTTTTACTTAGCACCGTTTAAAAGATTTAAATAAACTCCTGCCGATATTGTCATAATTTAAATGAAATAAGGGACCTTAACAATAAGACCTCCAAAAAATATTAAGAATTTAATTTTTTAAACTTTATGTGAGCCTTTTAATATCTTTTATTATTATTTAACAGCCGCTTCACATGCGCCACTTTATTTTCTCGTCTTTAACGGAAATCATTTTATTCGCTATGCTTGGATCACGTAGGCAAATTATCAACAGATTCAATAAGGCAAGCCACATTAAGTTATTATCAAAAGGAACAAAGTATTTATGCATTGATTTGTAAGCATACTCAAAACTCAAACATTCATAAATAATTTAATGGTTGTACCGTTTACTGTCATTTGCATGATTTTAATTATGAAAATACCACAACGTAACAAATGGCAGTTGAGAAGCTTCTCATGGAGCTGTAGGCGCAATCGATCTGCAAATAACTGTTAATGCCACTTGAGGCAAGTAATTGCTTTTTGCTTTTATAACGTTCCTTTCCATTCCATTATTATTAATATTCTGATTTTTTATTTGCTCTTAAAGGCAAAAAGCGAAAGTAGATGCAGCTTAGGCTCCTCAAAATTACCATATTATTCACATAAGGAACTGTGATTTTCCCTCTCGGCCCATTCATAAAGATATGTGTACGGCACTCGCTCATATAAAATATATCACTATCGAATTAGGAATTCACAAAACGTTTTGTGGCCTTTAACTTGTTAAGCATTTGGCAATTTTGGTCGGTCAAGTGGAAGAAAAACAAAAACAAATGTCCATTAGCATACAAATATGACCAAATAAGTATTAATAATGAGTTGCCTTGGGCTGAGCACTTTGCTGAGATTTGATTGCATCAAATATTTACGTAATTTGAATTAATAACATAATTGGTAATTTAACGGGTGACGAGATCCATAAACTATCAAACAAAATAAAAAGTTTTGGGATATGCATACACTGTGGAGCCTTTCAAGCACTTTAACAAATAACCAAAAGTGAAATTTTTCTATCTACTTCGAAAAAAAGTGGAATTTATTTAATTAATTTTTCAGCTAAAATATTATTAACACATTTGTGACTCAAACAAAAAACTTCTTATTCGCAGTTGTAAATGATTATTTTGTAACATTATCATTCCTTCATAATTTTTGACCACAAATTACCATTCTTTCAGAATAAATAAAAAAATAAAAGATTATTAAATTGAGATTTTTTCATATAGTATTCCAATCTACAATTATTAAAAACTGTGTTCACTTGCGGTTAGGTGACTTTAAGTTATACTAATGTTTGATGTCAATTTTCCCTAATAAGCATGCTGTCATTAAATAGCACCGTGGCGTATAAGTAACTTCTTGAAACGGAACAGAACTGACTAACACTTTAATATAGGAAATTTAATTTTTAAAATTTGTTTCTCAGTTAAAGTGTAATTTGAGAATTTATTTGTCAAAATAAAGGCACTTCTGTCAAAAGCGGGAAGATGAAAGCATTTCGTCAAAAGCCAGTCAGATTGCGGCTTAGCACAGAAATGAAAACGTAAGCCCGAAACAGAATGCAACACAGCATTACGAATGTTCCGGTAGCATTAGCCCTCGAGAGGGCGGTGAATCAGAAGCGGAAAGGAAAACATTCAAAAGCTACAATGCATATTGTTCACCACTTTCACGGCCACAAGTCCGATTGTGTTGAGCAGCCACAGGCGAATGAATGAACAAGAAAAGATTTGCGCTCGCACGTGCCGAGGAAACGCACACGAATCAAGCATAAACTTACTTTTAGTTGGAACAAGTAAGGAAGAGCTAAGTGCGGGTATAATTGAACACTTTATACTCTTGCAACTTGCAAGGATCAAAAACACGGAAGTACCTTCTAGTACTTAAGGCTTGTTAGTTATATGGGGTCTAGGGTGAGTTTTCACCCGATGTTATTCATTCTAAACACTAATTCACAGATTGACCAATATTTTCGGTATAAAGTCACCCGTAAGTTCAAAAAATCTTTATATTAGTTATATGGAAAGGATTATCTCTGCATTTAAATTATATATTTCACACATTGACCGATATTTTCGCACTGGGTCCACATATTCACGACCCCAAGGATAATATTCGCGCAAAGTTCTATCTAACTGATATATTAATTGATTCTTGGTTTGTATACTGGAAAGTGAACGAATCAAGTGGAATTCAAAATTTTGTTAATTGGTAAGTAGGCGTAGTCCGACTTCACTCATTTTCATTAGTGTAGGAAAAATCACTAAAATTACTTATACCGAACGTGGTTGAAATCGGTCGGGCGGGTCTCGAGATATGTCATTGGGCCTAAAAGTGGCAGCTGCTTCGGCCCATCGATCAATTTCGACCCTGGTTTCTACTTAACAGCCTCTCATACCATCCTTGTGGTAGAATTTAATGTTCGGCTTATTTAGTTTGTAATTTATCGCTCTTTTAGTATTTGAACAGTTACGATATATGGAGAGTGAGCGGACGATTTTATCCATTTTCACCCCGTCGAAAGGAGTTCTTATAATTTTCCAGCTCAGCTAATTTGGTTGTTGTAGCATTAGTGGTTTAGGAGAAATGTACATTAAACTTATTAAATAGCGGAGGCACGCCCACTTTTTCAAAATTTTTTGTTCACAGGTACCCCTCGCCACTGCGATCATCTGTATTACAGTTTTTATATCTTAACTGAGAGCTTATTTACGGCACTTTATAAGGTTTTTGGTTGATCGTGTTTTGCGGGTGTGGCAGTGGTCCGATCACGCCCATCTACGAACTCGCAGACGAAGTTTCATCAAAATACCTCAATTTTTGCTGAAGTTACAGCTTGCACGGACGGACGGACAGACAGTCACCCAGTTCAACTTGTCTCGTCATCCTGATCATTTATATAAATATAACAGTATATTTATCTCGATTTGTTTTAGGTGATACGTGCAATCCGTTAGCGGAACAAAACTATTATACTCTATAGGCGATATGTTCCAAGAGCATAAAAATGTAACGGTAGAGCTCGAAATGCAATCGCAGTCAAAGAAAACATAAAAAGCAAAAGCTCAAAATTAAAAGCAAACACAACCTCGCAAAGGACCAAAAATAATAATCAGGAAGTAGAATCACAAAAGTGCCTCACTTGCCACAAATTTGTTGCAGCAAGCAAAATAAAAACTTAAGCACATTTACATTTTTAATAAGCGCTAAATAATTTAGAACTAATGACTTTTGGTGCGTACATTTCGAAATTTTATGGTAACGGTGATTTCGCTGTTCTCCCAGAGGCACGCTCCGGATCCTTGTTCTGTTTTTCACTATCACAACGGATATTGCTGATGCTGACGCTGATTGTGTGACGGAAACCGTGAGCTGAGGCGCGGAAAGCACGAACGGCTGTTAAAGGGACGCGGCTGGGCGTTTAATTAAAATTTATGCGCCCCCGCGGTTTGGAATTTTTTATCCAGAATAAGCGCGCTACGAACACGAAAATATTAATAATTGCACTAACACACCACACACACACGTGATTGCGTCTTCACTGCACACTGAGTGCTATGCTTGAACGCGTATCACGATTTTCACTCAGATTTGTGGTGGTGCCTAGACTTTTTGCCTTCACCACTTATCGCTTATTTCCACTTAGTCACCACTTTCCAATCACTGGCTGTCAAGATTTCACTTATTTTTTACCGCATTTCTGACAATGTGTCTGATAGCTGCGGTCAACTCGCAGCTAGGAAAGCGTTTATTGTCTGATGAAGCGCACTTTAATCCGCCTTTAATTATTTGACCTACAAATAGTAATCATTTATTTATATTCTTTGCTTCTTATACATTATTTTCATTGCCAACTTAAGGTAAAAAGTCAAAGCCAAAGGACAACCGAAAGCGTAAAGCACTTGCTGAAATCGCCCAGCAGCGCAATTGACCGAGTCTGGCTAAGAAGCCTAAAAATCACGTCTCACAATTCACACAGAATTTCAATATATAAAGAACAGGAATTTAAGTTTGAACACACTTCACACTTGGGCACGGGCCACCAGAACACCTCTCAACCGCGCAAACACTTGGCAGAACAAATGTATATTTGTGGAACTTTACTCTGCTTGCTCTTGGCTTCTGCTTTAATTCTTTAATATCTTCTTCTATTTCCACATTGCTTGTTGCTGCGACAAGTAGCGAACCGTCTCGTTCAAGCCCACGTTCTAAACTGAACTGAATCTCCGCTGCGACTGAGGTAAAATAGCCAAGTGGCCAGCCGAGTAGCCGAGTAACGAGCTGAGGCGGAAGGCGCAGATGCGAACATCGCGAATGCGGAGGCTGTGTATGAAGGCAGCGCTGCTGAAATTGTTGGGGTTCGCACTTGTTTGGTGCTAGTGCTGCTATTGCTGCATCCTTGAGCACATAATTGGTGTCCACGTGGTGCCTCTCGCTAGCGGCGACGCTGCTGCGGTAGCATTTGCCGGAGCTGTTGGTTTCGCGGTTCTCTGTTTACGCTTTGCTTTGCTGTTGAAGCTAACAGAGGTTTTTACAGCTGGTTTATACCGCTGCCTAGTTAGCAGTCATGTTGTCTGTTATGAGGCGGAAAAGAGTTCATGTTGTGCCAATAGCAGGAATTCTGTATAGTGAGCGTAGGTGGGTTCTGTTAGCAAGGTATTAAATATAATAATATATGTAGAAACAAAGAGAGAAATGAATGCAATGAAATTATGTACCGCTCTGTTAACTCTATTGAGAAGTGTACTAAATTGGATGTTCATGCGCTCACATTTTTCATTCTCCTCTTTTTGGTAAAACTCAGCTGTCAGGTGTCGAACACACCAGTTATGAGCTCTTTTCCGTACAAGTCAAGTGTAAACAAACAAACAGAGAATTAAATACGCAATCACGTGTTCTTAGAAAACAGAGAGCATATGTATTATGGAGGTAGAGAGTTTTCTTTGAACTCGCGCAAGGCGATTCATATTGGGGTAGCTGAAAACAATTCCCTGAAAATTTGTATTGAATCTCTGCACTGAGGGATGCTGAAGGCCGGTTTTTTATACTTTCGATAGGGAAGCAATCACAATTTTAAGTCAAAATGTACAAATTACGGTTAGTTTATTATTATGAATATTTCTGAAATGTATACGATAATAGAGAGTATGTCTGTCTCATTTTCTGCTTCATCTGATCATATTTTTTATTTATTCAGAATACATCATAATACGAAGGAATATATGGGAGTAAAGGATCAGCCAAGTTAAATAACTTTAAGTGCTATATTATAATTTCAGTTTTTATAGAGAATTCAGAAAAATCAGAAAATCTTCCGAAATACGTTACTGAGACTTTCTTTCTTCCTTCATCATTATCTCCAGTTTTCTGTGATAAACGTACATAGGATTGATCCCTGTCATCCTTCCTTTGGTTCTTTTGCACATATATCTGCTTTTAGCCGTCGCTTCTCCTGCCTTTCTTAACCTTTCCTCCTAATACTTTCAAAAAAGGCTCGACGTGCTTTTACAATGGAGCTTTTCAAAGAATTTTGAAGATCATTTCAACATACACTTAAACCTATAGTATTGCATTTAGTTGAACTCTCATCGCTACCGACAAGCGTAGAGTTTTCTTACTCTTGTTCATGGTATGAATAGTGGAAAATAAATTAAATCGTCAAAGTTAAGCCCATTGTTTTAGCAAAAACTTTTAGCAAAAGTCACAAAAGTGAAATAAATGATAAAACTAGATGAATTTTGTGAAAATGTCACTGCTGTTCATATACACATACATATAACACAATAAATTTACATTCACATGTGCAAATGTGCTGGGAATTTCACTTTCATTTCATTTTCTGTGTTTGCAGAGAAAGCAAAGATTTTTTGATGAAGATAAGGAATGTCAGTGGGCTCCCACAAAAACATGCATAATACTCGTATGTTGTATGTGTTACCTAATTAAACTTGGAAACATTACTTCTATTTCTCTTTTTTGCCCCTTGCCCTAGTAAACTTGTGTTGCGACTGTTTTCATTAAAATAAAACTACAAAGTTTAAAAGCAGGGATTAGTAGGCACATGAGAATGCTTGCACGACTACAAAGACATAAGTTCCTACGTATGAGTATCTGAACTGGCGAAGAGAAATGAGCTGTGTGAACACAGCCTTTGTGTCCGCTGCTTTAAATTTAATTGCTTTTCAGCAGATTAATTAGCTGCTTGGTATGTGTCTTTGCAAAACATTCTTTATATATCAGTAAGTATACTTTTAACTGAATATCTGCTACTAATGAAATTCTCGTTAGAAATATTGAATACACTGAACTTGCATTTCCTTCAAATCGGATGTTATATGACTTTTATTTTAACGTCCAATAAAGAGCTCTGCCCTGAGTGACCCTCAAATTAAGTAAAGAAATTGGTTCAGAATATCTGAAGTTCTTCTTCTTCATTTAATTTTTGAACCCCTCTTTGCCATTCTGTTTGTTAGTGTTTAACCGCATTTATACTAGTATGATGGCTACTTTCACCCAGAAGACTTACGCAAATGATCAAACGAACTATTAACACATGTTAAAAACATGTAGGATAAGTATCTGCATGTTTGCATGTACATATTTACTTAATTACCCTTCGCCATGCATTATTTGTGTGCTGCAGCATTTCACTTTCGTTTCAACTTACTAAAGCAACTTTATGCAGTTACTTAAGTTTGAGGCCTCTTTAAATGTGACTGACAGTGACGACGTTTGGCTGACCAAGGACTTGTCGGCTTTTCGCTACTTTCGTGGCCACTTCTGCATTTTTTCAACTACTTGCCACAGGGAACAGAGTTGTAGTAAATAAAAAAATGAGCTGATGGCCACGAAGAGGGAAGAACGAGCAGATATTATTCGCGAGCATTTATGGTGGTTGACGCATATTTTTTTGGTTATTTCAGCCTTTTAGTTGGAAACTGAAACTGTACACAGCTTCCTATAAACTAATTTCTGCGAATTTTTGGGGTAAAATAAAAACAATTTTTAGAAAGAGAAAATCGTTACAAAACTATTCAAAGCTAATCGAAGTACATAAACTTTTGAAGGTCGCAGAAGCACACCAAGCTGAGGAAAGCTATGGAATTCACTATGCCAATAAAACTTTTCTAATTATTAAATAATTCGCTAAGTTGTATTTCAAGCTATGTTAATGTGAAGACAATTAGAATATTCGTTTACAAAATTTTTTTATACCAAATTGTCCTTGTATTGAATAGCTGTAAAATTTGTTCAATGGCTTGACATATTTAATGTATATCAATTGTGCCTGGGGACAAATATGTTTTGCTGCAAATAAATAACAGAATATCGAAACTTTCCTTTTGCATTCCCTCAATGCCATTTGAAAATAATTGGATTAGTGAAATTTGTTTGATAAGTGCGTTATTTACAATTATCGTTGTTTTGCGCTGTTTGCATTGCATGCAAATGCCTGAGAAGGATATACCATTTTTCCAGTTGAGTGCAACTGACTCTTTGCAAACTACACCAAATTTAGTCAAGTAAACTGTTCGAAATAGTCAAAAATTAAACGAAATAAATCCTGCAATAAAAAAGGGGAAAATGCGACCCCACTTCGCTTTTCCCGAAAATATGAAGATGTGGCGTTGGTTTGTTAAGTCATCTAGGCAGTGGGTAGCAAAGTAGGCGGTTCCGCACATAATTCAGTGTCAAGACCAACGAAGGGCAAAAACCAAAGTTAACAACAACGAAAAAACGACACTACTTACACTGGCACCAAGCAAGCAAACGCGTTTCACTGTGGTGCCACTGTGACGCTTTGTCGGTGAAACGATTAATTCGATATTGTCGAAAATGCTGCCTTCGCACTTCTTACTTCGCGATTGTTGTAGTTTCTGTTTGTACATTTCGTGGAGTTAAATTACATAGCTTTTACTCCTACTAAAGCTAGAAGTTGATTAATCAAGGTCAGGTCTTAAAGTAATTTATACTGAAGAAGAAAAAATGTAGCTAAACGCTAAGGCGGAAACCGTTTGAAATATTAAAATTTGTTGGAAATGTTGACAGTTGCCCGGTATAACAAAAAATTTCTAAGCATAAATACACCGTTAAACGATTTTTTATTAATAAGGCAATTAATTATATGATAGTAAAGCCAACATATTGTTAAAGTTTGAGTTTTTTAGTGAATATGAATAACTACCATATATGAATAAGCCATGCCTTTCTTGTCACTCTTTACTGAGGAGCCACCTAGTTGCGCCACGCCTCGCCTGTTCCACTTACTCACGAATTTGATTTTATCATTTCTTACTGACGTTGAGAGTAATTAGTTGGAAAACCATGATGATTTATCTTCAATAAATTTTAAAAGCTTCATATTTGAGCGACATAATTCAATATACGTTAACTCGCACCACTGCTGTCCGGAGAATGTTGCAAGTGAATATTCTGAGAAGCTCATACAAGCCAACACGTCAACCGGCAACGGCAGCATATTCAAATGAAAGCGTGCAAGAGTGAGTGCTTACCAACAAGTGCGATAAATGATAACTTCATTTTTCACTTTGCTTGCCAACACTAACAGATTCTAATAAAGTGCAATGGAACGAGACTTGCTGCCATCTAAGGGTCTCATGTCTACGTGAAGTTATCATTTCATTGCAATTTGTTAGCTGATTGACTTGGTGTGCCATTGAATTAATTTTTAGTTCACGGTTAATGAGTGGGGTATCAGATTTGATCTATTTCGATTTTATTTTAATTATTCCCCTTGACTTTTAGTTATTTCATGTCATAGGACGTCAGGATAAATCATTTAAATGAACTGAATTATGGATGATTTTATCTTAATCAGATACTACTACTGTGGCAAAAAATAGTGTGATTTTTTAATTTAAATTTCGCGCGAGAACTCATTGGTCAAAATATTTTATTACTAGGTTGGTATGACTGTCCTGTGACAACTGTGGCAAATGTCAAATCAAAATAATCTTTCGTGTTTAGTATACTCGTATGCTTGTCTTTCTGAAGTACATGAAGTGCATTTGGCAGTTTTATTGATCAGTGAAATTATTCAACAAAAAGGTTTCATTACATTTTGAGTGCGAAATCAAATTTCTGGTGCCGAAACGCTCAGAATGTTGGAAAGGACTGAAACCACTGAAGGATAATTTTGGCGCGAGCAAGTGATGATCAAAATGTTAATAAAATAATGGAAGTGGTGCTTGACGGATTATCAGTCAGAGATCTTATTCGCGTCGTTGAAATATCGAAAGAATCAGTGAAATCCATTTTGAAAGACCATTTGAACCTATGAAAAGTGGAAGTACAGAAGTTTCAAAATTACAATATTGTTTCGAAAAACAGCGTCGCATCAACATCTGGATGTCACGAAACGTATTATTACTAGCGATGAGTCTTAGATCTATGCTTACGACCCGGCCGAATATCGTAAGAAAGACGAGCCGAGACCGAAAAAACCACGTCAAAGTGGGGCAAAAACCAAGCTAATATTGACAGCTTTGTTCGATTATCGAGGTATGGTGCACTCCTATTTTCTTTCGACCGGCCAAACTGTCAACAAGGAATGTTACTTGAGTGTTATGCGTCATTGCGCGAAGCTTGAGTTATTACACCGCGATAATGCACTATCGCATATTCCATTGATTCTTTGTGAGTTCTTTGCCAAATTTTCAACCATTATCGTGTTCCAACCACCGTATTTGTCCGATATAGCTGCGTGAGACTTGGCCATTTAGCAAACTCAAATGATAAATGGATTCTATACCGAAATTGACTTTACCAACTGTTTCCAGAATTGGAAAAAATATTGGCATAAGTGTATAGGAGGACAATGGAGATTAATTTGAGGGGGGACGATATAGGTTTTGAAGAATACATTAAAAACTTTTAAATTTGAATAAAGTCTTACTTTTTTCCTATATTAGAAATTTTATCCGAATCATCTTGATCACTTGACCCATTTAAGACTCACTATTCAGCTACTTGTTGAGGAAAGAAAAGAAAATAAAGAAACCAAGAAAATTGGGAGTACACGTACACCGACGACTGAGGAGGAAATCTGAGGAAGACACTTAAAAAGCAGTTATTGTTGCTGATATTATTCTTTGTGCTTGCTTTTGCCATGCGTGGTTGCTTTCAATGCGTTTGCTGAGCTCCTCTGGATGCTTGGGGGGGGGCTATAGTTGTGTTATGTGTATTGGTTGATGCAACATAGATTTCCATTTATTGCTATAATTTTTTTTCTTGATTTTATTTATTTACAATTTTATGTATGTTTAGCTATTCCCAGAGTCTTGAAGATTATTTCTTTACTTCGTATTATGAAAGGCTAATTCTCCCTTTTAAATTATAATTTTTTTGACTAATAAACCCTTATACAACTGGTGCCTTTTGTTGATGGCTAAGGTTTGCGCTTGAACTTTATTCAACTTTGAATAAACTCGCGTCCACACTTAAATCTCAATCACGCTAGGAGAAGTTGGCGGAGCAAGGAGGGTGCGTAACTGCTGTTATTTCGGTTTTGACTTTCGCATTAGTAAATTATGATTGCCTCATATTTCAAGTTCATAGAGAAAACTTTGTGGCGCAGCTAGTAAACTTGCGGCATGGAAAGAACAACAAACTTACTATCAATTCGGTTAGAACATGGTAGAATAAGCTCGCAAATTGGTATAAAACTTTCAAAAGAAGTGAATTAAAATAGCTCGGAATAAGCTAAAAGTAAGAATTTTAGGAAATTAGATTGATTTCAGTATAATGAAGTTCTAGTTAAAATGTGAAAACAAAAGTTCTTGAAGTGTTATTTTCGTTGAATATTTTCGTAAATTTAATATATATTTTGAGAGATCCAATACGGTTAAAATTTAACGGAAAAAGCACACTGCAAATTCAGTATTTTTACAACAAATCAATTTTGCCATTTCTCAATATTCCTCATAAACGAATTGCAGCGGTTTTTCTAATTTAAATAATTTCGAACATATCCACGAATAAATTAATCCTTTTTCTCGTTTAAAACCAGCTTAATTTAACTGGCGAAGTTTAAGGATTCTGCCATTAATGGCTCAAAGTTATTTAATTAGTGCGAAATTTGCTCATTCCTTTATTCTATTATCCTGGCGATTGCTTTAATCCGCTCTGCAGCTAAGCTAGCAAGTACGAAAAAAAGTTTCACATGCTTAACTCTATTCGATTCGAATTCGCCATTCATGTTATTTGAGCCACTAAGGATTTGCTCTTCTAATCCGGCAGATTTATTTATTGTGTAATTTATTTAGTGCATAGTTGCATTTGAATTAAAAATATTAAATTTTTTTTGGAAAACTCGTCAAAGCAGTGCGCCATCGTGTCATTTTAATTAATATTTAATGCATTTAAATTTATTACGTGTTTAGTAAATTAAATGGAAATCATCATCATTACAAAGCACCAGGACGAGTAGAGAAAAAGTATCAAGAGCGTCAAGGCCTAATTGAGTTGTTAGTGAAAGCGAACATGGGAAAGGCATTTGAAATGCTGATAAGTGGTACTTGACCACTTCTGGCCAACAGAAAAGTACAAGAGCATTTTGTCGATGTGGTCGCAAGCGTGTTTGAGGGATCTCTTCGTCAAGGTTACGCAAACCCACTTGAATATGTTTAATTAATAGGAACGTGACTCACTGCAGCCATATGAGCACAACGTGTGACGGAAAATACACATGAATATTACTCCCAATCGGTATTTTGTTTAGGAAATGTTTTATCTCGGTTTCGTAAAAATATGTAATTATTATGATGTAGTCGAACTGCCTTGTTAATATTTTCGTATTCTTTTCTAAGAGAAACACTTGCACTCTTCAGCTCGCTGGCTGCGGAAATCGGTGGAAATTAAACTTCCCCGTCTTTTTATTCTTCTTACCATCTTGTCATTTTTTATTATGTTTACCACAACAACGCTTAACAAGAATCTACGAATACAAATTAATGAAGTATATAGTTAAATGGAGGATGACGGGAGAAGTGGTTATAGAAGCCGCGCAGAGCTCACATGCAAAAGCTTCTAAAGAGAAATTTCATAGATAGTAAATAAAAGAACTTTGAAGACATTTTCTTCCGTCTCCAGCAAATGAGCGAATTACTTTCTCTGCCATTGCCTGCAAGCTCAGTGAATTTAATTTTAGATATCCATCGAAATTAGTCGGCAGTTGCTGGCCGACAGCTAAAGTGATGTCTAATTATGCCAAAGATTTCTAAATGGAAGGAGCTAGAGCAAAAACAAACGTTGAAGTCGAATAACGGAATGTTGAGTTACTGGTTGTGTTCAAGAAATCCAATTTCGTTTTTAATTAACGTTATCCTATGTAAATTAAATGTGCTTCTGTATTTAGGGTGACTAAAAGGTCTGACAAATAAATGGATACTATTTGTTTTTTAAAAGTTTTATAATTTTATATACTGAACGGAAATTTGGGTATTTTCAAGAGGTAAAGAGCAGATCTGAATAAATGAAAATTACTTCAACAACAATAAACACCGAGTCATGGTAAAGTCTACAATAGTCAGCTGGCGGCTTTTGGGAGCTGGGCGGGACAGATGGTGAGCTTCTAATAAAGTTGTTTAGAAATGAATATCAGTTAGACAAATAAGTCGCTAAAAATTAATCATGAATGTGTTCAGATTGCCATCAATGGTTAAAAATTAATATCATTTAAGTGAAGAACTTTGTAATAACTAAACGATTGATTATTTTGAGTACAGATAAGAGGGACATAGTATTTAATAAGTTTTAGAATAAAATGTTGTATCGTGTTTTCTTAAAGATCAGTACCGATAAATACTTTTATACAATCAAATTGGAAAATTGGTTTGTAGAGCCGAAAATTTTTGTTAAGTTTGTTATGAGGTAAAATAACAAAACAGTAGAAGGGAGTCAAGTAGAAAGGTCTATGGCATATTTAAAGAAGAAAAACGCTAATGAAAAAATTTACCATGATAATATCGTTGTGTGGTATAATAATTTTACATGTACATCTATTAACCAAGTTTATTAAACATAGTCCACACATGTTTATATTCTCTTTTTTTCGGTTCTTGACATTCTTCCGGCATCTACTTGCGACTCGACTTTAGACTTTTGTTGTGGGTATATCAGATAATATATATTGTGATGTCACGTAACTGTTTTCATTTTTCGAGATTACTGCATGCTATCTGCTTTCATTATTTGGGTCATTCAAACAGTCGGAAGTAAACAAAATGGCTTTATGTCTTCTGGACCTTGGTTTAAGGTTAAAAAATAAATAAAATTATGTTTCAATGCAATTACATAGTAAAGCTTAACCAAAACCAAGATATTGTCATAACTGTTTTCCATTTTCTAGAATTTACGAAGTTAAGAAAGCAATTTTTCGTAGTCGAAAAAATTAGCAAACAGCGCTATCAAATTTCGCCGTTTGTTGGTACATTACAACATTAATATCCTAAGCACCAAAACAACGAAGTTTTTATCATCTTCATTTGAAAATAGTAATTTCCCAAAAATTTTCAAAACAATCGGTGCATGCTTTCCTCACCAATATCACAGCTAACTTTAGCGGTGGAAGATACAGTTAGCGTTACCGTTGTTGTTGTGGAATGTGAAGTGGCATATTAGCGGCACTGCCTAATCTGCATTTCTCAGGCGGGTGTAGATACGCTAGTTTGCATACTCATTGCTGTTGTTGTTGGTGAGGGAGGCGATATTGATGCAGGCAGGAAAATCACAGTCAACTTCCAGAAACTTTTACTTAATTAATTTCGAGGCAAGCGAAAATGTGATTGCGAGACCATCAGCAAAGGCTTCTATGAATAAAGATATGGATTTTGTGGAGGGTAGGGGCGATTTGCGGTGCAGTGCACACTGAAATGGAGTGGGTTAACTGGGAATATTTGCATTGATTTTAATTGAATGCATTGAAGTGTACATAAGTCAATATGAATCTTGCTGAGATTTCTACTTTGTTGATATGAATGGTGTTAGTATGGCTTCACAGGTACATATATAAAAGTGGATTGTTCCGTATATCAAAATGATCGTATTTATAAGGCCATTTGAGGTCCTTCCGGAGGTGGGAGGGAATAATGAGAGATTATTACTTTTTCGCTAAAAACTGAAAAACAATTTAAAATTTAATGAATTTGATTCAGTTCTAATAAATACAACATTGTTCTGGATAACAAAAGTAACTTTCTGATGATGAACATTTTAAGAATAGAAATGTCTAATAATACAATTTACTTATATTCTCCGCTTTGTAATACTTACAACTCAAAAATTTACTGTAGACACCACTTATTTGCAAACAGCACTAAACGTCGCAATACTGGCATCATCTTCAACTACAACTGCCCCATCAGAAACACCATTAGCATCACCACATCACCAACTAAAGTGACTAAAGTCTGCTGAAAAGCCATAAAACCAAAGTCTCGATTATTTTTCCAATCGATTGGCCCAAATGTGTAATGAATTCACAATTGAATTGAATCTTTAATACCCGGCTCCATGTGGCGAAATACTAGCGTGTGTATATTTGCATTTTGCTTTCTCAACGCTTTGCCTTTGGTGACCTCAATATTCGTTCCCCTTTACTTGTTATAAGTGGAGTAAAAAAGGAAGAAATTCGGAAAACTTTAACAAGATTTTAGGCCACTGAATCATATCCTGTGTTATTCAGTACTTTTCATTCGAGTTCCTATTTGTTGCTGTTTTTTGGCGCACAGACTTTGCAAAGCTTATTTGCAACATTTAATAAGCAAGCTCAGCATATTTTGTATTTTCCATTCAATCTTCTTCATTTTCTTCAGGTGGTATGTGTGTTGTCTAACAGGGCTTATAGCTGTCTCCTCATCATAGTGTTTTGTTTTTTAATTTCACTTAAAAGATCGGCCATGCAAAGGTTTGAATGAGACTGCTTAGTGAATTAAAAATTATCATTCTCTCCCACATGACACGACATCGATTCATTTCGGGTACACATATCAATTATATTCCGACAAGAATTAGATCTTTTGTTACAATAAATGTAAAATTGTTTTAGTAAAAATATTTTTTGAAAATTACATCAGGTGTGTGCATTGCTCTTGTTGCTGAATCTGGAAAAAAAAAGTGATATTACTAAGACCTGTACTTTCAAATTTGTTTTCTTATCATACAGTTTGTAAAAGGACCACCCTACTGGCTTAAAAGCCTCATAGTAAGCAGGTTCCTGCTCTCCGAAGTAATTTCAATATTAAATGTGAGCATATAAAGAGCAGGGGGGAGGGTATAAAAAGCTTTCCTCAAAATTTGGGTAATTTGTGGGTTTGTGATAGCTTACATAACACACGGATTCATTTCATATTCCTCATTCAAATTTTTAATGTAATGTGCTTCCAACTACATTCTAAAATATGGTAATATTTATGAGCACATACCATGTTAACTACGAGAAAACACCGACTCAGAAGCTAATCAATATAACGAAATTGAAGGTAAGGAAACCTGTCTGTATGTGATCATATATGTACATTTACATAGTTGCAAAGTGTGCAGAAATATTTAAAATATTACAAAAGCCGCTTTTACTCACTCTACGAAAGATTTGTAGGTTACAGATTCAAGATACTATAAGGGTTTCTGGTTGCTACTTTGAGAAAATGATATCCATTTCAAATGAAATGTGCAATAATCACATAGCGAGCATTTCAGAGAAGATAGCCGGATTAAGCTATATAATTTCAGTAAAATAGTCAGCCCTAGTGTAGAACAATATATTCAAAGTGCATTAAAAATACTTAGTTACTGTAAACAACAAACAAGGCTTCTTCTTTGAAAAAGAAATCATTAACATCCTCCGTAGTCATTGCCTAAGCAACTCACCCATCCTACCCTTTATCATACCCCATCCTCCCTCCAAAATTCACTTACCCATTCTCAGACTTAAATTATTCGGGATAATGTTATAAAAGACTCTTGTGAGAATCTAAAGGTGCTTGCACTGTTCATCATAATGCCTTGAAAGTTGTTTATTATACTGTTAAGTGCAGTCGAATGCGCCAGTAGAGAGCGCCAACAAATAACAACTGCCATCCAAGGTACTTTACACCCGCAACAGCAACAGCATCTGCTGCAGGTGGAATGGACGAAAGAGTGAAGGAAATTTGCCGAAAGTGATGACTGCAGTGCAAACAGAAAAATGCGGCAACATCAATAATTCACTGTACACTCAATATATGGCATGCATTAAAGTTTTTTTGCTTAGATACACATATCTAATCAGGCATTGAAAAACCGAAAGGAAGCTTGAGAGGGTGAACAAGCTCTCAGCCGATGACAAGGCATATTAAGTTTGCTACGTAGTTTTTAACACCCACAAACAAGCGTCGGAAACTATATAAAGTGTATTTATAAATGATCAGCACGACGATCTGGTTTGGTTCGCCACTTGTACTGTTAAACATGTGAGTAAAAATATTTAAAAGCAATTTCTGTAAAAACTTTATCTAAAAGTTAATGAATTAAGATTGAATATGCTATTTACGCTTTTAAAGAGTTCTCTGTAGATCTTTAAATGAAAACTGGTGTAATGAAAATGACAGGAAGCTCTTAAAGTTAAGTAAAGGTGTATGTAAATATGTGTGCTTCAAACTCATAATTTTATAAGAAGACGGCGGTTGCACTGAGTTTCATTTGTAGCCTTAATGGTAGTACTTATTGTATTGCTGTTATTTAGTTTGTGTACAAATGAATATAAAACGCGCTTGTGAAATTTTTTTACACACATATATGTACATATAAAGGAATAGTTATATGTTTAGATATGTGAGAACTTTTCTTTTATATGCCAATTGATTTTGTTGACTTCTTCGCCGCTATGCAAGAGATGCTGCGATAAACAACGGAATTCCGTGCTAACTGACGGACGACACCCGGGTCAAATGAAGCACGAGCAGACACAGAACTTATTGTCATAATGGTTCATGGCATACCGGTGTCCTATATAAGTGTATCACAATTAACAACAACATTTGATGTTGCTGTTATTTCTATTTTTGAAATTTGCAGCAGGGGACTTTTGGGCCCAGTGTTTCTTGGAATCAGCAACTTAATGTCTTCTGTGGTGTACACAATTTTAGATTAAAGCTTATTTTATTGACAGGCAATATTTATTATCCATAAATTGAGAAGGCTTTTAATATTTCAACTTTCAAATCAGCGAAATTGACAAATCAAATAAAATATAAAAAAAATGGAGACAATTTCTGAGTTGATAAGTGAAGTACAAATGTAAAAGTAAAGTAGACTGTGATAAGAAGATACATCTTTCTGTATAAGAAAATCTTTTTTGTGGATCGGATGTACTTGCACATGTATTAAAAGTAAGTAAGGTTACATTGGCTTCAATGGATACTGTCTACAGAATGAAAGCCTTTTGAATTTTTCATCTTATCTTATTATACCCTGAACAGGGTATATTAACTTTGTCACGACGTTTGTAACACCCAGAAGGAAACGTCGGAGACCCCCATTTAAAATATATATATAAATGATCAGGATGTTGAGCTGAGTCGATTTAGCCATGTCCGTCTGTCTGTCCGTCTGTCCGTCTGTCCGTCTGTCCGTCTGTCCGTCTGTCCGTCTGTCCCGTATATATACGAACTAGTCCCTCAGTTTTTAAGATATCCTTTTGAAATTTTTTCAAACGTCATTTTCTCTTCAAGAAGCTGCTCATTTGTCGGAACGGCCGATATCGGACCACTATAGCATATAGCTGCCATATAAACTGAACAATCGGAATCAAGTTCTCATATGGAAAACTTTCGCATTTGACAATGTATCATCACCAAATTTGGTATGGATTATTTTCTAGGGAAAAAATGTAATATCCGAGAAAATTGTTCAGATCGGTTAACTATAACATATAGCTGCCATACAAACTGAACGATCGGAATCAAGTCCTTGTATGGAAAACTTTCACATTTGACAAGATATATTCACGAAATTTGGTATATAATATTTTCTAAGGCAAAAATGTAGTCCCCCGAAGAAATTGTTCAGATCGGTTGACTATAGCATATAGCTGCCATACAAACTGAACGATCGGAATCAAGTTCTTGTATGGAAAACTTTCGCATTTGACAATGTATCATCACCAAATTTGGTATGGATTATTTTCTAGGGAAAAAATGTAATATCCGAGAAAAATTGTTCAGATCGGTTAACTATAACATATAGCTGCCATACAAACTGAACGATCGGAATCAAGTCCTTGTATGGAAAACTTTCACATTTGACAAGATATATGCACGAAATTTGGTATATATTATTTTCTAAGGCAACAGTGTAATATCCGAAGAAATTGTTCAGATCGGTTAACTATAGCATATAGCTGCCATACAAACTGAACGATCGGAATCAAGTCCTTGTATGGACAACTTTAACATTTGACGAGATATATTCACGAAATTTGGTATAGATTATTTTTTAAGGTAACAATGTAATCTCCCAAGAAATTGTTCAGAACGAGTTACTATAGCATATAGCTTCTATACAAACTGGACACATAGTTACTAACAGAAATGCACCTGTGAAGGGTATTTAGCTTCGGTGCAACCGAAGTTAACGTTTTTTCTTGTTTTTTCTTGTTTTTTGTGCATTTTTGTCTCCTTATACTCAAATTTGCATCAAATTTGCACTGTCAGCTTTTAGGCACAAGCTACCCCATTGTTAGGCGTGTTACTGGCGAATTCCGAGATGAAAGCTGATTTTATGAATGTATAAGGGTTAAGTGCTTATTTGGCACTTTTTTCTCGTTCATTTGGCACTTCAATAGACTTTTGATTTGGGAATGAGAATGGAGAAGTTTGTGTATGAAATAAATTATTTAAAGAGAATTTACCTGAAAAGCATAAGCAATAAGTTCAGTTTTTTCTACATAAAATTTATAAACGATAAGCTTTAGCATTTATTTGGTATAATTTTGGTTGTTAACATTTTGACTTAATTACAAGGAATATTAAAATGAAATTCTCAGTTGAGCCCATCCTTTTGCGATATGTTTCATACTACTAAGGCCACGAGCATAAATATCAAAATTTGCCGTATCCTGTTATGGGAAACTGAAACTATGGCCCGCATTGCGTAAGCGGAAGATGGAAAGTTAATTGTTAATGTGGATAGTTTTTTACTTGCAGTTATCTGAAAAAGTAATCTTTATACTTACCAGTTATGCTATTATAGCGTGAGAGAGACTCTATTTGTTTTAAAATGCTTCACCACATTGGCGAATACACTAAAATTTGTCTGACATTAACCCTTCTTGTTAAATTTTCCAACATCTCTGATTATTGGAAAATCAAATAAAATTTTATGACAGGTTGGTCGAAATGGTTAGCTTCGTGGTAAGGAGATGGGTAGCATATGTGATAATAATCAACTGTATTAATTTCAAATTGTGTATGCGTCAATGCAAAGTGAACAACTTCCGTTAATTCTGTTAAGCTTCATTGCTCACTTTGAATTGATTTCATTAGTGGGCGAAATTTCGACTATTTGGATTGCGTGTACCTGGCAAAATTTATCTGTACTTTCAATTATCAGATTTAATCAAATAAATTGCACACATCGACACTGTGTAGTTATTTCCCAATTAGTATACTAGAGTATGTTTTCATTTGTTCAAATATTAATAATTTTTTCTCTATATTTGGGTGCATCAAAGTGCAGTTATTTATTAATATTAATCTCGGAGGATGGGGTCATGTGTAGAAGTTCACGCAAGTGAGGAAAGTTCTCTGATCGCCATTCACTTGGGAGTGGCCAGAAACGATTCTTTTACATATGACTCAAGCAGCTCACGACTTCCGGTCTTTGACCAAGTATCCTCTGGGTAGCCTAAGAACATCCGTTTGAAGGCGAGCTAAAGTGAGAAGGCGAAACACCCCTGCATAGGGTTGTGCGCAGGGTTTGGGACCCGCCACGTAAAAAAACACCCCCAATGAAAGGAAAAAAAAGGCTGACATCACCGCCGTCCAAGAAATGCGATGGACGGGACAAGGACAGAGACGAGTAGGTCCTTGTGACATTTACTACAGTGGCCATATAAAGGAGCGCAAGTTTGGTGTTGGATTCGTGGTGGGAGAGAGACTCCGTCGCCGAGTACTATCATTCACTCCGGAGAATGAACGTCTAGCCACAATCCGCATCAAAGCGAGGTTCTTCAACATATCGCTGATTTGCGCCCACGCCCCGACGGAAGAGAAGGACGATGTGACCAAAGATGCCTTTTATGAGTGCTTGGAGCGCACTTATGAGAGATGCCCCCGCAACGATGTCAAAATCGTGCTTGGCGACTTCAATGCCAGGGTGGGCAAAGAAGGTATCTTTGGCACTACGGTCGGTAAATTCAGCCTCCACGAGGAAACATCCCCAAATGGGCTGAGGCTGATCGACTTCGCTGGGGCCCGAAATATGGTTATATGTAGTACTAGATTCCAGCATAAGAAGATACATCAAGCTACCTGGCTGTCTCCAGATCGAAAAACCACCAACCAGATCGATAGACGGAAGACACGTCTCCAGTGTTTTAGATGTGCGTGCGCTCCGAGGTCCTAACATCGACTCGGACCACTATATTGTTGCAGCCAAAATCCGCACCCGCCTCTGTGCAGCAAAAAACGCACACCAACAAACACAAGGATGTTTCGACGTCGAGAAGCTGCAATCACAACAGACAGCCGAACGATTTTCTACTCGGCTTGCACTCCTGCTCTCTGAGAGCACTCGTAAACAACTCGGTATAAGGGAACTGTGGGACGGCATTTCAAACTCCTTACGTACAGCTGCAACCGAAACCATTGGTTTTCGGAAAGTGCAAAAGAACAGCTGGTACGACGAGGAGTGCCGTGTCGCAGCGGAGAGAAAACAGGCTGCCTACCTCGCAACGTTACGATCGACCACAACACGTGCGGGATGGGATAGATACCGAGAGTTGAAGAGGGAAGCGAGACGCATTTGTAGACAGAAAAAGAAAGACGCCGAAATGCGTGAGTACGAAGAGCTTGATAAGCTGGCCGACAGGGGTAATGCTCGAAAATTCTACGAAAAGATGCGGCGGCTTACAGAAGGTTTCAAGACCGGAGCATACTCTTGTAGAACCCCCAAAGGTGATCTAGTTACCGATGCCCAGAGCATACTTAAATTATGGAGGGAACATTTCTCCAGCCTGCTGAATGGCAGTGAACGCACAACACCAGGAGAAAGCGAACCCGATACCCCAATCGATGACGATGGAGCAGACGTTCCATTGCCCGACCATGAAGAAGTTCGAATAGCAATTGCCCGCCTGAAAAACAACAAAGCGGCAGGGGCCGATGGATTGCCGGCCGAGCTATTCAAACACGGCGGCGAAGAGCTGATAAGGTGCATGCATCAGCTTCTTTGCAAAATATGGTCGGACGAAAGTATGCCCAACGATTGGAATTTAAGTGTGCTATGCCCAATCCACAAAAAAGGAGACCCCACAATCTGCGCCAACTACCGTGGGATTAGCCTCCTCAATATCGCATATAAGGTTCTGTCGAGCGTACTGTGTGAAAGATTAAAGCCCACCGTCAACAAACTGATTGGACCTTATCAGTGTGGCTTTAGACCTGGTAAATCAACAACCGACCAGATATTCACGATGCGCCAAATCTTGGAAAAGACCCGTGAAAGGAGAATCGACACACACCACCTCTTCGTCGATTTCAAAGCTGCTTTCGACAGCACGAAAAGGAGCTGCCTTTATGCCGCGATGTCTGAATTTGGTATCCCCGCAAAACTAATACGGCTATGTAAACTGACGTTGAGCAACACAAAAAGCTCCGTCAGAATCGGGAAGGACCTCTCCGAGCCGTTCGATACCAAACGAGGTTTCAGACAAGGCGATTCCCTATCGTGCGACTTTTTCAACCTGCTTCTGGAGAAAATAGTTCGAGCTGCAGAACTTAACAGAGAGGGTACTATCTTTTATAAGAGTGTACAACTGCTGGCGTATGCCGATGATATTGATATCATCGGCCTCAACACCCGCGCCGTTAGTTCTGCTTTCTCCAGACTGGACAAGGAAGCAAAAGAAATGGGTCTGGCAGTGAACGAGGGCAAGACGAAATACCTCCTGTCATCAAACAAACAGTCGTCGCACTCGCGACTTGGCACTCACGTCACTGTTGACAGTCATAACTTTGAAGTTGTAGATAATTTCGTCTATCTTGGAACCAGCGTAAACACCACCAACAATGTCAGCCTAGAAATCCAACGCAGGATAACTCTTGCCAACAGGTGCTACTTCGGACTGAGTAGGCAATTGAGAAGCAAAGTCCTCTCTCGACAAACAAAAACCAAACTCTATAAGTCTCTCATAATTCCCGTCCTCCTATATGGTGCAGAGGCTTGGACGATGACAACAACCGATGAGTCGACGTTGCGAGTTTTCGAGAAAAAGGTTCTGCGAAAGATTTATGGTCCTTTGCGCGTTGGCCACGGCGAATATCGCATTCGATGGAACGATGAGCTGTACGAGATATACGACGACATTGACATAGTTCAGCGAATTAAAAGACAGCGGCTACGCTGGCTAGGTCATGTTGTCCGGATGGATGAAAACACTCCAGCTCTGAAAGTATTCGACGCAGTACCCGCCGCGGGAAGCAGAGGAAGAGGAAGACCTCCACTCCGTTGGAAGGACCAAGTAGAGAAGGACCTGGCCTCGCTTGGAATATCCAATTGGCGCCACGTAGCGAAGAGAAGAAACGACTGGCGAGCTGTTGTTGACTCGGCTATAATCGCGTAAGCGGTGTCTACGCCAGTAAAGAAGAAGAAGAATCTCGTTAACTTTTAGTTATGGTTTCATATAGATGACGTAAGGTTAAATGTGTACATTTAAATAAAAGAATCGCTACTTAGCCTTGTCATAAATTTTTATTTATGTCTCTACAAGATTTTAGCTTTTTTTCAAAACACAAATTATTACTCACTTCGAATAACTCGTTCCATCTCAACGTTTTATTTGGACAGGTGCAGAAAGTCAGTTAACTTTGTTGTAAACCAAACTGTGGCAAACGACGGAAAAAGTAATATAACTTAAGCTTCTCTGCTTCGGACAAAAAATATTGTTGATAGTAAAAAGAAAATTTAAAAAAAAACCGGCTACTTCACGTCAACAGACCAAATTTAAAAAAATTTTTGTCAAATATGTATTGCCATTCACACATTGGGAATCTATTCAGGTGCGGATTGCTAACTAAGTGCCTCTATTCCGCTGATGGGTACTATATTGCGTATACGCAATCTCAATGAAACACTGCCGATAGACCTTTCACTTTTTTCACATCAATTTAGAACTTTTACGTTTGCATATTGAAAAAATGAAAAGTCGAAGAGGTGTACCAAAACTGTCATAAAGGCAGTGGTGTGCAACTGAGAGAGTTAATTAACTGCATATGATAAAGAGGCTTTAAAATTGTTTTTGCGTGAAAACAGCAACAGTGCTATCATTACTGGCAGCTTTTGTGACCATATATACCCATATGCTTTTTGCAATATTTTTTGTTATGAAGTATATTTCACTCTTCTCCTTTTTGAACTGCTTAATTAATCGACGTTCATAGAGAGCACAAGTTTTTTCAGTATTGACGTACAATTACACCTTTGAAAGAGAAAAATATAGGCTTTTAATGCATCTGGAATATTGAAACTCAATAACCAACGCTTAAATTTTTTCTTAAGTGTTATAAAAATAAGAGTATTGTCTAGTCCAAAGCGTTTAGAATTAGGGGCATTTCTTCATGATGAAATACCACATACATATTGCACTTGCTGCTTGTTGAGTTCTAATAGTTGCCATCATAAATGTAAAAATGCCGCATGAGCACAAAAATGTCAAAAGCAACTTTTAGTTGTTGAACTAACAAATCGAACAGACACGCTCTTACCCGTAGCCACAAGTTTACTTCAGCTCCACTTTGACTGTTGCTGATTCATAAACATAATTTCCATTAAAAGTAACACTTTTGCTCTTCACACATTACAGTAAACATGCCGCAGTGTACTGTCACACATGTTGCACGCGCATAAACAGAAATATAATCGCATATAGCTGACACACGCTTCTCTAAGTAATGCTGAAAGGTTGTGGCAGGAATTTCAAGGTCTCTCAAAGTACCAAAGTTCAAATGAATTAAAATTCCGCTGCGTGTTCCATATGCATGTATTTATTGGTGTGTGTGTGTGAGTTGTACTAACCAAAAGTTGGAAAAATTTAAATGAGTTTTGAAAGATCGTTATGTAAAATAACGGCAGGGGCACGGGGAAGCACTTGGCATTACGAAGTTTTCACCTCTTTTATGCTTTGAAATCTTCCACAGAACTTCTATGAAACTGGCACATTATGTCAGGTCAATGAATGTGTCGAATGCTTACGAACTTATGATAAGTTGTGGTATTTAATGGTGTTGAAAGCAACTTTTGCTGAATTTTCAAATAACTAGCTTCCATTTCATAGTAAAGTGTTCAATGTGTTTGTTTTTAATGTTCATTGTTTACGGTTTTTCGAAGCTAAAGAGTGTGCAGGGCAGCTAGTTCTAAATTTCTTGTATCATTTTGCAGGCAGGGATTTATATTGATGAGCTTTCAGAATGTTTATTTCTTGGATTGTAAACTTCATAGACTTTCGGAATCTTAGACTCTTTCGCTGCAATCGCTCAGCATAAAATGCTGTGAACACTTTGTTCTATTTTCTAACCTAATAATTGCAAAGTAAATACAATTTAGGTGAACAAAATTT
This sequence comes from Bactrocera correcta, assembly GCA_027475135.1. Classification (NCBI taxonomy): domain Eukaryota; kingdom Metazoa; phylum Arthropoda; class Insecta; order Diptera; family Tephritidae; genus Bactrocera; species Bactrocera correcta. The sequence goes on from CM050323.1 coordinate 40,276,745, forward strand.
GCTACAATGTTTTGAAGTAATCTTGTTTCTAGTTGACTCTTTGACTAGTGTCGGCAACATTGCTGTCACTCTTTTACTCTGTTATTGCTTGGGAAAAGTATAATTTCATTATACTTTACAATAATCAGGTGGGTATTTTACCTTGCCTTTTTATTTAGAGAGCTTGAGCAAAAAGTTACAAAAGTTCCCCTACTTACTCTTCTTTGCATTTCGAAGTCCTTTTTCCAAAATTGAAATATATGCCTTTAAATTCTGAAACTGAAACTATAAAAAAATTAAATATTAATTAGAATATTCTAAATAAGTTCAGAAGTAAAGACAAATAAAAGCTATCACAAGTATTGTTCCATTAAAGTTTTTTGATAATTAAGGAAACCGCAACTGGTTGCAGGTCGTTCGGGATACAAGAAGTCGAAGAACAAAACCACAATTTTCCGTAATTATCCCTATATTTCTTACCAAAAATACTATTAACCAGTAGCAGTCTCCCTTTTCGACTTAATCTACCAAGCCGATTCAGGGTGGTCATAATTGCTTATGTTGCCACCGCTTGGTCATATGCTCCGTCAGTTCGCCTGCTGGTCTGTGGAATGCGTAAATTTATGATCGTTGAGGTAAATTGCTCATCACTGTAATAGAATTACTGCATGTAATAAAGTAATTTACTGCTTCAGACGAGAATTGCTGTTACTACTGCAGTAGTTGCCCCTGCGTATGTCGCCGTTATCCGCACTTTTGCATACACTGGCAAAGCAAAGCATTTTAATTAAAAGTAATCTTTGATTTATGAAGCCATAAAGTGCTATTATCCACATGCAAACAAGTGAAAAATGGAAAATAAACGGGTTTACACCTGGAAGTCAAAAGAAAATGCAAAATTACTTGAAAATGCAATATGTTGCGTATACGCAGTGCCATTTCTGTTTCTGTGTACAGATAATAGTAAAGGAATTGTCATTAGGCTTACCTGTGTAACCTAATCAGTTCCACACAGTGCATGTGATAGGCAAACATATTATCGTTGTGAGTGATTACCAATGAGGCAACTGATTGCACGCAGTGACTCATTTCAGTAGCCAGAATATGTACATATGTTTAAGTAGCTATAGGAAGTTGTGAAGCCTTTTAAAATCAAATGAACTTATCTACAAGTATACTCAGAAAATGGAAAGGCCCAAAACTACAGTGTTATGATGCTTTTTGCACCAGATTTCAACTATTTCACTCATTCAGAAGACGGACATAAAAAATGATTCACTAAAATAAATTTATTAAACCAGCCTTTTAGTGAAATATAAAAACAATTTCATAATTTCAGCGAATTAAAATTCTTCCTTCTAAACGAGCTTAGACATAAAATTTACAGAATAGCTTAGATTACAATGAGACATTTTAGCTTGATAATTCAAAATAAAGTTTCCTGAAAGAATATCCTTGCTTTAATGGATAATGTCATACTTAAAACTCGTATAGCTACATTAAGATATAACGTTTGTAGCTCGCACAAATTAGGCGAATTATAGGCAAACACAAAAGGATCAACACTCATGATGCCACATAAGCGCTTTAAAAGCTTTCTGAATTAATGTAGAAAGGAAAATCAAAGCCCGCATTGCTTGCTCAGTACAAAGAAGTGCAGTTGAGAAAGGAAAGAATGCTAACAGCAGTATCATAGCACTTGGTTGTATGCATGTAATCTCTTTTACATCACATATATGCTTCTGGCATACTGCAGGACCTAAATCATTCACAGATGATGCAACACCAAACAGCCGTGGGCCCCTAACGGTGTTTACACTGCTGATTTAATGCCATGAATGACGTCCTCACACTACACTTTTGGACACCTAAATGAGACAAGGGCAGAGCTGCATCGGAACGCGCCTTATGAGAATTGACCAAGGAAAGGTAGCCAACTGCAGAAAAAAAGTACATAGTTTACGTAAATTCTCTACTACATTGGAAAGCTTTTTTCACTTTAGTACATTGCATTATTGCAGTCTTGCTTGCGTCAATCTAAGCCGATTGTGCTAGGATAAACGTTGAATAGGGAACACCGATGAGGGACATGAGTTTTTCTGCATAATTAAATAGATTTACATTGTTAGCATTGCTTTTTACCATATTCAGCATTCCGATTTTTTATCCTAATCTATCACTATGTTTAAGCATATACATATGCCTAGAAGCGTACACAGTAGTGGAATCAGGTTTGAAAAGCACTAAATGTAAAGTTTACTAAAAAGTATCAGCTTGAACAAAAAATAAACCTACCAATATGAAAGATTATTGAAAATGGGTTGTGCTACATACTGTTTTTCGTTTACTGCCCATTCCACGAATTTCCATGGATAAATGCCCGAACGTCTGTTTCTGTCGTGACAAAATGTACACGTTTTTAAAAGTAATTTAGTGTATCAAAAAATCAACAATGATAAGAATCCCGCAGCACTTGCAATTGTGATTTTTTTCCAGCGTTTCGGCAAATAACTGACGAATGTCACGCGTTATGTTTTCCTCAAAGCCTCGAATTGATGCGGTTCTATTGTCCGCATAGACATTAGTGGCCAATCGACCGGACTAAAATGTGGATTATCTGTTCACTAAAGTCAGCCTGGAAATCCAACGCAGGATTACTCTTGCCAACAGGTGCTACTTCGGACTGAGTAGGCAATTGAAAAGTAAAGTCCTCTCTCAACGAACAAAAACCAAACTCTATAAGTCGCTCATAAGGTGGAGAAGGACCTGGCTTCGCTTGGAATATCCAATTGGCGCCGCGTAGCGAAGAGAAGAAACGAGTGGCGCGCTGTTGTTGACTCGGCTATAATCGCGTAAGCGGTGCCTACGCCAGTAAAGAAGAAGAAGAAAGTTTTCTCTTAATAAATCTATTTATTAAAGCGATGTGTGGGAAGTGGCGCCGTGTTGTTTTTCCATACGTCAGTCCAAGTAGCTACAAACGGTCCAACGCTTGTGTATATACTTTATATATTTGTTAATACCATCTACCAGTCCTTCAGTAATTCTGAATATTAAAATTCCTGCTGAAGACACCCGATTGGAAGGGTTTTCACTATTTTATGGATTAGTCCAATGCTTTGTATATATATGTATATGGAATATTTTTTTCTTTCTGATGAATTGCTGCATTTCATTGCTGAGGGGGAATGCATTTAAAATCATAAAATAAGATGCTATGCTCCAGCAGTTATGACTCTTTTAGGTTTGGTTTCCACTACTATTGACAATAATATATATATATATACTATATAATAAATTTGCACACCTTCACTTTTTTACAACAAAAACAAACATGCACCGACAAATAGACAAATTCAAATCTGTATAATAGCAATACTGTAAGTTAATGTGAGTAAAAACACTTCAGTTAATTGGCAGTAAACTGAAGATTCGGGGAAATCTTGAGCGAGGATTTAGGACTTCAGAAGTTCATTTTTGATGTGTATTAATTTCAGAGCATAGTTGCAGCATGACAAAGACAAGTTGTGACTTCGCTTTGCAAAAAATTGTTAAAGATTAGAATGTTTTTGCCACTTTGTTGAACTCAAATCCTCATTCCTCCCTACCAAAAATTATCTTATGCTGACTTTGTTTTGGTGACATTCCGGAAATGTACTTTGGTAGAATAAAATACCTGACAGATAATGGCGAGCAGGGAAGCGGCTACATGTTTTTATTATCATTTTGTTTTCAGTTGGAATATTGTAGACTTTTTGTTCGTTCTCAACAAGAAGGGAGATCAAAACTATGTCATATGTATATGTTATTTTTGCAAATTTTTAGAAAATAATTTTGCTGATTGATGCCTTTGATGAACCAAAAACAAATTCATTGACACAGGTAATGTTTCTTCTTTTGCGAAAATGGCCAAATACACCGAATATTACTATTGGAACCAGCATAGGCATAGCCAACGTATCACAGTAAATATTAAAAAAATTTTTATGTAAACAATTTTCAATTCAATGCAATTTCGATGTATGTGTGTGTGAGTTCACCTTTGTTCACTTATTATGGAGCGGGTCCACGCCCACTTTTCCAAAAAAATTACGTCCAAATATGCCCCTCCCTAATGCGATCGCTTTAATATCTCTATTTATGGCTTAGTTATGATACTTTATGGGCTTTCGCCATTTTGTGGACGTGGCAGTGGGTCGATTTTGCCCATCTTCGAACTTAACCTTCTTATGGAGGCAAGAAATACGTGTACCAAGTTTCATCATGATATCTCAATTTTTTCTCAAGTTACAGCGTGCACAGACGGACGGACAGACAGAGATCCGGATTTCAACTCTACTCGTCACCCTGATCACTTTGGTATATATCTGATTCTTTTAGTTTTAGGACTTACAAACAACCGTTATGTGAACAAAACTATAATACTCTACTTAGCAACTTTGTTGCGAGAGTATAGAAATGATATAAAATGAAATGTGCATCTTCATATGTGTATTTGTTATTTTTGCAAATTTTCAGAAAATAATTTTGCTGATTGATGCCATTGATGAACCAAAAATAAATTCATTGACACAAGTCATGTTTGTTCTTTTGCGAAAATGGCCAAATACACCGAATATTACTATGCCTAGCTAACGTATCACAACAAATATTAAAAAATTTTTTATGTGAACAATTTTCAATTCAATGCAATTTCGATGTATGTGTGTGTGAGTTCATCTTTGTTCACTTTTACTTCATAAAAATTGTAGAGTGCTTTCCAATGGCTTTTGATTTTCTGACATTTCCATTAATGAACCAATGATTTTAATGGGATTTGTTCATCTTTATATAATTTTGATGACCCGCGCGTTTTGGAGCGATGTCCTTTCTATGCGCTGGTGTGTCTGTTTTAGCGAAGAACAAAACTCCGCTGCTGGACCCATTTTGGGTGGCAGAAGCACGCAACAATTTGCAAAATTTATATTTAATTTTTGTTATTTCTCTTACTATTTTTCACGCTATGACCATGACACTAGTCACTTTGTCGTTTTCGTTTAATTACAAACCTTTAAATTAAAAAGGAGTTTTGTATTATAAGCTTTTGGATAAGCCTTCAAATGTTCCTCAAAATGCAATTTCCTTCTTTTCACTTCCATGTAAAAAATTGCAAATATTTCTACGCTTAAGAAAATATAATTTAAAATATTATACACCGCAAGTTCTGCCTCATACTTTAGCCAGGTGAATTTAAAGTTTTAAGGTTTTATGGTTCAATTATTTCTTCCAACTTATTTTGCAGTTTGCGGTGCGTAATATGCTGAGAACACCTTACTGCTTTACACTGTTTGTCTCCTTTAGCAAATTACATAAATTACGCAATTTTATTGAATGGATATGTGCTTATGTAGGTATTCGATTAAGTAGGGATATGTGAAGCGCGTTCAGTGGTTGGAGGTTGGTATTTCAGTATTCGAAATTTAGCTGCCAACAAACCATATGGCGCCATTTAAGATTATTGCAAGTTAAATATTCATACAGAGGGATCCATTTAGGGGTTCCTTTCTTTTTTACAGAAAAAAACCGCAAAAACTTCAAAAATAATTGTTAATGTTTATTATATTTCGAAAGAATATTCTTTGGTATTAATTTTTTGAGGATTATCTCTTTCAAATTTTTGCCTCGGCTACGTCTCACATCTCCGTTTCAATTTCAGGCATCAAATAGTCGGTTATCATAGCGCCATAACGGTCAACTTTGACGTTTAAAATTTTGAAGAAATTGGAACGACGATTCCACCGATCCACAAACTACACCAAACCGTAGTTATTTTTAAAAGAAATGGCAGCTCTTGAATTTCTTGCTTGGTTGATCTTCAGCCCAAATGCGGCAATTTAGCTAGTTACAAACTCATTGAGCCAGAAAAGATGAACTCGCTGAGGAAAACTTGGATCAAAAACATGGGATCTTCTTGGAACTTTTCAGGAGCTCGTAGTATAATGTATCCTCCAACGGCCGTTGGCGCTAAAACAGGAATCAGCAAATAACGGCAACTATGTGTTTCAGGTTAGCGTAAATTAGACGTATTAATCACTGATAAGGATTGAAGAGGTGAGCTGTTATCACAAAAACAAGAAAAAGTACAGTTTTCGCCATGGCAATATTGTAGTGTATACCATATTAATGCGGTATAGTGCGAAGTAATATTGTATAGTACACCATATTAATATGGGACTGTACTCATACTTACTTTCGCTGCTGCGAACGGCGCCGAATCGACTACCCATGGTCTTCGTGTACACTTTCAGCTACGGTTGCTATATTTTCTTCACTGCGTGCTGGAGAGGTCTTTTCGGTGAAACATTATTATTGACAATAAGTTGAGTAAAATGAGTTAAACACACTCTTTGTAGAACGTGAAGCTCGTGTTAAAGCTGAACGATTTCCAAACGTTGTTTAGGGGTAAACATTTCCATAATGAAATGCCAAGCAATCCTGAACAAAAATAATATGACAACTTGACAGGACTCACGCGTGATCTATCTAAAAGAAAGACTATTGTAAAAGTTCCCCTACTTGGACCCCTAGTCAGTTCATCAATAACATATAATGTCTTTCACTAGCATGTTCCGAGAAAATCCGTGGTTAGCTCTTAGCTCGTAAATTAATGAAAGAGTGATAACTTAACCAAACTATCCATTCAAAGGATCCAAAAACTTTAAGAACTTCAAGGTTAACCTATATTGTCAAAAATGTGCTCAATATTGCACAGTACATAGATGCGAATAATATTGCTCGATTCATTTATAAGAAATAAATATGAAAAAGAGTCTGTTTTTTACCTTGAAACCTTAACCTTCCCTTGAATTTAATGTATGGTTTTCCTCCAATTTGGATAATTTACGTATTGTATAATGATTTCCTTTACCTTAAACCACACCTTTCCAAATATGGAAAAATATATGTGTTTTTACTATAGATGCAATGGTCTATATGAGGTCCCTGACATGGATATCATCCGCACCAAATAGATAAAATTCTTAAATTCATTTGAGTCTTATATATTTAACCAACATCTTTTTCTTCCAGCTGTACATTAAACTAAAGTTTTTTTCCTAACTGTAAACGAGATGAAATCTTACCTGGAGTTCTGTGTTTTGCTTTTAAACTGAAATAAAATTTTACGAGTTGTGCTTTTATTATTATTAAAAATTGAGATATTTGTTCAAATTACAATTAATAAAATTTCATTTCCATGCAATCCAGGGATCTAGACAAAAGTTTTACGTATTATTCCTCCATATCCAATTCACTCGCCGGTTTTCCTGGAATATGAAATAAGTGAAATTTTAGGTTAAAATCTTCACTTAATATACCAGAATGAACTTACTTATCTTAACAGAAGCTTGCATCATATATTTGCTTGTCTATCCTCAACAGTGGCCAAATGTCGAAGGCCAAATTGCGTTTACTGCTTTTGTGCTAAGAGATGTCAATCAGGTTACTGCCATTATCGTATAGTTGCTATCTTTATCTCGGCCACGTAAGCATTAAAAACTCTGAGCGTTTGAGACCAAGAGGCTGTCATCAGACATTTGATGGGGCAACATAGTTAAGGTAAGGAGTTATCCTGGTCTACAATCGATTTGCTTTTTCATCTGCCTGCGTAATTGCAAAGTGATAAATGGTAAATGATTTCAAAGTGAATGAGTTAGCAAGGTTTCATCTTGTTTATTATGAAAAAATGTGCTAATATTATTCTGGCCGCAACAGGGCTGTCTAAGGTTAGATGTTTTATTGTAAGCAGCCATATTAGTTGTAACTTAAAACTTTTTGGATTATTTGTTGTATCGGGAATGGGTTAGGGCGTATGAACAACATTTGCCTCCAACCTTATTTTTTCCTTGGCTTGGGGTGGACGTTGGAGGCACCGATCTGTGGACGTATTTGTGTATTAGGACTTGTATACGTGTGTTTGGTGGCGTTGGTAATTTTTTCGCTCTTAAGATATTTTGGAACTATTCACAATAGTGTCTTTGTTTTTCCCAAATATGGAATAGTTAAAAGACGGCATACATTTATGCCAGAAGTGAGCTTTCGTAAACGTTCAAGAGTTGGTCTTTTATGAAATATTTGGTGTCATTGTTTTTGTTAGGCTTATATCAATCAAATCTTGCGATAATTTCGTCATCAAAATCAACAAATTATTTTCTTTCAAATTTTTTTTTAACTTATTCTCTGCTATAGGGTTCCTAAAATTTGCATGTATTAGAACAAAGGCGACTGCAGGATCTTTTGGTTGAAATAATTTTGGTTTTGTAAAAAACATATAATGGAACTTAGGTACTTTCTCCGAGCGATTTGCATAAATTCACAAAAAAAGAGATTATAAAAAAAATAAAATAAAATAAAGCATATGTTTGTGTTTTCATTTTTGTGTTATAACTGTTTTAGCATATTCGCATTATCACACGTGCAACATGATGTTAAAGTCTGGTAAAGCTAGTGTCCTGGTCATCTGTTGCCTTGTCTCTTATCACTTAGCATCTCTTAACTTAGGCTGAGTTGCCACCAAACATTGCTGAAGATTGCTCGAAATTTAGAAAATAAAAACTCGTTTGCTGTTTTTAAGCCACTATCTATGAAATAGTAAGTTCTGAAATTATTATATATGCACTTCTTTCGTGTCGTCATATTGCAATATTCATCAACTCCCTTGGGGCTCCACCAGCGAAAATATACGCGCTCATTTCCGCTTTCGCTCTTGCTTCCAATCCGAGCACAAAGAGAAGCGCCTGCATACTTGAGTGAGGGGCATTTAAATATTTGCAATGAAATATTTTTTTTACTTTGTTGCTGTTGCTTTTCTTTGGGTCAAGGTTACTGCGTCCACGCAGCGTCAGTGTGTTGATGTGTGTGTTGGGTGTACATACAAGTATTTGATGCTGAGTTATTTCAAAGCGCGTCTACTGCCACCTAAATTTCGAAACATTTTGCCGTTATGCTGTAGATGTTTTATTGTTGTAAGCGTTGACATTGATCAGAAGTGATGGCATTTTAAGCCGTTCTCATTTGCTGATGTCGACGCGAGCTGGCAGCACTGCTTGGCTTCTCTTTGTCTCTCTCTGTAGTTGAAGCAGACATATTTCGCTTAAGGTTCTTAATTCGAATTATGTTACATTTATCATAATTTTGTGACGCCTTTCGGCCCTGCGCGCTTTTACCCACCATCTATCACTTCGTGGGATTTTGAAGTCACATAAAGTGCGAAACCAGAACTTCAAATAATTTTCTGGTAAATAATTTTTATACCCTGAATAAGGTACATTAATTCTGCAACGAATTTCGTAACATCCACGAAGAATCATCAGAGGCCCTATAAATCTAAACGATGAGTCGATTTAGCCAAGTCCGTCCGTCTGTGTACTTGCGAACTAGTCCTTCAGTTTTTGTAATATCAATCTGAAATTTTGCAACCGTTCTTTTCTGAACACAAAGCTTTTCACTTGTCGGAACGGCCGATGTCGGACTTTTATAGCATTTAGTTGCCATACGAACTGAAAGATCAGCATCAACAGTGTGTAAGGAAAACTTTTTCACTTGCTGAGATATCTGTACCAAATTTAGCATGGGGTAGTGTCCAAGGCAACGGTGCAATCTCCGCAAAACTTGCTCAGATCGAACCGCTGTAGCATGTAGCTATCATTTAAACCGGCTGATCATTCTTCCACGGAAAGTTTTTTTTTTTTTTTTTGGTTTGTGAAAGGTATTTTATCCTTGGTGCAACAGAAGTTAACGCACTTTCATTTTTTACATTTTAGCTGCGACGGATGTGGTTTCTTCAATAGTTCTTTTGCTGCGTTAAGCAAATGAGAAATAGAAATGTGACGGCTTCACTTAGAAGAAACGTGCGAACTAAAAATGCTGGGAGTCCCAGAAAGTCAGTATCGGAAATTTGAACGTTTTTCAATCACGAAAGTTTTCTGGAAACACGGATCAACTATTTGTCTTTGGAAAGAAACCATAAATCGCGTTACCCTCTTAAAGTTAATAAAAGCGACTTTAAAACTCGTTTAGTTCCCCACTTAGTCATATTTTGCATTTGCTCTGGATTACTGACGGCTGATGTTTCTTGCCTCTCGGCTGACAGTTAACTGCTCGTCGCTTTGTGAGCAGCCGAGCTAGTTTGCTCTCAAGGTCGCTTTTGGCCGCTGGGTAAACGGACGAAGCGCGGACTGATGAAACTTGTATCAGAGTAAGAAAAAGTTATCCCTCACAGAAGGCATTTCGCTGCGTTGTTGTCTGTCAAAGTAAAGGCTTTCACGGTTACACACCAACAATTAAAACTACCTTGCCGTCTGAAATGTTTTAGAATTTTCGCTTGTATTTATTTTATGCAGTAGCTGCCATTGCCGTTATTACAGTTATTTTCATTATTATAGTTGTGCGTTGGTTACAATTTAAGTTTTGCAAGGATGGATACAGCTGCAGTTTGACATTGGGTTGCGACCAGTAGAGACTCCTTAGAATTGCAAATAATATAGAACTTTCGCAATTCTTCTTTGATTAAATGCTAACATAAATGCTTAAAGAGGACTCAATTAGTGTGAAGTTTATCCTGTGACTGGTAGCTACACAGTCGACGGTCTAAATCACGGAACTTTTGCAGCTTTCTTGATAGACATTTCTTAATCAGATGGAATTAGAAACTTTTTAAAAACAAAGGTACGTGGAGGTCTGTATCATTTAAAGTCAAAGTCAGCAGCGACCAATTGTATTCCTTTCTCTTGATAATTGAAACAAGCAATCACAAGCATTTTCAACAAGAGTATTATTTAGGTTAATGTCAAATATGTCGGTTATTCTTCATAGTGAACATCAATATTACGTCTGTAGTAAATATGATTAGAAAGTTCCTAGTTTTTGAAAACTAAAACTCGACTCTGTTCAAAGAGCGTGCTCTCTACTCGGATGATTGTGATTATATGGCGTTCACTGTGCAACTTTCATTTCTGGACGAACTTGGGTTGAAATTGGTTTCATTGCAAAAACGCGAATCGTCTTTATGCATGCATTGTTGTTCATGAAATCAATGTGACTGACCTGTGCAAATTGCGCCTCAATCAAATGCTGCTAAAGCCATATTGGCATAACGTTGCATATCTTTTATAGAAGACCAAACAAATTTGAAACTTAATCACGGCCAGTGGTGAGCCAATATCATTACATAACAGAGAAAGCCGATTCATTTAATTTAAGTATTAAAAAATTATTATATTGCCTTTGGACAACATGCTGATTTAACGAACTAAATAGAAATTTTGCTGAATTCGGTTCACAGGCTCCTTGGCAGCTAATTTGCATCACAAGCGGAATCGCTGAGTTCAAATCTCTAAGTTTCGCTTTGAATTGCTTGTGGCCGCTGAGGAATTTCTAAATTTCTATATAATACTTCGTCTGCGGCTGGCTGAGTAAGCAAAATGAAATTGGCTTCGATTGCAATCACTGCAGCTTTACAATTTATTTCAACGAACGGCTTCTCGAAAAATTATGTCAGTGTGTGAGTCAGGGTGTTTGTAAGCTTCTAGGGCAGTTTGCTTTGTAAAATAAATGCTTCTCGCTGAACTGATATTGCCTGATTGCATCTTGAAGTTTCCATTGATCCCCATGAAAAGGTGCATTGCTGGCGTCTGAACAAATGGAGAAGTCTTTAATCGAATTCTAAACTTTCTAGTGAATAGTGTTGCGATTGAAAGGAAAAGTTCTAAATCTTCTGAAAATGGTTGAATATTTGAAAAAAGAAGGTGAACGCAGTAACTACCAAACATATATTACCTAATTAGTTTTAATTAGAAAAGAATGTAGAAGCTCATACGACAGTACGAAAGCAAGTAAATATTGTAAGTTAACGTTGTAACCTTTAAAAATTTTTAGATGCACTTGTTATTGTTGTATTACTTGAAACTAAAAAGCGTTAAAATCATTGCGTTAGCCAAGTGGGAAATACTTATTAAAAGGTGTCATGGCAGCACACAGATTTGTTGTTATTCTTAATTCAGTATAGCCACAAGATTATCCGTCCAACGGAGTTATTTGACCTCCGCCAGAAAGGTATTTTCGTGCGATAATTTCAAGTCCAAATATTAATTTTTCAAAATTTGTCTATAAATTAAAGAGCTGTACAATGACTAAGCCATTATTTTTGGTGTTAAAGGTTTCACTGTAATATTTTTGTAATAAAGCTGTCTCTTTTTAACAAACCTCGAAAACTATAACAGACTTCAACGGTTTACTTACTGTTAGACAACTAATTTAGTTAATTTTCATGTAAAGGCAAATGTTTAGGGAATTTTGGGGTATTTTCCAGGCGCTAAAGCGCACATCACATACATCAGTAGGAGGAAGCCAAAATGCTTGGACGTGCCAAAAATTATACTTGCATGTTAGATAAATTAAATTTTTACAGCAAAAGCATTCCCCCACAAATATTATGACTTTTCACTTTGTTGCACACATGAACGCCCCAGTGAGACTAGGCCGCCTACAGTTCCGTTTCCGTTTTTGCCACCAAAAGTTTGTACATGGGATATTACATTTATGCATTTACGCAGGAAAGAATACTCATGCCAAGATATAAATTAACAATTGTCGCTTGAAGCTGTGTGAGAGTCACCCGGAACAAATCGCAATGTCAATTTGTACAACTTTAGTGTCAACCGCATTTGTTGCAAGGAACAGCCAAAATCAAATATTTCCGTCAAGTTTAAGTACTCCGTTGTCGGCTTCACGTATGCCGTCGGCGTTCAACGTCAGCTCCCACCGTGGTGGCGCCAAAGCGTATATTCAGCACAAGGAGAGGTTTCCAAAGTTGCATTCGCAAATTAACGAAGTAAAGCCAATACTTGCAACTACGAAAAAATTATATCAGCGCTCCTCTCCACCATTTCAGACCATTTGGATGCGATTGGCTTGCGAATATAATCACCATAATTTGCGTTTTCGGTTGGCCACCAAATGCCAACATTTGCCAATCTTCTGTTCTCGAGTGCCGCTGTGAACGCTTTTAGTGACTTAGCAAGTCTTAGCAAGTGATGACACAGTAATAACGGTAATTACACTGACAACCATTGGTAAGGGAAAAAATATTGGAAAGGGAAACAAAACACTTTAAATTGATGACTGCAGCGAGCAAATTAAAAAGCTATTAAATTAATTATTCCAAATTACATCGATGAAATTGTTCACGGCTTGTAAACTCATTTGTGGGTCCATTATTGTGTATTGTTTGTGCTTTATTTTTTGTCAAGCTTGTTATTGGAGTTTAGTTGAGAGCTGTCTATTTGAATTTTATTGATCGGACTTTTAATGTTAACAGGAGTGCAACTTAATTTTCTGTTAATAAAGGAGTCTTTTAATCGTAATAAAGTTTCCAGTAAGTTGTGTGAAAGCTCTCTTGAAAGTCAACCATGAGCATGTGCTCAGCCTCCAAATTCTCTATGTTCTTGGAAGTGAACAAATGAATGAAAATGTGAATAAGGTAAGGAAAAATATAACAATAAAATTTAAAAAAAAATTAATCTAATATAAAATAAAATAAAAATACTTCTAGCAAGTTTTTCTTCCTCAACTGACAACAGAAGCAACAATATCAAACAGCAATAAAAGAATACAATTAAGAAAGCAAAAAAATGGTTGGAAACTGAAAAAATGTTCACTGTACTCAAAAGCTCATCTGGATATGTAAAGGTAAACCAAGAGAGACTATGCACGAAGTGTGGAATGTGTGGAAGAGACGGAAAAGGTAATAACAACGGGAAGTTCAATACAATGCATCTCGGGGATATTTGTGCAAGAAAGTCAAGGTTTATAAAACTGAACTAAAAATAACCCGGAGGCAGAAAGATTGTAAATTGTTGCAGAAATGAAAATTGCGCCAAAAGTTGATAGCGGAAATCTGATGGAATGGGAGAAAGAGAGGGATAGAAAGAGTACTGCGTACAAATTGCCTCTATTTGAAGAGGCTCTGATAGCAATCATTTATTTAGCCGCGATGAGAAAGTAAATTTTCATTAAACATAGTTTCGTTTTGGATTAATCTGCAACTATTTTTCACGCGCCCTTTCTGAGTCAATATAAATATTTATTCGACTTTAACAGAAAAAAATTAATTAAAGTGAAATCACAATTATGCTATTGGCTACGTACAAGTATATTATATGAGTGTAAGGCAAAATTGAAAAACTTCAAAATATTTGGTTCTCACAGTGTGTGCCATCCATATTACTTTTGGAAAAGCTGCATTGCTGATATTGACTTGACAATGTAAACATTGATGATTTATGTGCTACATCGGTAATGCCAATGGCCTACAGTCATGCCCACATAAAACGTGGGAACAGAAAAATGTAATAAAATGAGTTTCAAAAAGGTAATCGAATGCGAGACATATTCGAATAATTTTACGTACATACGTGGAGAAGTGCATAAACTTGTTCCCTGTAAGAAATATAACAGGCATTACTTTATTCGTACTCGAAAATATTACATCTATATAACCAGTACCATTTTTTGGGATTAACTTTACTTACTCTATGAGCTTTAAAGGAATATTTATTTTCTTCTGCTTTGCAGTAAAGTATGTTTTTATCAGTGAGAGAGAAGAATTTACAGTGATACAAAATGAGAATATTAATGGAACTGTTAAGGGATTATAAACAGTAAGAATTTTCAAAAAATCGGGTTTCTATTTATTATTTCTGTAATGTACATATATTTAAAAATATACACAGAATATTTTATATCTTTCCGGTGAATATTTTAGAAGTTACGCGCAAATTTTAAAAGTCGCTTATGAGTGCTTGGAAGTACAACGCCATATTTCAAATGCGCTTTTCTCTAAATGATGCTTTTAAAGTCGGTGACCAAGGTTACTCGAAAACGGCTAAACCGCTTAGCCTCAAAGTTTAACAGGATCCAGTTCAGAGTTATAGTGGCCACCGCAATAGGAAAGGAGCTCCCGGAGATCAGCTGTAGTTCCATTCCAAATAAATATTTTTACAAATTCAAAGTCTTAAGATACAGTTAAGAAATACTATAATATATGTACACATTTTTGGATGAATAAATTCAAAAGGTTTCTTAGAAGAAAATCTGGAAAATTCGCTTTTTTCGTCCTGCTAATTGTATATAACTCTTTAATTGGCACAGCTAAGTGAGACTCATTGCTGACTAGTGGGTGTGTTGGTGTGAGTGTAAGGGATCATAACAATTTTAATTAAATTCACCAATTAATACTTGTTTTACCATTATTCGTTGCTTCAGTGTAGTCCAAATTTCCGAATTTGAGATGTAATGTTGCCATTCTTATCTCAGCCACTACAGTGCTGCCTGATGTAATGCTCAGCAAATTCGTTCCAAATTCCAACAATAATCACACACTTTTACTAAGATCCGTTATGACGGTCTAATTTGGCAAATCGTTACGTGTTGCCAGAAGTAATCGAAAAACATTTGGCGCAACCGCTAAATTAAAAACAGAATGCAAAGTGGAAAAATTGCTGAGTGAACAGATTTAAGAAAGCTATGTTTTGGGGCAAGTGGCCGCCAATTGGGCTTTCAGAGCAATACACATTGTATACTCGGCAGCGGGCATGACGTAGTCACTAATGGAATATTAGGAATGCAGCGCTAAGAGGAAAGCATGCAGAGTGGAAAAGGGTAAAAACGGTGTTAATGTTACAAATAACTATGAGCAAAGGAATATTAAATTTCAAAACATAACACACACATTCGCTCTGTTCCACCAGTGAGAGAATTGGGAAATCTGTGACAAATATGTGCAGTTTTCTATTATCGCGAGCATCAAAACTGGGTTTCCAATTACTGCAAATAGGCATTTGTGGCAAATTTAGCAAAGAAATGAGAATAGAGACTTGCCCATATGGTTGAACAAATAATCACCGCTAGAACAATTGTCTAAAGAGACAAATTAAAGGAAGGCAGCGTTGCAAGCTGAGTAATGGATTTGGGCCCAATTAATATTTTTCGAGCAAAAAACGAAAGGTGCGACTTTCAGAAAGCTCAATATATTCATACGCGTACGTACAAAAAGATAGATAAGTGTTGTTAATGCCTTATCGCCACATGTGCTACATGTAGAGCTTGTGTGCACTTTGCACGCCATAATTCCTAAAAACGTGATCGTTGATGGTGGAAATATAAGAGCAAAGGAATATGGGAATCGTAGTAACTGTAGTTGTTTTTGTTGTTTTATGTGCAAAGAAAATTTTTTTTGTAAATGTGAAGAGTTTAGTAAGCTGTACAAACAGACTTACATCAGTCATTCGTTAGCAATAACAGTTAAATGTAGACGTAAGTGTCAAGCCATTACTGTCACTCATACGTACTGTCACACTCCTCCTTCCTAAAAAGTGCTCATATTAAAGTGCCACATATTAAAAAGTGCTCTCTTGAATTACAATAAAGTAATTGCGTTTCCATGAGAAAATTACATAGAAGGACTCGCTGTTGAATGATGCTGGAGGGCTGACTGTGGAAGGAGGACAGTGATTTAAAAGAACATAAATCGTATTTCTAAGCGCCTGTTGAGAGTGTGAGTGTATTAAATCCAACTTCATCATCAAATTTCGCTAAAAGCCGCTTAGCCGTCTAAGTGAATTGCAGATTTGCAGTTAGGGCGTAATTGTAATTGCTTAGATGTCTCTCCTTTTGCTTCGGCGAATTCTTTTTTCATCCACTCTTTGATTTAACACTTTCCTTTATTGCTTTGGATTTGAGTTTTCACTCTGCTTTGTATCCGCTGATTGCAAAACTCACCACGCCGGAAGGGAATAGAGATAAAATTTCTGCACCTTCCTTCTTTTCTCCTTCTTTGTTTATAAATTCTCTGTGCCCAGTTTTGCGTTCTGTCCTTGGCTGTCAGTTAAGGTTAGTTTTCAGGCTTTTGACATTTTTATGCTTTCCCAATAATAAAGATTTAGATTTGGAGGGGGTACCATATTTCCCTAGCTATTTACTTACATTCGTTCTCTTGGTTTAGTTCTAATTTTTATCCAATTTCTTTTCTTATAATCGCCTTTTTTGCTACTACGACGGCAGATTTTTCATCGAAAATAAAATTGTTAATGAGTTTTGCTACCCAAAGGAGAGGAAATTAAATAGGAGCAAAAAGGAAAAATCAAATGGAAAATCAAAATAATAAAGTAATAAAACAAAGTGAAACATAAAATATAAATAGAATTTTGGAATTAAATGTTGCCTCCTACAAATACAAATTCTTTCTTTCCTTCTCAAATGTTCTCTCAATGGTTCTTTTTTTTGCCGTGTCTATAATAGATGTACACATTACTTCCTGGACAGACGATTTGCCGACACTGAAGATTAATGCGTCTATAATCGAACCATCTGACGCTCGGAAATGTTCAGGTTTGAAGAAAATTTGTATTCCAATCACCAGACCAGGCACAATAGACCTAAGGTCGCAGTGCATACCTCAATTAAACTCTATTCTCTAAACTCTATCACTAGACGCTCGCACTAAGCCAGCGACCAATCGAATCTCTCCCCTTAGCTTTGGTAGAAGTTTTTTATTGTGTTGTCTTTTATTGATACATATCGGCCTTCACTTATTTTCGTTTAGTTCGGTTTAGCTTTGTATGTCGAGTGTGAATGTGTTTCTTGATATATTTGTGTTCTTTTTAATGTAATGTGTGATCATATTTATTGCACTTGCTTACCAATTTGAGTCTAAAGTTTGTTATGGAAAATTGACTTTTTTTCATACTGAAAATAGAGAGAGCACAAATAAAGTATCTTCTGTTACGTTATCATTCTTTTTTATGTCTAATTTTTTGGAAGATAATTCTTCATATGTCTTAAACAAAGAATAGTAAAATGCTTAAGCAATATGCATAACTGCAATTATATTATTGACTAAATAAGGAAACTTTGAGTGCGATGGTCATGGAAGCACTACTTTGAATGCTCCGTATCAATTGAAATTATTTGCACAAGCCTGGAGATAAAAAATAAGCTGAATATGTGTGTACCGCACGAGATATAAAAAAAAACGAAGGCCCCAAATTCCTCTTCAATCGATTTGCATTAGATTGAATTGGATCTCTTACAATGACGTCAAAGGAAAGTGTTGAGTGGGATTGACAGTGAGCCACCTACTCTGGGCAAAACCTAAATTTGGATCAGAAGTGCAAACAATGCATGGCAGCGGCCAGCTTGTATCAGTAGGTGACGAATTATTTTCCAACATGATAAATTGGATTATTAATTATATTTGAAAAAAAAACTTCAATTTAATGCTAAAATAATGAATTTATTTTTATTAAAACTGATACCCAAATATTTAGACAACCACTTAGAACAACTACATTTTCTATTAGCGGATGGCGTTTTTACATTGCCGAAACATGATCAGAATCTTATCCAGGCAGGGTCAGTTATTTTGGCAATCTAATCTTTTTTGAATCGGTAAGTATTACATTTTTTGGTTAGCAAACTATATTTCTGAGTTTGAAAGTATGTTAGACACCGTCTGCCACATACCATTTACTGGCATAAATTTGATTATTCCGCATAACTGTAAATTTTTTGTAAGAAAGCTTACTGGTTATCAATTTAATTAATCTTCAATGAATTAGTATGCTTTCTGCTGAGTCAGTCATAAAAAAATTTAAAAGTCACGCAGTTTTTAATTATGTCTAGTTATTTAGATTGCATCGAAAAGCAGCGCAACATTCTAAATGGATTTTTGCCGTGTTCACATTTAATTTGATTTGGAAACAATTACTTTTCCATTAAAGTTAATATGTGTGTACGTGACTTTTATTGTGTTGGTATTTTATTTTCTATAGAACAATAAAAATATAAGAGAGAAACAAACAATCATGCTGAAATAGAATTGTGATAAAAGTGCGGCAAACAAAACGCTAATTTTTGCGGTAACGATTTGACGAACGAAATTTTATTTGACAGCTATAAAAGCGGAAAGTCGTGCATACAAAAATTTACGAAAAAGCAAATATTTATGCAATTTTAAACTGTGGAGACTACTACAATGCTGAAGGCAACAAGATCACACACATACGCTCTCACACGTTCAACCCTCGGACTTTTTGGCTAATTAGGGTTGCCACAATGATTTTCGCAAATAACCGGAAAATTTCGTCCGAAATTGTTTGTGCGCTTTTTGATTTGCTCTCAACTGAGTTGGCTACCGTTGTTGCTATTGCATAAGCTTGGCGAATAATTGCGGTCCAAAAATCGTTAGCGTCGACAAAATTCGTTGCTGACAAATGTTTGCAAATTGCCACTTGTTGGCGTGCTGTAAATAAATAAACGCCAACAACAACAACATGCTCGTTTGCTTTGGTGTTGACAATGTTTTCACAAAACAGCAAAGCTGCGCCTGCTTTGGGAATTCACACAATTTCTGCTGCAGTTTGAGCCATTTAACGGAAGCAGATTCGCATATTTTTCTATATTTTCTCGTTTCACTAATTTGACATCTGTTTAATTCCATTTGTCGATTTAGTTTTCGTGTGCTGGCGGTGAGTTTCGGTACAAATTTATGTAATTGTTGTTGTTGGTCCTTCAAAAGTGTCAAAATGAAAATTTAATTATATAATTACTTTAATCGTATCACAGTCATAAATATGATTTCAATCGGATATTGAATTGAATTTTTAATTCTGTAATTAATCACTGTTATGCGACAAAGGGGTATGTGTTAGCAAGTTCATATGTCTCCTTGCGAAATAGAATGGGCTCCAGAAAGCTTCAAAATTTTTTCGTCAGAATTTTATCATATAGCATTTGCCACGTATTCTGCGAATGACCAGGGAATTGATGAATAACTTGCCTTTATTAAGTGTTTTTTGCGTATGAAGCTGACAACTAATATGGTGCACAACCTTTAAGGTTTAATAATGTACAAAAGGTTCAAATAGAATTATTCAATCCATATTTAGTAAACAAATTGGCAAAAGAAAGTAATTTTTTACGATGGAAACCTTACCCCCCTCTTAATTTGATTGCTACAGCACATCCTGTAAACTTCGTGCAGAAAAAGCCTATCCGATTCTTTGCGGGTTGTCTTTATAAATAAAAAAAATATATATATATTATGCTTTTTGAAATACATATAATGCTTCAATTTAATTTGTTTGTCTTTCTGCTTGACTGCGGATTTTAGTTTTGTGGTTTTCTTTTGGTTGCGCAGCTAATTATGTGTGGATAAAATTTGGTAAGCCGCTTTCCAAAAGTAGTGGAATAACGTACAGGATGATAAAAGTGAGTTAGAAATATTAGAAAATCTTCAAAAATAAGGACCAAAATTAGAATAAAATAAATTTAGCAGAAAATTAAGTGCTTCGTAGGGTAACCTGCAAAATGTTGGAGATTGCAGTTGTTATTTGAAGAGCCCAAAAGTTGCAAAAACAGCGAGGCATCTGTGAATATGTGACGAGGAAGAAAATGGGAAAAGTTGGACGTATACAAGAGTATTGACATTTCAAATTCACATTCACTAATAAGTTCATCAACCACTAACGGCGGAATGTTTTTCGATTTCATAAGTGAGAAAAACACGATGATAGTTAAGTCTAGGCGGAGATTGAAGGACTCATGCAAATAGTAAACTGGAGAAAATATTTAATTTGGGTGTAGGTTATTTTGAATCTTGAGCAAACCTTGAAGTCTTGAAAGAATCTCGAATTTTTATCGTTCCGGGTAGTTCAGTTTGGCCAAAATACCTTTCAATGTAAAGCAATTAGCGACAATTGGAGAATTGCTTTCTCATGATATCAACAATATTTAGAATCATATTTCCATACTGTTGTTGCTGTAGAATTAAAAAAGTTTGTTGAAGCCAAATAAGATTTTCTAAGCGAGTGAATATCCTTTCGCACAGTAACTTCAGGATATGACGTTGTGTCATTTTGTTTGGCTCCTGCCTATTCTGTTCGAAAATGAGCAAATAAAATAGCAATTAGCCAAAAGCATTGTTGAAACAATTTTATTTATTCTACTTAATTTTTAAGTTTTATTGGCTCTGCTTTGTATTTATTTTCTCATAACGAAATTATAGGCTACTATCCCTTCCTTTCAAGCTTTTATTATACTCTTGCAACATGTTGGTATAGAGTATAATAGTTTTGTTTAGCTAACGGTTGTTCGCAACACCTAAAACTAAATAAGATACATATAAATGAGCAGGATAACGAGAAAACTTGAAACCGGATTTCTGTCTGTCTGTCCGTTCGTACACGCTATAACTCAAGTAAAAATTGAGATAACTTGATGTGGCTTGCGTTCTTCGGAAAAAAATACCCACGCACTTTTAGGTAAAATCACATATCTCGCGATCAGAGTTAGCGATTTCGATTAAATTTGGTACGTGACTTTCTTGTCATACTTTCAAATCAAATTTGAAAATGAGCGAAATCAGACAACAGTCATGCACACTTCTTATGTAGCAAAATTTTCAAGTCCTTCTGATGCTTTCCATTCGAGTGTACAAATTAAGAAGAAAGTAATGTAACTTAATTAAACTTCGCATTTAGAGTATGCCACCTTATGATCAAAAATTGTTCAAATCTAACAAAAACTGTTCAAGACCCTATGTATTGAATTTGTAGATCAAGTACTTACAGTTGACTTTTTACCGAAATTATTGGTCACTGTGCCAGATTAGTAATTAAATTGGTACAGAATTTTTTCCTGATAGTATTGTGTGCTACAAATGGGTTAAATCGACTCAAAGAGAACCCCCCTTAAACCCAATTAAATAATTTTCGATCTTCCTTTTTATACCGCATATATCAGCCAATTTGTGAGTTAGCGTGTTCTTAATATAACTAAGAAATAAAATCTGGTGAAAGCTAGTCCCAGACCACAAATAAATGCTGAAGGTACTTTCCTCGGTCATACCCGCACTTAGCTCTTCCTTATTTATTCATATTGTTGTTGTTGCGACGTAAAATGTCGATATTTGTATGGAAAATTTTTCAACACTTTTTCATTTGTATTTCACCGTCGACGTTCTTATTACATTTGTAATGCGACTCAACTTATTAGTGATGTTTCACTGCATAAAACAAGAAACATGGATACAGCAGCGAATGGAAAATGCTAGGAAAGAAGGAAAAATGCAATAAGTAGCATTTAATTCCGTTTTGAGCGTCAGCCATCACATTGCAGATGAACATTTTATTATGCAAAGATGTTGCTGCTAACGAAACTCAAAGCTGTCATGGCAAAGTGCGGAGCCTTCTCGATAGCTTCCACGCAATTTATTAGTCAAAGTGAAGTGAAAAGGCAACAAAATATAAAAACAAATTCAAGCGGAGAAGCGAAAATATGATTATATTTCGTTTTCTTGTCCCCGCCTACTTTTCGCGCATTTATTTTTGTTCACGCGACACACCTACTTGAAGTCGTGTTCTGCTTGAGATATTAAAATGTCTTACTTTGGAGCTTCAAATTTAACACTTGGCGAAAAACCATAACGCTATCCTCAACAACAACAGCAACTGGATGATGATATAGAAAGCAGTGTTAGCCGGTTCAGCGGGGCGTATGAGGAACCTCCGCATGTGGTTTTTTTTTGCCAGAAAACTGAAAACTATTTCATATCTCCTTTAGCAGTTCTCTCGCATGCATGTACACCCGACATACGTTTTGTTTAATTGTTTATTCCTGCTTTTTAAGGCGGAGCATGGATTTGAAAACATAGTAACTTGCATCAATGGCGACAAAAAGGTGCAAACGATGAACTTCTTACCTAGCTTTCCATATCTGTTAACACATACACACAGAAATTCACATCTTTATTCCCATATATCATAAATTCGCTTCGCCACTACGCGTGTGAGGCCACTTCCGTTACACTGACCGGGGTGGTGGCGGAAAAGCGAGTAGGTGGAACACCACCGGCGATGCAGAGCCGCGTGCCGCATGCCGCTTGGCTGTGGCTTTGCTTTGCGGTTGCTTTATTTTGATTTTAAAAGACTCATACAGCTGTTGCCATAGCCATTGGTGTTAGCGTCTCTGAGGAACTTGTTGTCGATATCACTGAGTAGCTGGACCAGTAACAAAAACAAAGGCTGTTAAAACGATAGCAGATTCATTCAGAAGCAGAGGAGTTTGGAGGCATTCATTTGACTTTTCTCGTACAAAGTGAAGCCTCTATGGTTTTTGTGTTGGTTATATAGGCAATTGCTTTTGCATATGCAGTTGTGGTTGTATGAACCTTCAGTGATAATAGTTAACATTTGAAAGGGTATAGTGTGCGTATTCAGTCTTCACAAACAGTTTTGTAGTAAAATTGCTGAAACTAATCAAATAATTGATTCAAAATGTACTATTTCAGTCCCTTTTGGAAATAAATTATTTACTTACATTTAAATACAGTTTTTGAAACACATAGAAAATAATTGTTTCAATGCAAATGAAACCTTTTATGGATGGTTAATTGCATATAAATATATAAAGTTCTTTTCCTTTACTCATGGTGATGAAACTTCATCAAAAATGCTTTTTCTTTTCTCAAAGTATGAAAATGAATATCCGCCACCCTCATACGTTGAGCATTTACTTGGGCTTTTATTTCTGCTGGGAACTCTCAGACACATCTTTATTAGCATTTTACTTATCTTTTTACGATGATTTTCATACCGTTTTTCTTTTGTATTTATTAAGCGCGTACGTAATATTAGCAAGAAATATGTGGAAATTTGAGGCACATAAGAAAAATTTTAATATGAAAAGGATATGGAAAGAGGGGAGGGGGGATATGTCACAGTTGAAGCATAGGGCAAACTGTGAGAGTGACACATCACGAAGTAGGAGTGACTTTATTTTTACTCTGTCGTCGCAACGTGTCACAGTTACCCTATGCTTTGTATGTAACAAATACTTTTATTTCTCCAAATTTTCAAAAATGGTATTTAAAAACTCCAATTCGGGCAAAAATTCCTACAAACAGTGTCAAAAATGTACAAGATATAGGGCGAAAATGAGTTTTTTTAATGAGACGTTTTGTAAATTTACTATCAGTTTCCTCAAAACCCGTGTTATAAGAATTTCGGAACTTCAGACTTTGCGTGGCTTCTAGTTCCTAAATTTTCTATATTTAATATCGAACATATTTTGTAAAAATTCACTTTTGTTCAAACCACCTCATGAAACTTGTAGGTAGGTAGATAAAGGCCGCAGAACATCCTTGGCCCCGGGCGCCCGAAGATGAAGCTACGCCACTGTATGTGAGTTTGTAAGCTATATGCATAATTTTAGTTTGGTAAACAATGTTTATTGCAACCTTTTATTATTTATTTAAATTCGAAGGACAAATGCGTATCCTTTTATTAAATGATGTAATATACATTTAAAAAAGCTAGAGTTTCGAATACCCAGCTTATGTTTCAGGTATTTCCACTAAATCTTTTGTGTTTTGGCGACCTGAGAAAAGTGTATTTTTTTGTTTATTAGAAACCGCTCAGGACATGTTACGCAAAAAGAAAGAGGCACTTTAAAATAATAATTAAAAAAAATTGCTATTTCGAAGAGTGTTATGTGAGAGGCTTTTCATAGGAATCGATATAATATCCTACAAAACTCATCATTCTCACATACTCAATAAACATAGTTGTAATAATATTCAACCTTTTTGTACTCATTTAAATTAGCACCGTTGAATTTGCCATTTATATGAATAACACACATTCTTATACTGTTACACATACATATACATGTATGCGCTTTTGGAGAATACATAAGATTTGAAATGCTGATACCAATCAGCTCATGTTTTAATGACGTATGAAATCAAATCTATACAAGTTTCAATTTTTCACTTCATCTCAGATCCGCACTTTTTTCATTTGACATTAGTAGTCATTGAATGGAAGTATTGAATTTGAAATGGCTAATTTTCAATACACGATTTTCAACACGGATTGATTCTATTTTGAGGGAAATAAATGCACCTTATAAGGCTTTCAGCAATAAATTTATTCTTATCTATGGCAAGGGAAGGAAAAACTAGCAGTAATCTGCGGAAAGTGTAGAGATAAAATAGGAAATTTCCGTGTGTTGGAATATTTATTGAAGTGAGTGTATGTATGCGGTTCGCTGTCACAAATTCAAAAGCCTTTCTTATACTTTTTGACAGATATGTATACGCCGACAGTAGTTTTATAGATGGGTAACTTGGAGAAATAAAAGAACATATTTAGTAGGTAACACACTCACACCCACACACTCATAGAGGTAGCTTTTTCTAAAATCTGGAAATCACATAATATACTCTAATATAAAATAACAAATGTACCCAAGGTTAGTCAGTTCAATTACCAAAGACATCAATGGGCTTCTGAATAGATTTGCTAAGCTTGTTCAGGATAACTGATACAAAATACGTCACGCTGGGCGCTCATGAGCACATTTGTTCCTCTGTGGAGCACGTAGAAAATTGATACATGATACTGTGTTACAGTAGAATATAAAAAAGAAAAATGATTATATAACCCATAAGTAAAAGTAAAACTACGTGATGACTCTTCAGTTTGGAATAGAAATAATAAAACTATTTTCGACACGAGGTCGAAAGGCGAACATTTACTCTTTTCCGATAAAATTTGTAGTATTTGAAATGTATCGATTACTTTGATGGGAGTTATGCAAGTTTGACAATTTATTTTCCAGCATTTTTTTTTTAAATTAAATATGTTGTAGTAAATATTTGTTCGCATATTCGGATTTAAGTCTATTACC
The DNA here is from genome assembly GCA_027475135.1 of Bactrocera correcta. Lineage (NCBI taxonomy): Eukaryota > Metazoa > Arthropoda > Insecta > Diptera > Tephritidae > Bactrocera > Bactrocera correcta. Next base: position 40,302,506 of record CM050323.1, read on the forward strand.
CTGTTTGTGAGTGCTGACCAGTCTGACCTCCGTCTTTCTATTTTTGAAGTATTAATTTAATATTAGTAATTAACTGTGTATCAGAAGGTTATCACCATTCTTTATAATATTTGATTTAAGTTTGTGGAGTTGGCTAAAATTAAAAAGCTATTGTCTCTGTATTTAAATTAATAAACATTTTAAAGTTTTTCAGATTATTACATCTTAAATAGTGCAACATTCTGAAGCATTCTATTTTCTATTTTTTAAAAAAACTCAATAGAAAATAACGGCGAGTTTCCTTTCTTAGCCAAAATAAAAGCTTGTGTACTTGTTTAGCATAAAGTGCTTAATGATCTCATAAATATTTATGGAGGGATCTTTTGAACAGAATTAATAATGTCATCACCACCGAATTACTTAAGGTAACTAAGACGCTGAGTTCATTCAATTCTCAGTGGAACAAATGAATCAAATCGATATATACATAAGACAAAGAAAACGAGACAACATACCAAGAGTGATTTTCGAAGCAATGTTGAAATCGCAATGGGAGAAGAAAACAGTGAGAAATACCATAAAATAAATGAAAATGTAGAAAACACAGTCGTAAAGAAATAAACAAATGTAGTTTTAGTTGCAGATATAATCTCTTTTATTCCACAGGCGACGATAAAATACAAGACAAAATGGCTAATTTGCTGGAAATTACTTCAGTTTCTAAATTAGCAGAGCAAACACATGTTACATTTGTAAATGGTCGCACGGCAAATGGGAAGCAATACGTTTGTGTGTAGGTGTGCGTTGGTGATTAAGAAAGCAAGGGCATGCGGTTTGCGGTGGAAGCGTGAATAAGGAACATGCGGAAAAGTGGAAGAAAACCCACAAGTAAACCAGATGGTTGTGCGTGTATGTTAGGACAGAAAACGTTAACTTCCGGATTTAAATGATAAATGTTTTAAGAGTTTTATGTATAACTTCTGTGGTTTTCGGGAAGCGTTTAAGTAGTAGTTTGTTCCTCCTTTTGTTTCTAAATATGCTTGCATATGAGCTGTAGGCTGATAACATGCTTTGAAAATTAAAGCGCCACGAAGCGTCGAGTGGTCTCATCTTCAAATTATGTTGGCGATGTCGTCACGTCAGCTACTCAACTCAAGTGGTAATTAAATGACTAACGTCAGTACAAATGCTTAAGAGTATGTGGGTATATGTATGTAAGTGCACTGGTGGGACTACAAATTAGAATACTCAGCGGATGATAAGCGCGGCAAGCGTAGCATAACAATAAGCGTAGCTGCAATGTTGGACTAATGAAAGCATTTACATTCACCTCTGCGACCATGCCTTACCTGGATGATTGTCTTTCCAGCTGCTTCGCATTATTTAAATTTGTTGATCGTACTATAACAGCGTTATATCTCGACTTTTGGCCATTTCGCTGTTTATGATAAAAATAAAAAAAATACGCTCGTTTAAGGGACTAAAACCTAGTTATTCTGCTGAGTCAAAAAATAAAATAAATAATAGTTTGAAATTCGTGACATGGAGAGTATTTCTCCATCTGACTTTGATGGCACACTTTTGAATTTTTCGCTCTAATGTTGAAATATTAAATGGAATGCAAAAAAAGTGTGAATAAAAGTTTCTGTGACCTGCGAAGGTCGCTATTGCCAGCCTTTAGCACACTTTGCTATGATGTGTTTGGAATTGTCTTTGATGTTAGACGATTACTAAAACGCCGGTACAAAGCACAAATGAAACTTTTGCTTTTCGCTGCCCATTTTGGCTTCGTTTTTCCCGAGAAATGCCAGCGTTTGGCTGCAGCAGCACCAATTTGCCGATGCGTTACATGCTTGAATAGCACCTGTACTATTCAACGGCTAGAAATGTTGCTAACTACGGAACTAAAAAAAGAGAGTTCAAGCATCATGTGCGATTATCACCTACTATTGGTTGCTGGTAGCATTGAACCTAACTGAGCCTGAATGTAATGAATTATACTGGATTATGTATTGTATACGTATGCTTTAATTCTGGTCTTAAGTAACATACCTAAATCAACCTAGAGCTATGACGAAGTGAGCTGAACACCATTACATGGAATATTTTTATGTATTTTTAGACTAATTGAAAGCTAAATAATCCCTACTTGTGCGCTATTGTCTCGTGCTTGTCTTTGATTGCTCCTGGAAAGATTGTAGTGTAGCATACCTTAGGGCGTATTAAAATGTAGTTTTAAAACTTCTGATGAATGTGTGAGAGCGTGTGATATGGGTAACACCTACGTACATCCAAAAAAGAAGAGTGAAAGACAAACAAAACTCATCACAGCGATGATTTGCATTATCGTCAGCCCGAAGCTCAGCTGCAGTGGATCGGATTCGTTTACGATGGGTTGCTCCAGACTGTTGTAGTTGTCGAGCAGGGTGTGAAGAAGGCTTTTTTCATGCGGGCCACACGCGCTAACTGCAAATAGAGAAAAAAAAAAACAGAGAGTAAAAGCCAAAATAAATTTTAGAAAAATACACCAAAAAAGATGAAACACAATCAGTTTTTTGCATTTAATATAATATTGTACTTTGCCCAAAAACTTGGATTTACGGAAGTAATTGTGTGGTTTCGGTTGTGTTTAGTGTTTGATTTGAGTGCCGCCCGCATTTACCATTTGTCATTTATCATGACGAGGAGGAGAAGGAAACGCGAGCATCAGCCATGCTGTGGTTAGCCACTCGGCCGTTGCCATGGCGTATACGTGATTCAGGAAATTTGAAACCGGAAACCTTCAACAGAAATGGTTGAGTCGAATAGGAGAATGTGAAAGGAGAGAGGCGATGAGAGCAGCATGACAGGTGGAATTTTCAAAATGTGATGAGAAGTTTGCGGTGCGATGGACGAAGACTAGCTAACACCTCGGGGCGTTCCCCTGAGCACTTTGAATGTGAGGAAATTAGGGGTTGTGTTGACTTAACGCAAATTTCTTGTGCCATAACTTTCGTGTTTGTGATGTCTTATTTGATTCATCCACTGGGAGTTTTTTGCGGTGTTCTTGTATCAGCGATTTTTGCTCGCATTTCTTATGGCACTTTACGAAAGCACACTGCAAATTGTTGCTATTGTTATTTCTGTAATATAACGGTATATTTTGCACTCATTGTTCGTAGATAATTTTTATGATTGCCTTTATCACTTTTGTTTGCTTTTTTCGCCTGTTTTCACCTTTTCCCAGCCGTTATATTTCTTTCCTGCTTCCTTGTAAAATTGTGAGTGAGGTCTCTCCTCGATAAGTCGCCTTTATCGTTATCCTCAGTTACAGTGTTTCAAAATTGAATTTGTCTGCCCCAAATATTCTGCGATTGGCTTAACTTTGGTAATAAGGTTAGCCCGATAACGGTGCTGTTGAAATGGAAAATCACTAAGAACACATTATTTGCAGCAGAATTTCTATTTGCTCACCTGTTCGCTACTTTACGGGGAAAGAAAGGACTCCAATGTGTTGGCAGCAGGATACCGATTTGGAAAATCGATAAGTTCATAAAAGTTATGCCAAAAGTGTGTGTGTGCGTGGATGTCAGCAGTTGAGCGATTAAGCTGTTAAGTGAGTTGTTTCCTTTATTGTTATTTAATGTGGGGGTAACGGTTCAGGTGCTAAAGAAGCTTTTGTTGAAAATTTGTATAGCAGAAACCATAAAATTAGTAATAAAGACCTGATTATGGATAAATATGACATTTTGTGAAAGTGTGAGTTATGTCAGTATTGAAAATTCTTTTCGGAAAGACTAAAAAATATAGTGAAGAACAGTTCGCATTGGAAGAGAATGTAACATTACCGAAGGACTATGATTTCATAATTATTATAAGATTCTACTATCTTGAAAAGAACCAGAATACAGCAGATGCTAATTTAAATTTTCTCATGGAATGAACAATTGAAATCTTTAGAGACCAATAAGTCGCTAACAATATTATAATCATAATTTATTGAAGTAAAGGCTAAAGTGCCTCTAAGCGAACACTAAAACTTAGGACTGTTCTTACTAGGGAACGATCCATTGGGCGTTATTTGCTCTACCGACTTAAGATTCCACTGTAATATACGAATAGCAGGAAATATAAGTCTTTGACAAGTTTTGGATGATAAATTGTCAAAGATGACGGATTAAGTTATACCACGGTCTCACTAAAAATAAGACAAAAGAAGCACAACGTACAGATGTGATGCCACGTGATTTGGAAAGTTTACTCATTTGAATATAGTCGCGTTAATGACTGCTTAAATTCACACGCTGAAAATACCGTCAAACGGGTTGTGTCTACTCACATTGTAAAAATGGGAGAGCTACACTATATGTTATACTAATGCAAACTGTTAATCTTCTTATTAATTATTAATTTTTCCGAAAAAATAAAACAAATGATATAAAGCATTCTGTGAGTTAATGTAATAAAGGCCTTAAAAAGGGAAAAGAACTGACAAATTGTGTAATAGATGTTGGAGTGGCAAACACTGTTTCACTCATTTACCAGAATAATTTGGTAAAATAACTAACTTTGTCTGAAACATTTGCTAAAATTTAGACAAACTTTGTCATAGAACAGCTTTGATTAAATGCCTGCATAGAAATCATTACGGAATATTGGAAATATCCCGATAATAAATTGAGCCGCTTGCTTATAAAAACCCGTAATAGAATCAACACTGGCACCGACCGATATTTTTCTACGAAAGAGGGAGCAAAATAAATGCTAAGATAGAAATTTGGGGATTGAAGGAAATGTTGGAGACTGCTTTGATTAACACTACTGTACTTTGGTTTTGTAATTAAACCAAAACCAAGTTCCCAGTGGGACATAAATCACACCAAAATACATACATTCATTCATTAACACATCGGCATACTATGGGGATACAAAGGAGACAACGAAGCATTTTAAAAAGAAAGCAATAAAAGTGAAAAAATTTAAATCACACCTGAAGGACAGCGTTGAGGGAATGTTGAAAATAAAGTGCAGTCAATTGTCCTTTCGCAAAATGTGCCCCACACAGCTAATTCATTTCTGCGTTAAGTTCACTTTAGTGGAAATAAATTTACCTCGCGTACTACCACCCACACAAATAACTACTACAAATACATGATTTTAACTTCTGCTTCTATGAGCTAAACATACACTCTCCTTACTCTGGTTTTTGCTACTTTGTTGATTTTTCTGTCTTGGGCGGACCTCAGTGTCTGTCACTAGTCTCTGAAGTGGCCTTTAGTGACTTTAATTTTAGATATTCATCTTAATTGCTTGACGCTGGGCCGAATGACAACCAAAAAGCCAAGCAGAACAAGAAAGATCAAGAGGCGAGGGGTTTTTGAGAACAAACGGCAGACTTGATGTACAATGTGGCCATATCAGAGGTTTCTTTATGTTTCTGAGATTTGTAATGCCATAATTTTTAATGAAAAATAAATCCATCTTTATTCAGTAAAACTAATGCTCTGTCACTGTAGTCACTGAGTATGAAATTTTTTTATTAAAATAAATTTTGTCTTGTATAAGATTATTTAACATTTCACCAAAAAACATTTAATGCAAAAAGAATAAGGACTTTCGTTTCATAATGTTAGGAAGGTTCCATATCCACTTCCCGAGATTCATTTTGAAATTATTGCCAAGTACTAAACAATTTAGATGCAATTTATAAATTTAACAAAATGTCTTAATTTTTGTCGTCAAAAAATAGTAAATCAAAAGTATAGCTAACAACCATCAAAGTTTGTATGAAAATATTTAATTCGACTTTGTTGCCTAGCAAATGTCGCCAAAGAAGAAAAACGGTACGAGTTCTCGTATGCCCGACAAAGCTGCTTTGGATTGTTCAGCACCTTGGCATTGGCAGGCATCTCCATTCTGTCGGTATTTGAAGTCTAAAGTAATTTAATTTATTCGAAACTTGTGCGAAGCCATTGAAATGCTTAACGTTGCTATGAAACTCAAGGCTGTGCATAGCAAGACGTTGGCATCAAAGAAGCTGAAAATTGCAGCGACGAAATAGTAAGAGATAAAAAATTTAGAATAATTTCAAATTACTGCTGTGGATAAAAAATAGTAAGACTTTTTAATTAATAATTTTGGTTGTTATTTCATACCTTTTTTTCTAGGTTTGTAAGCCATCTGTGCCAATGTTGCATCAAAATATTAGTATTAGTGTTTTATGTACACTTGTGTTTCTGAAGTACATAAAGTGCATTCGGCGGTTTATATTATTTATTTGAAATTATTTGAAATTTGGAATTATTTAACAAAGACGTTCCATTAAATTTTGAGCGCGGAATGAAATTTGTGACTTCCGAAACTTTCAGAATGTTGAAAAAGGCCAACGGTGATAATTATTTGTTGCAAGAAATTATTTTTGTTCGGTACAAATTATTCAAAGAGGCTCGAGAACGCGTTAACCACGAACCACGTCCAGGATGACCATCAACTAATAATCCGCACCTCTTGGTTATTGCACCACAATGCACCGTCGCATACTGCATTAATAGTTTGTAGTTTTTCGCCAAATTATCAACCAATATCGGTGATTTCTGGTTATTTAGCAACCTCAAACGACCCTTCTCGAAAAACCGCTTTGAGCCAATTGAAGACATTAACGGAAATTGCAACGCGCATTCTGGAAATTGACTTTAAAAAATATTTCGGACTCGTACAACTGTATTAGGGCCAAGAAGAATTAATTTAAGTAGGACGACATAAGTTTTGAAAAATAAATTAAGAATTTCGCTTGGTTTGAAAGTGAATTTTTATAAAATGATTTACATGTTGCTCAGTGCATTTAACCATTTCTTTTAATATGAACACATGTTTACAAAATACATGTCTGCAGCATAAATGTATGTCCTTATTTCAAAAATTATGCGAATTATTGCTTTGACCCAAATCTCCTCAGCCGACTTGTCGCCAGACGTCATCAGCGTGGGCTGTGATGCTTAAGTGGGTTCGCTTGTTGTTCGGGAAAATACAAAGGATGTACCTTCTTTCTGTGACATCTTCCTTGCCAACTAACAGAAAAGGACAAAAGGGGTGCAATATTCTTTTTTTGCAATTTTGATTTGCATAGTTCTTTCTGGCGGTTTGCTTCATTTCATATTTGTGTCTGCTTCCTGCTTCGCCGTTACGTGAATTTTGTCGTTTCTACCCTTTTGTATTGTTTTAGGACATTTATTGTAAATTTTTTGCTTCAAATAATAATTTTATATGCAATTTTGGTTTTGTGCAATTTTTGTTTTGTGATTCTTTTCTTCAATAACTTTTGCTGGGATTCGCTTTTTTGGGAATGCATTTGATAGCTCTCCGCCTTTTTCAGCACTTAACATTGCTTTTTACATCTTCGTCAGAAAGTTTGCCGTTTTGTTCTGATTGATTTTGGATGTAAGACTCTAGCTTCTGTTTTATCGTAGTTAGTGGGTAAGAAAGAAGTGAATAATACGTGAATTGAAAACCTGACCTATGAGTTCTCCTTTCCGACGAGTTTTTATGAGTAAGGATATAAAAGGATTGGTTTTATATTCTGCAGATGTTTTCTAACATTTTAGGCGCTATTCGCAAATATCTGTGCTCTGAGCTATACTCTTTTGTGTTTGTATATATCATCATTGCATCGCTCCAATTAAGATATTAATTGATTAAATTAAAATTGTTATAAAATGAAAATAGATTACCAATGTGTCGCCAAATATTGATATTTTATCGTATGTGGAGTCTTTACACATATACAAGTGAAAACTTGCTTGAATGAGCATATGTAAGAGAAGGCTTTAATTTTGTTTTACAATGAGCCAGACAACAGTTGTAAATCCACTTATCATTTTTATGTTGTCTGCTACCTCCGAGCGTCAGTTCCACTGCTGAAGGCTTACAAATATTTTACTTATTTTTCTCATTCTGATTCCCCTGCGCCGGTGTTGCAACTGCACCGCTATCAATCTGCAACTGACCTTTTAATTGACAGCCGTTCGGGCAAATCGAATTTTCATGAAATTTTCATGGAATGAAATGACATTTCCAATAAATGCCCAGCTTAATTGCAGAGGTGGGCAATTTCGGAATGAATGCCATGGGAGTGAATCCAAGCCAGTCAGATTGGGTAGACCAATCGTTAAATTAACCGTTTTTGGCAAAAACTTTCAATATTGATAAAATTCCAAGTGAAAATGACAACCAGCAGTCGACGAATATCCACAGGGAATAAGCAGACAGTTGAACCAGATATATATAGTATATATACATGTACATAATACTTTTGTCATTGTCCAGACAAAAATTCATTACTCAATAATGGCGGTGCTCAGCACATCCACATTCCTTCTTTTATACATATGCAGAGATATCAAAAGTTTGTTGAACTTCGGAAACACTGAGCTCAGGAAATGGCCAAAGTCTAATAAATTCCTGCACAATTATGTGAGCGCATGTTATTATATAAATTTGGACAGACTTTTTAATATTGGTGTCAAAAAAATTTAAAATCTTATAATCGAACTATAATATTCAAAAATTTATATCTTCCTTTAGAAATAATTGTTTTGTGTGAAACTAGAGCCGTGCTCATTATGGTGTTTATATGTGTGTGTATTGCATTCAAGATACCTAAAAAACCAAAAAAAGGTCATTGTTGTGAAAAAGGACAGTAAAACCAGAAAGTTCAAAGCTTTTGGTTGAGGCAAGTGGCCGGAGAAACGGGATGACGCTTTGTTTTTAAGCAAAATTGTAGACAACCGCAAAGTTAACTGAGCAAAATCTCTTCCAAGAAATCCATTCTCCGTTTTCTTGTCTGCCGTAAGCGATTCCAGCAAAGTAATCCTAAATGCGGCTGTTTTTATTCGTTTTAGCTATTTTAATTATCGTTGTTATTACTTAGCTTGCTATTCAGAAAAACGTGTGGCATTAGTGTCAGCCGAATGTAATAAGTTCTTCACACGCCGCGGCGTCAGCTTGCAAACCTAACAGGTCAACACAGCCAGACACGCAGACTGCGACTTTTTGGACCACGCGGAAGAAAAAAAAGAGATAGTTGGCCAACAATTGCTGGAACTTTTTTATTTGTTGTAATGCGATGCGGAGAATTTTCTCGATGTTCGTATATATTACCGCTCACCTGTTTGGCTGGTGTGCCAAAACGGTTCGACGACCTATGTTTCCTACCAGGTGACATCGGCACATTGCAGCAAATCCTAAAACTTGCTTGAAATAGTTTTTGGTTCAAACACTACTTTCAATGTTGTGTCAGCCAAAGTTTCGCATACTTGCCGGAGTATGTTAGTCATATGCCGTGGGCACGACTATGTGCTCTTGCATATGTCCTTAGAAGCGTGCACATACGCTTGGGGTGCTGACTCTTGGTTGAGCTTAGCACGATTTACATTCAACTTTCTGTGGCTCATTTTAAAGCATTTGCATATGACCATGCGATTAGAGTAGGATTTGTGGTAAGGGAAATGAATTTGGAAGTGAATATATTTAATCTAAGAAACAAAAAGAGAAGTCATTCCCTTACTTCACCGCAGAATTATGTTAAACATAATTTTAAATAGAGATGTTCGAAATCTAGGTAAATTCCCTATCTTCTTCAAGAACATATGTTCATATATGTTATATTGAAATTTAATGTCATAGGACTAGTGAATAATTGAATCTATAAGTAAAATTGAAAATCACAAACATGGGACTACGAAGCCATAAAGATTTTCCAAAGACAACAACACAAAACCAAGAACCAAAAGCATTGTGTTGAGTGACACAAGACAAGAGGCAACCCTTGAAAACACAAGTGATTAAGTGGCTTAAGAAGTTCGCTCAGCCGAGACGATGTAGAAATATATAAGTTTGTGAAGTAAGTGGAATCCCCTGGAACACTGACGAGGTGAGAGGGAAATTTGTGAGTTTGTAGCGGCAACATTTTTGATTACCAAAGTGAAATAATTATAACTCTTATACATAGAACCTTCTTTAGCTCAGACTCAAGTTCTTCGTATTGTTGTTGTTGTCGTTGTGTTGACAAATGTGAAAGTGCAGTAGCGCATGTAATGGCGGCATGTCGCCCATATGACATTATCACTTTAATGAATAAAACACGCACCTGCACCCGGCAAGAAATACCTGATAAAAGTACGAATAAATACTTGATCCAACTGAATTCTTAAGGTATTGCTATTTAATTTTAAACCAGCTGTGTGAACTCGGACCAAAAAAAATTAGAACTACTGTTTTTATTCGTTTAATATATTTTACATTCGAAGCTTGTATTATATAAAATTAACCCACAACATTGGCTGTGTTGGTGAATTATTGAACATACGAGTATGTAGTTGGGAACGCAAGTGATTTTTGATGAAATTCACAAAAGTGAACTCCTTTAATAATGCACTTTTTTCGACTTTTATATGACGCAGATACCATTCCTTTAATTGTTGCTACGAGAGAACGTTACACCAGTTTTGCTTAAATATCCATCTGCTTAGCCGCTTAAGTGTGCATAGTTTAGCTAACTTTATTATTCGCCATAAAACCATGAACATACGAACGTATGTGGGGCAGCAGTATATATGATTTTTGTACTTTGAGAAAGATAGAAGCATACACTAAATGAAGGGCTAAGAAAGCAATGAACTCAGTTTACCTATATCGTTGTCTATGTTTTCTTGCACTCTAATGCATACCAGTTCAGATTTCGTTATCAACTAATGTGTTTACCTCGAAATTACTTGGTGGTTCTCAATGAGATACCTGACTCACTGGTTGTATGGGTCCCGCTAGACCGCCAACAGCAAACTCCGATAAAATTGCTTCCGTTGCTTTATCATGCCTTTCTCTTCATTATGAAAATTTCACTAATGTCATTGAGTGAGTTTGCCTCCGAGAATTGAAGGCGCCAAACCTCACTCATATACCAAATCCTTGTTATTCAGGCGCTTCAAAAGAATGCACAAACTTGGAAAAACTCGCGTTGCTAAAAATAACAAAGCTTCGCTCTACTTACTTGACTTAATTTCAATGCGCAAATGCCATCAAATGCCTGGTTATTACTGAATCTTCATATCGATTTTATTGAGCCGTATATTCTACTTTTCCGGTGTTCGTCTGCAGGCACAGCATTTGAAGACGCTGCACGGCAAGACTGCGAGCAATAAACCAATACGTCGCTAAAGCTGGGAAAACCGAAATCAATGCCTCACGTTGAGCTTTTATTTTTACACACGTTATCAACTGTGTTCGTAACTTTTTCATCACGATGCACATGAATATAAGGGATTGTATACTGAGCCTATTGAATATACAATACATATCCATGACCATGTTTAGAATATTAGTTTAAAAATAACTCTCCTTTTGGTTTTTTGGTTGCCTTCCAAAAGCTCAGAGGTGAGTGTGAAAGAGGATTTAAAACCTTACAGGATGACTCACATCACACTGCACAGGCAAAGTACAAAAACCAGATAACTGCTGATAATAGAATTGTTGCTGAGGCGAAAGCTGGCTTGAGCAATCCTACTGCTAAGCTGTACTTTTGACGCTCCACATTAAGCCTTCGTTTATTCTGTTACATCAATGATAATACCTGAAGTCCAAGGGTATAAAACTGAAAAATAGCTCTGCCTCTCTGTCTTTGGAGGCATATATTTGGTTTCCATTCTAAATTCACTGGCAAAAGGTGAAGTTCCTTTCAAGCAAGATAAGGTTTTAATTACAACAATGTGCTTCTCTATATAAATATACATGCATATAAAATGTAAATAATTTTTTATTTTAATTTACATTACTTCCCGAAATTTGAAAATAGTTTTTTATTTTATTTTTGGATGTCTGTTATTGTTCCCAACGGTGCTGTTAGCCTATGACGGCCGGCTATTTATGATGTTGTGGTTTGGAAGATAGTGCAACTTTGTTTACTCCTAACATTCTGAACTCTCGCTTAATTTAAGTCAAATATTTAAGTCGGCGCACGTTTGTCCTGCAGTTTCCCCTTAGGCAAAGCCATTTATTCGATGGTTTTTGAAACTGTTTAAGTGTTATGTCCTGCAACTTAACACTTAAAGTTCCCAGCTGTGTTTTCGGACACTCTAGTTTAGCTCCAATGGTTCGTAAGTGTTGTTAAAAGTAGAAGAAATGATTTTAGCTTGAATTTATAAGTTCAGATAATGTTGTTGATGTTGATTGTTTTATTGGTTTGTAGTTGCTCTGTAAAAGTTGTATTTTGTAGCTGCTTCTGTCGTCATTGCACTTAAGCGTCGGTTGGAGTGTTTTCGTCTGTTTTTCCTCAATCGCTTGCTTCTCGTATATGGTCCTCACACTCTTTCGTCTTTTTGTAATCTTTTTCCACTGTTTTGACTATTCACCACTTCGGTGCCGCACTTTTAAACTCTCTTTTCCTTGGCATTTACTTTGCTTAATGGTGTTGGTGGTTTTTCCGCCGCTTTGATTTTTTGTGCCAATAAACTTTGTAGTCTTGCCGGCCTTTGGAAGCGTTATGGTTTTGCTGTTGCTTTCACTGTTAACACATCTCACTTCCCCAGTGGCTCTTAAGCACAGACAGCTCACTTACCTCTTGAGAAAAAATAATAGATATGTTGTTTATACAGTAGATGTACATATATGTAAATGTCTGATGTAGATGTCAAACCTAAACATTTACGTTTTTCAACCATTTATCGAATGATAAACTCGTGTTCACGTTTTGTGCTAATTTGATTCTAAAGTATGAGTGGCACATGTATTGACATTTACACTACTTTCAGCACATTCAACTGGCTTTTGTATATGCTTTGCTGTGATGAGCTTCATACATCTTGATTCAAATTCAAAGGCCTCTTCGATTATCACCGTTGATTGATAAAATTAAATATTTATAAACTATTTTCAATCTAAGAAACTCTAGTGTTTTAAAAAATAAATTAATATTTTTCAGTAAGTTATACGGTATCCTTGAGTAATTTTAATTAAAAAGTAAGTTGAAGTAATTTTTTGTAGTATTGTGCTTTAACTGGTTTAAATTCGATGTTGTTCTGACTGGAAAATGCGGTTGGGTGGTTATCAGCCAAATGTTTGCCAAATAAAGCTCAGAATATCTTCCTAACATCAAACATTTGCTGCTCACACATAGAAAACACAAATCTCTCGTCCGTAGACCAGCAGAGTGAAATCACTATTTACTATGCGTTTAAAAAATGAAAAACACAGACAAAAGGCAAACACGGAAAGGTTTTGCACATCGCGCTAACTTTTCAAGCTAAATTAATGTTTTATCAATAGTGAAACAAGCGATTCCCTTCTGCCGAAACTATTTATCATCTTTGGTTTGGCACTTGAGCAAGCGGATGAAATACTACATATACTCGTATTATAGAACTCTTGTGAAAGTGAGTGGAGTTAGCGAATGAAAGAGAGAGTAGGTGACTTTAATGCCGTTCATTTTTTTTTGTTCTAAGTTATACCATAAATAACTCGGCCTATCAAAGTAGACCATACAACTTCGTACATTTTTGTCAGAATGAATAAATACGCGAAACCAACTTGCCTGTCAAGAAAATGTGCAGACAGCGTTATGGAATAAATGGGCATTCTGTTAACAGTAAGATAAGAAATTATGCCACATGAATGTCTACCCTTAGTCTTAAAAGTGTTGAACTATCGGTGGGGGTTAAGAGTTTACTTAACTTTTAGCTTATTTGAACATAGCATCGTAGAGATATTGGGAAATACAAAACTGCCACAACAAAAGTATTAAAAATCAGGAAGAGACACTGCGTCATATTTATATTTATTTTCCTGGAATTATTTTGAGAAACTAGTGTGACTCTTTATCGTATTTGATAATAATATGATGACGTTCCAAAATAGTTTAAAGTTTTTGTGTACTAACAAGCCGTCATTGGTTGCAAGTTTCTTCCTTTTCAAGAATATTTGAACTCCATTAATGAGACGTTCTGAATTATGAAAACACATTGCAAAATATATGTTTTAAAAATTTTAAGCAATGCATCAATGTTGCAAGTGTATGAAATATATACAAAATGCCATTTGCGTTGATCTATGTTCGCCTCAAGTTATAATAAGGATCCCCGCCGTCTGCTAAACTGCAGTGCCCCTCCTTTCCGCTCAAATCCAACTATTACTCTTACTCAGCAGGGCGGCTAGTAACGTTACAGAGTATTTAAGTGCAGAGGTAATAGAAGAACAAAATGAAAAAAAGTTTCTATTGACTGAAGGACATAAACGTATCATATGACACTAATACGCGGGTTCGCTGGAGTTGAAACTAAAAAAAAATCTTGTGACTTCTTGCTTCCAGATGATTTCCTTCTGCATGCGAAGGTAGCTACTAAGTAGTGTTTTCTTTAAACTAAATTAATTTCTGTGCAGTATTTGGGCTGATACTTCCTCCCCACTGTGCTTTTCACAAACCCTTTTTCTTCTCCTTTGGACGATTGCCTATTATTTTTCTTATTTATAACGTTTCTCTATTCAAGTTTAGTATTTGAATTAAGCTAATACAAAACCAAAGTAATCGAAAACTATAAGAAGCGCTTAAATATGAATGAACGAAAGGCCAAAGAAATGACACAAATTAATAACTTTTTATATTCAAATATTGAGTTTCAAGAACATAGATACTGAGGAAAAAGACTAAACTACTCTAATTAAATTTTGCCAAATAACTGCAGAATTATTTCAAAAGGCAACATAAATAACCACGACTTGCACCAATTGTTGCAGTATATACAAAAAGAATTGTGGCATAGCAAGTACGACAATTGCCAGCAACAATAATAACAAAAGCCGAAAAAGAAGTGTTAGGGATAAATCGAGGAATGCTGATGCCATAAAAACAGAAATATGCTACGAAAAACGGCAAGTTGTGAGCTGTCAACAGTTACGCGTGCCGTAGAAAGATTAGCATAGAAATGAGAAAAAGCGAAAAGCACAATAACGGCATTGTCCATGGTTGCAACATTGCCACATAAGCAGTAACACCTTACCCGCGAATGAATACTGACTTCCTTGATCTCCTATTCTGCGTTTCCTTTTTTGTAAAATTTGTTTATCCCACCTCGTTGTTGGATAACCTTAAGAAAATTAGTTTTCCTACAATTTTTTCGTTGTAGAATAAAATTGGCTTTAATTTAGATTCGAAAGCTGTGACATCTACAAGTATTAATGGTGATCATTAGCTAATCAAAGTTGCAACACTTGGCTTCATATGTGTATCTGTTCACTGGGTCTGCTTATGTTTCAGGATTTTGGGACCCATTTCACCTTTTCTCTTTAGTAACCATGCAAATCTTCTTGTTGTTGGATATCCTTTTAAAATTCTGTTGCGCAATTTTGTGCAATGACCTTTTTCCAATTGAGTGCGTAAAGCAAACAAATTTACCAGGTTGAAAGCCAAACCCTGTGACTGACAGCCTGGCCTGTGAAGCAGAAATTGATGAGCCTGTCGCTGTCGCCCTGAGCTAACTTTGTTGTGGTTGTAAGAGCTGATGGTGCACAAATTTTGCTGAGGCTTGACTTTCGTATACTTGGTTATCAAAACTGGTCACATGCCAGGATATTAAATAGCATTTGAGGAAAATTTAAAGGATACTAAAACCTTGCAGAAGATTGATTGGAATTGGGTGTTTCGAATTTAATATTTTATTAAAATTTTTGAATAACTTCAGCTGTTTAGAATAAGAAAGATTTATAGTCTGTCCAATTAGGCTGGAATGTGTTTTTTACATATTTTAAAATTTGAGAGATCGTAAAAAGTTCCACTATAAACTTATTTAGCAAATATGTCTATGGATTAAACGTTTCTATACCTTCTCTGTTACTCTATATAACTGACTTTTACAATTAGCGGGTGTCTACTCTATGTCACGAAACGTAAGAAAGTATGTCGGTTTGTTGTGTCTTCTCTTCGAGTGACTATGGCAGAGCGTTCAAATCTATAGTGGTCCAATACTAAAGATACTTTGTGAATTTGTGTGTTTTAAAATGCCTTCATCAAAGGATGGAAAAAACAAACTCAGGCAGTAAGAATTGCTTCCCTTCGTGCGCCAAAGCCAACACAGCTTGAGAGCTCGTTGTCATAAATTGTAAGACCCCGCCTGGCTACATAAGTAAATAAGGCAGCAAAATTATTCTGCCTCACATTGAGTCCATGAAAAAAAAATGAACATTTCCGTATTAATGTTGCTCGATTACATACTCATATAAGAATTCTTATAAAATGAACGAATTCGCATCATGCAACCTCAATTACGGCACGTCCACCATAAGAATTGGAAAATGTCAAGGATGTAAAAAAATATTTGTTTTTGTCAAAATATCTGAGCAGCTACTGAGGAGGAGGGTTTAACGAGGCTATTCAATGTGAATAGGCGATTTGTCCTTAGTGGATGTGAACTGCATTCAGGCGCAGCAGAAGCCACGGTCGTCAACTTAGATTTCGAGATTGGATTTCTGATGAAGGCAGTGGGGCTCTGGTCTCTGAACATCTTGTGCGTAAAGACGCGCTCAATTGATACAGTGTATCTGTATATCTGCGTGCGTTTCAAAGAACTTGTGTCTTTCGTAATTGTTGTTGTTTAGTGGTTGGCATTTCCGTTCGCTTGCTTGGCTTTATTTTTTTCGTTTAAAATATTTACTCTTGTTTTTGTACTGAGGTTGACTGCAGAAATGTCGTACAACAACAAACACACAACAACAACATGTAATCGTATATCAAACATGAATTCACGCGAACGAATGCGAGTTTGTCGCAGCATTGGGGTTACACAGTTTTGGGTTTGCCAAAAAAGTTTGGTATGTGAATGTATCCATGTCAATGCTGATATTTGTGTGTGTGGTGTATGAGAAAGTGAGGTTTTATTTTCAAGTCACTGTCAATGGTTTTTTCATGTTCATGTCGCTGATTTATTTTTTCCGTTGTTCTAATTGCCGTCACTCTGCTTCTTTTTGTTGCAATTGTACTATATGTTAATGCTCACAGGCCGCTTGTGGCCTCAATTCAGAGGCTGTGCCGATTGTAGTTTGTTCACTTCTCTTCAATTTGCATTGACAAATTTGTACTACTGCGGCGAAAAGTAAATAATGTTGTCTAACCCTGTTGTTTTTCTTTCTGTTTCATTGCACTGGGGTCGCTGTTTCTTCGAACTATTTAATTTTTGAACTTAAACTGATAGTATCACATTTACAAGTACAGAAATATATTTGATTCGGTTACTGAACATAATTGAAATTTAACACCTAATCGTCGCAAAAAAATCATTAATCCGTCACTTACGAAACATGTAGCGAGCCAAAAAACCGAACGAGGTAACCTTTATTAGAGTTGTTGAAGGTTTTCCCATAAGGAAAAGCTTTCACATCAGTGTTCTCCATTATTTATACTGTAATGTTTCACATAGAACCTTACTAATTTATTTAAAAGCTAAGCTCGTCTTGTTAGAAAAATCTTTATTGTGAGAGCTGTGGGGGACGATCAATCATTGTTTTACCCTTATCACCTTTATATTCCGACTGTATATTTTGAATATACTGAAAAGCCAGAAAGACACAAATCAAATTGATGGTATTTTTTGTTTGGATTTCCATTCGTTGGGCAGAATTGTAAACTTTTGTACCTGAAAAGCTCATTTGTTTGCATACGCATCATTAATGTCGCGCTTTGATAATCCACTCGTGTGCGGACCACAAAATTCTACGGTTAATTAACTAGGAAATTGTTCACTGCCCTGTGTGCTTTGTGGGAATGACGGCATGTGCGAAATGTAAAATTTCGCACATTTTAATGAGATTATTCCATCGACATCCCAAAAGCGACCCATTTGCGAGATTTTAAAATATTTACATGATATATGTTCGCACCTTTTTTAAAATTTCGTATGCTGACGGCATTAAAATAATATTAACTCGAGCATGAATATCTACTATTGGTTTGCGCTTGTGGCCCGAAATGTGAAAATTTTAAAATATTTCGCTAAAAAATTAAGGACACTCTTATTGAAATAAAAGGTTTTACCTCTGACTGATTAAAATAAAGGTTAAAAGGTGAAAAGGTTATATGTTGGATGTTAGACTAAGATGTTCGGGTTATTTGACAAAAAGCGAGTACAGAAGAAAATTGTACAAATCACAGCATTTACCATTAAATAAGGAAAAAGATTGCGATCAAACTGGATTAAAAAGCTTGACGATGGCAACAAAAGTTTGACGTAAAATAAGAAACAAAGCTCAAATAAGATGCACGAAGTTCGCAGCAAAAAAACATCCCACAAGGATGATATAAGATGCTGATCCTCCCGGACTCTTAAATAACAGAATTTCAATAGAAAATTACAATTTACAATATTTGAAGGCCTTTAGAGGGAACATATTTTAAATACTTTTTTTAACAAGACAGCTTAAAAAATAAACGTAATACCTCTAATTATTTTGACAGGGAGTAATGTATTTTAAATAACGAAAGTCTTACATTTAAGAATCCCAAATTAAAAAACAATATAAAAAGTGAGAATCTAGAAACAATTTCAACGCACTTTTAGCATACCTGGTGCTTTTTAATAACGATTCCTTATGTCACACTCTCAAGACTCAAAGCAGACTTCTGACCTCATGCACCGTCAATTTTTTTATTTCGTACTTTTTCACTTTACGAAGTGTTTCTCCGCCTTTCCAGGAATGAAAAATTTATAAGCGTATTAAAAGCAAAGTAAGTCTAACAGCAGCTCAGGAAATGATTTAAAGCCTTTACATTGACGTTCAAATGAGTGCTTATGTGTATGGCAGGGGTGAACTCAGTGAGAGCTTGTAAACACTGTCTTAAATTTCGCTCAAATGAAGCGCCATTATCATTGTTATTGTATAAGTCGCTGTATGTTATTGCTTCTGCTTTTGATTTTTTTTTTTTGTTTTTTGTTTTATATAGCACTGCTCAACAGATTTAAAAGAACTCAAGGATATTGCCATAATTTAAAGGACCATAACATTGAAACCTTTTTATATAAATTTAGAATTTAATAAAATATTTCATCTACTTTAAAACTTCATACGTGACTTTTAATATTTCTTTCTTATTTAGAATACATATTACGAGCTCAATTAAGCATACCACATTCAATGAATATGAAGAAAAAAATATTTGTGCCCATACTTATAGTCGTACTCACATACGCCTACATCTGTTAATGCCACTTAAGGCAATTAATAGTTTTTACTTTTATTACGTTTCTTTCCATTCCATTTACATTAATATTCTCATTTTTGTTTGCTCTTAAAGGCAAATTGCGAAAGCAACTGCAGCTTAGGATCCTCAAAATTACCATATTATTCACAAATGGAACTGAGATTTCCTTCTCGACTCATTCAAGAAGATATGTGTATGGCAGTCGCTCACATAAAATATATCGCTATCGAATTAGGCATTCACAAAACATTTTTTGGCTTTCACTTGTTTAGGCTTTGGCAATTTTTGGTCGGTCAAGTAGAAGAAAACAAAAAGATATAACCATTAGCATACAAATATGACCAAATAAGTATTAGTAATGAGTTGCCTCGGGCTGAGCACATTGTTGAGATTTGATTGCATCAAATATTTACGTAATTTGAATATTAATTGGGCAGTTAGCGGGTGACAGCATTATTATTATTGTACTAAATAAATAGTTTTGGATACACACATGCATTCTCTAAATGCTAGATGATAAGTTGAAAATAATAATAATGTGTATTAAAAAAACGATTAGTCTGGGTGTCGATTAATTTTTCTAACTATTTCAAAAAGAACCTAAAAAATTTTCTGAATTATTCTTTGACAAACTTTCGGTTAGTAAAATGTATCATATACAATTATTTTGCCTAATAAGTACTTTGTCATTAAGTCCCACCTTGGCGTATGAGTAACTTCTTGAGACAGATCAGCTGAAGACTTACATAGAACAAAGAATACAAGCAAATAAATATTTACAATTTAAACGCCCTTCAAAGTGTGTTTTGAAGAATACTACTGACACAATAGAGACACGTCCATCAAAAGTGATCCGATGAAAGCATTTCGTTAAAAGCCGGTCAGATTGCGGCTGAGCATTGAAATGAAAAGGAAAGCCCAAAATGTAGTACAGCACAGTGCTACGAATGTTTTGGTAATATTAGCCCTAGTGGAGGCGGTGAATCAGAAGAGGAAAGGAAAACATTCAAAGCTACATTGCACATTGTTCCCACATTCACGGCACAAGTCCGATTGTTGTGAGCAGCCACAGGCGAATGAATGAACAAGAAAAGATATGCGCTTGCATGCGCCACACAGAAATAAAGCGAGAACTTATTTTTGTAAGAAGTAATATAACGTTAAGAACCAAAATGCAATCACAACCAAAGCAAAATTTAAAAGCAAAGACAATCTTGCCAAGTGCCTCACTTGCCTCAAGTTTGTTCCGACAACAAAATAAAATGTAAGCATATTTAAATATTTAATATGCGCTAAGTAATTTAAAACTAATGACTTTTGGTACATACATTTCGAAATTTACGGAAACGGTGATTTCGTCGCTCTTCCAAAGTCATGTTTCTGATCCTTGTTCTTTTATTCACTGTCTCAACGGATATTGCTGATGATGACGCAGATTGGACGACGGAAACCGTGAGCTAGGCGCGAAAAGCACGAAAGGCAGTTAAGGGACGCGCTTTATTCATTCAGCAGAACGGTATGCCTCAACGCTCTCAAGATTTTTACTCAGTCTCGCACTGGCGCTACTTTGGTTAGACTTTTTACCGACACCACGTATCATTTATTACCACTTAACTACCTTTTTATAGTCACTGGCTTCTGTGTTTTATTAATTTTTTATCGTATTTTTGCGACCAACTTGAAGCTGGTATGTTGTCCTGTTGAAGCTTTCTTTTAATCCCATTTTTTAGTCTATTATCCATAATAATGCTTTTTATATGATTTATTGCCTTCTTATATTGTATTATTTTTTAATTTCCCACATAAACCAATATCAAATGCCTGAGCAAAAAGTTAAAGCAACAGAAAACGCCTGGCGAAGAAGCCTTTTTTACATTTGCATACACTTCATACTTGGGCACGCGACACCAGAGCGCTTCTCAACCTCGCAACTTTTGGCAGCGCAAATGTGTATTTGTGGGGTCTTTAGTCTGCTTTCGCCTGGCTTTTGCTTACATTTTTGGGCATTATATTTTTTTATTTTAGCACTGCTTGTTACTGTCAACAAATAGAAAACCTTCTCGTTCAAGCCCACGTTCCAAACTGAGCTGAATCTTCGCTGCAACTGAGGTGAAAAGCCAAGGGCTTGTCGAGTAGCCGAATGTTGAGCTGGGGCGGAAGGCGCAGGTGCGAACATTGCAGTGCTTCTGGTATGTCTAGCTTTTGTACTTTTTTGTTACTAGTGCTGCAATTGCAGCATCCTTGAGCACAGTATTGGTGTCCACGTGGTCTCATATGCAGCCAACGACGCTGCTGCTGTGACATTTTCCGGCGTTTTTGGCTTTGGGATTCTCTGATTGCGCCTTGCTTTATTTTAAATTTTGCTGCTATTCAAATTAACAGACCTGTTTACAGGGAGTATACTCTGTTATCTCCACAGCAGGCATATTACATACTTTTAGAAGGACAAGCGCTCGTACCTCGTAAATAGAAATTCATTCTCTTTTGTGAGAGTGGATTATGTTAAAACAATATTAAGTAAAAGAATACAAAAACAAATAGAGATAATGATGCATTTACGTTATGAAGAACTGTAGAAACCCTTAAAGAGTATTAATGTGATGTTCATGTTCTCATATCATAACATTTTCTCATTTTCTTTAGTTTTTGCTCAATGGTGTATATGAGCATACCGGATCCGGTCTCTTTCAAAACTCGTCAAGTGTAAATAAACAAACAGAGAGGCGATAATCATGTGTTTTTTAGCTGAGAGCATACAATGAATACTTTTATTAGAATTTGTATAATGCGATTCATATTGGGATAGCAGAAAACCCACCAACCAACTAGTACATGGTACAAATCACTCTAAGAATATTAAATATGAATATTCTAAAAAGGCTAATGCTAAGGCCATGAAAGTTGCATCTGTTTCGATATTAAACTCATAATATTCATGGTTGATCCTCTTGTTTTTGAGATAACATTATGATACAAATAATGTCAATCAGCGAACTAATAAGTTCTTTAAAAAACTGATATTTTCAAAAAGTTATTAGAGTTTTCATTATGTTGTACGGAAAATGGGGTGTTTGGAATAAAATAAGTTTCAATATCATTATTTCAAAACTTCAATTCATTCTGTCTAGCTTTTTAGCTGAACTCCCGTAACTTTCAATGGCAACGAATACCAAAAGAGTACAAGATACGCACCTTCATTCTTCTTCCTGATTTGTATTTTTTACTCAACATGCTTTAAACATCTGTAGATTTTATGAAAATCAGTAGCTCACGTAAAGCTAATAAAGTAGGTCAGTATGTTTTAAATTATCCTATTTTGTTTATTTTTCCATCTGCTCGTTTCGAATTCTATTTGTCAGTGTTTAACCGCATTAATATGAGAGCTACTTTCACCCTGAAGGCTCACTCAAAGGGTCAAATGACTATTAACGTATGCTTATACAAGTACTACTTTGCCCAAAAAATAACGTGACATTTGGAAAATTATTTTTTTTTTAGGTTGGTAGTACTTTCAGTCAGATTTATGTCAAATTTCATGTCAACATATTCATTAGTGTTTGAGATACGTGTCGTTTTGTGAGCTGCTAAAAGTGAGTTTTTCGGTTTTTGCGATGTCGAAATTTTGTTGAGCAAAGAATTTGCATTAAATTTTGTTTACGGAATCAATTGCCTGCTGTGGATACGTTGAGGATGGTGTAGAAAGCCTTTGGTAATGAGGCTATGTCTAAAAAAATGTTTACAAGTGGTATAGTGAGTTCCAAGCTGGCCGTGAACGTGTCGAAGACGAAGAGCGTCCAGGGCGACCATCAACCTAAACCGACGAAGTTCACGTTCAACAAATCAAAGATTTGGCGTTGAAAACCGTCGATTAACAATTGGAGACCTTGCTGATGAAGTTGGCATATCAAAAGGCTCAGCCAATATCATTTAGAAAGATGTTTTGGGCCTCAAGCGTATCTCGACTGGTACCGAAAACATTGAATTTTTTGGAAAAACGGCGTCGCGTTGAAGTGTGTGAAACGATGCTTTCCGACTACCAAGGTGTCATGAAATGCATTATAACTGGCGCTGAGACTTGGATCTATGCTTACGACCCCGAAACAACCGATCAATCGAGCGAATATCGTGCCAAAAGAGAGCCGGGCCAAAAAAAATCGCGCCAAAGTCGCTCAAAAATCAAGGTAATGTTGACTGTTTCCTTCGATTATCGTGGTGTTGTGCATTATGAATTCCTTCTAACCGGTCAAACAGTCGACAAGGAATATTATTTGAACGTTATGCGTCGTTTGCGTAACGCTATCCGCCTAAACAGGCCGGAATTGTGGAAAGACAATTCTTGGTTTTTACACCACGAAAATGCACCATCCCATACTGCCCTCGTAATTCGTAATCATTTCGCCGAAAACTCAACCCATATCGTTCCGCAACCATCGTATTCACCTGATCTGGCGCTGTGCGACTTCTGGCTGTTCACCAAGCTCAAAAAACCGCTCAGGGAACACCGTTTTTATACGATAGAGGAGATTCAAGCCGCAGCGAAGACGGAACGGAAGGCCATCCCGGAGAGTGACTACAACCAGTGTTTCGAAGATTGGAAAATCCGTTGGCATAAGTGCATTGCATCGGGAGGGGATTACTTTGAAGGGGATGAAATTGATTTGAAAGAATAAATAAAGAGTTTACAAACTAAATACAAAATAAACACCTTACTTTTTGGGCAAATTTGTGTACATATTTACTTTACTTACTTAATGCTTCATGCATATTATGTGTGCTGCGGTATTTCGCTTTCTTTCGAATTCCTCCAAGGAACTTTATATAGCTACTTAAGGTTAAAGCTTTTCTGAAACAGACTGACATTGACGAGTTTTAGCTGACAGGCGCCTGTCGACGCTTCGCTGGCTATGAAGTTACAGTAAATATAGTATACCGAAGAAAATAAGATAAAAGCAGTGCGGAACTAAGGTTGAAGAGATTAAATATACTTCTTGGATTGAAACGCCGCAGAAATTTTTAGTACTTAAATTTTTTTTTGTGGATTTTTTTTTATTTTTGTATTCGATTGCTAAAAAGCAGTAGGTGCTTAACTTATTTTCAAATTTTGTAATAGAAGAGTTCGAGTGCTAGTAAATACATTTGTGTATAAAGTTAAGTATAGCAAATCTTTGAGGTAGCAGTGGTATAGCCAATTGAGGAAGGCTTTCGTAGTTAATAAGCCAATAAATCTTTTCTAATATTAATTATTTCGCTACTTTCTATCTCAGTAGTGATTAGTAAGGCAATTGGAATATGCTCCCAAATATAAATAATAGAATTTTTCAGTTTATTGAATATCCAGAAAAGTGGTTGAGGGACTACCAACCAGTCCTTATATATTCAGTTGTAACAAAATATTTTTGAAACAGATAAATTTTGAAATTCGGAGTTTATTTTACAGTTTCCAATGCCATTCGAAAACATTTGGGTTATTGTTATGTGTTTGAGAAATGCTGTTATTTGAAATTGAATTTAAATTAAAATGTGTGTTCGTTTAGCTATTTCAAGTTCTGCAAGCAAGTAAATGCAAATGGTGTGGGCAAACTTTCGTTGTTAAGTGAGCTTTAAACTTTGCAATCTACAGAAAATTTAGTCAAACAAAAGCAAATAAAATAGTCAGACGACAGAAGAAGATGAGAAGGAGTCGAAAGGGGAGAATTTGCAGACATGAAATGTAATGAAAATCAAAGCAAAAAACATCACAATATTCGCTGGACCGCAAACAATTAAACGCAATCGGCTGTGGAGCAAAAGTGGGAGTTTTCGGCGTAACCCGACTTTTGTTGTTTTTGGTTATGTGAAGCAATTAAATTAAAAATGTTGGCAACTTTTTGCATTTCTTGTATTGCGGTTGTTGTAGTTTTTGTTCGCAGATTTTGTGGGTTATAATTGTATAGCTTTTACTCCTTCTAAATCTTCTTCTTCATTATTGCTGTGACCTATTCATTGGAGGCCCACAACCTTGCGCAGAGATGATTTCGCCTAAACCTAGAAGTCGATTAATCAAGAAATGGATAGCCAAGGTGATGTAAGGTATGTAGGTGAAATGTATACTTAAGAAGAACACCAAACGCTGAGTTAGGATCCGTCTGAAATATCAACAGATGTTGAAAAAATTCACATCTGTTGATGTATCATATTAAATTTGTAACCTTTAACACACCGACGATAAGCACTTTTATGAGGATTTGATTTTCCAGCTGATTTTATTGAGCATACATTAAATATTAATTTAAGTTAATATAATTATCACGGATGTTGTATTAAAAAATGGTTTACATTAGTGTTCAAAATTATTTGCCAAATTGATAGAAACCAATATTTTGTCTGCGTCGACACTTGTTCCTCGGAGCAAACATCTAAGCCTATTCCTTACCTACTATTTCCATTGAGAAGCCAACTAGTTTCGCCATTCTTCGTCTGTTCCACTCACTCACGAAGTTCATTTTACCATTTTTCATAGGCGTTGGGAGTTAAAAAACGATGATAATTTATCTTCAAAAAATTTTAAAAGCTTCATATTTGGGTGACACAATTCAATAAACGTTAACTCGCACCTTTGCCGTCTTAGAATTTCGGCAGCAGCATAAACTTCAAATGGATGAGTGTGTATGTACTATCAAGTACGATAAGTGACAAAATAATTTGATACTTTGCCCAAAATTATCAGCCAAAGTTAACAGATTGAGTTCGCTTCGGCGAAAAGTCTCAGTGAAGGTCATGAAAAGAGACTTGTTGCCAAAGAAAGCCTTATGAGGTTCTGTATATGTTAAGCCATCATTAAATCACAGTTTTCTAGGTTATAAGGAGATAATGTTTCGCAAACCGTGATTGATTTAATTTGGTTTCATGATATTCAATTAATTTTAAATCCATTGCGAGTGGGAAGCAGTTTTGATATATATTTGATTTTAACGCAGTTGCTCACCTTGACCTTTAGCTTTTTCTTATTGCAAGTTGTTAGTGATATTTTATTTAAATAAACTGAGTTAAGTATTGGTTTATACCAATTGATATTATTATCAAGCTCATAAAAGTTCAAGGAGCTCAAATCTTCTTGATCACTTGACTTATTTAATGCCAATTATTTTGTTACATACACCTTCTTTCTAATTGAAGAAAACACTGAACCATTTTTTAAGTTTTTTGAAATTAGTAGAAACTCACATTTGCCTCTACATCCAAACAATATTTTTCAGTGTAGATCCCAAAAATAGAAGAATTTTAAATTGAGCTTCACTGAGTTCATCACAGGACTCACTATGCCCTTGTCAAGGAAAGAAAAGATAACAAACAAACTAGGATCTGAGAAAAGCACTTGAGATGCCGTTACGTATTGTTTTTATCACTATTTCTTTGTGCTTGCTTTTGCCGTGCGTGGTTGCTAAGTTCCTCTGGAATGCTTGGGGAGGCTATAGTTGTGTTATGTGTATTGGTAGATGCCAACAAAGATGTCCATTTAATGCTATATTTCTATTTTCTTATTTTTTTCTTGAATGTATTTATTTACAATTTTATGCATGTTTAACTATTCCGAGAGTCTTGAAGATTATTTCTTTACTACGTATTATGAAAGGCTGATTGAATATATCTCCCTTTTAAATTATATTTTTTTTGACTAATAAACCCTTATACAACTGGTGCCTTTCGTTGATGGCTAAGGTTTGCGCTTGAACTTTATTCAGCTGTGAATAAACTCGCGTCCACACTTAAAGCGGCGTCTAGTTATATTTCCCAACTGCAACTCAATCACGCTGGGAGAAGTTGGCGGAGCAAGGAGGGTGCGTAACTGCCGTTATTTCCGTTTTGACTTTCGCATTAGTTTCAGCGCTTCTTTTTGTTTGGCTCATATTTCAAATTCAAAAAAAAGTTTGTTGAGCAGCCATGTAGCAAACTCAGGGCATGGAAAGAGCAACAAACTTATTTTCACCCGTGTTCTAAGGGTTTTAGAGCTCACAAATTGGTTGAAGTGATGAAATGTAAACAAAGGTGAATGTAGCGAATAGGCTCATTTAGAAGATATATCAATTCATTTCAATAGGGAATGCGTCACATAGTATTATTGGGGATGTCCAAAAAATCCAATTTACTTTTTAATTAATGCAAATTGGTGATTTGTCACCACGACCTGACAAATAAGTTTTCAACTGAAGCACATGAAGAAGCAGATAATAAATGGCTTTCAGAGGATTCATGAATTTGTAGCCGAACGAGCATTTGGATGTTGCATAATTAGTGTTACTAATTCAATCTCAGTTTGTTTGGCTGTTTATTTTATCTCTCCTATTTCAGTCAATAGCATTTAGCACTTTAATTAAACTTTAGCTGTCATGTCAAATGACTTCACCAACAACAAACACCGAGTCATTGTGGAGCCTACAATTGTCAGCTAGCGGCATTTGAAAATTAGGTGAACTTTAGGGTTTGTTGTATAAATGAATACCAGACAGGCAAATACTTAAGTTGTTTAAAATTAATCGTAAACGTGTTCTTTAGCCGCCATAAATTTTTAAAATGCCTCTAATGTGCATGAAAAACGTGTTGATGTTGAGTTTTGATATCCATGTTCTCTTCGAAGTATATATGAAAGACGGTCTTTATATCCAACTTGATAACTGCAGGAAAACTAACAAAAACAGCAAAAGAGAAGTGAAATTAAACAATTTATGCCTTCATTGCCATCAAAACCTTGGAAACACCTTCAGATTATTATAAAGATTTTTTTCTTCTATAGTTCTGTAAGATTTCGTAAATATTAGCCGATATACATCGCATCCATTTTTTATATATATATGGGGGCTAAGGGTAGTTTTGACCCGGTTTTATTCAGTGATACGAACAGACAGTCATCCATAATTCAACTCGTCTCGTCACCCTGACCATTTATGGTATAAATAACGATTAGTTCGATTAGTTTTACTTAATACGAAGGGCTGTTAAGTGAACTAAACTGCGAAACTTTGTAGCTATACTATATGTTGCAACAGTATAAAAATTTCATGGCATAAAAAAAATCACACTGTGGTAGAAACACTCACCATTGTTTTATTGCTGTGCGGCATACTAGTTCAACATGTACATTTCTCTGCTATCAGATTTTGTAAATTATGGTCGACCATGCTGCATTCTCTTTTTGTTCCCTCGCTTCTTGACATCCTTCCGGCGTCCACTTGTGACTCGACTCCAGCTTTTACTTCAAGTGATGAGTGTTGAAATCTTGCTTTCAAGTGATACTTTGTTGGTTTGGTTGCTAGCAAATCAAACCGTTTGTATTGTGGTGTCATGTTTGCACTTTTCGAGATTTCTGAATGCTATCTATTTTCAATATTTATGTAACTCAAGGAGTCAGAAGCGAACAAAAAACGACTTTACTTTTTCTAGACCTTGGTTTAAGTTAATAAATAAACAAAATTATGTTTCAATGCAATTACATAGTTAATCACAAATAAATAAATCACATATAAAGCTTCAGCTTAACCAAGATGGAGAAATTGCATTAATTGTGTTTAATTTTACAATACTTATGAAGAGAAGAAAGCAATTTTTCATTGTCGAAGAAATTTGGAAACAGTATTTTCAAATTTTGCCGATTTCTTGGTATATCACAATAATAGTTCTCTAAGGACCACCTCGTCGAAGCTTTTTCACCTTCATTTGAAATTAATTATTCCACAATATTTCCTTAACAATTGTTGAACGATCTCTTCGCCAACATCGCAGCTCCTTTTAGTGGTAAAGAATATTTTACCATTGTTTTTGTGAAATGTGAAGTAGAATATTAGCGGCACATCCTAATCGGCATTTCTTAAGACTAGATGCGATAGTTTGCATACTCATTGTTTTTGTTGTTGGCGATGGGGGCGAAATTGATGCAGGCAGGAAAATCACAGGCGGGTGTGGACTTAGTGGAAGGTGAGGCGATATGCGGTGCAGTGAAATGAAATATTTGCATTTGTTTTAATTGAATGCATTGAAGTGTACATAAGTCAATATAAATACTGCTGAGACTTCTACTGTGATGATATTATAGGTATTGTGATAGTGTGTCTGGTTTCATTATATACAAGTATATTCATAGGTATGAACGTATTTATTATGATACGTCTGGGCCTACCCGAAAGAAAAGTTAATTAATTTGATTCAATTGTAAAAAATAACTACAACTGCGGTCTGGTTTGTAAAGGTAACTTTTTCATGGTGTTGCAAACAGCACTTGCAATATAGACATCATATTCAACCATAACTGGCCTATCAACAACACCGTTAGCATCACCACAACACCAACTTAAGTCTGAAAATCTGCTGAAAGGCTCTTTCTTCGCCATAAAATCAAAATCTCGATTATTTTTCCAATCGATTGACTCAAATGTGTAATGAATTCACAACTGAATTGAATTCTTAATACGTGGCTCTCTATGGCGATACGCTCGCGTTTATATATTACCGCTTTGTTTCTCAACGCTTTGCCTTTGGTGACCTCAATTTTCGTTCCCAATTTACAAGCTTTAAGTGGGGAAGAAAGGGTAGAAGTACGAAAAAATTTAACAAGATTTGAGTCACTGAGTGGTTTCGTCTAGCACATACTCTATGTTCTATTGTACTTTCCAAACACGAGCAGTTAATTCAATTTGCCGCTTTGTTGCGGTGTTCTTTGGTATACACAGCATTTTTGTAAATTTAGTAAGTAAATTCAGCGTATTTTCATTTCCTTTTAATCTTAATGAGTGTGTGTATTGTCTAATAGAGCGCTCCGTTCTATCATCACATTGTTTATTTATTTTGTCTAGAAAATTGGTGATATTGAATCTGCGTTACACTACAGCTCTTAGTGAATTAAAAAATCTTGTTCTCGCCCTTATAGTTCTGCATTTTGGCAAATCAGAACAGTTACATGTCAGTAAAATTAGATTTTTCGTTATATAAAATAAGTAGATATGAAAAAGGTAAAAGATTTTAGACCATTAAATCCGACATGCAAATCAAGCAAGAATTAATGTGTCGGAATTAAACTTGTCCTGAATAACTGGTGAGTGGAACAATGACGTTAAAGGGTTTAAATCGGACTAAAACAATTCAAGTCTCCAGATATCGAATATGTGGAAAGTTCCAATTGCTGTCTGTCGAAAGTGTCAGTCAATCTGCGAGATAAATTAAAAAAATCGGAGAGAATCCTTGCATAATAATATTATGTCCGTATGTTTTTAGCTCTCGAATACCTAATAGAAAGATTTTCAGACTTTCAGCAGATTGTATATCTTCTGTAAAGTGATCTTAATAAAATTGAGGGAACATGTTTTTCCAATAACGTTGCATCATTGTGTTAAAATGGATAAAGTCATGCGAAAGGTTACCCTAGGTTCCATATAGCTAATAAACCGAAAAGGTATTTTCATGACTTTGATATTGGCTAGTTTCAAGACTATGAAATGATCGGTTACATCCGAACTTAGGTTTTCCTTATTTGAATTAATCGTGAAAATGAACCACCCTACTCATTTCGAATTAGCTGCAGTTTTTCATAGCAATTGCATTATTAATATTGTGTCAGATGTACAAAAGACTGACGGAGGACGGTACCTCCGAAAGAAAAGCTTTCCCTAAATTATAGTGAGTTTGTCTGGTTAGAAAATTCGGCTGTGCTAGCATGCTCATGGATTAATGTATGGAAGGTTCTAACAAATACAGTGTTTGCTGTTTCTCCCGTCGCTGTAGATTCGTAAAAAAATTGTAATATTTAAGCTACTTGCAATGCAGGTTAAAAGAAAGTGGTGACTCTGAGGCTTTATAATCAATATTTTCATACTGAATTTGAACGAAGAAGACCTGTTAGTTTGTGTTATTATACATACTTGTATGTATATACAGTGTCAAATTTAGAAGCAATAATATTGATCAAACAGCATAAGTCCTGTTGGTTGCACAAGTTAGTTAAAATAGTATATATGTATACTTAGTTCATAAATTTAAGATAAAGAAATCCATTTAAATTGAAAGATACAAGTTAATAATCCCATCGAGCGTTATTTAGCGGGCATGACCGAAGTAAACATTGCAAATTAAGTTAGGAAATCGTTGCATGTTAACTCTTTATAGTATGGGATCATATATATAACATACATATGCGACACCAAATGGTACATGTCAATATAGTAATCATTTGACAACTATGTATTTGTGCAATTCTGTTTAAGTGTACTCACGACAACTTTTCCGAAAAATAAATACCGTTGTACGCAAGCATCATTAGTGTCCTTTGCACCCACTATTTCAGCAACTAAACCACCTTACCTTTTTCTTTTTGCTCTTCACCCTCCCTCTTTGATCCACTTACCAACTATTAGACTTAAATTATTTTGAGTAAAGTGCCTGTGAGATACTAAGAGTGCTTACATTGCTTATTAAAATGCCATGAGTAATTTTGGATGATATGTTTAAAGCCTCTCGATTGCACAAAAAGAGAGTGAGAACTCCTACAAGCATACACCAAAGCATATGATACTTCGCACCCACAACAGCAAATCTTCTGCTGTGGTCAAACTTGCTAGGTGGAATGAAAACAGGAGTGAGGGAAATTTGAAGCGATGACTGCAGTGCAAATAGAAAAATGCGGCAACATCAATAATTCAGAGCACATTCAGGCACATACACATGAAACCAAACATCTGAATAATTTGTAAGTCAGATAACTAGACATCGAGGAATAAATTGCCGAAAGATGAAGCACGTTTTTAGAAATTTTCATGAGTAATATTTCACATTATGTTTAGATATACCCTTTACATTAAAGTTTTGATATCAAGTTTTTAGAGACCTCTCTAAAGATCTTCAAATGAAACCTGTTGTTATAATAACAGCAAGCTTTAAATTTATACAATGATGTATGTGAATTTCTGCATGTGTCCTCCAATCTCATGACTGTATAATAAGACGGAAGTTAATTGAGTTTCGCTTGTAAAATTAATGGTACTGTAATACTTGTAGTGTTGTTATTTAATTTGTGTTATATACTATATTCAGATATATATATGCGTTTTTCTTGTACAAACCAGTTGAGTTCGTTGACTACGCCAGAGATGTGATAAACAACGGAATTCCGTGCCAACCGACGGACGACAGCCGGGTCAAATGAAGCATGAACAGAAACAGAACTTATTGTAATAATAGCTCTTGGCACACCGGTGTCCTATATATATAATTGCAATTAACAACAACATCTGTTCTTGTTTCTATTTTTGGAATTTGCAGCAGGGGCTATTGACAGTGTTTCCTGGAAGCAACAGCTCAATGCCTCCCTCCGCATACATAATTTATAATTAAAGCTTAATTTATTGAAATACAATATATTTTAATCTTTGGTTTAAGATTCGAAATTGTTGAAGCCGGAATTTTTGAAAATATCGTGATTGAAAATCAGTAAGATTCACAAAAATAACTGAAAAGGGCAAAAAGGTGGCAATTTTTGAGTTGACAAGAGATATAAAAATTACGTAAATAAAGTTGACTGAAAAAAGTACAGTTTTCTAGTGAGTAGCATTTGCGTTGTCAATCAACTTGATTAATATCGAGTAATATTAGCAACACTGTAGAATGATACACTTCCTGTAGTTCCGTACGTTCCGCCGGTTCACCTGCTGGTCTGTAGAATATATAATACATTTATGAGCGATGATGAAAATTGTTCATTATTTCAATATAAATCCTATTACTACTAATATTTGATTTATGCAGGCATAAAGCCTCATTATCCCCATCTCTGAATTTACACCTCGACTGGAGATCCAAAAAGGCTTGCAATTGTAAAAAATTACGTATACGCAGTGGTATACATGTTTCTGTGTATAGAGAAACGAACTTGCATTTGGTTTGCCGACATATTTTCGTTATGAGTGATTACCAATGAGCAAATAATATTTGATTCAGCTCGCCATAAAGTAAGCAAAAAATTCAAATAGGATCTGTAGCGATTGGCGTCGTCAGCAGGATTCAGTTGATTGCATCCGGTGATCCACTTCAGCAAGTAGACTCTGTCATATTAGTTATTTTATTGTAATGGAAATATCCAGTGTACATTACAGGGTTCCTGAGCTGCCTGCGGCAGAGCTAAGTGTTTCGGGAAATATAAAATTGGAAGTATGGTTGCAGCAGTTCAGTTCTGCCTAGCTCATACCATTTATTTTTAGTAAAATTTAATAAAAATTCAAATTATTTTGCTGCCAACAGCGATTGAATTTACCATGAATTTTTGGTAATTGAGTGTCTCATATCACTTGATTCAAACCCGTACAACGTGTATAGTGCTTAAAAAACTGCGAGGAAAAATAGAAATTAAAAGAATGATAGCCCGTTTCTTAGTAAAAAGACTAAGATTACACTGAACATTACATTACTGAAAATATTTTACCTTCACAATTAATTCTAGGTAACAACGATTCTGCAGAACTTTTTCAGAATTCAATGTAAAGTCTTCTTCTATCAAGTGAAGATAGTAATAACCTCGAAAAATAGTAAACTTATTATTTAATGACATACTTAACACTTCCACAGCTGCATAAATCTTAAACTCTTAATCAATGTTCTAAAATGTTACAAAGATAAAGTGCAGAAAAAATCGTCTCTATTCATCTCGGGCAAACTGAACTTACTACAGGCAAAAGAAAAATCATCAACTCTCATTAAGCCTCATAAGCACCTTTAAAGCTTTCTAAATTAATGTAGAAAGGGAAATCGAAGCCTGCATTGCTTGTGCCGTACAAAGGATTGCAGTTGAGAAAGGAAAGAACGCAGTATCACAGCAACATAACATATGCTTCTAACACACTGCAGGGCCTAAATCATTCACAGATGATGAAACACCAAACATCCGTCAGCTCCTAATGGACTTTACACTGCTGATTTAATGCCATGAATGACGTCCTCGCACAACACTTTTGGACAAAAACATGAGACAAAGGCAGAGCTGCACCAGAAGGCGCCCTATGAGAATTGACCAAGGGAAAGTAGGCAACTACATGAAAAGAAAAATGAACGCGAAAACAGCAACTAAATGCAGGTGAAAGAGCAGCACAGCATAAATTATGTAAAATTTTCAACCACATTAGTTGGTGTGATGAAATTGTCAGTTTCTCAGTTTTGGGTATTGATGTCTATATTCACCACTAATGAATAGGTAATTAATTAATATTGTACAGAAAATTATTAATATTGAAAGGGTAGGAATTAAACATTTACAACGAGAGTTGAGTATGTAAGTTTGAGTTTGAATCAAAAATATAGAATAGAAAATAGAATACATTACAAATGAAAAATTGCACTGTAAAACATTTGATATAAAATATTGACACATGTGGCAAAAAGAACACAAAATGAACAATATTGTTGAAGATTACCCCATCAATTATTAGAGTTTTGAGGTAGTCAAAGTTAGGTCTAATAAGCATATGTATGTATATATATGTGATTTTTCATTTGCGAAAAATACAATTTTTCATCACAAAACTCTATATTGTTCTAGCATACAAGCTTCTATCTTTCTTAATTTACACAGTGATTTAATATTTTATGCTGCAGCTGTGTCCAACAATTTTCCGTTATATTACCATGCAAACTATCAATTTATATAGAGATTCATGTGTATAGTTATTACACATACTCAAAATAACTCCAACATGGCCACATCTAAACGAAGCATGTGTACATCAATGTCAGATGTAGCTTGTGCTTAATTCAGAGTTGAGTTAGGGAGAAGCAGCAGACTTTCAGAGCAAAAAAAAAAAAAAAACATTTACACTGCTTCTATTTTTTACCGCAAAAACAAATATGGACAGACAAACAAAAATATTCAAATCTGTATTATAGCAATGCTGTTAGTTAATGGTAGATCGAGGACACTTCACTCCAGGTACAACACATACAAATGTGGTAAATAAAGCTAAATTGAATGTGGCATCGAACAATGTCGGAGTTTGTTTAAATTCAATAGTATACCTGAGAGTTAAACCGATATTTTAGGTATTAAGTCAACTTTAGGTACTGGGGTCCAAATGTCCGCTGTCTGGGGACTTAAAAAGTAATGGTCCGATTTCGATTATGTTTTAACGTTAGAGGGTATTAGTAACTGTTAGTACTTCTGAGGTGCTGTTTGTTAAAGGCTTTATATCCCATTACTGCTAGATCTATATTCTGTAAAGTGAATGATTCATATGGAAGTTAAGGTTAAACAGAGAACGAAATACATAGAAAATAATAAAATGAAGTGCATGCATATGTCTTTGTTCTAAAACGAATTCGAAAACGAATAGCTATTGCAGAAGCAATGTTGAGGTCAAAGACGCACTATTCCACTTTCAGTGTTGAAAAGAGCTTTAATAATGTTCCGACAACGATGCCACATAGATTCTGCTTGCTAAGCAATGTATGGATAAAGTAAACTCAAACCATTTAATCTATAATTTGAAATATTTTTCGCTTGAAGTGCTTCAATGCAATCAAATGCTAATCTAAATAAGGCAGAACTCACGGCCAAAGGAATAAACTATATGCAACATAACATAACTAACGAAAAGGACTGTGTATTGGAAATCATATGTGTATATTTTTCAAATTCTGTCTCATTCGTTACCCAATGAAAACTATGTTGTGGTGACATTCGTCAAATCTGCAGTGGTAAAATAAAATCCTCTCGTTGATGGTGGCAAGCAGGGAAGCGTTTCAATGCTAATAATGCCGGCAATACTTTCAGTTGTAATAACGATGATTATTGTGGCTTCTATTGTAGTTAAAATAAATATGCGGCAGTGACCCAAATTATGTAAAAATGAAATGGATATAAGCACTTATACATCTCTATACTTACTGTATATATATATTAGTTTGTTATATCTGACAACATTCACGAATTAATGTTTGCTGATTACTGCCACATATGGAACAAAAACCGATTCCCTAATACAGGAAATAATTAAAATTTCGCAAAATGCTCAAATACAATGAATATTACTATTTGATCACAACAGAGCATAATTAACATATCACAATCAATATTGTGTTGTTTGTTTGTTACGTGTGAACAATTTCTGCAAATTTATAGCCATGTATGCGCGGATTGCTCAGCTTTGGCGATTTTACTTCAAACAAATTATACATACGAGTATACCGGTCTCCAGTATCAGCATGTTTTTGGTATTCTGACATTTCCGTTCATAGAACAAAAAATTAAATGTGATTTGCCCACGGGATGATGACTTTAGATAACTTTGATAAACCGAGCGTTTATAACGATGTTCTTCATGAATGTGCAAGTGTCCGAGTGATATACAAATCGGTGCTGTGATACATTTTTAGTTTGTTGCGAAATAGACCAGCAATTTGCAAACTGGAAATTTAATTTTTTGAGTCTTATTTAACGGTAAGTTAAATTTCAAAATTATGAGTTTTAAATTAAGGTTCAATATAATTTTAGCATTCTTCAAACTTTTAACAAAAAATCTAAAGGAATGAAGTTCGAACATAATCTTTATTTAAACACAAAGTTGCAAATAGTTTTCTTACTCTTCTATCTATTTAGTTACTTCAAATGACATACAAGTTAAAACAAACAAAAATATCTTTGGAATAAATGGGTGCAGTACCATTTACAAACACATATAAAGTAACTATTGACTTACTCGAGACTCAAGTATTCAAGAAAAGCTTAGAAAATGCAATAAAACCTCGTACGACAAAAGCAAATACAAAGGAGCAATAAAAACCACAGTAGCTGCTTCTCCACTTCCATACTCGTATTCCTTTTAAATCGGCGCTGTATATGGCCTTTTATTTTTCCTGGTTTGTTTATTAGCATTCTTTTTCTCAACAAATAACTCAATGTTGAGTTTGTGGTGAACTCAGCTGAGCTCAATGTAGCGTTGCTTTGCTTTCTCAGATAGTGTTCTTCGAAAATTTCACAAATAACCAAAATGTGCCGACAAAGTGACTTTTATACCCATTGCTATAAGAAATAAATGCTTAAGAGGTTAGAGGGTGGTGGATTTAAAATAATGTTTGTCTTAATTAAGTGATAAAGTCTTATATATATATCCGTACATTCTTGCATATCTAATTGTCGCTAAACATTTTAGCAAGTAATAATTCAATGTGAGTAACTGCGTTAAAAGCATAAAAATTGCTTAAAGTAAATCTGTGTTACATTAGTTTAATCACGTGTCGCAAATGATTATCGTATCTACTGGAAAGCTAGAGAACGAAAAAACTGCACTTAATTAAATTCGATTTTCCGCAAAAGCTCAGCAGTTTCAATATTTAATGACAGACAGCCATTTCCGTCCGAAGTAAAATATTTTTTTAATACTTCTCTAACAGCGCAACCACACCCTCTTACACTTTCACCTGAGTGTATACTCGGAAAGCTGCCGGTTTCGGTTGACGTGTTGGCGTTTGGTCTATAAGCTTCTTAGGATTTTTGATGACAAAATTTCCGAAATGGGAAAATGAGCGTTGACGTTTATTAAATTATGTCTAGGTCACTCACATATGATGCTCTGAAATTTATTGAATCTTAGTTATCATCCGTTCACTAAAAATAATTAAAAAATGTTGCTAAACGTAATCAATAAATGTAAAATATTTACCTTTTTAGTAATATGAGTAAGTATCAGAAGGGCAAATATTCAAATGAATAAGATCGTCTAGGAATATTACATGAATTAACTGTAAATTATGGGAATAAGTATGTATGTAGTAGAGATTAATATCACTGTGAAACATTTTTGGGATTATTGTCTGGGGGGTGAGAAATTCCAAGTCAAGGTGATGGTACTAGGTCAGTATAGTAAAACCCTCAAAGGGTTTGGCGTTCGTATGTGTCAGTTTTTTTATGACCTTTTAAATTTTTTTACAATTTCTATTTGTTTTTATTCAAAAAAGTGTCATTTATCGCCTTTTTTATAAATTTTCCCCAATAACTCCAGACTTCTGGCCATAAAGTACTAAAAAAATAAATTAAAAAATTTTTTTTTTTGTTTTTTTTTTTTAATATTTAAATTTTTAAGAAAAAAATACTTCTTTGCCTTCATACATTCATTTTTAACTTCGAAAGTGTTGCACATATAGGAAAACGGTATAGAAACAGATTAGAGAAACTGTATTTCTTAATTTTTCTAAATTTGTTTCATCAAAATCGGACAAGCGGTTCGCGAGTTACGTTAAACCACGTTTTTGCCAAAATGTTAAAAAAAAAAAATCAAGATAAGGAAAAAATTTAAAAGGTCATAAAAAAAACTGACACATACGAACGCCAAACCCTTTGAGGGTTTTACTATACTGACGTAGTACCATCACCTTGACTTGGAATTTCTCACCCCCCAGATTAGCTGTTGTACTGTGTATTTAATGCAAACTTTTAAGTTAAGTTCCGCAATACAGATGGTGACTCAAATTTTTGTCGAATTATGTCGAATGAAAATAATATAATATAATTATTAACCCCGTAGTGTTATCCGTAGTTTTAAGATTATTTTCTTGTTTTTCTCAACTTTATGGGAACTCGTTTAGCAAAATGGTTCACACCATCATCTGCCTTAGTATGACAGTTTCGAGCGGTTAGATCATTTGTCATCTAGCGTCAAATAGCTTTTAAGAAAATAGTAACTGTATAAAGTTCCTAACAGAGCAAGACGCTTCAGAAAAGAACAACAAACGTACGGGGGCTTTTTTTTATAAGTGAACATATGTAGTCATACACATGCTGAAGAAATAAATAACTAGTCATCAAGTATTTTAGAACTAGTATGAACAATAATTGAAACTAATCATCTTTTGTTATATAGTCATCTAGTATTTTTACATGTTCATGTCTGTTGAGATGACGGTTATTATTTTTGTTCAGAAATCTGATCAAATTGACAGACATTAAATAGAAATTATTATTATTGGAACATCTACAGTTATATTCGCTCCTTTTGTAAATAATATAGTACTGATGATTGTAACTCAATAAAGATTTATCATTCCTTACCTCTGGTGGGGGGAAATGAAAAGACCTTCATCGAGTGAGAATTTATTCGTTCTGATTTTATTTCGTTTTTGTCTTGCTTATATACAAATTTTAAAACTATCTTAAATAACTAAACATATGTGTATGTGTGTGTGTTTGTATCTATTGCAGCATATTGTTTAATGCTGTTTGACATGGGGTTATTTTGAAATGTAAAATTTAATACATGTGTGTGTGTGTGTGTTTAATGTTATCTGTTCTGTAAATTTATGACTTGTGTCCCCATGTATTTTTATTACTATTAGATGTGCATTGCATGTAAATGCATTATGTATATATGTATGTATGTAAATATATTAATATATAAATAGATATTTATATTTAGAAGAATTTCGGCTTTGCTGATAAGTAAGTATGTTCAATGATATTTGAACAACTGACTTAAATTGCCAAAAATATTATGATGATTAAGGAATCTTTTAATTCAGAAAAGTTGTTAATACTAAGCTGTCATAAGCCTTGAAAATTTACATTTACAATTATAGTAAACCAATGTATTATACTAGCTAACTGTATAAATGTATTAAAAAATATACAAAGAAGCTAATTAAATCCACTGAATGCAAAGCTAATTAAAATATTGGCAAAGGGCAATGTTGGACGACTTACACAGCCGTCCTTTTTGACACTGTAAATCGCAAAGAATATACATACATACACACATATGTATGAACTTATGCCTTTGTCGTTTTTTAGAATATATGAACCTTTGCATTTGAATTAGTTTTATTCGAATGAAAGCAGTCGCAACTCAAATGCACAGAAAAGTGAGGAAAAGAGAGTGAAAAGTGCCACTTGAATTCAAGATTAATTACATGATAGTTTTTTGCTTTTTCCTATTTTTGTGGAGCCCACTGACATTCCTTATCCCCTATCAAAAAATGTTAGCTTTCTCTGCACACACAGAAAATAAAATGAAATTTGAAATTTCCAGCACATTTGTATATGTGAATGTAGATTTATTGTGTTGTATTTGTTTGTATATGAACAACAGTGACACTCCCGCATTATTTTAATTTATTTCTAACATTTATTTACTTTGGCGACTTTTGTTACAAGTTTTTGCTTAAAAATAGAGTCAACTTTGGCGATTTAATTAAATTTTGGTATACATATGGTATACAAAGATGAGGGATACTTACCTTCTTGTATTCTTCTGCTGTGTCATTGGTAGCAAAGAGATTTGAACTAACAAATTGCTGGAATGGACCAAAGTGTTCTTGAAAATATCCTCAAATGTTGATGCTTCGAGAATGTAAGGAGCAAAAGTACGATATTAAAAGAGTTTAAAATATCAGAAAGAAATGTTGGATGTAGAAAAAGGCTCTACCTAGTAGAAGTATAAGATAAAAAGTTTATCCGAATATATAATATAAGAATATATTACAGAAAAATTAAAATAATGATAAGAAGCATACTGAAATTACTGTCTTTATAAAACCGAAATCAGTTCAGAAAGTTTCGGATTTTACTGCAGGAAAGTTTGGCATTTTATCAAGGTCTAGTTCTAGCCAAGGTTAATAAGTTTTATTCCGCCCACGGCGTTGATATTATGCGGGTAAAAAGTGGACCTACTATGCATTGTACAAACACAGTTTTAAGAAATCCGATTTATTTTATATGATTTCAGAATATGCCTCTGCACAGTTTTTTGAACATGATTGCTTCATGGCTTCTTCGTTACATCGCTGTACTAGTTCACTAAGAATTTTCACATTATTATCCTCAGCTACCAAAATATGAATCACATTGTTCATAGAAAACTCTCTCAACACTACTGCACAATCTCTGTTTTGTTAAAAACACGTGGGTATCGGTTATGTGCTTTTTTGTTAACACTCTATTAGTTTTGACAAGTTTGGAAGTGTGCCTTTAACCGGTGGGTTGTAAAAATTACCAAAAAGAGAGAAGGAGATAAAAGAGAGACTATGAATGGAAAATTTTAGAACAGTTAGGCTTGCGACTGAGTGTATAATAGGAATGCATCTGCTTCTCTCTTCGTCATTTGCTTTAAATATTCTCATAAACAAACCTGTCCTTTTTCACATTATAAAATGTATTTTTACATTTACATGGCATTAAATTTTATCCGCCTAAAAGCATGCTATGAGTATGCTGACCTGCTGATAAGCAACATAGTTTACTTCCTCTGTTAACTTTAACAGTCACGAATTCAACAGTAAATCAAAGCGTAAACAGAGAACCGCGAAGCCAACAACCCCGGCAAATGCTATGGCAGCAGCATCGCAGTCAGAGAGCGAGAGATCACGTGGACAACAATAATGTGCTCAAGGATGCAGCAATAGCAGCATTAGCACCAACACCAGCGCAAGAGTCAGATATATCAGCAGAGCTGCTTCCCTACACAGCCTCTGCATCCGCAATGTTTGTATTTGCGCCTTATACCTCAGCTCTCCCCTCGGCTACTCGGCTAGGCTTTTTACCTCAGTCGCAGCGGAGATTCAGTTCAGTTTAGAACATGGGATTGCACAAGGCGGTTCGTTACATGTCGGCAGCAACGAGCAATGTGGAAGATATTACATAATTTGAGCAGAAGCGAAGGTTTAGTTGGAAATAAATAAATTTTAGCGAAAGTCTTACTATACATCTGTAGTCAAACACTAAAGTTGAAATAAAATGCACTTTATCAGAACAATAAGCGTTTGGCCGCACGGAGATGGCAGCTTAGTCTGCAAATACTCGTATAGTCGGTGGCTACAACTGGCAAACGCGAGTCAGAAATGCTGTAAAAAATGAAGTGAAGCAACGAGTGTGGTTGGAAAGTGCTGTCTAAGTGCAAATAAGCGATAAGTGGTTAAGGATAAAATTCGAGCCGAAATAGCACCAGTAAAACTCTGAGTGAAAATCGTCATGTCACTCTGTGTTTAATTTGTGCGACATGTTTGAGTGAGTTTATTCTTATCGCTGCAAAAAATTTGTGGCAACTGAGGTGATTCTACTTCTTGATTATTATTTTTGGCGAGACTGTGTTTGCTTAAATTTTTGCGATTTTGTCTTTTAATATTTACTTTGGCTGCAGACTGCATTTTGGGCTTAACCTCGGCACGTGCAAGCGCAAATCTTTTCTTCTTGTACCTGTAGCTGCTCACAACAATCGCACTCGTGGCCTTGAAAGTAGGAACAATGTGCAATGTATATATTGAATGCTTTCCTTTACGCTTCTTATTCACTGCCCCCTCTTTTAGGGATTTCGTTCCCATTTCAAAGCTCAGCCGCAGTCTGACCGAATTCAAAGCGAAAAACCTCAAAAGCTACTGACGCTCACTATCACTAAAAGCACAAAAAATGAAAACAGAAGCCAAAATTGCACATAATAATATTATGAAAAAAAGAAAAATAATCCAAAATGACCTAAAACTAAATGAATTCCTGGAAACAACAAATGTAAAATACAAATGACACAACAGCAATAACAATAAACATGCACAACACGGGAACAAAGCCAATTCCTCAAAACTACACGTAATGCCGAAATAGGAAGCAGACATCAATATGAAGTGGAGCAGACCGCCAGGAAGGATTATACAAGCCATACTTAAAAAAAAAAAAAAAACAATTATTGCACCAACAGACAGAGAGTCAGCTTTTTATCCTTTTCTGTTAGTTGGCAAGTAAGATGTCACAGAAAGAAGGTGCATCCTTTGTTTGTTCCCGAACAACAAGCAAACCCACTTAAGCTTCGCGGAAGGCATAAATTACCCACGCTGATGACAGTTGGCGACAAGTCGACTGCGGAGATTTGGGTCAACGCAATATATCGCATAATTTTTGGAAGTAAGGACATAAATGTATGCTGACATGTACATGCATGTTTGGTTCTGTAATACATGAGGAATGGGCAGATAGGTGGCTGGTGGAAGATATGAGGAAAGCCTACTTGTCGTTGAGAAGAACAATAAGGACAAGAACATGGCTAATGCAAAGAACTATAACGTAACATTTAGACCGTAGTTGAAAGCTGTTTTCTCAGCATTAGTTGGTACTGATCGATAAAACCAGTTTCAATGTTCTTTTACTGGCATTAATAATCCCATGCCAACTACATTTAACGTAATGTCTTCTGATTTGAAATTTTATTTTTATTTTGTAAAATTACGGCTTCAAAAAAATTTGCAAAGCAAAACCTTCTTATGTATATAAGACTGTTGTACCAGGGTTTGCTTCGGGGAAGTGTGAGCTTTATGCTAATTGAATTATCTTTAGATACAAAAACAAATAAGTCAACTCATTTTATAATTGCTCGCAGCTATTTTTATTTGGCATTTTAATTATTTTTTTTGCTTGAAGGTCTTCATGTAATTTTTCGAATTCATTAGAGCCAAGACTTGCAAAGCTTTGTTAATCTCTTAATTCGTTTATTTTTTTACGCATTTTTCACTTCAGGTTACAGGAACAATTCATTTCTTGAGACAAAGAATTCTCTTTAAAAGTTCAAAGCGGGAATTTCTTAACCCGAAGCTCTACGTAAATTTTTTGTGGAAATTTGAAAAGATTTTTTTTTGCGGTATCCTTTTGGGTAAATTAAAAAAAAACTGTAGCATTAGATTTTAAGTCCTGTGCCCAGAGTTCTTGAAATGTCCTTTTGCCATATGGCAACACTAGGTGAGCTGGGCCTCTGGTTTACATATATGTAGAAATCATTCCGCAACCCCTAAAAATCAAACTTCCAAACAAAAATTTTCAATTCACTTTATTATATATCATTAAAAATCAAAAATAATGAATTCATTTTTACATTTTGATAAAAAATTTGATTGAAAAGGTGTTTCACATTTTTGTATGATATGCTTCGAAGCAAGACAAACAAAGTCCAACATCGCATGTTTTGCAGGCTGTTCGCACGATTGACTTGCATACATCACTTGCACATCGCCTTTTATTTCCAATTGGAACCACAAGGTGATCAGTCCTGTCATAGCGCAGGACATTCGTCACGGATTCAATTCGTTTATTTGAGGTTTCTTGGAACTTTTTCAGTTCGACGCCGTAGTGCTTGCAGTAGTTAATGGCTACTTCTCTCTTAAAATCTTTAAATGACTT
Organism: Bactrocera correcta; assembly: GCA_027475135.1. Lineage (NCBI taxonomy): Eukaryota > Metazoa > Arthropoda > Insecta > Diptera > Tephritidae > Bactrocera > Bactrocera correcta. The sequence continues at coordinate 40,346,842 of CM050323.1, forward strand.
ATTTTCATTAACGGATCTATAAAGAAGCCAGCTGTTTTGCAAGCTTGTATCAATAAGCCAAGTAAAAATGGAATGTCACCATTTTTTTCTCTAAAGCTTATGCGGACGTGGAACTGGTATTTTCCTACGCAATTCTCTACTGTAGCGAGATGCAGTGGATTTTGGTTCGCCACTAAAACATTTCGATGCAAGGCAGACACCGAGTTATCTACCCATTTAGTCAGATAAATTGACTCTTCTTTGATTTCCACGCTTTCGTAATATCCTCTTTGCTGTTTACGCAAATCCTTTTTATGTGGAATAGGAAAAATTTTTGGAATTCGGTTTTCTCGAATTGTACCGGTAGCCTGAAAACCTTTTTTTTTAAATAAATCATCAATGGTATTCCAGTGAAAAGATTGTCAAAGTAAAAGGATAACGGAAGTTCTTGGACCTCTTCCGAAAATTCGTCAATCATACACAGGAGTAGAGCTGCGCAAGTGCCAAAGCGTTCTTCATATTTAGGATTCACCCTCGGATTCTTACCTTGGTATATTTCAAAATTGATTATATATCCTCTAGGAGGGCAAAGAGACCAAACTTTGTATCTACAGCTCACTCACTTTTTCGAAGCCGGTGAACTCTGTAGCTCAAAATCTGCTGAACCGATCCTTTTGAAATTTTGCACAGTCTTTCTTTAAATTGTAAGGTAACACTTTCGAGTTTTGTTTTTTCATTTTAACTTACTTTTAAACAACGAAATTTCTGATTTTTTTTTTATGAAAAATCAGTATTTTGAGTTCCAAGCGTTGTACAAAATTCAAAAATCATAAAAAAAAATTCGGCAGCGTTACTAATCAAATCAATTTGGTTTTTTAACTTCCGATGATCCAGTCATGAGTTATGCGGATCACCGCGAATCAATTTTTTTTGCGAAGATTCTCTATCACCGGCTCTTTTTTTTAATACTTTTCTATGAAACTTTCAGAGAAATTAAAAATTATAGAACAGGTGAGCAAATAGAAATTCTGCTGAACATAATGTGTTGTAAGTGATTTGCCGTTTCAATAGTACCGTTATCGGACTAACCTTATTGCCAAAGTAAATCCAAACGGTGTATTTGGGGCGGACAAATTCAATTTCGAAACACAATAACAGCGGGCAACGGTGCATGTGACGTACCGAGTGGCACACACTCCTACACTTTAACAACGAAGCAAAGGATATGAGGAATTGGTTAGAGCAAGTTGAAAACAGAAAGCAAAAAAGCAAGCAAAAGTGATAAAAGCAATCATAAACATAACAACAATATGTAAGTGCAAACTACCCGTTATATTAACGGCTTACTACAGGTATAGCAATGACAACACAAACAGCACATATGTAGTAGTTTGCGGAGCGCTGCCGCTAAGTACCGTAAAAAACGCTCCAAATGTGCAACAAATCGACGACAGAAGAATGCCGCCACAAAAACACCGACTGAAGCAAATAAGATATCTTAACCACGAACAAATGTGCGTTAAGTCAACCAAGCTCCAAATTTCCCCTCATTCACACTGTTCCTTGGCTCAGGTGGACGTCCAAAGAATAATTTAAGATTTCGCCCATCGCGCTACAAGTTCCTTATCACATTATGATGATTCCATCTTTCGTGTTGCCGTCATTCTTGCCTTTCTTTGTGGTGACAGAGAGGCTGAAGTCGCGCTTTCTATTTATTTTACTCACAACCTGTACAGTGCTTTTATGGAAGTAAGTAGCACGCGCTTAACTTCTCCCCCTCGGTATGACACACTACAAATGATAAATGCGGGCGGCACTCAAACCAAACACTTAACAAAACCAAAACCAAACAATCTCTTTAGTAAAACGAAACTTTTAACATTTTTACATTGAAGTTATTTTGTGTGATTGCTGATTTTAACCTTCTACGATATCAAATACAAAGACCTGATTTAATTTCAACTTTTTTCGTGTCTTTTTCTAACACTTTATTTTAAGAAACGCCTTCCTCACGCCCTGTTCGACAACTACAACAATATGGAACGACCCGTGGTAAGCGAATCCGAACCATTGCAGGTGAGCTTTGGGCTGACGCTAATGCGAATTATTTAGCTTTCAATTAGACTAAAACATACACATTTATTTCATGTAAGCGTCATCCGAACAAATAATCATGATTTATATGCTTTGTTATTTAAAAGCCTTATTATTGGTTTTGTTGTATAAACATATTAAGCATATTGGTATTTATCACATTTAAATAAAACAAAGAGAGCACTGTTGCCTTGGGGGGTAGTGGTAAAATGCATATTTCATTCTAATATCGCATTTTGTGAATTTATTTCATCAGCAAAAACGAACAACTATCACTTTACGAAAAGTATGTTAACTAAATTCGAGTCCTTCAAATGTTCTCACCATGAACGTTGCCAAGGCCTTCCTGTGATCTATGGAGCGTTTTGCGTTTATTTGCTTTATCCGCAATTACCTTGGAAACGCAAAAAACCTAGTTGGTCATCAAGACTGCAACAGCGCTCATTCAGTGTATATTTCTTTTACACAGCTTAACCATGACTACTCCTTAATAAAATCACCAATCAAAAGAACATTAAAGAATTTTTTAAAATAAACTGAAGTAATGCATTTGAAAATGCAAACTTCCATGAGCACTGTAACGGAAATGAAATGGAAAGGGAAAATTGCTTATAGTAATTTCATCAACACGGTGCAATGACAAGCAAAGATTCCAGAATAAAACATAAAACCTAAAAAACTGAGCAAAGCGAATAACCATCAAGGTACGGAGCAGTCGCAGCAGCGAATCTGAATGCTTCCATTAGCCCAAAGATGCAGCTGCGCCTATTGTTTTTTTAACGTTTGGCGTCTTTATCTTACACCTAATCAAGCCTTCTGGCTAATTTGTATGAGAAGAGAAACGACTCGATTAAGCTCTCGTTGCGTAAGAGTGTCTGCTGGTCGGAATGCAAATTTTATTCAAATTCGTTTAGAGACGCATTAATTTTCAATGTCGGCAAATCGTCTGTCCAGGGAGTAATGTCAACATCTATTATTGACGGAGAGGCAGAAAAAATCACAAATTGAACATGAACTGCGATTGAAATAAGAAGAGTATTGTCCTATCTTTAACTACTTATTTATGAGAAGCAATAAATAATTTTAAAATTTGATTTTTTGCTTTCTGTTTACTGTTTGCTTATGCCGCTAGCTCTACAATATAAATTATTTTGTGTGCTCAACTTATTTCTTTGCCTTTGAGCATTAAAATTCTATGCTGAAAGCTTAAATAAATGTGCTCAAAACGGTGCGCAGAAATCATAAATTGCTTTGGATTAAGGCCGGTGAAAAATGTGTCGTCAAAACGTGAACTTGTGACAGTTCTGGCCATTTTCACCTGAGCATATGTATGTTCGTACTCCATATTTCCTACTATAGAGATCCACAAGCGGGGTTGCGAATAATTTCAGCCATGTAATTTGGTGGAATTTATTTATCGATCTTTCAATTTGATCCTGGCAATGTGTGCAGTGTGAGTGCAAAACAGCACAAATAAGTTATTGACTACAGTAACTCACTCAAAAGTTTTTAAGCGCAAACACAAGGCAGCATTGGCTGAACTATATGACATTCCTTAACAAAAATAACGGAATGAAGTGTTTTCGAAGATCGCCACACCTTTCAAGTACACCCCAATTTCAATGTAAGCAAACTTCTGGTTGCTTTGCGGCTACTAAGAGTTGTTTTAAGTAAGAGATGATGCTCACTAACAAAAAGTCAACCGGGCATTTATTTATCCACTTTGGTTACAGTATACTTGTTGACATCTCACTTCACGAACTCGAAATTTACTCAGTGACTAAAGCCTTCACTGAGGTACGAATGAACAGAAGATTGGCAAATGTTGCCGTTTGGCTTCAAACCGAAAACGCCAATTGTGGCGAATATATTCGCACCAATCGCATACACATGGAGAGCAGCGCTGAAAAAATTTGTTCAAAGTTGAAAGTATTGGCTGGAAGTTCGTTAATTTGTGAATGCAACTTTAGTAAGCTCTCCGTTGGTTGGAAAGACGCCTTGGCGCCACGTGAATGTACAATACGCGAAGCCGCCAACACCGGAGTACGTAAACTTGGCATAAATATTTGATTTTGGCAGTTCACTGCAGCCGTGAAGCAAATGGGTTTAGTAGTCAAAGTTGCTCAAGTTGAAATTGCGATATGTTGCGGTTGCCTCTGGTGTAGCTACATGCCACACTTGTTAATTTATATTTTGGCATTAGTATTCTTTCCAGCGCAAACGATTCAATTGTAATATTTCTCGTGAAAACTTTTTGTGGTGGAAAACGAAACAGTCCAGTGTCACTGTGAATAGAAACACACAAAATTTCAATATTTATGTAGGTATGACTTTTACTGTAGCAGAAATGGCCCTCAGCAAAAAAGATTTTGTAGAAATTGCATTTGACAAATACACAAGTGTAATTATTTTTTTTATTGTTTATACCATCTGATTAATGTGATGTCCGGTTTGGTGTTTCAGTCACCAAAGCTTATTTACGAAAATCTCACTAAAGTGACTTTGTTGGCTTGCGAAGGAAATTAGAAATGTGGTTTGGCAAACTTTAGGTTGAGAAATACTATATTCCCAGTTTTCGAATTTTAGAAACGACGAAATTTCACGCAATAAGTAACTGATTCCACTAGTCATTTTGTTTAAAATTTTTACAACTCTACTCAACTCTAGTTGTTATTGTTTATGAAACTGTTGAGGGCAAATAAGACCCATTCGAACATTGGAAGCTCTGGTGAGAACCTTCAGTTTTCGATCAACAGGAACAGCGAAATATTCAACACTTAATGAACTGAGTGGTTCGTTAATTATATTACTTTCTGCTTCACAATATATAACTAGGAGTGCGTTGAATATTTCTTTTGAACAGCACTAGATTTTAATATTGTTTTCTGAATTTCTTTTTGATGTGAAAAAGCAGTATGCAATGAAAAGGCTTGTAATTGTATTTTTCGGACAGCGAGATCTATTAAAATTGAAATTGTGTCAACGAGACAGCTACCTTTCGTGTCTTTTAAGCATAATAGAAGCATACTAAAATATTTATGTACATAAGTGCGGCTGATCCACAAAGATGAACTATAGTGGGCATTTATCAGTTGCCAAAATTGAAGGAGGATAGGCCTTACGCCGAGAAATGCCCCGGGCACAACTACGAGGCTGACACTTAATGTAAATTCGTGGAAAACAGAAACCGCGTTGAACTAAAACCATTAGCTAAAACTGCCTGAATAAACATCGCCTTTGCGGGAAGCATTTATTTTACAAAGAAAACTGCCTTAGAAGCTTATAAGCAGACTAACACCTACATAAATATCTTTTCATAGAGCCATACGTTAAAATAAATTCTAAAGATGCAGTGATTGCAATCACGGCCAATTTCATTTTGCCTCAGAAAAGGGAGATGAAGAACTAAATTGCAAATAGGTCACAGTAGTTGCGGCTGGTAAGATATGAAGTTTGAAAAAATATATAATTTGCTCAAAAACAACTTGAAGCTCTGCTATACCACTTTACATGAATATCCAACGCAATAGTAGATTGAGAATCGGAACGTGAAGAGGCGACGAGGATGGTTGTCACTAAATTATGAAAAATGCAACAGAAATCCAAATTAGGAGCATCAAATGTTGTAGTTGTACTTAAACTAGAACTAAAGGCAAAGAGAAAAGTTGAGAAAGAAGAAGAACGCTTTGAAAAGTAGCCGTGCTACCAACTCACGCCAAAATCAGAAAATGAGAACGCCATAAACTGTCATCACTTCTGATCAATGTCAACATTACAGCGCTTACAACAATAGAATTTCGAGAGCATAACAAAGGCTGGTGGTAAACTAACGCAAAATGTTTCAAAAATGAGGTGGCTGTAGACGGGCTTTGAAACAACTGAGCATGAATCCAGAACCCACATCAACACCTTTTCTATGCGTGGACGCAGTAACCTTGATCCAAAGAAAATCAACAAGAAGAGAGGCAAGAACTACGTTGGAAAACTTGTAAGAATGAATAGTATGCAATGAAAATGTAAATGTATGGAAAGAATATAACGGAAACAAAACCACTGAACGAATGAAGGAGTTGAAAATAAAATAAAAGTTTTACAGGCCTTCATTCTTCTCCCATTTACATTTCAAAGTTCAACATATGAATGAGCTGAATTTATGCAAATCGCGGTGAGTTTCAGCATAAGAGCCCGTCATAATATGCTGTGCCAATAACCAAAATTATTCCAATCAAGCGACCTTGCAGTTGCCCCGCCCCTAAAGCTTTTCCCATAGCGGAAGATAAATTAACGAAATTCGAAAGTAAAAACATTTCTAAAGATCACAAAGACGCCGCAGTTTATGATTTATACTTCTAAAGGACTCAAACAAAATTCAGACTTATACTCACACATATGCACTCACAGACATTGTTTCTAATTTAGAAGCATATTGCCGAGCTTGGTTTTGTTGTTTAAATTGTTCCTTCTAAGCCCATTTCGTTATTTCATCAACATTTAGTAATTATCAGAATATATGCAAAGTTTGCGTAAATATTTATATATCTGGCGAAAGAACAACAACACATACTTTCCTTTACTCCTCTTCCCGAAAGTAAACAAATTGTTCCGAACTAAATAAGAGCAGCGAATCAGACTAATAAAAACTCAAACAGACACAAATGTAAATATTAACCACTTAAATATTTAAACAGAGAACCCAGCAATGACCAACACAACAACATAGACGCACAGTACTGTGGCTGAATGTAAATGTTGCTCATACGCTCCAGCCCACCATCGACCAGCACACAGAAAATAAATTCTAAAAGCAATAACTGAATAAAGAAATTAAATAAAAAATTGTAAATTAGATCAGATATGGCTGCTAACATTAAATATTTAAATTTAATCTGTACTATTCTTAATAGACAACTAAATAAATAATTATGATTCCACGACTTTTAAGAAATTAACTTCTTATCACTCTGTAGGCAGGTGAGGAAGCTTTTCGGATGGACACTATCACATGTTGGAGATAACCATGAGACCTCAAAAGCTCAGATTGAAATGCGTACATGTCACTTGTTACAGAAAACAACATTGCACCAACGGCAGCAAGTTGATTGGCATCTTTAAACGAAATAGTATCGGGAGAAATTCGGGTTTTGTCATCTGGCCTCTGTGGAATTGAGGTGAGTAAATATATGAGAAGTGTTCTTGCTGGGATGAGGAAGTTCATTCTGGTGTCTTTAATAAAGATTTTGAACTTAGATTCGGCTTCTTTAATATTTCAGCAATTTTACTGCTTCCAAGCCTCTTTCAGAGCATTCGATTTGTTGTTGGTGAAAATTACGATAAAGTTTTAGTATTTCTAGCACCCGCATTTGAGAAAGAAGACCAGACATAACTATAAAAAAAATGAAATTCATTGAGTTTATTATTCCATAAGTAAATATGTAACAGAACTCTTAATAATAATAAAAGTCGAATGAGGAAAAGTTTACTTGATTTCATAAAGATCGGAAAAGAGAACTACAGGTAAGATTAAAGTGAGACATAAATTCCTCAAGGACTTAAAAATCAAAGCAAGTCCCAGGAGCCAATGATATTGCATAGGCCCAAGGGAAAGGACGCTTGAAACATGTGTCTCAAATATTAATTTTGAATAAAAGTCATATTTTAATATTATCCACTAATATTCAGGCGCATTTCCGATTGCCATCCCAGGAGGTTATTTTTGCGCTCTGAAATAAACACACACATCCATGTAATGACGTTTAGTTCAAATTTTGTAAAAGGGTGTTGATAATATAAACCCATTTGGTTTTGCACAATAAATATGAATACAACGATAGTGATTTCGAAAGTCCTCCTGTCTTTCAACTATTCTATGCTGTGAAGGGATCAAGTTGCACGGCGCTCCATAACATGGCTGAAAAAATACATTATGTTTGAGTGCAAAAAGATAGTCGAGGACTTAACATAACATAATATATACAATGAATTTTTTCCTTATACAGCTAGTCGCATTGCTTTTCCGTAATCTTCTTTTTCCTTTCGACTGCCTGCTATTTGAGAGCTATCACAAGCCGCATTTGGTATACAGCCAGATACTGGCCAGCTCTATTCCAACCCATTTGTGTGTCTAAAAGCGTTGTTTGTTGGCTTCACTCATGGCTTATTATCAGCAGTGTAAACCGAACCGGGAGCCGACGGCTGTTTGGTGTTGCATCGTCTCTGAATAATTCAGTATTTGGAAAGTGTTGAAACCATATGTAAAAATTGTTACAGCCATGCAATCAAGGGTAACCATTCTACTCTTAGCATTCTTTCCCAATTCATGTGCACTCCTTTGCACTGAGCAAGCAATTTGGGCCTTTGATTTTAGTTTTACACTAATTCAGAAAACATTTAAAGCAATTATTAGGCATGAAGAGTATTGATTTTGATTTTGCTTGTCAATAATTTGACCAATTTGTGCAAGTAGAATTGAAATGAGTTTTGTTCTGCACTTTATACATGTGCCAAACATTATGTGGATGCATAAATCGAAGATTGCTTTGCCCTAAATTGCTTTTCTTCGCTGGAGAATACTGACGTGAGTATAAAATAGGCGTGCCCAGGAACGAAGGCATAATACAAAAACAAGTAAGGCAAACACAATAATAATTACAACAGTAACAAAAGCGTTCTCACGAATTACATTAGTTTTATTAAAATTATAACACATTTCTCCCAATGCTTTAAGTATAAACTAACGCAATCCACATTTCAGTAGAGACATTGCTAAATATATCAACGTTAAAAGGCTTATATTTTCAAAATATTTTGTAGTTGCACCCAAAATCCATCAAACGACATGCTTCATCTATGAAAATTTCGACGAGAGAAAAAAATTGCTATGACACGTTGGAAAAGCCAAAACGAGAAAAAATTCAATTGATTGAAAATTATATGCACAAGCACCAAACTGCTTTCAGATGTTCCCAGCAAAACAGTGATTTTGTTTTTGGCAAAACCACGTATTTTATTTGTGAGTAGGGAAAATTTCTTATTTTCATATATCACAACATAGCCGCCATCTCTCAAAATGGCACATCAGTTGCAGCTTCTTTTGTTTATCATCATCTAAGATAAATAAACGTTTTTCCTTGCGATTTTCAATAACCGTTGAATAAAATTAAAAGTAGCTTAAGCTAAATTAATTACATATAAACATGCATTTTAGCTATGGTGTAAATAGCAGTGTCCTGATGGAGATTTTAAGTGTTTAGCTATTGTCCTGAGGAAATGCTGAGTTGGTGCATTCATTTAAGTTCTGCTACTAACTCGTTATTTTCCAGTGGTAAAATCGGCATAGTGAAACTATGAGATGATATAATGAAGCGATCATAGTTAGTTCATGCGCTGCTACACAACCCAATGCGGACTGTAAACACAACGACAACTCCAAATTTTTTACATCTCTTAATATTTCCACGTTGTCGCTTCATTTGCCACATTCGACTTTATTTATGTCTTGTTTGTTTTAGATGTGGCAAATTGCAAGCGGCTCGCGATGCAAGATGATGATGGAACATGCGCAGGTTGAGAGTAACTGTAAGTGTGTTCTCACACACGTGACATATGACCGAGAGTCTGGGACAGTTGTGGATTTATGAATCCAATTGTCTGTTTAGGAAGTTGTGAATAGGTTAAAATAATTGGTTTTGCGGTGAAAGGTTTCGTGATACAAGAATTCGTTCCATTGAAAACAATTTATATATATTTGCATGTAGTTATGGAAGTGAGAAAAATGCGGAGGCTTAGGAGGAAATAAATTTCACTAACAAGTTCGTATTCTGCTGTCACTGAAAAAATTTACTCTACACATAAACAACTTTATGAATATCTTAACCAGATTTGTATATATTTACGAGTATATTGCACAACTCTGTCATAAAAATGGGAGTAAGTTATGCTAAACAAGGTTTTTAGTATTCTATCCAGTTTTACGCAACTTAACAAGTTTATGACAAGTAATCTTTTTTTTGAATTTTTTATTTCCATTTTTGGAATAGAAAACTTAGAGCTTTTGCTGCTAGGTAGTACCACTAAAAGCAGTTATAGTTACTATTTACATAACTATTCATTTGGGAGATTCAAGAGTCCGTGTAATGGCAAGTGCACAGCTGTGTTTTAGTCTACTACTTTTACAAGGATCCTCCTATGTTTTCTCTTTCTGCCCCCGTTCGCACTTAAAGCCATCTTTGTGGTTGTGGCTTTTGCTACTTATGCACAATACGGCACTTGTAATGTTATTTGAATGTTGACACTATAGCCGTAGGCATCATGTTGTTGTTGTTGGTTGCTCTACGTACTAAAATTAGCAAAATTATGGCTGCTTACGTGGTTAAACGCAGATGTTGAGAGCCTCTGCAGGCTTGCAAATGGCTTTAAGTATAATCGTGTGACTAAGTGGGGAGGCAAGAGTGGTTTCAAATTGAAATTGTTCCGTAATATTTTGGTGGTTTATGGTTGTGAGGTTAATATAAGAGACATTTTAGGAATATCTAAACGGAAAGAATAGCAATGAATTGGAACTAAAGTGTTTTAAAATCTTATCCAAATTTATTGGTGGAATTTGTGTAACTAAAGAATAATTGTAGATTAATATTTCAAACAGGATTTCAAATTAACTCCGTTTTCTTAGCTAGGCATATATCTCATCAAATAATGAACTGCGTCTATATACAAGATGGGTGTATCTCGGCGTATGAGCAAACTGAAAAGAGGGCTGAAGCAAATCTGAGAAACGTATTACCACTTAGCCAGCTTGACGAAACATATGGGAGTTAAATTAACAAATGTTGTGATGCAATCTCAGCCTAAAATATAATAAATAGCCCATCTCTTCGAATAACTATCACTGGTTAGCTGTAAGCCATTGTTTTTTTCCCAATGAGAAATGGCTGGTGGGTAAACCATTCCACCAGTGCAATACAGTTGTTTTCAAAAAGTTTATTGTTGCTAATTTACACTAAGTTTGAATAATCTGAACTACGACTGCATGTTTTATTAAAACCAATCGTTATGCTATTTGCGCTAACGGCAATTTGTTGAACTCAATTTTACATTTGTTCGATAACTATTCTTAAGCCAATAATTCATATTCATAGAAATTTACATAATTGCAAACTTTTAGAGAGAAAGTTGGGTGCGTGCCTTGTATTCACGATTATAAATGACGTTGCAAATGCAAATGAAGACACATTTGTGGTTTTGTAAGTACTGACATAGAATTTGCCTATGGGTCCATGTGTAACTCGTGCACAATTAAACAAAACTTTTGTCGAAATCTCTCTTGAGTTATTACTGAATAATTTGAGTTTCCTTCAACTAACTTTGTTATGCAATCGTGTAGGAGATTAACAAAATAATTAAAGAAATATTTTTCATGGCACATGCCTAAATGAAAAAAGCAACTTTAAATAGAAGTATCTCAATCTACATGAGAATGCGAGTTGTTTAATTTGTATAATGAAATGCATGTTGCTGAACTTCCCTCTATTGAAGGGGTAAATTTGGTTTGTGTTAATTTTACTGGAAGCAGAAAGTATCATATGCAAAAAACAATTTCTTTTTTAGCTAGTTGAACCTGACTGATATGACACACAATATTATTCTCGCTAATTGAAGTAAAAATTGAAGTAAGAAGCTAAAACACTAAACGAAAAACCATTGATTTATCTCTAAAGTATTTTAAAAGTAAACTATAAAATTAGTATAGATCTATTTAGGTCATAGTTCAAAATGGTCTGCCTACATATGCGGATATTCACATATGTGTAAGTACACGCTGGTTCTTCACGTGAAACTCAGCCTCGGATTTTCATATATCTAAAATTAATACCGACAATCTGCGCCAAATGGCGAAAGTTTCAATCAAAACAGCAATTTACGATGGATATATGCATTCAAATGCACCTGCATAGCAAAACTAGTCAAAGCAGTCGATTATGCTGCTTTTAGTTTCGTTTTCGACGTGCTGTTGATTCCCATAATCGCTGCCCATGCAAATTTTGTGCTCAGGCACAGCCGTGTCGGACCGACTTAAAATGCTCCACAGAATATCATTGTGTGGTGTAAGTATGGCCATGAAAAGTGACTGTAAAAGGGCTCAAGCCTTTTACATAATTTATACTGTGGCATTTTTTTTCTGCTTCACTTTTGCTCTGCTTTTTTTGTTGCCAGCTCCTTTCATACCTCTAGTGTAGGTCTAAATATGTTTACGCCGCCGCTCATCGCATTATAGTGAGTAATGTAAACACTATTAGGAACTGACGGCTGTGTTGCAACCTGCCTGAATAAGTTGGGCCCTGCAGTTTTTTGAAGCGCTAACATACTCCGTTCTTATATACTTTACATGTGCAACGAATATTCTTTGTGCGCTCTGCTCTATTCATAAGCCACTAAAGAAGCTCTGACGAGTATTAAAGCAACGATAGGGTTCATTTGTTTCTAAGTTTTTAAATCGACACATGAAGCTTTTAAAATGCTCCTGAGGCGTAAAGAGTGCTTTATTGTTCCTAGTTGTCAGTTGCAAATTCTAACTCCATCGGGCTGATATTTGACTTTTCTTCAGTGTGTTTCACTATTATTTTCTCTTTCTCCCTTGTAACACCCCCTTGATTAAGCGATTCAATTGTACTCCTTGTGTGACAGAAGTGAGTGGCCAATAAATCAAATGAACACAGAACATCAGTAAGTTTTGACTCTAACTTCGTACAAATGGCAGCTTTATTTAATTCTTTCAATCTTTTCGTATCATAAATGTATTTTATTTGACACATTGTAATATTTGCTTTTTTCATAAAATCACGGCCTACAAGCATCGGTATTGACATAAGATTATTCGGCAAGGTTAATAATTTCTGATTGATTGATTGATTTCGGAAGTTTATTTTGCAATTGATATTCCCATACGTCTTGAGTCTATCATTTCCTAGGCCATTGTACTGAGTCTCTTTCAATTGATTTGGTAATTCGAATGGAACTTCACTCCGTTTGATTAAACTGCGGGGGCTGCCCGAATCAAATAAACAAAAAATATTTTTATTTAATTTAAAGTTTTTACTGTGTTCACTGTGTTCACGGTTAGGCTTATCAAAGACAACACTTACCATTTGCATTTCACTAATTGGTTCCACTCTAGCATCATTCATTCCGTTGGCATTAAGGACGGCAGCAACAGTGGTACGGTGTGGGCATTCACGATACACATGTTCGGTGGATGAGCACTTAAAACAGGAGTTCGCTGGTCGTTTCGGCAGTGGACATTGGCTTTGATAATGCCCGAATTTGGAGCAATTGTAGCATCGGATTGTTTCCATGGTTGGAGCTGCGGTAGGGCGAACTGACGTGGCGTTGGCCGCATTTGATCGATGAGTTGTTGGCTGAAGTGCACTGGCCGCATTACGATTAATTATTGCTATTTGTTTTGATCCTAATGGTGGTTGGAAGCGTAGACGTTCATATCGTTCCGCAAATTCCTTCAGTTCATTAATAGAGCGTGCTGGAAACAAATGACCGATTCTTGATGAAGTGTCACCTGTTCCACTAATAATCATTTCGATCAATTCGTCTTCCGTAATTTTTGAATACATCGCTATCTCTTGCATATCCAAAATGTAACGATGGGTGGTTTCATCAGGGCGTAAGCGTCGATTTTTCAGCAGTTGATACACTTCATTCATTGTGCGCATGCGGCCAAATTCACTAATAAGTTTAGCTTTGAGCTCTTCATAATCGGATACCGTAATCGTGCGTGCAAAAACCTGGGCTGTTCCACTCAACATACGACGACATGCAATGAATTTCATACGCTCATCGAATTGCAGCATTGCAAAAGCATCATCCAAGTCACTAATCCACTTATTCACATCGTAATGGTCATCGGCTGTAAATTTAGACATCATTGATTCAATGACACTTACGTCAGTCCAACGGGTTTTTGCAGCAGGTGCTTGCTGTTGTAGCGTAAGTTGATTAATCTCTGCTTGAAGCATCAACAGTTCGCGTTTTTTACGCAATTGGATCAGCAATCGTTCGGTCTCATCTTCGTCCAAATTGTTTGAAATTGTAGCACTTGGAACAACGGTATTCATTTGCACGGTTGTTACAGCAGTGGACAATTGGGCACTTGTTGTAGCAGTAGCCGATGGACCACTTGAAACAACAACACTCATAGCGGGGGTAGTTACCAATGCACGTGTATCAGCAGTTGACAATTTAGCACTGACATAAGCGGCAGTTGTTGTTACATCTGTAAGCACATTTGAATTTTGAACACTCGTAGTGGCGATGAACGTAGGTACACTCGTAACAACAGGTTGAATTGATTGCACAATCGTAGCGGGAATTGAAGTTTGAGTATTTTTGTCGGCGGCGGCATCTGGATCTTCAAGGGCATTCGCGTTTTCCTCTTTTTCACTTGCTTTCGTTACCTCGGAAATGTATTCATCATATAGCGGTCGCAACTGGTTCATCGTGGCATCAGGATCGAATTGAATACCCGTTTGCAGTAGCACTTTCATGACTTGGGCACGTGATAACAAATTCGACATCGTGGCAGCAACAACAACAATCAGGAAAAAAAAACGTGGTAAATGCACTGTCTACAGAAAACGTGAAATGAAAAACGAAGAATTCTGGTTTCGGCAGTGTTTTTTTTTGTTTAATTATGCGGCAGTCGATTTAAATTAACTCGATCCCACTTCTGAGATGTGATGGCCGGAATCAATTAATTTAAATTTTTATTTCGTACGTGCGCAGCACGTCTCGCTTCGTTGACAGTCAGTTTAAAAAGAACGATAAAACTCATTCGCCCAGCAAAGCACACAAGACATTCCCAATTCACAATTGACACTTCTTACAGCAGTCGTTCATTCTATTACATTCATCGCATTCTCTTACATTCTATTACATTCTATTGCACTCTTACACAGGATATGCAAACAGAAACCGAATTGTGATTACACTTCTGTCACTGCACCAGGCTCCAGTGGTCACAGACGATCGAATACATTTCTGATTTGCAAGTGAAGAACAGCTTTCTCATTTGAGTAAACTGCAATATTGAAAGGAATTCCATTTCGGTTACGCAAGTGTAATTTTTTTATTTTTGATGATGAATGAAGTGTTCAAAACACTCGTTTGAGAAACGAAATTTATAAGAATTTCTTCAAAGTGTCTCTCATACCCCCATCTGTGCCAGATGTTCATTACAGGAAATACCAAATTTTGCTCTATTTAGTTAAAAGCCAATCCATCTTGCACACTTCTGGGAGACAGCGGCAGCACTTCGAAAGAAATTTTTATCAATTCTTTGCAGTTTCGTTTACTCCTGATGCACTTGACTGACATGAAAACGCAAACGAAATTTTTCTGTACAAATGGCCAAGTGAGGAAGTGAGCAAGTGTGTAGAAACTTCTGACAGATGTTCACTTAATTTGCTGGGATTGTTCAGCTGTTCGGCATTTAAAAGCTGAGGTTCTTCAAATACTTGAACCTTTTTGGACGGTACGACTAGATTTTGCTGAAGGCGGAACAACTAAAGAAATCGGTGAATAAAAATAAAAATTGAATTATAAAAGCGATATGGTGAATTAAAATTTAACCCTTCAAACTAGCTTCACAAAAGAGCAGCAAACTTCATCCGAAGCACTTATTGTGGATAACTAACAAAAAGTGATGGTAGCCACAATAGATGTTCTAATTATGCAACCAGGTTCCTCTTCTACTGTTAAAAACTGTTAAAATACAGTGCAATGGGTGGAAAGAACAGTTAACTTGTTTTTATTAACTTCTTTCTTTTTTTACTTCTGGTGGAGAAAAAGAACAAGAAACAATAAATAAACAACTATCTGTGAAAAACGTGTAAAATTGAAATAATAAAAATTTCAACTCTGAAAGCTGGCACGAATCATGGAAGAGAGCAGGTGACAAACGGGGTACTTGTGATAGAAGTAAAATATCCAGAGCTGCTGCGAAAGAGAGAACAATAAAAATATTTATAAAGTTGGCGCGGTAAACCCAGCGATCGAAAAGTTGGCATCGTCGTTTTTGGGCGACAATGGCGCGCAATCGAAAAATATGGAGCAAAACCAGAAGAATCGAGTGATTTGGAAAGTCCGTTGGTAGTTATTGCTTCACACTCTTCCCGGTTGCCTTTCATACGAACGAAAATGCTGGTGGTTGTGAGGAATTGTGGCCAAAAATGTACTGTAGAAAGAAGATTATGTTACCTTTTTCGTCTTCCCACCTCGCCTACGTTTTCAGTTTGCTTTTATAATAATTTGCAGCAAACTTTTTGAAATGAACTTTTTTCGTTGTTTTTCAGTGCTTTATCGCTAACAAACTGTAAATAAGCGACCGTATTATTGCCGGCGCTTGTCTGGAATTTCGCGCTAAAAACTATTACAAAAACAAGTTAGTGTGAGTTTTTGTTCCCTTGAGTGATGTTGAAATTTGAGAATTTACTTCGGCGAGAGAAATAAAGTGGATGTTGTACACTTCGTTGAGCTGCAGTGGTAAACCCAAAAGCGCACTTAATTGCTACACTTGTAGTTTTCGTGATTCAAGGAAGAAAGAAATAAATTATAAAGCAGAAGAAGAGATGTTCATGTAGATTTGTAAAGGTACTGGTTTTTGGAATGTAGTTGATTTAAATGCTTAAGAAAGTAATAAAAAAATCGTTGTCATTGATGAAGTATTGTTTTTAAATTTAATAAGTTCTGTTTTTTATTTTTGTTTTTATTTAAAAATTTAGCTGTTAATATTATCACAAAATTCATACATCCCTTTGAGATATTTTAAAGGCATATTTCAATAGTTCAAAAGGAATAAATATATTCAGCTATAAACGATTAAGGTAAAATGCAAACACGCGATTATGCTGAAGCGAAATTGCAGTGAAATCTCTGAAGAAAGTGTTCAACCATAGCGGTACACTTCAACACCTGCGATGACTGACTCCGCGGGTGTGCAAAATTATGCCAGGCTGGCAGAAATAATATATTATGGCCATACAAATCTTTTGAAAATCAAAATTGACTGAAAGGTGGTGCAAATATAACACCACTGGAATTCACTCGATGTCCTTGTGAGAGCCGTACATATATATATGCAAGTAGTTTCAGTCAGTTTTGACTATTAACTATAATAGATGTGATTAATTCTTATAAAAATAATACCAAAATCCTGCAGGCTTAATAAGAGGACAGATGATTTACCAGCTAGTTATTTGTGTATTGTATAGTTGCTAGTAAGTCAATGCTCGAAAAAATAAATGTTAATTTCTGAATGCTTTTGTATTTACACATAAATGAAATCGATGCCTTAGTCTGTATAGAATTAAATTGCGAGAGTTTATTTTTTGAAAATTTTAAGTCTTAAATTGTCACTAAATAATATCTGCCGACCCTTTTAGGTAAGGTAAGGTATTCTGATGTTTATTTAAAGTTTGTGTCATTAGGATTCGACTCTTGGTTTGAACGCCTAATAATTACAAGAATCCCAATGGGTTCTCTAATGACGAAATGACTCACCAAACTTACTTTTCTGACTCGCTGTTAGAGCGCTAATTACTTATTTCATTGAAACTCGGAGATAATCATTTTGATTGCGCTGCGGTTATTTGGTCTTAACTGTTGCCCAATGGCAAAAGTAAAAGCCACCAAAATTACCATCGTTAACACCAACCGAAGCTGTCACTTTCTTCTCACTGCATTTTTGTACGAGTAATAATGACCGCTTTAATGACTGTATTTTATAGGATCAAAATAAATGGCTTGAAGTCTTTGGTAATATTCTTCCGTTTAATATCTGAGTAGAAGTAAATTCGCCTTACTTCCATCAGATATACGTGCAAAAAGAAATGAAAAGAAAAAAATTAAAGCAAAAAATACCTATAAAAACAGCTTAAAAAATAAAGACTTTCAAATAAAAGAGTTTCGTATTTCTTTAGTTTACTATTTTTATTAAAGATTAAGGATGTTTTGTTTACTTACTATACAAACTATGGGTGACATAAGCTTTAATACGAATAATAAGAATAAATAAATATAAAAATAGATGTAGGGACAATTTTTACAGATTTTATATTTCTTTAGTAGTTACTATATCTGAAAGGATCTAATGCCCTATATCAACAATTATTGTATATAGAAAGTCGTATCTACCATTGACAAGTCCATCAATTCTAAACTTTACACGATTTAATATTCTTAGATTTTGTGCTGACATTTTTAAAATATAATTTTAAGTTACTGTCATATACTGCAAAAGTCCTCTGCTGCACCATTAAATGTCGCAGCTCATAATAAATGAAAAAGAGTTCTCAACCCTGCCTCTCTGCGCAATGCTCAGATAACACAGAAGTTCAGCAAAAGATTTCAAAGGTTATCTCAGCAAAAACTTCACAATGCCAAGCGCAAGGAGGACCAACTTCGCTGTCTCACTGCGGATAGTTCACGCGACGACCTTTCGTGCACACTCATTTGTATTTTCCAACTTTTAGAAAGTAATTTTACCCTTACCAACATTCACACATACACACATCGTGACTTTGATCCTGCGGAAGACCTTGGAATGACTGCTTAACTCTTTTAACGAAATATGCAGTTATGTAAGAGTTTATGTGGACGCCTAGTGCTGGGCTGTCAGAGGCATTGCGGCAAGTCAAATAGAAAGTGTGAAAGTCTAAAGTGTCACTTTTAATAGAATTTATGTTTGTGATTCAGTGCCAATCGAAGGAGATAGGAAGTGAACAGAACGTAAGGCGTTTTCTGGTGTGAGCGTGAAATCCGTTTGTTAACTCACGAGTAAAAATTGTTTTTTGCAATTAGCGAGCTTGTGTTGACGCGGCGTTTGAACATTTTATTACACTAGTGCAGCAAGTTGCAAGTGCTGCGCGTTTCGTTCTGTGTGTTTGTTCTTATTTTGGTGGTTTGTTTAAGACTCGTAAGCAGCAGTGATTGGTATTTCTCGCCACATTGAGTTTAAAAAGAACTGAGTGCGGTGGCCGAGGCTGTGAAGGACGAAAACAAAAATGCCACGGTGAAAGCGGAAAGTGCTGAGATTTGATTTTTAGAGAGCGAATATGAAGTATGTGTTTCAATTTGCAGCTGATATGAAACAATATACATCTTTTGTTTTTTGATAACTGAGGTAGAGCTAGGCGGTTCAGAAAAGCTTTTTTTCATAAAATGTTAATAATAACTCTATTAATGAGAGTAGCTCTCTCTTCGACAAGTCGTACTCTATACTATATGAGCTCGGTGCCATAACACCTAAGACTGCGTAAGTAACTTCTGCTTCCAACTCTAGCGGACAATAAAATATATGCAAATGTAAGCGTGGAAGTATTTTAAGTTTGGGCACATTGTTGCAAGAATTATTGCACGCCGATTGTTGCATGCAAATTGCATTTGCTCTACGAAATTTACATTTCCGCGCTTATGTAGATGCGTCACGTTCGCACACGCTTGTCCGTACATAACTGCTTGTGCCGTCAGCTTGTGAGCACGTTTATAGTTGGTTATGGAATTTGTGTTGCACATACGCCACGTCAGATAAATTTACATCAGCAACAGCTGCAGTGGCAAACATAACGGTATTTTACTTAAGTGGGTATGTTTTGCCATTACTCGTTTAATTCGTGAGTATATACTTCATACACTAACTAACTGCCTCTAGTGTATACATGCTGTCTTATAAATGAAGTGTCGAATAATGGAGAATTCAACATTAATTCACTACTTAATGAAAACTTCATTTCGCGAAGTCACTGAATTATCTGATGAATGAGTAGTTTGTACGTCATTTAGCTTAAGAAGCTCTCTTATTATGCGAATATTTTTGAAGAAATAAATTGTTTTGTACTCACACAAATGTTAGTCAGAAACCTATAAGCTTTGTTAATTCGAATACACGTGCATATTGTACGAGTGCTATTATTGTTGAATGATATAAGCGATATTAGGTTACGAGTTTATGGTTTTGTTTAGCCAACAAAAGGCGACTTTGCTTCATCCCGGGTAATGAAAGTGAAAATCCTATTCACTCAACTGTTTCATAAGAAACTAGAATATTAGAATATTTCATTAATAATACTAAGCTATACAGAAGTAGAGCAATATCTTTATTTGGTATTTCATTTTAAGAAGCATTATATTGAGAATAACCACATTACTTTAAAGATAATTATGGCAAAATAATATTTTTTAGTTTATAAAATCTAACTTTTATTTATTCCTTAAATCTTACAAATGCTCATAACAAGCAACAATTTATTGTTACGACTGAATCTCCATCGCTTTGGGACTTACTCTCACAAGAACAAATTTGGCGAAATGAATTTGAAAATTTTGAGAACGTGACTTAAGGAAACTGTAAATAAATTTCCACATTCTTCTTCTCAAGTTCTCGTTTTGCGTGTTTGCTTGTGGGATATGAAAGCCCTACTGGCGCAGAGCTGTCGCACTTACTTATAGTTTGACACCCTCCTACACCCCTCCCAAATCACAAAGCGCCACTCTCGACGATGAAAATGAACTGTTGTCATCAGGAGTGCAGTTGTCATAAAAACATGATGAATGTGGCATTAAATTCAATTTCGGTATCACTTCTGTGCAGCCCTAGTACTGAGTGTAAGTAGCCGAAGGCAGAAGGAACAGAGTGGAAAATAAAAGGCAGTGAAAGTGACAAAGATTCTGACAGAAACAAAAAAAAGCTTCAATGTCATCTGGAGATTCAAACACACATTCTTATGTATTTGAGTGCCTGAGAGGAAGTCTTGAGGGTGCAATAAAATGGTTTGAAACTCAATTGAAGTAATGTAAATGGCCAAAGGAATGATGCGATTGTCATTACATTGGTCTATGTGTGGATGTAAGTTGAAGGAAGAGTAAATTTAAAATCTACACTATTGCTGACAAAAAATCCGTAAGTATGAGAGGAGATATCTCTGGTCTGAAAGTGTGAACATATTACTTTTATTAGACGTATTAACCTGATTAATGCCTGTAAATACTATAAAACAAACTTTTTATCAATATGATAAAAGAAGTTTCATGAGGCTGGGTTATGTGTAAATCGGAACTTAGTTTTACTACTACTATAAACTACTATGCCAAATTTCAGCTTATGGCTTCTTTAGTATTTCTTTGAATAATGTCAGTTTTGGAGTGTGGATCAGTGTATCAATCTTACCAGAAAACCAAAATTTCAGTTTTTACTCCAGTTATCGCTACAGAGCAGTTCGGTAGCCATCGACTCTTTAATATGATCTTGTTGATAAACTATATACAACAAACATACCGTCGGGTCGTTATTGAAATTATGTCCCACACTGACCACACATTAAATTGTTGCATAAAAAATACTGAAATCAATATTCATAGACATTTTTTTTGCATTTTTTGACAAAATGAATTTATAAATTTAGACAACGTTAATATTTTATATTTTTAATTTAAGTGATTTATATGAGTTTCGAATTCACTAACAATACAATTTTTCTGCAATCCCAATGCCAATTGGTATGAATAAATTGAGGATGAATTGAAATGAAAATACTTCAAAATTCAGGCTGATACAAGTGTGCGCCATAGCTGCGCAGCATATAAGTAGATATTTGCTGACTAGAGAAATACTTATTCAATATTCGAAAATTAGGAAGGCGATTTAGGGAAATTTATGTTAATAGGTAGTCAAGTTCAAAACTTTCGACAACATTTCATATTTCAAATGGTTTTCACTTTATCGTTTAAAATTATTCTTTCTCTTGTTATAAGGTATTCAATTCCTCTGTCAGCTTTACTTCCCGCAGCTTATCCGCTTAAGTATTTTATTGGCATTGCTTAATCGGCTAGGAGGTGTAATAGCAATGAAAGCCACGCAATCGAAATGTGCGGAAGGTGAAAGCGAGCGCACTTAACACAAAGGAATAACCCAGAAAGAGATGGTGTGCCAAAAATTGCCTGAAGGCATCCAAAACAGAATTCCAAGTACACGTACAAGCTGACGATACACCATCTGAGCTCCACATGAAACATCTTTCGTTTGCGATGTTGCTATGGTTTTCACAGGGCTTGGGAATGAGTTATGTGCTGATCCCTCCGGCGCGTAACTCATATAGCATGCAAGTTCTTAAAATGGTCAGCCTTCGTCACCATTGTACAATTCTTTTCCCCATCCGTTGCCGATAATATTGATTCATCGCATTTTGAATTGTTTCGTTTGCTGAATGCCCTGAAAGTTGTTGGCAAAGGGTAATAGCCACAACCGCTTTGCTTGCAACAAAGTCTTCAATTAGTTTTCAGAGTAACTGAACAAGTTTGAAATTTCAGCGCTTTCCAAATTGATTCAATTTATCCGATTGTGTTCAACTGTAATTTAATAATGAAAAAAAAGCATTTATTATCTCTTCTTAGTTATTTAAGGATTAATTTTCTCTCTATAGGAGATATTTATTCTTATCTCGATACTCAAGAGCCGCTATGTACGACAGTTTATTTAAATATTATGTACTCTAGTTTTCAAACCGCATGCATATTTACATAAACTAACCAAAAAAACAGAAAAGGCAAGAAGCCTTAGCAAAAGTTTCTAATAGAAAAAAGCTTCTGTTGGCACCACAATTATATGCCGGTTAGTTCCACAGAGTATGTATACTAGCTTTGTTCATGATAAAAATAGGAAAGTCACCATTGTCCGTATGGAAAGTCTAAAGCAATCAGCAAATGTCAAAATTTAAGAAAAAATGTTCAATAACCTTAATCTATTCATGAAGTCTAAATTTTGATCGTCAGTATAAGAAAGATTATGAAATTGATTCATGATTGTTCTTTTTCCGTATTACATGAAATAGATCTATTAAATGAAACAAATATATAATAACCAACAACTTTAGTCGCCGTACGGAAATTTTTAAATTAGCAAGAAAACTAGTTTCAATGAAGGGCCTTTTCAAGATGTACTGTATTTGTAAAGAGTTTACTCATATACGTATCTTTGTGATTATAGCATTGCAAAAATTAAAAAATACCGGCTAACTTAGTTTCATTTTAAGCTTCAGAGTCAAGCTACTCCAAAATATATATAGTACAGTAAATATATTATTACTTTTTTTCAATTTGTCAGTCTGTCTTCTCCTTTCCTTTACTTTCAATATAAGTCAGAGAGCAAACAGAGTTTGGCGGCACAAAAGTCTTTTGTGACTAAAGTCCCGGAAAGCAGAAAATACTTATATTATTTCCAAAATATATATAAATATACATATATGTATACCCTATATAAAGCCTCTGATATCATGATGAGCTGAGCATTAAATAAAAAATTCATTGGTGAATTCGATAGAAATTTATGGGCAATGAAATGGAAAAAATCGACATTTTGATTTTACGGAGCATAAAATTGGTATTTCGCAGACGTAAAATTCTGAAGTTGAAGATGCTAATTCTGCTGCTGAAGGCGCTGATGATGCTGATGGTTGTGCAGACATAGCGAAGTTGATTACTCTTTTAAAAGGACGAGTGACGGTGGTAGTGGTAATCAAAGGCATGTTGATGGAGTTAAGATATACTGAATTAAATTGAATGTGTTTGTGGTGGAATATTATTCGAATAGTGTAATATTTCGATTTAAAATTGAATCGCTGCATTTAAAGTTAAAGTCTTCTAACAATTTCAAGTGTGTTTTGGGCCGAGAATATGATACTAATAAGACAATACCACTATAATTACTGAATCTGGACCTGCAGTTAATATCAACAAACATTTATCTGAATGATTACTATCAAAAGGATGTTTTTCGTTGCAAGTGTATGTCGGTTTGTTCTAAAAGTTCTCAAGGTAAGCTCTCTTACTTATTTCTTTTACATTTTAAGTTTATATGTATGTATATATCTAAATAAAACTGTTTAAATTATAATTTAGCACATCCATCGTGGTATTCTGAGTTTCCAAGTAACATGTTCGAAGCAAATAAGAACAATAAGCAACAAAACAGACAACATGACATGCCAACAACAGAAACGAATTCCGCTTAAAGGCACGACTTCAACACCCGTCACTTCAAGTAAAAGCAAAAGTCAAGTCGTAAGTTGGTGCCGAAAAGATACTGAGAGACGGACTGACAAGTGAGAAGGTGTATTAGTTTTAAACTTTATTAATAGAGTGATGTGTAAGTTGAATTGATGAGTTATATAGTTATATATAGAGCTATTAGTTGCTTATTTTGATATAATAAGGAAAATACAAATCCCGTAGATGAATAGTTTAATTAAGGGGTAAGTAGGGTAGTCTTATCTGTTTTTCTTTTGTGTTTTTTTGAAAAAGTTGAGTAGTTCGACCGGAATCCGTCAGTTTAAAATATGTGCTTTGAGAAACTTGCGTTTAAAGTTTGAGGTGTGCACTCCGAGCGCTCCGATATTATTACTTTTGGGCGTCTTTCGAAACCTTCCAATGGTAAAGTGGGTTTCTACATTAATTCTAAGGTAATGAAGAAACAAAAAATGCAAAAAAATTGAATAATTTGAAAAAAGATTACCCTACTGACCGCTTTCACTTTTCTTTATAACTATATATTCCTTAATTGCCCGTCCAATGTTTTTTTGTTTTTGAAGACGTGCTACTAAAAGCCCACCAACACTTCAACAGTATCGACTGTCGATTGTTTGTCTACAAATTACTTAAGACAGAAAGCACGCTTTGCCTACAGCCAAACCAATTCTGTAAATGATGATGATGAAGTGAAAAAATGTAATAAAAAAAACTCGGCACATTAATCAAATTAAGGCAAACTCGATGTTACTACTCTTATTTGCACTAAGTATATGGCCTTGGAAGTTTTTATAGTCCTTTATTTCAGGTATTCTTTTAATGGAAACAAGATGTTTACTAGCAACGAGACTAATATTAAATCCGCAGCCTGGCTATTGAAATTAGAATGGTAGTATATATGGTACTTCAGATTCTCGAGTTTTTTTGATTACTACTCTAATCTTATGTTATTCATACAAATTGTTTTGGTATTTGTAGTTTTCCTATTGAGCTTGGATGGATGTTGAGGATGATGTGCCCGTGTTGATTCTCCTTGTAGTCATTATTTATACTTATTGGCTGCATGATTAACATAATAGATTTCTGTTCTTTATCCCGGACTGCCGACGTTCTTAAAGTGCAAATGTGCTTGCAAATATTTACAAATTTGGTTAGAGGATAAGGATAAATTGTTGCACATTTTGGTTGATTGTAGTGCCATTAATCATACTAACTTGTTAATTTAACGATGGTCGTACACGTTTTATAATTCATAGACATATACTGGCTGACTGTGACACACACTTGCTGTTATATTTAATCGATTTTGAGTAAATATAAGCATTCCAGTGTATACTAATGCTCACTCACATATTAGAATGAGTGTGAGTACTAAATGTTCTTAAAAATTATAACGATTACAAGCATCTTTATGCGCTTTTTATTATTACTCGTATAAGTACATACGTGAGTAATAACTATTATTAGTCAACCAATATGCAGAGTAAGTTATATGTATATAACCCTTCCATTTCCTTTTTTGCATCTCACATATTTTCCATTTTGCCAAGAACTCCACAAATCTTTCTTTATCCTGCTTCTTAAGTAAATTGTTCGTTGTCACAGTTGTGGCGAATTTTCCATACATACATTTACGGAAGGCACGTAAAATATGTCGCCAATACAAATGCGTCGAATGCGAATGAGTAGTAATACAAATTAGCTAAGAAAAGACTTGTGAATGAGTAATGCGTTCGTGAAATGAGTTCTAACACATGTTGCACCTATAAATTAAATCTCCAACAGATCTCTGTTGATGATTTATATAGACAAGCGAAACCATATTGTTAACGCACACAACTAAATTCAACCAAATAATATTCGTGTGTTCTGCATGAGTCCACTTACGATATTTGAGTGTGAGTCACGTACCAATACTGAGGTACTTAGAAAAAGTAGCAGCTGAGGCGAGGAATGAAGAGTTTTAAATTTGCAGACAATTTCATTAATTATTCATTAGGCTCGCAGACACGTCTGTATTTGTTGTAGTGGAAAATATCGCAGACACGTCTCACTTGTGCTGGTTCAATTACCTTTCTTGTTGAGTCCTGTATTTCTTTCGTTTCTTTTGCTTATATCATTGTTTATTTTTAAACGTTTAAAATGTGTACATTTGTTCACGGAATATATATGAGCTTCAGAACGGAAACAGCTTTAAAACCTATGCAAAGCAAATCGCCAATACTTAAATAAGCACTTTACCACATTTTAAAGAAATTTGATCTATTTTTTAATATGTGTAAGCTTCGTACACTATTAAGAGATTGCTTAAAATAGATTTTATTTTTTTTTCTATAAGTTCACAACACAACACTAATTTTATCCTTATTTCAAATGAAAAGTTTTTAAATTAAGAGTTAAATTTTAGTTAAATGGTTTCGCCTGCTTCCACTTGAACGCCAGTAAGTGTTAGAGTTGAGAAAAATCATTCAACAGTAGTCAGGTAGTCCAGAAGCTAGTAATCGTGCAGAAGTAATTAAAATAGTTCGTGAAATACGACTAAAATATCTTTTGGAAAATTCTAACGGAAGATGATTAAATGTTTTTGTTTCTTTGTGTATTTATTCTATAAAACTATAAATGTCAAACTCATTCAAGGTCAGAAAGTTTTAGTTAATTTCGGGGAAAAAAGTTTCCCAACAGCAGTTCAAGTAAACAAATTTTTAATTTTGAAAAGTCAATTGCTTGAAGTTGTTAACGTTAAAAATACTAACTGATCTCAGCTGACACAATTACTAGTATGCGTGTCTGACAAAAGCGAATTTTAAATTCCAATAGACTCTAAATTTACTTACATAACAACATCCAATTAAATGACAGCACACAAGTCATCGCTTTGACCTCCACAAAACCAAAATCTAATTTAATGAATACTGCTCGAAATAGCTTCGTTAGTTGACATAATTGGTATTTAACCTGCTTAGCCTGGCACGTGCTCCAAAGTCTTTTTCTTGTGTATTTTTTTTTTTGCCAGACAGACGGTTAAAGTTCAGCAACAACATTTTATCTCAATTAAATTTTTTGTGAAGAGAAAACGACTTTTCTTGTGGCAGCAACAAAAGTAAAAAAACGAATTCTACATCGATTTTTGTCACTCATACTCGTACACACACACTGCCACGAGTACTTGCACTGAAAGAAAGAGTGCAGACACCAGCGATAAGCACGCATTCACGGAAAGGCAGACACACATACATACATTCCCTATGGTAATTGCAATTACACCCACACACAAATGCAAGAGTAGTTGCAACAAATGAGGTAACTGTGCTGACAATGCAGCAGGTAACGGTTACGGGAGCATGTGACGGCAGCGACAGATTGTCACTACACAAGTACACTCTAATATGCTATATGCCACCTATGCTTGACAACTGAGGTTCGCTCAGGTACATTCTGGTGTTTGTTGTAGATATTGCTATTGCTAAGTGAGCACTTTGATACCAAAGGCTTTGATTTTTTCTGTTCAATTTCCCTTTGCGTTGCCTTTGCTTGCGTTCTTCAAGTAATATTGTTGCTGTTATTGCATTTTTATCCCATCCAACGCCAACAAGTGATTGTCCGTTGTTTGTTGCTTTTTGCAATTGCTGACTTTGAATTGCTAACAATAAAAACTAAATATAAATACAATGCCACCAACGACGATGGTGTTCAGTTCCTCAGTTGTCGAAGGGTCACAGGGCCAAAAAGGGCATAGGGCGCGTGAATCAGGCGGGTATTGTTAGTAATTTTGTTGTTTCTGAGATCTCGACAAGTGTCAATAGTGCATGGGGTGTTTTTTTGTTGTTATAGTGTCCAAATGGACGAATTTTGCTCATTGTCTTGGTGAGTAGGTTTACTTGCCACATTTAATTATTTTTGCATAAACAACGTTGATGTTTTAAATATTGCTTGAAACCAACTGATAAGAATAGCTATGATATAAATATTCATTGGATTAAATACTCGTATTTATAAGTAAACTAATTTATTTGCAACACTTATTTGTAGTTTAAATAAATCATGGGTCTCTTCAAGTTTGAAGAGAATCAAGACAACAACAGGCATTGTACCCGCAGTAACCACAAATTATAAAACTTATGGTTTTACAACAACACTTAAACATTATGTATACACACTTTACCACAAAATAAGTCTTGCTGAGTGTGAGTAACAGTTGGATTTGAGTGAAATGCAGGGAGATGCTGTATTTTAGATAGCGGTCATCCATCACATTTTGCTTACATTACTCATACTTGCAACATTTGCAAGATGACTTATGATTTTTTATAATTTTGTTATTTACGATTTGGCTTATTACCCTGTAGTTTTTACTCATTTTCATGACAGAAAATCTACACTTTGATACTTGTTGTTGTCTTTTTTACTTACTTAAATTTAGAAACTTTCTTGACATGCCAAATATTAAATCTTCTTCATAGCATGTGTTGTACTCTCTCTTGGATTTAAGGACACACCACAGAGTACTAGTAATTCAGTGTACTCATATATACATGCAATACAAATAAAAAAAAAAAAAACAAAAAACGATTATAATATTCAATTTGAACTTTTACATTGATATTTGTGCATCCTTTTACTATTTAATGTGCTTCTTAACTCCATAAGTAAAAAGTAGCAAATAAATATATATAACCACGTTTTTGCACACACATTTTCTACAGTGATAAACCCAACAATTCTCCCTTACTATTAACACAAAACCTTTTTAACTAATGGCAGCCATTCAAGTATTTCTTATCTCGTTCTAAACAGAAACATCTCTTGTTCCAAGGCACTAACGCTACATACAAGTTCTCTTAAAAAGCAAGTAAACAAACTCTTCTTTAGTTACGCATTTTGCTAAGAGTAAACTAAATTTCATGTCTACTTTAATAGCTTGACTTGTTCATTATTTCACCAAAAACAAACAAAATTAGACGTCTTGAAGCCGGCTTACGCCCCTTTGCTTAACCTTTTTGGCTTCTGATGTTTACTATTTTTATATATTCGCATACTCAATGACAGATTTACTGGTTTCGCACACTCAAGTGTCAAACAAAAGATGATAAATAGGTTTCGGTTGAAGATAAGCCTTGTACAGTTAGTGCCAACAACAATATGCATATTCATATATCATATATATATTTTTTACTTTTAATGCTTACTTTTTACAGCTCTTAAATGGGTGATAAATAATAAGAAGCTTTCGCCGAATCCATGGACAGATAATATATGAAAGAAGAGTAGGGACATAAAACTAACCAGCTATTCAAATATTGGGATATTTATTTATGTGGGTAAGCCAATAAATCAAATGTAAAAAAAATATATATATGTGAGCTGCAGACATAACAAGATTGTGTGTGTTTTTTTTTATGTGGACTTGGCGATTGCGATGAAAAAATGAAGAGCAAAAACTAGCGCAGCGAGGGGCATCTTGAAGAAAAAAGGGACAGCTTTATAGAAGTTGAGGATGGCAAAGATTTATAAATGACAAATGCAGAGCGGCTACGTAACTAAACGCTTGCGGTTTCTTCTGAATAAACATCTTCCAATCCATCATATTATAGTTAATGCTATAAAATATTAATGTTGTAATATAAGGTAGTCTCAAAAGTCTATTCGCATTTCTACTCAAACTTCAACTTATTTTTTTATATTTATAATGAACTTTAATGAGCCAAATATGTACCATTTTGGTCAAACACTTTTTGCCATTTTTCCGCTAGAAACATTATTCCATCGTGTAACACTTCCATTAGTGTAAATCGAAACTTCGAAATTTTCGGAACAATATATACCCAACATTTTCATTGAGCGCACACGAACATTTCGGTTATACAACAAATAGGAGGGAAATGAAATACAGTTTTCCTAAAGCAATAAAATCATACTAGACTTACTTAAGTTATTTGCCAATTTCACTCACATTTTAAATGTATGTTCTTTTTTGGTCAATTGCACCTTCTATGGTATCACGTGTGTGCTGAGATTTTGTTGTCAAGGCGAAGGGAATCTTTGGATAGTGATCGAATTGCCAAACATCTTAAATAATACTACAGTTATTAATGAGGCCATGAAGCACAAATGAGGGTATAAGCTAATCAGTAGCTCCAAATATTCAGATAGGTAGCAGAACTCTTGAAGTAACCTGTTGTACCAAAACAATTTCCTTTAACTGTTTTTGGGAAATGTTATACCGGTAATTATCGATTTTTTAGCAAACAGAATATGAATGGTAATGGTAGTTGATTGCAGAGTAAAAATTGATTATAGAGTTTAAATGTGTTAACTACGCACTCGTGTCCTTATGTTTGTGGATTTGGGAAGTTGCTTGCAAGTTTTGCGTTGTTTGGAAACGCGATTTGACATTGTGAATATTAAGTTTTGCTATTTTCAGCAACCACCCGCAAACATTTTCCGATTTCTCTATTCCTTCACTTCGCCTCGTCAGTCCCTTAGTATTTGCTTTAAGTATATACCGGAAAAGCGAAGTACCGAGGCACCAATGATATACAGGAGATTAACTGGTATGGCTGACAGATGCAGCGACAACCCGACGATTTATCGCATTTGAGCATTGGCGCCAAGCCAAGTGAATGCCAAGAGCTTTGTTATTTTTAGCAACTCACATCTTCCCAAGTTTATGCAAATATTGATTTGGAGCGTGTGAATAGCATGGATTTGCGATGGTGAATAACGCGTATTGAAGAGGAAAGAATTGTAAAGCAAAGGAAGCAATTAAATGCGAAACCACTGTAAGCTGGCGAAAGGTGACAATTTCTATGCAAAATCTGGAGAAGCGGAAATTGGATTTTCAGAGTGAATTTAATTATTTCCCAGCAAAATTGTGTACCATTAAATATCGCCATAGCTACCTCTGCAACTTTTTTGACACTCATCTTTTAGTTCCTAGCATGAAAAATGAGCTTTTAATTGCATTGTCGTAATTTAGCTCAGTTTATGTCATCTACATAAGCACTTTATTGTTTCAAACTGCTCGACTAAAAGCTCAAAATTCGCTTAAGCCTTTAAATTTGATAATTGCTTTGCTGCAGCTAACTGCAACTAACAACACTAGGCGCACGGTTTGTGAACTTTTAAAACGTCGCTTTGCGTATGCGGAGCCCTTCTACAGAGACAACGCACAAATTACTGCATAACGGAACTGCGGCACAGCATTTCTCATCGTTAAAATTGCTAGCGACAAAATTTTTATGCAGCCTAGTCGTCTACTCTAGACATAAAGAGCCCAAGGCACAAAGCAACGGCGGATAATAAACGCAACGAAACGAAAAGGACAGAAAAGTTGTTGGAAAGGCATAAACGAGACTGTGGTGTTGGCTGTTATTTTTAATGCGACTATGCACAGCCAACAATTTGTGAATGCTTACTCAGACCAGGAACTGGTAAGTCCACGTAAGTGCCTTAAACTCGCAGATATAAGCCCATCATTGGAGCGTCCACCCGATCAGCGTCAAGAGAGAGTGAGGTATAAGTACATTAGCTGTTTGCAGTAAAATATGACAAAGAAAAGGGAGGAAAGCGGATAGCGAATTGCATTGTTTGAACTAAAAGAAAATTATACCCCGTTTTAACTCGCGCTTTAAAAACTTTGATTTTAGTTGGCAGAATTATTAACAAAAGACCGCATCGTAGCTGCATTTGGTGATACAGAAAAAAGCGAATGAAAAGTGATTGCAGCACTCCGGCCGCAAGTATGGTAATTTTCCTTCGATCTTATGCCAGTAGTTGCACTTCATCTCTTTTAAACACAGTCTCAGCCTAGGAGCAGAACAAGAGATCTCAAATGGCTTGAATACTTTTATGTATTTCATATATACTTCATACTACCTGTATATATTTTTTTATTTTTTCGCACTCGCTTTGAAAATAAATAGTATTAATAGAGGCAGTAGAATATAAAAGCACAGTTCCACATTTAGTGTTCCTGTTTTTATTACCAATAGTAAAATTTAATAAATTTGGACTCTTATGTTGTTAAGCATACTATGTTTACAGACAGTAAAGCTAAAGTTTGGCACCGCCGTACGATCACCTCGAAGCAAATATGATGTGGCGTCCTTCCAAGTAACAGAACAGTTTGTGCGACACATAAAATTCAAAAATGACGTAAACTGAAAGGCGAACGTTCACGTAGATTTTAGTTAAATGCGAAGAGGTGCACCAAGAGGGTTTAATAAAACGGTTAACTGTGAGCTTGGTGCTTTAAAAACAGCGCATACAAAAAATATATTTTTATGATAATAGAGCTTTTTAGTTCAATCGGCACTTTGATCTTTTTCTCACATTTTTATAAAACGCATGGGGAATTTAAAGTGATTGAGTGCAGAACTACGTGTATGTTTATTGAAGTTGTTTCGAGAACCATTGTATAACCTATACATTAATATTTTTATGTGAAAAAAAAAATAATTTTGAACTATTTTGAGAAGTAATATAAGAAATTGTAAAAATTCTCCTTTAGGACTAAAATTTGGATTCTGATATCGAGTAACTCGATTGAGTCGTGCATTGTATGAGTTAACATCTTTTTGTGGACTACTAAATCCCTACAATAATACATTTTTATTAAAACTATACCATGATTTTTTCATGTGCAGTAAACATCGAAACAAAATAAGAAACATTTATATTTTGGGAAATCGCCAGTCACTATGCACCTCCTGTTAATGTTGATATTAATTGCTCTAATATTACTTTTTTGTGTATACAACTCTGAATAAAATAATTTTTTGTTTATATCAAATATTTCCAATAAAACTAGGACTTTTCGGCAAAGAAGCAAATTTTTAGTACAGTATTCAGAATTAGCGTTTTGCATTTTAGAATTATTTCAGAATTGTTCACAAACTTTAAGGGGGTATTCTAGTCTAGAATTTTGAAAAATTCAATTTTTTTGCATATATTTAAAGTTTAGACTTTCAAAAATATTACTGTACAAAAGTTGTATTAAAAAAGGCACGTCTGTATTCTATAATCGTCTATTGCAAAATAGGCCGCGTCTTTATTGTATACCTCCTTAAATATACATTTGGTTAACGGATTGTAGCATCACGCCACATGATACATATTTGCATACATATATATGTATGCCTACAGTTTACATATTGCAGATTTACATTTACAGTCGCTAAGCTAGAGTGAAACTACTAGTCTACGAATACAAGGCTAAAAGTAGGACACAATCATATCGATCATTCAGCATTCAGCAATCAGCTGACTGGTATTGGTTTATGACCTTACTAATTATGCACAGGACTGCATTTTACTGAACTTAAATCTTGAACATCCTGCCCGGCTGAACCCTCGCGGTTCAGTAATTCTTCTGTAGGACCTGTTAGACGGCATAACTTCTGCACTGGTCGCTGACACCGCTGCTTCATAGGAAGTCCATTTGGTGAGGTCTGGTTGGTATTGTACTCTATGGTCACGGTACGTACCAGGCCATCACTACCCGGATGAACGTCAATCACCCGCCCCATACGCCAAACCGATGGTGGTAAATTTTCACCACGGATAAGAACTACATCTCCGCTCTGAACATTGGGTTCCGATCTAGTCCATTTGTTCCGTATCTGAAGAGTATTTAGATATTCGGACTGCCAGCGGCGCCAAAAATGCTCCAACATTTTCTGGAGGCGTTGCCAATACCGAAGACGATTTTCCGGAGCTTCAGGCAATAGAGGATCTGGACGACAATTGAGTGGTCGTCCGATCAGAAAGTCACCCGGTGTTAGCGCTATCCCTCCTTCAGGATCATCGTAGAGAGCTATCAGTGGTCTCGAATTTAGACACGCCTCGATGCGAGTCAGAAGAGTAGACAATTCAGTGTAACGCAACGTCTGGCTGCCCATTATCCTCAGCAGATGCTGTTTAGCTGAACGAACTGCTGCCTCCCATAGACCGCCGTGATGAGGTGCGGAAGGTGTTATGAACTTCCAACATGTACCTTCAGCTGCCAAATGTTGTTGAGCATGTGTTGTTACCCAAGCCTTTAAGTCTTCCTGCATTTGTCGATTAGCCCCTACAAATTGCGTTCCATTATCACTGTATAAGGTGGTACAGATACCCCGTCGACTAATAAAACGATCGTAAACATCTATAAATGCCTGTGTACTCAAGTCCTCTGCCAGCTCAATGTGAACCGCTCGTGACGCCATACAAATAAATATGGCAGCGTAGGTTTTTGTAGTCGGAGTAGCGCGATGTTTTCCCACACGTACATGGAATGGCCCACAGTAATCCAAGCCACTACGAGAGAATGGTGGAGCCACTAGTACACGCTCTTTCGGAAGCGAAGCCATTTGTTGACGTTGTATAATTTTCAGATGCCTACGACATGTAGTGCAGGTCCAGATGAAAGACTTTACTTGCGCCCGTGCGCCGATAAGCCAGAAACGCTGTCTAAGGAACTGAAGCATTTGTTGTATTCCACCATGTAAGCAACGTGTATGAGCATCAGCTACTAGTAAATAAGCCAGAGCCCCACGCGGAATTATAATTTGATGTCGCTGATCTTCACTTAAGTCGGAGTTTGTGAGTCGACCACCTACTCTCAGGATGCCGTCTGTATCCAAGAAAGGATTGAGTGCTAAGATTTCACTACGACCCGCAATTCTGGAATGTAATGCAAGAGACTTAATTTCTTGTTTAAAATGATTACCTTGGGCTTGTCGAACATGCAGAAGTAAAGCCCAGTGCTGTTCTGCGACTGAAACTACATCGTTCCTGTAACCACGATATTTGGGTAACCAGCGCCTTAACCAAACAGTGGTGTTAAGTAAACGACTCAATTTACTAAATTTCTCTATGAGAGGTATACTGTTGTCTTTAGTGGATGTCATAATCCACTGGTAATTAGCTCTGGAAACGAAGATGGATACCACACGAGATTCAGCAATTGAGTGGTGCTCCTCCTCCTCCGTTAAAGAAGGTAAACGCATTTCCTCCACGCCTTGGTGAATGCACGTCGGGTCGGTCCACCAAAGATGATGATCTGCTAAGACGGCGGGAGATAAGCCTCTGCTTGCACAGTCGGCTGGATTTGATTCCGAGCGAATGTGCTTCCAAGCGTTGACGTCTGAATTGGCTTGGATGTAAGCTACCCGATTGGACACATATTGCTTGAACGTGGATGGTGATTTGCGTATCCAGCATAAAACAATAGTAGAATCACTCCAATATGTACATGGGGCGTCCTGTAGACCTAAAGCTTGACGTACGTTGTCCATCGCCTTAGTTAGAAGATGAGCACCACACAGTTCGAGGCGTGGTATCGTCACATCCTTAATTGGTGCTATCTTCGTCTTCGCTGAAACAATAGCTGTGCGTGACGTACCACCTTTATCGATCGTTTGAACATATATAACTGCTGCATACGCTTTGCGACTAGCATCGCAAAAGCCGTGTAAATGCACCAAAGAGCCCACTCGTAGGCCTAGCCAACGAGGAATACGAAGTCGTGTAACATCCTGCAAAGTGTTGCGGAATATCACCCATGAATTGAGTAGCTCTGGAGGAAGTTCAGCATCCCATGGCAGACCAGCCTTCCATAAGTCCTGTATGAATAGTTTGGCCACCACGACTACAGGTGCCAATACCCCAGTTGGATCATATAATTTCGCCACGTCACTCAAAACCTTTCGCTTGGTATGCATTGACGTGTCGTCAACTAAGCCTACCTTGAAGAAGAGCTCGTCGCTCACTGGATCCCAGTAAAGACCCAATACCTTGGTTGTTGAGTTGTTCAACTCTAGTTCTGATGCAGAAACTGTTGTACGGGTTATCGCAGATAATACGTATGTAGAATTAGAATTCCACTTTCCCAATATCAATTGTCCTTGTTTCAAAATAGTCGCTACATCTCGAGCACGGGTAATAGCAAGTTCGTCGCTGTCGACGCTATCCAAATAGTCATCAACGTAGAAATTATAAAGTATGCTATGACGCGCTGCGGCAGCCCGGCTTGGGTCATAGATGACTTCATAATTGTCATTCGCACATTGACGCAGTGCGCGTATTGCGTTGAATGGACTACAAGCCATTCCATAAGTTACCGTCTTCAATTCGTACACTTGAAGGGGTTCATTTGGCGATTCACGCCAGAGTATTCGTTGCCATTTACGATGTCGTCTATCTTCCAGTATTTGTCGGAACATCTTCTGTATGTCTGCAGTGATGGCTACCTTGCATTTGCGAAAACGGTGAAGGATGTCGACAATATTGGCATGTAGTTGTGGTCCAGAAAACTGTGTATCGTTTAAGGATGTCCCATTCGACGTCTTCGCGGAAGCGTTGAAAACTACGCGAAATTTTGTGGTTACCGCATGATGAGGTATGAAGTAACCATTTTCCTTGTTGGTGAAAGCTTGCTTGCTAACCTCCATATGATCGAGAGCAATGTATTCTCGCATAAATGCAACGTACTGCTCACGAAGACATGGGTCGTTCATCAACCGCCGCTCGAGTTGCAGAAACTGGCGGACTGCCGAATGATGAGATTCTCCAAGAGCAGGAGCATCTGGTCGAAATAATATTTGCACCTGGTACCTGCCGTCTGAGGTACGGGTAACTGTATCGTTGAAGATGGTCTCACAATCATCCACGTGTACTTCGGATGATAGAATGGGTTCTTCAAGTTCCCAGAAGCTTCTAAGTAACGTGTCTAGCCGTTGTTCGTTGACACATTTCGCAGTAAGAGATGTGTGTAAAGTGGAGTGAGTAGAACTTATGACTGGTCCAAATACTACCCAACCAAGACGAGTGTTTAAAGCGCAAAGTTGCTCTGGAGAACCCTGGATGAAACCCTCCTGAAAGAGACCCGTAAGTACGTCAGCACCAAGTAGCAGATCCACCGGACTTGGGGTGGCAAACGTTGGGTCAGCTAGTGGTAAATCCTTAAAATGGCTCCAAGCTTCTGCTACTATATGCGTATCTGGCGTTATTGAGGTTATTGTTGGCACGACATAAGCCTCGAGTTTGAAGGTAATGTTGTTGTCAAAGGCAGCTCGCATCTGTACTGTTATATGTCCTTTACTGTAGACTGCAGCGCTAGAACCAATTCCTTCAATTCGTATCTCCCCTGGGCGCCTACGAAGACACATACGTTTTGTAGTAGCATCGGTAATCAGACTCACCTGAGAACCTAGGTCGCAGAGGGCACGACACGCGAATTGTCCTCCATTGTGATCGATCAGGATGACCTTCGCAGTCGCTAGTACAGTGGTCCGGTTTCCATTAATGAGAAATGACCGGACCTTCCTCAAATGTCACTGCTGTCGTGGGTATATCTGTGGCACCTGTGTTGAAGGTGTGTCCATGGATATAGTCTGATCGGTTATGTGACCGTTGGTGTCTTCTCCCATAGTCGGTGAATTGTTCGCAACGTTGCCTTTGCAGAGCATCGTATGATGACGATGATGGCACTTTAAGCAATCACGCGATGTACAATCACGAGATCCATGATCACTTCCAAGGCAGTTGAAACATAACGAAAGCCGCTTAACTGTATCCCACCGTTCCGGTATGGAAAGATTCATGAACCGTTGACACTTGTGTATTCGGTGTCCGTTAGCGCAAAGTTGACAAACAACCGTAACCCCTTTCACTGAATGTAACGGCTGAGATGAGTTTACCGTTGCAACGTTAGCCTTAACGGGACGGGTTGGTCTCTGATGAAGAGTTGTTGTACCGTTCGTAGCTCCTTGAGGCAAATTGTTGGCACGTTTCTCAATAAATGCCAAAAAGTCCTGATACATTGGTATGTTGTTCGTCTGAAGGCTCATCCCCCACTCATACCTGGTGATTGTGGGCAATTTAGGTAGCAGAAGTGGCACCAAGAGGGCGTCCCAATGCCTTACCGGAAGACCCATAACGCTTAAAGCTCGCATCACATTTTGAACGGTGTCAACTAGCCGAAGCAGGCCCTTCTGGGTTTCGGTGGGTTGATTAGGTAAATTCAGGATACGCTGCACGTGCGATTCCACTAACAAGCGTGGATTATCAAATCGCCGTTTCATCTCCTGCCACATGTCCTCATAGCCGCCTGTGTAAAGTCCACCGACCAATGGTACGTTATCAGCATTGACATGTTGGCGTAACTTGCTTAATTTGTAATTGGGATCCAGATCCTTACGATTGTGAACTAGTGCCTCAAACAAATCTTTAAAAGGCAGCCAATTCGCTGGGTAACCATTGAACACAGGAATTTTAATTGGATCTAATCGCATGTCCAATTGATTTGCCACACAAATACCACCTTCACCAGCGCCACATATACGACGTAGTCGAATACATATTTGTGTGTATAGCAACTCCGTAGCAGCCAAGAAGTCGTCATGTGTGGTCAATTCGCTGGCTTGTGCTGAAGATACCAGATCCGTATGATATTCCATAAACCTTTCAAAATGCTTGTCCAATTGTCCACGAATCACATCGCACTCAATGCTGTCCGGATCGTAATTAGCTGCTTCTGTCATTTTGCTAATGCGCACAATTGCGGCATGCGCTGAAGTACGTAGATTCAAACTAGCCATCATAAAAAACTTGACATTAAAACGGGATCGAAAAGTTCCTCACAGGAGGCACCAAGAAGATGTACAAAAGTTGTATTAAAAAAGGCACGTCTGTATTCTATAATCGTCTATTGCAAAATAGGCCGCGTCTTTATTGTATACCTCCTTAAATATACATTTGGTTAACGGATTGTAGCATCACGCCACATGATACATATTTGCATACATATATATGTATGCCTACAGTTTACATATTGCAGATTTACATTTACAGTCGCTAAGCTAGAGTGAAACTACTAGTCTACGAATACAAGGCTAAAAGTAGGACACAATCATATCGATCATTCAGCATTCAGCAATCAGCTGACTGGTATTGGTTTATGACCTTACTAATTATGCACAGGACTGCATTTTACTGAACTTAAATCTTGAACAATTACCTTGGAAGGATATTTCAAAATTCGACCTATTTTCGGAGATACAACCGATTTTGTGAGGTGGCGTCCGTGTTCACTAGAATTGTCTCCTAAACTTTAAACACGTTTTTCTCAAAACTACTTTTTTCCACGCGGTACCGGCATTATCTCAAGTTCTATACAACCGATTTGCTTGAAATTTGGGGTAAACGTTCTTTATATAATCCTTTATCGTTCCTACCAGCATCGTATCAAAATTTTTGTTTTTATTATTTTAAAAAGATTAAGGAATTTCAAACAAAAAAAACGTAATAAAATATTTTTATTTTCAGGCAGTCGCCATTTTTCAAACATTTTTTTTTCGTGTTCCAGGACTATAACAGCATCCTTACTGATTAAGAATTTCTTTTAATTTTTTTTTTCAGACCACCAGAAGGGT
This sequence comes from Bactrocera correcta, assembly GCA_027475135.1. Classification (NCBI taxonomy): domain Eukaryota; kingdom Metazoa; phylum Arthropoda; class Insecta; order Diptera; family Tephritidae; genus Bactrocera; species Bactrocera correcta. Next base: position 40,386,408 of record CM050323.1, read on the forward strand.
CAGGATCAATGTCACCAGAATGCGCCATTTTTTTACACCCGTCTCTCCCCCCTCCTCCAATTATTTTAATTTTTAATATTTTTTTGTAAAATATTTTTCTGTATTCTCAAGATATCAGTAAAAACACCATAAAAAAATGGATGGTAAAAATATATTTTTTTTAAATAAAATTTAAAAACCTGCCCAAAATTTGATTTCTAGAGTAGAATACCCCCTTAAACAACGTCTGCACAAATTTCCATTCTCTTATCTTTGCAGCACTGACTAAAAAATACATGCATATATATTGACTAGAACTAGTGAACTACTTAAGCCACTTAAGAACTTTTACCCTTTTTTCGTCTCGCTACATTCGGCAAAATGCATTTACGCCTCTCTTTCAGTTTATGTTTCTGCAAATTCTTTGTGGGTTCCATGTGGCATGTTTGTAACAGCTTTAATAGCTCACAGCAAGGTACACTAATTTATATGTTTTATTCCAATTGTGCCACTTAGAATTAAGATGTTATTATTATCTTATTCTTCATTCGTAATCTCAAAGTTTCTATTTCAACTGACAGTGCTCTTTCATCTGCATACTGAACCATAAGATTATTTATTACTAGCTGTTGAACTCAGAAACAGTCGACAAAGTGACTTAAAAGGAGTTTATTTGATGGGAAAGGACTCTCTTTGAAATTTAAAATATGAAACTTAATAAAAAAAAGTAAAATATTGTACAACTTTGAGTGTGGTTTTGCGGCAAAGCCCAAAGTTAGTGCTGCAAATGCACCGCAGAAAGTTGAGTGCAATGCATGCTGGGTTCAACGAAAGTCAGCAAAGCACTACACTAGCGTATGTGCAAAGATGTAAAAACATATTGTGCCGCCCACGGCGTATGAGTAACCAATCGACCAATACGCGAAACTTTGGTTGAGATAATATTGAAACAACGTGTCTGCACTAAAACTAGTTAAACTGTATTTGAATTACAGGGAACCTTATGCATAACCACTGAGGTTTACTGTTGCAGTTTTTACATAACTGCATGAAAATGTTAATTTATTAATGGTTACTTCCATCCGGAAAGTATACGCAGAGTTCATAAATTTTTTCGGCTCGTAGTGGATTTGGGAATATTTATATTGAAAGCAGCGAAGCATAACATTTGTTTCATGACAAGAACTGACAGCAATTTATTAAATTAAATTTTCATAGAAAAATATAAAAAGTATTCATATGAATATGTAAGCCATCATGTCGAGAAAAATATGCTAGGGAAAATGTCAAACTAAACAAGTAAGGGAGAGCTAAGTAGGGATGTAACCGAACATTTCTTACAGCTATCACTTGATTTTATTCATTCTTAGCACAAATATGCAATGTTATAAGAAAAACACCCTCCCTTAATTTTACTAAGATAACTCACATATTGGCTGATGTATGCGATATAATGCCACTCGGAAGTTCGAAAATCTTTATATAAGGTATAAGGGGCTAAGGGGAGTGTTGACCCTATTCAACCCATTTTTGACAAACCGACATACTACTATCCGGAAACGATTTTCTCTGTCGTCTGGAGTTGTTACAATATTTACAGTAGGCGAATTTGGTTTTTCTAGTTTTGGTGATTTAAGAGATATGTACATTAAACCAAATAAAGGGCAAACTTTTAGCCCACAAGTGTCCTGTGTGATCCCCTTTGCCAATTTAATAGCAGTTACGATTTTTAATTTAATTGTATGGTCTATATAACCCCATATCTATCTCAACTAAGTTCAGATGACACGTACAACCGTTAGATGGACAAAACCAACTTGTTGCAAGAGTATAAATACTTCAGACGTCGGCGACTTGTTCGAAATTGTGTGGCCAGGTTGCGCTTGCTTGCCGTTGACCTCTTTTGTCACGCCAGCCAAACAGACGAATAAAGACACTAGCTATGCACGAGAAACTCCGCACCGCGTTCCAATAAGATAACAAAGATCCGGCCGCAGCTGTTGGCCAACTGCAACATTTTAGTACCCTCTATTCCTCCACACTACCATTAACGTCGCAGTCGTCGTGCTTTTTGTGCCACGAGCCCAGTAGGCTGCCAGCTGACACCGTCGCGTATTAAGACACTGTCGTAGTTGGCTGGCGTTAATACCGCAACTCTCCCCACTGCCGCAGACTTTCTCTCCGTCGGTTCATTGTCCTTAAACATGGTAAAGGCGTTTGTCTTTGTTTTCGTTTTTTTTTTTATGGAAGTTTTTGATTTTGGTCTGTTTTCCTTACTTTTCGGTTTCTGCTCGATGCACTTGCAGATTTTTCCTTTTCATTGTTAATAGAAGTTAGCGTGAAGGCAGCAGTGATAGCTTACTAATAGGCAATTTTGTCACTCGACCACTTCCACATCAAGAAGAGGCCGCACTGCAACTTGAAGAATATAACGTTCATATTCACTGCAAATCAAACAGTGGGAATATATGTACATACATATATATACATAAGCGAACACAAGAGTGTAAAGCTCTTCTCACGATGAGTAAATTCAAAGGGGACGAAATTCTTCTTTTTTCTATAGTTTAATAAATGCAAAAATATGTCGTTTTTAGGTAATAATAGTGCTAATAATTATTATTAGTTAAAGGGAGAGAGAGAAAATTATAATATAATAATCAATTCACTCCAAGCTCTGATGCCTATATGGGAGTTGGTGAACTGTGTACGGACTTTGCTGGTTTATAGTTCATATTTTGCTTTACAAATTTTAATTGCAGATTAGAACAGTTATACCCACTTCATAGCTACAATTACGCACAGATATAATTTATTATATGGGTTGAATGCCTATATACATATATACTTAGTCTCCCCATAAACTTAATTACAAAGTTTACGATGAACGCATCGAGAAATTCGAGGAAAATTTTCAGTTTTCTTATTTTAATTTGTATGTGGTGTCTATTAATATCAAATAATCAGTTCAGAACGTTCGCTTCTCATGGACTCTAATTATTCCAGACGTTATTGATCAATGACTAAATGGTTTAAGCGTCCTTGTAGAAGCACAAGATTACTGAAGAGATAAACTTGCAAATCTTTAAAAAGACATTTCGTTTAGCGGCATGCAACATGCCTGCTCCATGTCTGCTTGAGTGCAAGAATGAACTTTTGACCTTGAAAACCACTGACACATACTAGATAACCATAAAAATAAGTACATACGGACACCTATATATGTACTTTAAGATATACTTATGCATCGCTGGATAAAGTATATAGAGAAGATATAGACCATGAATATTTTAAGTACATTAAAAAGAGAGTCTAAATTGGATTTAAGATTACCACAAAAAGAACAAGATAAACTCAAAATGAGAACATTAAACGAAAGTTCAAAAGTTACATTGGACAAAAACGTTAATGAACAAAAACATCTGCTAGACAATCTGCTGAGTTTAACAATATGACGGTTAACGGCTATTGTTTGTCGGCGTAAAGGAAGTACAAATTAGTCTGTAGGAAAATGTCACAAAATGTATGTATTAGATTTTTTTTCGGGACGAATTGTTGATAAGCTATCTTAAGATCTGATATAAGTTTAATGTATTTTATTACCTAGATTATCATTTAAATTCCACATTAGGCAATACCCATTTGAAAGATATTTCAGTCTCTCCACTTTTTCATGAAAATGACAACCATCATAAAACTGATTGTACCAACTTCATCTTCACTTTATGAAAGTGAAAACGTTACGCATTAAGTCATTCTCTTTGCAAACGACTGTCTCGTTCATTTAATAATCTTTATATTTATAGCAGGTAATTATTAGTTGCCACTTTTCCGCAGCCACCTTTTACATTTCGTTTGTGGATATATTATAAAATTATGTACCCTCATTAATTACGGCAATTTATACGTCCTTTTGAATTTTTATTTTCTTTCATTTCCTCTTTCTCTCTCCCAATACAACTGTTTGTCTTTCTCAATCTTTTCGTAGGAAGTTTAGCGGCAATTTTAAGATAACAACAAAAAATAAATTTTTGCGTAAAAACCAAATACAAAGAGCTAACCTTGGCAGCTGAAGTTAGCCAAGTATTTTTTATCACTTTATAATGTAGCATTTTAGGGATCTAGTCCAAACACATTTATGAAATCATAGATCCAAAAGAACAAACCATTTCTTTGTATTTTGTAGTATGTTATACCAGGTGAGTAGGTAGCAAATAGAAATCCAATGGCAATTACTATGTTGTTGGCATTTTAAGTCTCGTTCGCCCTGTTATCGGGCTAACCTTATTATACAAAGATATTCGTGAACACATATTCTGAACCATCATATACTAACCCAGTACGCACAGCTTGTACAAATTAGCATAACTTGTGAAAAGTAGAAATAATTTAGGGACTCTTTTGCCAATGATAGCTGAGGTTATCCCAACACTGTCAATTGCATCGTCAACAGCAAAACCATGGCAAAGAAGAATAACCTTAGTTTATTGAAGCATTTGTTCTTCAAGGTAAAAAGAATAACACAGAAAAGTTAGAAAGGTAAAAGTGTGAAAATTGAATTTATAAAAATATTTCGTGACTCTTGAAAACTGTTATCCCCTTTGCTTATATATATATTTACCTGTGCGCATATAAAGGGACATTCTTATTCTTCCTCTGACAATGTCTTTTGCGGATCTGTTTGTGGCTGCTGTAAGCTGCTGTCCACGAGACTTCTGAAGTACTTATAGCACAAATAGTCTAGTGTGCGAATGGAAACTACAAATGTAATGATGGAGGCCAACAAACACTCAGCGGTAAAAGTATATAAAGGAATGCTAACTTTTGCCGGTAACGATCGCTTTTGCTCGAGCTCTAGTTGCTGAGACTTACACAAGTCATATAAGAACACAGAAACCTGCCGCTGCCACAACCTAGAGGCCTAATGTCAAGGAAGTAGGCAAGCACACGAATTGGCATATGCCTACGGAATAAGCTGCAGAGACACCGCAATGTGAAGTGAAAAGCGTGAAAGCAAAGTGTCACTTAGCACGCAATTTATGCCTGTAACTTACTGCTAGTTCAAGTCGTTGAAGTGCATAGCAGGAAGCATCTAGCGATGAGTGAATGCATTTATATCGGAATGTCCTCGCCTTCGCTATGCCAGCTGTTAGCAGCAGCTTCGTTCAGGAAAGTTTATTTTGTATGTGTGATTACATTGCATTTGTAGGTCTGAGTGTGACAATTTCAAGTGCAAGACAAATTTTAATACGGCGTAGCTACATAAAACTGAAAGCTCTCATGTGTGTGTATTCGTGGACGCGGAGGTGGGGTAGCTTGATATTTATTGGAATGGATAGAAATGACGTATATGCCAACCACGAGTTTACTTTTGGGAAAAATATACTGAATATAATATATTTCTTATAGTTATTGCAATTGTGTTCTTTAATGTTGAAATTTTCAGGACGGAGGACACTTGAATTGAGTAACTGGTGGAGAGCATAATTAGAAGATAATGCCACAGCATTGCTTCGAAAAATGAGCAAAGTGCAATTAACTTAACAGAATGACCGGCAATGGTGTCGCTGCAATTTCCTTCGGATACTACTCACTAATGCATGAGCAGATAACCGCAAGCTATAAGCAAAGTAACAAATGAATTTTGCGAAAATTGTCATTCATGCAAAGGAGGTCTATTATCTTACAAACTTGCCATTAACTATTTCATGCTGACGTTGCAAATAACATTTTATTGCATTCCTTAAATTAACAACTGGCACATCTTAGACAATTAGTTAGCCCAACATTCTTTATATAATTTCAAATTAAAGTAATTTCATGTAGAATTTGTTTTGTACCTTTGTCTTTGTCACTTTATTAGAATTCAAAGATTCTTTTATTTGTTCTCATTTTCCAAACTTTTTTCTCTTTGTTCTTCTTCTGTAATTATTCAGTGATTAGTTTGTCATTTTAAATTACGTCGCCTTTTATTCTCTCCACTTTGACATTGCATTTCACCCTGTCGTCTATTGTGTCAACTATCAAAATATTTGGTTTGCATTATAACGCAGGCAATTCCTTTGTTATATTCATCAGCTTGATCCATTTTAGCGGTTGAAAATTTAATTAACTCATTGCTGTAGTTCATTTGTAGTAATCCAGTGGCCGTGACAGTGACTTTGTTAAATTAATTCACATTGCGGCTTCAGACAAACTTAAGAGTTCAGCAGAGTAGAATGTAGTTTTAGTTACAGAGAAATAGTAGTATCGATGGAAAATCTAGCTTTTCATTTTTATCGGATATATTATTAAATTAATGATGGTTCAGTAATACTTTGCACCTGAATCCTTTTTAAGCCAACTGTTCAAAATAAAATTTAAATATTAGGTTGTTAAAAAAGTCTTGCGGTATTTTCGCTAGTTGACGCTGAATGCGCGTAGTTAAAGTTTTATTCGTCGCATCGGGTCATGCTATACTTTTTTGGAAAGCTCATTTCACGCGCTAACACGTGTTTGATTGATTGTCGTTTCTTTTAAGTTGTTCGTGAGTTATAGCTTCGCAAACATGGAGCAAGCTAAAGAGAAAATACGGCATATTTTACAGTTCTACCACGATAAAGGCAAAAATGCATCTCAAGCCGCCAATAAAATTTGTGCAATTTATGGACCCGATACAGTTTCCATTTCCACCGAACAAAGATGGCTTCAATGTTTTCGTTCTGGTGTAGAGGTGGGCGAAGATGCGCCACGCTCCGGAAGGCCTGTCGTCGAAAATTGCGATAAAATCGCTGAATTGCTCGAAAGAGACCGGCATAGTAGCAGCTGTAACATCAAACCGTTATAAACCATTTCAATAAATTCAATAAATCATTCAATAAAAATAACGTAAAACTTTTTTGACAACCCAGTATTATAAAACAAGTAAAAATTTTGGAGAGGGAAATTTCGAAGATGATTATGTTTAATACTATGCTCCAGTTTATTAATTTTTTAAAGCTTTTTAGCCTATTTTAATTTTTACAAATCTTTTTGCGTTATGTTTATAGGTAAATAAATAAAATATTGGTATTTGTTTTCGCTTAATTTCAACGAATATCGAATCGATATACAGAAGACATAAACAACAGGCTACTTTCCAGTTGACAAACGGCATGTGACTTGATTACAAATGCATTTATGCTCAATAAGTACATCTTTATACATTGGTGTATATCGATGTAGGTGTGCAATGTGTACACCGAGAATTCTCTAGAGATAAAGGTGTTTATTCCTCGGACGTCAATTTTAAGGAATTTTAATATTTGTCCAGTAGTAGAGCAATATACTAATTCTGGTAAATGGTTTTGTAAAAGTGAGTGGAAGTCACACAACCTGCTTCTTAATTAATGGCCTGACACCTAGAAGCCACAAAAGACATATATCTGTCAGGTTTATATTTTTGCAACATGTTGCTACAGAGTAAAATAATTTTGTTCACCTAAAGGTTGTATGTATCACCTAAAACTATTCGAGATAAATATAAATGGCCGGGGTGACGAGACGTGTTGAAATCCGGAAATAATCTGTTTTTCCGTCTGTGCGTTTGTTTATCCATGCAAGATGTTGATGTTAATGGCATAAATGTACCGATTTTAACGCATAAAGTATCAGCCATTGTTAGCAAACAATAACACCAACCCAAACACACGCTTGAATTCACAACTGAACGCGTGTCTATGATTACTTGAGTACTCATTTTATGATTTTTGTAATGAGCAGACTTTGTAGGTTTTGTGCGACATTTACATATGTCAACGTCTGATGTTTCACAATTAACCATTCTCATATACTATAGTTCAATATGTTGTAATATTTGAATTACATATTTATATATGTGGGTTTTGTGACCATGTTTTTGTAATCACACAGAAAGGTATGATATACACGACGCCTTTTATCCTGGTTGGTCTATTAGCTTTAAAATGTAAAAATAACGTATACAATTTGAACAAAAATGCTAGAACTCTTGTTCTATTTTTTTAGTCCTGTTCAGACAGGTAGAACTATTCTTTTTCTTTCTTGTTTTTAATAATTTATGTGAATATTTGTAAAAATGTTTAGGATGTGCAAGAGTAAGTACGTTTCTTGAAAGTCAAATAGAAAACTAAATATATAAGTGTCATTTAAGCTGAGCGCATAAGTGTCGGTTGTTATATCCGGCAAGCCGAATCAGCATGTCGCTTGCGAAATAGGCAACCATCGGGCACAGTGCTTGAAGGTACATCGTGACGGGGCCAGTCGGCCTATTTGATCATATCGTCCTTCTCTTCCGTCTGGGCGTGGGCGCAAATCAGCAATATGTTAAAGAACTTCGCTTTGATGCGAATTGTGGCTAGACGTTCATCCAGCGGAGTTAACATCAGGACTCGGCGACTAAGTTTTATGCCCACCCTGAATTTGCGCTCCTTTATTTGGACGGTAAGATGTCAGCCTTTACTTTTACTAGGACATCTACCTGCTGAGCCGTGGAAACTTCCTAGTTTACGGACCGGATATTTTAGGTGCATGCTCTTGAATCATAGTGCTTATTACGTTTGCTGTGATGTTTTCCTACCGAGGTGGTGGTTTCTTTTTTATTAGGGATGGTTTCTAAGTCGCCAGTTCCAAACCAAAAGCAAAACAAAACAAAGTTTTGTACACATCTACTCGTATATAGCGAACCGATTGTTTCAAGATCGACGCCAACTCGCAGCCGTACCTTGGTTGAATAGATCCTGTAATTAGACTCGAGCGAAGCCATTACCTGCATATGTCAGAGCGGGTTCGCTGCAGCTTGCTCTGTTTTTGCCGTGACTCCACAAAGGTTGGCTACCGCTTCTTACATATGGGTTACATAAGTCGGAACCAATTATCCGCTATTATTGCATATTTATAGCTTATCCTTTTTCTTATGTACTTTAAATTTGCAATTTGTTTTGTCGTCGTACTTTGTTATACTTAACGAAAGAGAGCGTCCCTAATGAGTTCTGTTATATAACAAATGTACCAAGCCGATGGTAAAATACAAATGAAAAATTCTGCAAAAACGTTTCATGTAATTTTCTGGGTTTTACGAAACAATAACAACAACATAACTTTCGTGGAGCAAAGAACAACTCGGCGCTTTAAAGTGGTCCTGACTCTGTTGCATAAATAAAAGTAAGTGCAAACAAAACTCAATAACGTGAAAAACAAAGAATAGTCGAAAAAATCAAATAAAACTTCATTCAAATTACTAATGATATTTGTTATATGACAATTTTTGAAAAAAAAAACCGAAAGAAAATGCGAAAAGTCAACGGATAACACGTAATAACTCTTTGCATAACTCTCCGGAATGATATTCAATGGCTATAGCAAACTTTTTCATGTCGTCTCAACAAACTCTTTGTTTAAGAAAGAAGGTATTAAATTTTTGACAAAGTTAAGCACAAAATCAAAGCCAAATATATTTTTTATATATTACATAAGCAGTTTTTTAAATTTGGTTTACTTGTTCATATCTTTCACGCAGTATTTCATTTCATTTCACAGTTTTCCCTCAGCACAAATTTTGGCAAATTGAATTGCAAATGAAACAACTATTCGTCAGTGCGTCTAGACAGCTCAAGCATTTTGTGCAAGGAAATTTTAGCTTTTAGTTACAAGACGAATTCTCCGTCTGTTTGAGTCCTCTTACCCCAGTGCCATATCTCCATTGTTGGCATATTTGCAATTAAATTTTCGCATGGACTTGTATACCATCTTGTCCATCAAGTTAACCGTTGTCTTCTGCCGTTACATATTTTCGGAGACACATGGGCATTTATGAGTTTAGACGACTCAAACAAGTACATAAGCCTGCATGAAAATTATGAATTGTGCCCTTCTGCCTGGCTCTCATGACATCCATTGCAGTGACTCGTTGGAAAACCCAATGCTTCTTTAGTTATTTTTACCATTTCATAACCAAACAGTAACAGGAACAATATCTTACAAACTTCTGAAAATTCCAGGAGGCATTTGTACCTAATATTTTCTGCCAACTTTGAGTACTTCGCGCTGTTGATAATGGAGAAATGGGAAAATTTTCGTTGAATTCCTACTAGTTATATTACGACTTTCATTTAGTTTCAATTAAAAGCAGCAATTTGCGAAAATGCTGCGACAACATGCTTCACAAGTGCGGACTGTGGTGCATTTGAGTTATGTAGTTTTGTCGCATAAGTGATGTTTTATTATAAGCGCAAAAATAAATAAGAGTAGCAATTGACAAGCGTCCAAAAAGCAACCGACTACTCTCGATTTTATGGCAACGCTAATAAGCTTAATTTTCAAGAATTATAGTTTCGAATAGAAAAAACAATAATGTTATTCATGGACCGAGTGTCGCAGTGTTCCTCACATATTTGTGTATATGTGTGCGATACTTGGTGTCCTTAGGAATTTCATTTACTCTTAAATACTTGTTCTCAATTAACTGATTATTTACGAAAGAATTTTGCGGTCAGGCTAGTTGAAGCATTTTTCCACTATTTAAAAAGGTCATATATTTTCATTTAATTTTTGCTGTTCATTTCATAAAACATATGTTTCAATTTAAAGCTGTCACATGAAAAATCGCTCATCAAATAGTTGCCACAGTTATTTGCAATTGCATTTCTTCCACTTCGCTTGCAACGTTTTTTCTTATTTTTAATTTCCTCATCTACTTTTTTTAATCGCCAGTAAATTTAATTTATTTTCAAATAAATGCCAATACACCAAAATATTTGTACATACTTTTGTATTTGGAAAGAAGAAAAAAGTTAATTTATTTTAACTCTTTGTAGAAGGTGTGAGCCACTCTCTGGCAAATAGCCATTTATAATGTTTCATGTGTGTTAGAGTGGCCTTTGATTCACTTGAATTATGGTGACGCAATTAAAATGAACAACGCTTATCGAAATGTATTTTTTGGTTAAGTGAGTGTGCGTATTTAAAAGTGCTCGTTTTTTATGATAACCTGTGGGAGTAATTATTTAATTAAGTTAGCTTCTCCTAAAAAATTATAACGAAACAGTTGAAATGTATGTTCGGTTAGTTTTGTTTTTAATCGTTGTTATGTTTGTATTTTAGTAACACTGGGATACAATGGATTTGTCACTGAGTTCTTTTAAACCGACCAACTTGACGAATTCCACTGTGTTGAAGCCGACAGTTCGATCAAAATTGGATTTACGACTCAGAAACACCCTTAAATTAATATATTTAATGGGCGAAATATTTTGTATTTACACCTATTAATTTAGTCTCACAGTTGAATTGAATCGATGACTATTGGCAACATCAAGAGCTTAGACTTAAACATCGGCAATTCGTCTGTCCAGGGCATAATGTCGACAACTTTATTGTCAAACTTGATGACGGACAACAAAAAACACAAATTATGTCCGAATGATGAATACAATCCGAAAGCTTTAGCAATTTTTTAAGTACTTTTGAATTTATTAGATGCAACTTTGAATAATGGAATATGTCGTGTAGTATGGCACGGTACTTAACCTTCCGGTTATTACTTTCTTATTCAATATATAACGCTCAAAAAGCCTTTTCAATCGAATTTGTATGTACTATTGTTTTTTTGTGTTGGCAGCTTGAGAGTGGTATAAAAAGTAGTGCATAAGGGGCATAAATTTCCATTCGGTTTTTGAAATGGCAATGCAATTACTTTGTTATAAGTCCTGCGTACCTTAAGAGTTCTGCGTATATCTGCTGCTGGGTCGGTGCTTGTGCTGAATATCTATCAATATATGATTATTGTGAGTTTGTGTAGCTTAGTGATACTTTATTATTTTTACAACAACAGCAACAAAGTGTGACTCTTATATTTCTTTTCTCTCACATTTTCATAATTTCTGATCATATATTCGAAAATTATGCTGTGTAAATTGCACGCAAGAGAACCAAAATGTGACACACGTGCGAAAATGACATTGAGCACACTTGTATACATGATTGTACATATATCTGTTGTCATTATCGAGACTTGAGCGTTTCGTTTTGTGCTCCAAAAATATGAATTGGGCAGAAGAGGCGATGCCACTCCTTCGTGAAATTCTAGAAATTTCTTCTGTCTGCAGCTCATTTCCGATATGCTGGTTCTATTTTTAACAATTTTACCTCCATCGGCGGCACCACTCACTACTTTGCGAAACTCTGGGTAAAGTGCTTTCATCACACAACTTGCAGCCTTGCCTTCTTATAATGCCTTTGTTAGGACTATTGTTTTTGCAGTTGCTATTTTCTCAAGCATATTGGCGAATCTTTGTTTTCGTTTGCTTTGCCAAAATTGGCTTTGCGGAAATTAAAAACCTTATTTTGCCTCTTTCGATAATACAAGTATGCACCTATATGTCCTAGACTGGTCGGTGGTAAAGAAAGAAGTGTATGTTGTATTGAAGTACAATATTTGCATGGAAACATTTTGGATACTAAGTTAATTTGGATACTTCAAAAAGTTGGAAGCGTACCCGTAAAAATTCTATTACCAAAGTAATAATAATATAAATGGTAAAAAACAGTAGAACCTTACTAACGCTTGGGAATTAATAAGAACAAATCAGAAACAACTATTAACACAACAATAATGATTGAATTGATGGTAATGACAACATGCTCGGTTCACATGATTCAAACACTTTAATCGATGCAATTCAGGTTCATCGTTGTAATACATAGCTTTCTAGTTGCCCGCTGAGGTAATTAACTTACACATTCACAATTTTTGGTATTTACTTGTTTCTTTGTATTGGATTTCATTGCAACCAAGTTTTACCAGTTTTTGCTTATTTTAAACACCACAATCAGTATTTGCTGCTTTCATACTGATTAAGTGTGAAAATTGTAAAGTGAAATAAATGGATCGCACACGTGAACTGTAACAAATATATACGCAAGGAATCACATCTAAACACGAGCTGACTTTGAACATGTCCTAGTTGCAAGTAAGTCCCCTTTCAGCGAAAAAATGGCTTGTGTGCAATCACCAAACGCCGAAGTGCGTAGACTTGGCATAAATACTTGATTTTGGCAGTTCGCACAGCTTCTTGCTCCAGTTCTGAGTTTACGTTTTGGCACAAGCAATCGTCCCCGAACAAATATTTACACAGAAATATTTCAAATTCAAACTTTTTGAGGCAAACAGCGGAAACAAAACTGTGGGCGGCCAAAACATACCAGGGCGTCAGTAAATTTGAGTATGTGTTAAAAAGTACAATCCCGCAAAAAATATGTTAAAATAGTTGTGGTTTTTATATGACTTATTTCCTGTACCAAAATCAAAATCAAGCAATTTGTTTGTGTTGTTATCCTGTGTGGAAATTGTATTTGTGGGACTCGCAAGAATAATAGTTTGGCTCGGCCTCACGACTGTGCTGCTAAAGTGACCAAGTAATTTGGCTTTCGTTGACTTAGCTGAAGGATGTGCGCTGCGTTGTGTTCGTTGGTTTTACTTTTTAATCCATAAAAATTAATTTTGGTGTTTTTGCCATTTGAGTATGCCGAAGTACATTCTCTGATATTTACGAAAAACACACTGAAGTGATCTTGCGGATTTGGTAAGGAAATTAGAAATGTGGTTTGCGAAAGTTTGAGGGACAAATTATGTTTTCTGTGATTTGGCTTTGGAAAATGACCGGAAAAAGTAATGGATTGTTACATAGTGGGATTAATCACAAGAATATAGTTCTTTCGTAATATAAAATATAACTTTTTGAATGTTAATTAGCAGGAGCGATTTCAATAAGCTTTATTTCAAAGTATTTTAGCCATACGTCATCTTGGTACTCAACGTGATAGCTGATCCAATCGGTTACAAAGAAGTGCCGAACTCGCTGAAGCAAATTCTAACTTCTTTCAGAAAATCTCATTTATTTTCTATTGATATTTAAGAAGGTACAATGACGTTTTTAAGAAGTATTTTTCTCTTGAATGAATCATGAGTTTTGATCTACCCTAAATATAAAAATTCTAAATTGTTACTATTAATCGCTATCATCAAAGTCAACCCTGTCCGGCAACGAAGAAGGAGTGCCAAAAAACTCTCACAATTTGATGAGATCAAAAATAAAGTTTCACCAAATTGAAGTTGGCACACTTAAAAATTACTATACTTCCTATAAAATTACGGATTTATTGTATTGAGTGGTGTTTGGTATGACCGTAGGAGGAGAAGGATGACGACAGTATTCCTTACTTTTAACGCAAAATGTAATTTGCATATTCCAGAGCTCATGCACCTACTGAAGATAAAATATTGCTTGCAAAAAGGCGAAAGGGCTTTGCCTTAAACCTGTGGATACGGAGTTACCGCTCATAAATAATAACATGCATGCAGAGAAAAGTTTTCGAACACACATTCACAAACTCAGGGTGTTGAATATGATAAAACTGGGGATATTAAGCAATCAAGTGGCACAGCAGCAACGCGCATCTTTTGTGGTTGCAAAGTCGCGATAACGAAAGTAAACCCTTTCACAAATTACAACAGTTCACACCTTCCTTATATGATGTGCGCTCTTCTTCGCTTTACTATTTCATAAACTACAACATCAGCTAATTTAAGTTTTACTTTTCGCACCTTGTTTTTCTCATTCCCCAGGTGGCGCTCTGCTTGCTTGAAGCATTACTTGTAGCCGAGGTGTGACTTAACCCTGAATTTATTTTGCACAAATTTTATTTAGTCGCAAAGGCGCTGACTATACTCTCAAGTTGGCATCTTTATTGTGCCTTCATTCATTCCTTGCATTCACCTGCCAATAGGTTTTACTTTGTTCCTCTTTCTTATTTACGGTTCAACAGTGTCAACGGCGCGTTAATAATGGCAAAGGAAATATATTAAATTTTCCTCAAATTTATAATTTTTATTTTATTAACTTTCCTTCAAAGTAAAGCCAATTTCGTTCTGTGGCGTTCCTTCCATTATGTTTGAATGATAACTTAGAAACCATTGGAAAGGAAGTGAAACAGTGGATATACATGTAGAGTACTCTCAGTGATTCCGCTCACACTGCTAGGGGCTGTGAAATCTAGGCACACGCAAGTTTTGTGGTAACTAAAGAAAACTTTCCTCTCCATAAGAATGTTTTTCTATTTGCCTCTAATATCTAATAATGATACCCCTGCTTCCCTGCGTACCAGTTAATTTCTTTCAGTTAATTCACTTTTGCCATGGCAGCTTTGAGGAATGTCCCCAAAACAGGACCAGCAATGATGGATTATTTATTTTTAGCCTAGAGGGAGTGTATGTGGAACGAATTATTACAGCAATTAATTAAATAAATCAAATAATTCAGTACATACGTCGAACTGAAGGCTAAAAACAGCATTCTGATAAAGCTTAGCTCAGATGCAGTTCGTACACAAAACTTTTTTTTAAATATAAGTAGCTGTTGTGTTTATATACTTATAATACTTCAAAAGAGTGAATAAAATGCTTATTTAAGAGGTTGCCGACGAGTTCCAGTGATCATACATATAAAAAGGCAAATTAAAACACATCACAAAAGTATACATCTTTTTTCATAGTCGACATAAAGTGATTGCCGTTTCACAACGATATTTCATACACCTCCTTTACGTACCATAAAGACAATTTTCCAACAAATTTCTAGTCAAGTTTTAGATGCACAATGTAGAAGCTGCGCGAAAAACAACAATGATCACACTTTTCAGAGCAAAAGCTTCGTGATGCACCTTTGCACACTTCGCGAAATACTGACAAATCCTCCAATCGGGAGTCCTCAGTAAATATTAATTTATGCAAAAGCTTTGATAAGCGTTCTCAGACCGAATTATGAATGACTGAATCATCGCTTTACTAATGGCGGAAAATGTAAAAGTGGAAGTAGATGAAGTAAGAAAATGAATAAACGTCAAAGAGACAGAAGAAATTAATCTTGTTTAAGAGCCCCCGCTGAAAGCAATTGAAATGAATGCTTTGTTAGAAGACTCTGTGTTAAATATGAATTTAGAATGACATTATTATTTCATTGCGGTAAGTAATAAATGCCTTTCACCTGGCTCTTAATATTATTGTCGAGTTTTTGCACTAAATTTTTTATGTAATACTTGGCGCATTTATGACAAAAACAAATCTTTGCTTTGAGCCAATAATTCATTTCCACATATATCTAATTAATTTATTGTTCTAATCATTCTTGAAATAAAATGGAATTTTCCTGAGTGTCAATGCATACTTAGTTCCGACTGGATTCTCTGTCTACACGTTTCATAGCTGCAATAAGACTAATTTTTGGTACGAAAAAAGTTTACAAAACACTTTTTAAAAGAAGGCCGCAATCTTTGCAGCAGGGAAGGACCTTTTCAGCATCCTCAGAGATCTCGTATAAATCAAGACGTATTTATTATTATTTTATTTCACGTTGTATTTTTGAGGCATGTATAGCTATGCTCTGGAATATGTGAAGCATTTGATATGGCAGCATCCTTTTAATTCCCAAAACTCGACGTTTTTAGGCTGTCACACGCGGTGTGCCCTTAAAATTGTTATATTTTTTTCCTTAAGGCATTAAAACGCAAGCTCATACACACATTCCTCAAGTAAGTAAGATAAAAATAAACATTTTGTCAGTTACTTGTCTGTTTTGTATTCTTTTCTCCACCTCTCCTTTGAATGTTCACTAATCAGCGCTTTTAATTTCTACATTTCCCCTAACGTCTCAGCCTGCCAGCTAATGTTTGTAGGTAGTATTTGCCTTGAAGCGGCGTTTATTGTTAATGAAGTCATTTACATTTCTTTAGAACTGCTCTTAGTCTTTCGGATTTCAATTACTTGTGAAAGCCAGCCAAAGTTTAATTAAATTTTAAATGATACAAGCAATAAAGGGAGGGAAGAAATAGCTAAGACAAAAAGTCTAATCTCAACATATCCAACAATTGTGGTTATTTTCAGTAATTAGGTGAATCCGTAAATATTCATTGTCTCTCATCTGAGCAGTTAATTGTTTAGAATCTCAAATAAGTTTCTTGAAAAATAGGAGTACTTATCAAAACTTGGGCTTAGGAGTGCCGCTAAAATATTTGAAATCTTGTATTTTTAACGTTCCGTGGAAATTGGCCAAATCTAAAAAAAAAATTGAAATAACGAAAGTTTTGTGTTAAATGTGCTATTGGTTTTAAGTGACCGAATATGAAGTTTTTATAACTAATTTAATAAAAGTTCTCAGTAAAACGAAGAGAACTCCATGAAGCAGTTAAAAGGCTAATTTAGTGTTTTCACTTAAACGTCTAAGTTCATTTAATTTAATTCGTTTTACCAGGTGTTTTAATTGTAAGCTTATAAATTACTTAAAAATTACTGCATTATTGTGTTGTTCCT
Organism: Bactrocera correcta; assembly: GCA_027475135.1. Classification (NCBI taxonomy): domain Eukaryota; kingdom Metazoa; phylum Arthropoda; class Insecta; order Diptera; family Tephritidae; genus Bactrocera; species Bactrocera correcta. The sequence goes on from CM050323.1 coordinate 40,403,746, forward strand.
GTGTTCTAGTAATTTCTTTGCAGTTTTTATGTATTTATTTTGTTGTTGTAGTAATTTTACAAGTACGTTTCTACGTAAATTAAAAGTCAGACTTAATTCACCTCCATTTACATTCATTAAAAAATTAATTGCATTTTATCAAAACATCCAACACCTCTCGGTTCGCAGTAAACACTTTCACAGTTTCGCTCAGGTGTCAGCCAGACCATCGCATCCGGATCGTAAAACAGCTGATTAGAGCACGTAAACAGCCATCACTTGGGCTGACAGCCAGCAAATGCCGAGCAATTGCGATGAATACCTAAAATTAAATTTATCAGGGAATAAAAAACTCCAACAGTAAAAATAGGAGGATGTAAAAAAGGCTTTCGCATTCTGTCAATCTTATATTTAGTTTATTGCTGTTTGTGTTCTCTTAACGGGCATTACTGTGGTGGTAAGACTAAACACAGAGAAAGGTTGTGAAATGTGGGAAGCCTAGAGGCTAAAATAATTGTAACTCAGGAAATGGTCATTTACAAGAATTTCCGGTCATTTCCTTTGGCCGGTGAGCAAAAGAGTAGGATGCAATTATAAAACCACAAATAAAAAGGGTGTATTTCTGATTAGAATAAATATGTTTTTAGTCTTGTTAAGTATTTTATTAAAGGTTTTACTTAAGCACGCTGAATCTCTCAAATTCTTCAACACAGAGTGGATTATGCGCTGATCAGCCTTCATTAGCGCCTCTTCCGCCAGTTGCTTGTGACAATACCTTAATTGGCTTGTATGGTTTACTCTGATTGACTAGGCTCCTTACAATTTAATAATTTTCTTAGTGGTGTGTGTGGTCTTATTGTTAATTTCATGCAACTACGGTGACTTGGGCACAATAATTTCTTATTTGAATAAACAGGTTAATCGAAGGAGCTTTTCTCGAAAGGCATGGTATTAAGGCATCGTTTAGGTGGCGCTACAAATCGTCAAAGGAGTTACTGACGTAGGGTTAAATTCGCCTAGGGTCTGGTTTCAGTGGTAATAGGTATGCTTGGAACACATTAATGCATGTGTGAATATATCTATAGGAAGCATATTTACGAGTATTAGATATCCTTATCTTTCGTAGCTTCGTGGCCGCAATTTATGAGTTAGGCGATAGAGTAATTTGTTTTAAATATTATGTGCGACAACTCTCTGAATGTTATGCTGAACTTATGTAAATATTTCTGAGTAATTTAGGTTTACTTTTTTTCTCTACTGAATTATCACACAAAGCAAATGAGCAGATGACTTTAGTCATTATAATAAAAATTGCTTGTCGTCAACGTGTTATGGCGTATTTCAGGTAGATTTTATGAATGGCATGCAAAAACTCCTCACATTAAGGGACTCTCTTTAATAAGTTTTTGGATACATACGTATGTATATGTATATTCGATGAGAATAACATATGTATATATGTTCTATAATGCGTTGTACCAATGAACTAAATTTGCGGATTCACGTAGCATTCTTTGAGCTATACGCATTATGTTAATGTATCTATGCTTGAACATGGAACAAAATTCCGACATGGTAATAGTGCATTCGCAATATTTCTATGCCTGTCACGAGACTCTATTATTATATATGCGTAGAGTGTTCGACGCTGAGCATAGAATATACTTCAGTTATGTTAGGCCGGAGCTTACATTCCTTTCTTCCACTGTACTTATTTATTTACATAACTTTTTCGATATCTTCTGGTGCATTACTTGTCAGATCACGTTGACTCTCTTTCTCTATGAATATTAGAACTAAAATAACATTCTAAGAATTAGTAATAAAATATGGCTCATTGGTTTGCCTTATTTAATTTCACCTTATTCACTTATTATTTTTGGAAGAAATAAAAAAGGTATTTCATTTAAAATCTTTACACTTAAAACAAAACAAAATTAAATACTAATGCGCAAATTTTTCAACTGAAATAGCTACCCATATTTCCAAAATAATTGGAATATCAAGAGTGTTATTTTTTCTAACTGAGATAGCTTCATTCTTCTTCCTTCTTGAATTAAATCTTTAAGATTTTTCGATTCTCTTGAAAAAACATCATATGAAAGCAGCTTCTGGTTCTTTCCTTTTTAAATGATTATTATTCACGTGAGAAATTTGCTGTGCTTGTCACCCACGTCTGTTTCCCGTCTTCAGACGAATTATTTAACTTTTTTATTACTGTTCACTTACATGCTGCCACACTGCACTTTGGATTCGAATAACTACACATACAGATTCTATTATAGCGTGTTTGGTTTATTTTTCCTTGTTTCAAACCCTTCACGCCCCTTTGAACATTAGGTCGGTTAAGTTTTTTGAGTTCGCCATACCAGTTTGGGTGATTAGTAGAACTTTGCGATACTCTCGGTTACGACTTTCCACTCGGCTATTCAGCCAAAGATATTTAAGTATTATGATTGTTCCACTAAAGTATTAAAGTAGGTTACTATTTGTTTCCCAGTGAAATTTCTGGACCCTAATATGGAAGCTTATAAGTAAATACTATTTTATTGTTGCTCTCTGCGTCGTTGTCATTAAAAACTATTGCAACTCCTTTAATACTTGTATTTTGTATTAGTTTTTGTTCGTATTACTTCATTTTCTGAAAGAGTTTAGCGGAATTCAAAATAGTAGATGTATGCGAGCATTCGAGTAAGTGCAATGGGCGTTGCAGAAGCTAATGTGAAAGAAAATACACTACTGTTTAGTTGCTTTTGTTTTATTTTTTTATGTACTCCTGCAACATGTTGCTGCAGAGTATAATTGTTTGGATCATCTAATGATATGTACATCACTTAAAAATAATCGAGATATATATACGGTTATATATATATGAAAGATCAGGATGTCGAGAAATGTTGAAATCCGAATAACTGTCTGTTTGTCTGTCCGTCCGTCCAAGCGTGCAAGCTGTACTTTGAGTAAAAATTAAGACATCTGGATGAAACTTTGTACACATGTTTTTTGTCAAAAAGGTAAGGCAGAGTTCGTAGGTGAGCGAAACGGACCACTGCCACACCCAAAACAGGCTTTTAAAGGAAAAAGTGAAGTATATATATACATAAACTTTCTTGAATTTCGATCCTCTGGTTCACGTTTTACATCTTAAGATACTAGCATGGCTTTGGATCCTGCACACTTCGAGAGTATGTTCAGTTACACCCGAGCTTAGGCCGTCTTTATTTGTTTCAGTTTTTTTCGAAGAAAAGGGCTCTAATTGTTCATTTTTATGCTCTATGTGAGTTTTCAGATATAGTTGTGATATTTTTTGTATATATGTATAAATATTTCCTAAGTAATGTATTTTTTTTTAACACGTACTTAGTGTACATGCATGCACGCAAATAAAAGCGAATGGACACCAAGCTATGTCATCTCAGTTATAAATAAAAATCTGACACACACAAGTTTGCAAAGTTGTAGTAACTAAAAGACAGCGGCAAGTTAATGGCCATAGACGCCAAAACCGGCACCCTTACTGACCCTGTTCCCTCTTGACCATTTGCAGCGACAAGCAAACCAGATGTGAAACGTTGTTGACAATGATCACTACATGCACCTCATGACTGTGTCTCTCCACATGTGAGGGTCCCTTAATTCGACTTCAAGCTGGTCGACCAGCTGCGACCGAGTGCTAGTTATTAGCACTTGAATGGCCTTTTCCATGTTTCCGTCATTCGCAACTCAATTAGGGGTGATGGTGTTGGCCCTCTAAGTGGCAGAAACATAATGATTTTACGCAATTTGTTCGACACGCTAATAAATGAATTGACTAATTACAATTTATTACCACATACAGAAAGTCGGTATAATTTTCCAGTTAAATTTTGTCTTTTCATATTTAAGTATAGCTATTTAATACGCTTATATATTTTACTTTCCATGCATTTCAAAACAAAGACAGCCACTGCTTTAAAGCTTCCTAAATTCAGGTTAAAAGTAGTAACGGTATTATATTGACTTTTTGTGAGTTCATGTTTGTTTTAATGCACAAACATACGCTACCCTACATATATTTTGTTTACTTTTTCCACTCAGTTTTATTGACATTTGTTCGCTCTTATTTTATCGAACCAATAAATGCGGCTGTAGGGCATTAACTGCGCGCTGAATATTCGAATGTCGCCTTTGGTCCTCGTCAGTTTATTCTGCATGAGTGTATGCACAACTACTTACACAGGTGAAGAGATTGTGTGTGTTTATGTATGGAAATTTTTATCAAAGAGTACTCACAAATAACAAATGGAAAATTTATGCATCGGTTAAACTATTTAATTCCTTTTTTTTGGTTTTTTTTTTATTAAACGGAAATGGTTTACACTTTTATTATTAGTAAAACTTGAGTTACAGTTCACTTAATGAATAACAAATGCATTGAATTTAGTTTCCTGCTCCATGTGCAGATTTGGAAATCCATATTAAAATGTTACACATTATTCGCCAACAAAAAACAGCTGTCTTTGCTCAGAATAAGTAAAATTGCTCAAATATGAAATGAAGCAAAATATCAGTTCAAAGTATTCGCTAAGTTGCGAGACTCGACTTATCCTCCCAGAGGCACACATCACTTGTTCGCTCGCCTCAATTTACTGTTGAGTAGTTAGTATAGGATTCCTGTTGCATTCTTAGCGAAACTTAGTAAATGTTGATAAAAGGACAAGATGGAATGAAAATAAAAAATAATGAGAAACAATGGAAACTAGGCGTAGTGTTTGGTAAAAATATATGCGACGTTTTGAATATAAACATAATTTTTGTAGAAATCTATTCACCAGCAATATTTTGCAGTTACAATTTACAATTTTTGCTTATATATTTTGCTGTTGCTGCCCTTGCCTTTATAACCGTTATTTTCCTTTTTATAATTGTTCGTTGTTTACAGACTAAATTTTGCAAAGCTGCTTACTTTTACAGTTTGTCATTGGGTTTACTTTAATTCTTTTTTATATAAAATTTCAAAAATTGAAATAATTGAGTATAAGGACTCTTTCTTAAGTGGTAAGTGCGATGTCTAACCCTGCGACAGGTGACTACAAAGTCGTTTGTTCAAATCACAAACTTTTTCTCTGAATTAAAAATTTAGCCAACAACAAAATGGTAATAATAGAAAAATTAATTAATAGCAGCGCTCCACAAACAGTAACCCACGTAGGCAACATCTCTAAGTTTCGCTTCTTTTGCATGAATTGCATGTGATCGCTGAGGAGTTTCTTATTTTCAATGGATTTCTTTGTCTACTGCCGTCAGAGTTGGCGGCAAATTCTTCTGAAAGTTTTGGGCCGTTATTTGAGTTATATTTCTTTGATGCTCACCTTGAATTTCTAGAAGAAAGAAAAGGATGCAGTAACTATCCCATAATTGTTCCCTTATTCAAATAAATTTTTTAAATAATGTGATAGTGTGTATGTACGGTAGTAAGCCGAGAAATTAACGCGCTGAAAAAATGGGTAATCAGAGTAAAAGTCAGTTCATAACTGTTGTGAAGTGAAAACCAATTCAGTTTGTCTGGCAGGTAAGTGGGTTCAAAAAGTCATGTTTTCTGCTAACATAACTCGTGTACTATAGCACACTACTACGGTTAAGAAGTTACATGGATTTTCTTGCTTAAAATCAGCCCTTTCTCAACAATTTTTTTCTGAAAAAAAAAAACTATATATTTTATTAAAGGTTTATATTGTTACAAATATACATACATTACTAGCAAAGAATTCTTAAATTTTGGAAAAAAATATTTTAAATACGGCCATTGCGATGCCATTTCCGATGACTATCGGAAACAAGATGCGCCCGCGTTGGCAGGATAACTCCTTATAGGATCATTTAAAGTGAAAAGATATGTAATTTAGTTGAAACCTCAACTATCCTTCTCCAAGCATTTAAGAATTGAATCTCAAAGACTTATGTGAAATTTTTTGAAAATCGGCTTGAGCGGTTCTCGAGAAATCTTGCCAACCGATTTCAAAATAGTTCCGAAAAAAATCGATCATTCGAAACCCGTTAATCTATGTTACCCCTTAATTAAATGTCTGTCTCCAAACTCTTTTTATTTTCTTTTCGCTTATTTCGCGTAAAAATCAGGGAATGAAGAAATGATTGAACGAATTAAGTAAGGTGTAATGAATCAAAATAAAAAGTTCATCTTCTTAAACTGACAACAATAATAACACTAACAAAAAGCAATATAAGCAACTAACGAGACGTACGACTACAAAAGAACACTAATTGCATACATATGAATGGTAGAGCAGCGAACTTAAAACGGAAAAAAGAAAAAATAATAATAAAAGGCGTAAAACAACTTGTTTGAAAGTAAATATGTGAAATAATGTTTACCACATCCGCAAGTTTATATGGATATTTGTATGGATGTAGGCAAGCGAAGAAAAGAAAAATGAAGTGTGAAGGAGAAGAGAAAAAATAATAATAATGGGAAGTTTATCTGAGAAAAGCGACGAAAGAAAACACGTGAGCGACATGCGGAAAAGTCAGTAAGTGAAAATAAGAGAAATTAAAGTGAATGCGAAGGGAGAAGGTTCTGATATTCTCAGCTATTCATAAGAAAAAAATGTCATACGTACAAATTTTAATTACATATACTTTATGCCTGAATGGAAAGATATTCAATAGTTGAACTACTTTGTGCAATTTTTTTATATGCGAAATTTTAATACAAATATTTATTCGACTTTAGTAAAATTAAACCAAATTGAACTGCAGTCACAATTATGCTTCATCTGAGGGAAGCAAAGAGAAAACACTTCACACTTAGTTCTGACACATTGCCTATCGCTCATGTTATTTTTGGAATCCCTGAAATGCTGATATTGACTTGACTATGCAAGCATTCATGATTTATGTGTTATAATTGTATTGGTAATGAGAGTGTCCTACTGACATGCTCACGGAAAGCGACAAAAGAGGATCGAGAAAAATGTATTGAAATGTATTTCGAATATTAAGCAAGCACATGCATATCATCGAACTTACACTATTGGACACATGTACTCGCTTCCAGTAGGAAATATGGAAAGCATTAATTTATTCTTACCCGAAAATAAACGACTATAAAACAAGTATAATTTTTTTGTATGAAGTCTGCACTCTCTACGTACCTTACAAGTGACGGCAAGGAACTTTTGTTCCTGTGGCAGAGACTTAACGCATTTCTGCTGTGCTTTGAATGGGAGGACTAACACGACACAGCCATGTCGCCACAAATAATAAACACATGCGTACATGCATAGCCATGTCGAAAGGATGTGGTTTGTTTCCTTGTTAACGCAAAGAGAGAAACAATATAGGCAAATAGTGCCGATGCTGGCTTAAACTCTTGAACGAAATATTAATTACGAAGTACTCTATGTTCCACTTACACAGAGGTTGGCATGAAATATTGTATCGGATTGTGTATGTGGGATTATACTTGTAGTAATTAATGTTCCAGAAATCGGGAGTTTATATATGCGTGTCGAGAACGTCCTTATTATTCAGTAAATGTTATTTTAGATATGTTGTTATAGATTTTTTTTGTGTGCTTATTATAGAAGCGAAGTTCACATTTTTTTTTTCAATGTAAGCGAAGTTCACATATTTTTTTTTTTTTTTTTTTTAAATTTATAAACATATGAAAACACACAACAAAAAAATTGCTGCACAGACCTGCCCTAAAAAGTGGGCCTTGCACATGCCACAGGCATTAAATAAAATAAGCTTTTGTGAGAAATAATTTTCGCGCCGGCAGGTCTAGTTAATGAAAGACTGAAGAGAACTCAGCTAGTGCCACAAGTAGCATTAGCCAGTGCAGAACCTGGAAGCAGAGGCAAAACCTTATTCATTGTCTGCGGTCTGGTCGATAAGATAATAGATATTTTTCTCATAAGACTAAATGGTAGAAAATAAAGAACAAACTATGAATTACATATATGTTTTTGTTAAAACTGTGAATGAATGTGGAAATCAAAAGAGCAGTGATACTTCCTTGAGCAAATGAACATATCGTTTCCTTATGAATAATCGTTTGAAAAGTTTTCTGTGTAATCGAGTTTAAAAATAATTGTCAAGTCAGTAACATTAATATAACAAAATAATTCAATTATTCTGATAATATTCTCATAATTAATAGGGCCATTTATTACTACTAACGCTTTAATTCCTACTAATTGTAGATGCATTTCCATAAGTAATCAAAGAAATTTTGACGCAATCGCCAAATTACATATAAGCAGAATGAAAAGCAGTCAAATCCTTAAGCAAACGTATAGAAAATTGAGAAGAGAACAGGGCTTAGAGACGCACTCAGGTTTAGTCACTTCTAGTATCAAGCTTGACTTTATCTAACGCATATTATTTGCTCAGACGCAATTTGATGAAAACATCATGAGAGTACGGCTTATGGCGAACTTTAAATAGGAAAGAAATAAGCAGATAGCAGCCAGCCAAAAATGAGATTATTTATATTATTATTTCTTAGTTTGAAGAAACTGTATTTATAGTTTATTAGGAGCTGTGTTTTTATTAAATTGCAACGCTAGCAAACAAGTAATTGTGTAATTCTCGGCTGTAGAAAAAAATTGAAATTGTGATATTAAAATTAAGTGAGAATAAAGTAAATATTATATTTTAAAACGTTAGAATTCTAATATCGGGACCAGCAAAATGATATTTTCTATATCCACATGAATCTATTTTGGCAAGTAAACGAAAATGTGGAGTCGTCAATACGGTTTAGCAAATAACCACTGATATAACAATAGTCCAAAGTGACAAATTATGACAAGGCATCGGTGTGAGCTGAGTGATGGAAATCACTTCATCATGCTTTGGTATTGTATTTTGCTAAGCTTTCATAGTTGCCATAATTCTTAAAAAACTCATTTGAGTTTGGTAAGCTGCAAAAACACAAATACTTTAATCATTAATCAACAATTACAAGCAACAATTGCAAGCATATCCAAGTGACAATCAATTATGGTCACTCATACGCACCGTCATACTTCTCGCCCATACCCTTTTGAGTAATAACAAAGCAATTGAATATTGATTGAAAAAATACCTATATGAGGCCTTATGCAATGCTTATGAGACCATGCTACTTGTTGAAGGATGAGGGAGGGGTGATCAGAAAATGAGGTCAGTGACTTAGAAGAAAATAATTTAATTTTTAAGCGCCTTCTTGAGCACGTGAGTGCGATAAATCCAATTTCGTTTCCGGCTAAAAAGTGCTTAGCCTCCTAAGTGAATTGCAGATTTGTAACTGAAGAGTAATTGTAAATGTTTAAATTTTCCCTTTGTTTCCTCGAATTGTCTTTTTCTTTTTGATCCACTAACTGGTTGAACGCTTTTCTTCTTGCTTTGGATTTTAGTTGTCACTCCTTGTTAGAACTAACGTTTTCAAGGCTTGCCAGGTGAGAAGAGAATTGACGAATTGTACACAAGCATCAAATATCTTCGCTTTCATTTGCTTCCCTTTCTTTGTTTAAACATTTTTTGCGATCAGCTTTGCTTCATTTATCTCTTTTTAGCTGTTAGTTTCTGATACTTTTATGTGTTGCTTTTCGAATAATACTAGTTTGAAGGCCAGTATCAACATCCTTTGCTTATTGTTCACTCTCGTTCTCGTAGTATGAATTACCTTTTTCTTTACTTCTGCCGCTTCCTAACTGTCCCTTCATTGGAAGATGAAACAAAATTTGCTAATTGCTTTGCTATTCTTACGCTTTTGTATCACTGAGCTCGTGGAAGTGTATTACTTAATTTTTTATTTTGAGTTCAGGGACAAGAGTGCTAATCACAGCAAAACAAATTGTTAAGCAAATAAAAAGAGTTATCACAAACACAGGTTTTAAGGTTTCAGGTTTCCAGAGTTTTTATCCATTTCTACTGTTATTTATTACTTAAGTTAGCTTGGAGCCTTTCGACAGCTGTTTCTTTCGGCTTTCAACTCAATAAAGCTGGACAAATGAAGAAGTTAATTTTATATAGTCAGTTGAGCTGAATTACTGTTATTCCAATTTTTAATTGCCTTTTCTTTCCAGTTTGAAAATTCGGACCCGGTTCAGTAAAGATAATAGAAAATATTCTTAATCTAAAACAAGTATTTTTTTTCTAACTACAAATTTCGGCTACCAGTTATATTCTAGTTCCGTTGTACCAAGAAAATAATTTTCCAAAAAATAAAAAAACTAAATATGCACAAGAGGATATGATCAGAAGTTAAGTAAATTGCATCTCTATGAAGACTACTGTACCAAAAAAGTCAAGTTCTGGGAGCAGGCTTTTCAATAGTAAATCCGAAGTAATTAAGGAGTTCTGACTCGCTGTATGAGTGCATTTATTTAAACTTTAAGCCATAAATTTTGCATTCCAAAAGCACGACAATAAATTGAGACACGAAAATAAATCACGTAGCCCTAGAAAGCAGTAAAAAATTTGTAATAATCGCACTTTGGTATTCCACAATAAGTCTCATAAATATAAGCAATTAAATGTATGACTGTTTTTTTCTAATTTCTCTCTCCACATAACCACGAATTACATTAATTTTCTTGTTTTGTTCACAATTGCTATTGACATGCTTCCCTAGATAAGCAATTTGCTGACGTTGAAGATTAATACGTCTCTAATGGACGTTTGAGCATGTTCAGATTTGGACAAAATTTGTATTCCGACTGGCATGCCTTCGATCATTCCATGCTCCTCCGTTCGTTTCGATGGAGCTTGTTTGTTTGGTTTTGTTTGTATTTGCATAACGTTTCGTTATTTGTTTGCTATTTTCGGGTTTTATTCATTTTCTTTTTTTTGTTCGGTTTTGCCTTGTTTTGGGGTATGTATATTTATGTTTCATAACATTTATTTGTCATTGTAGTTGTTGCACCTTATGGCGTTTGCTGCTATTTTTTTTGCCAACTTGCCAATTTGAGTTAAATATTCTCACCAATTTATTTTCAATTAGTGAGAACATAAAATTCGCCTCTTCAGCTGTAATTCAGTTTGCTTGAAGTCCCGTAGTAAGATAATAAGGCAGCATCCTACAATATCAATAACACAGCTTGCCCTTCGATAAATTGCACTAAAAGCGGAATTAAAAAAAAAATAATAATAATTTTGATAATATTCCACTTTGCTTTATTTCTTGATGCAATCAGCTGGTCAGATGTTACCTGAATTAATGAAACTACTGTTAAATATAAACTCAAATTTGTACAGTTAAGTAAATGTGTTGTGCCTTCGCACCGACTTTCACTCGTTATTTGATATGGGATCGCATTAAACGCAGAGAGTATTAAGTTCTATTGTATTACTTGCCACAAAGATTATTTAAAATTCTTTCCCTACTTGTATTTATTTCGACATGGTTTGTACACCTTAATGCCGCACCAAAGTTTACGCAATATTTAAATTGGATTTTTGCCAGGGAATTTATCTCATTTCTATTTAGATGTTAAATTAATTGGTTTTCGCTTTCAAAATGTGTGTACTTTGTTTTTGTAGTGTTGGTTGTTTTGGAAGCAAATTAATTTTTTATAGTGCTAAAATGGATCTGGAAAGGTAAAAAAAAAATTTATAATCGTGGTTGCACAACGTAAGAGCAGTAGCAATATTTGTGAGGCCGATTTGACTAGTGAATTTTCATTTAGCAGATGAGCATGCAAAAAAATATGTAATATTAGTAAAGGTCTTTCTGTTTGTTTTTGTTATATAGCAAGGACTTTTGCTGTGTCAAGCGGCAAGATATGTATGTACATTTAAAGAAAGTTTAAAATTTTTACCCCTTTTTTAATACATACGTGTAATCGTTTTCATTTTTAATCGCAAATCTATCGTGACAGGCAATTAGGATTCTTGATTTTATTCGCGCATTCCCACGTTGTATTTCGCTTCTCAAAAACTCTGGAGAGTGCGAACCGAAAGTGTATAAGTGTTTATTAAATAAATAAATGCAAAAAATACCGTTTGCGCCATTAACAAACTAAATTTTCAAATATTCTCTAGAAATATTTGGTTTCACTTATTTGACATTTGCTGAATTTAATTATTCAAATTAGACTATGTTTACGAAATATTTTTTAACTTTCGAGGGCTATTCTAGTTGCGTGAAATTGAATCTCTCTATGTATTTCGTTGTGTTCGACCATTAAAGAACTTAGACGTATGAAGATATATGAAAATTTAACTATTCAGTTGCTTAGGTCGTGTATTTAATTAGAATGCATGAAACCGTAATTAATCACAGATCATAATGCCCATCATTGCGGTTATTTTGTTGCGTTTTACTGATTTATGGGTATTGGTTTGCGGACTCACATATGCGTGTTCGCCCCGTTATCCTATGCGTGTTATTTGAGAATAAGATTGGTCAGATTTTAGCATTGAATTCTTACGCATTTAAGAGTAAATTCTGCGAAAATATCTGCTGACGTAAAGAAGTAAAGTAAATAAAAATTCCTTTCTCAGGCTATTATATGCAAATGGAGCTACTCGTCAATGTTCTGGTACTTCTTTCAACGTGTGTCTTTAATTTACTAATTTCATTTGAAGAGAAAGGTTAATTTATTGAGGTTTATTTTGTTGGCATCAAAAGGCATTTAGTCGAAAGGGTTAAAAACGTTTTTCATTCATTTCCCTTATTTTTAGATTTTATTGACATTATTCTGCCGTTATTGTCGCACATGGCAATTAAGGCAATTATGGGATTTCGGTTTGCTGTGTTTCGTTTGAGCCTTTTCTTTGGAGTTTTTATTATTATTGTTGCTGTTGTGGCGTAAAACTACCCGGAAGTTGCACGAGAATTTTTTCAACACTTTTTTACTTTCATTTTACCGTCGCCTCATTACACTTGTTAAGCAACCCAACTCATTAGGGACGCTCCTCTGCATAAAACAAGAAAACGAAAAACGAAAACAAAGCAGAAATACGATAAAAATGTAAAGAGTAGTATTTAATTTGATTTTGAACACCAGCCACAGCAATTCAAATAAGATTTTTATTTTTCAAATGAGTTACAGCTGGCAAAACTAAACGCTTCGAATGCCAAGAACAAATTCTTCGTGCCGAAAGTCTCTTTCCCATATGAGAAATGGCTTATTTAGTAGGTCCCTTTCAGCAGCAGTCTGACGAATATCACTCTCAACAGTGACAATAAGTACAACGTGGCGTAAGCGGAACCTCCAAATGGATTGCGTTTAGCCAGTCAACTAAACACTTTTTTACATCTCCTACCACTGTTCGCTGGCTCTTTGTTGGTCTCGCAATATGCTTCTTTACTTTTGTATACCTGCTATTGAAACCAACGCGTGAAGTCTCGCATCAATAACGACGAAGAGGTGAACATCGTGCCTATTTCATGTTCTCATATGTATTGAGTTCGCTTCGCCAGTACGTGTGTTGAGCCATTTCCGAGATGGAACATCATCACATTGCAGAGGTGCGTTTCATTTGGCTGTGGTTTTGGTTTGCAGTTGCTTTATTTTGATTTTGCAGCAGCTGTTGCCGCTGAGCATATATAAAGGCTGTTAAAACGATAGCAGAGCAATTGGTGGTATTCATTTGATTTCACTCATTTGAAATGAAGCCTCTATTTATTTATGGTTATATTGGTTGTTTTAGTTACTCCAAAGATGACCGTGCACACAACATTGGCGTTTTAGTGTATTCATTGATAACAGTAACATTCAAAACGGAATGATGTGTCTATTTAGTTTTACCAGACCGTCAAAAGGTCTTACTGCCAAATTAACTGCTTTCACATTCACTGCATGTGTTGACTGAATAAAAACCTAAGAGCCCAGTAAAAACTTTCGGGCGCATCTTTTATTATTTACTTAAATTTAGTTACAGTTTTCATAACGAATCAAAAAGGTATACTTTCTACAAAACCGATTTAACTAATGAATGATTAAAAATAAGGATGATTACATAAATCTCTTTTTTTTATTTTTTGATAGTATGGAAACTGCATCAAACATATGTTCTTTATACTGACCGGTTTAATCGATTCTTAGAAAATTTTACCAAAAACGGGTTCAAATACCTTTAAGTATATTCTTAGTTTTTTTTTAAATGAAAACAAATTAAGCTACAATTCTTTCATGTGTGAAAAACAAACTAATTTGCTATATTTTGGTCAGCTGATATATAACACATACTAAAAATTGCTTCGCTGGTAAATACAAAGTGTGATTTTGGCTAGAGTAAATTAATACAATGGGAAATCTCAAAAAAGGGAGATGTAATATAAAAATTCAATATACATATATTTTTTTGTTACTTGCGATGAAGTGAGAACTGGAAATGCGCCACGGAAGTATTCAAAAAATAGAATAGAATGGCCAACATAAAAATAATTGAAAAAACAAAATGCAGGAAGAAAAATCTAAGAAATTATTTTAAAATTATATCCGGTTTTTGAGAAAGTCACGAGTGATGCTTTAACGCTTATTTGTTGCAATTTAATTTTTGTGGTAGTTATGTCTTATTTGCCTTACTCTCTGTGAGTTACTTTCGGCAATCTTCTGTCAATGATTATTTGCACTCTTCGCGACAGCGCATCGCAAATTACCGTAAAGCGAAGTTTAGCCCATTATTTACATTTTTAATTAAGGAAGCAAATAAACACTGAAAGTTTATTTTAAACCCGTTACTTTATCTTCGTTGCGTAGCAAATACCAACAAAATTAATGCATTGCAGAAGTATTGATGCAAAGTTTAGTCTAAAATGCAGACAGAATCCTTTGGTTGGCCAACAAGGTCACCCTAGATTGCTCAGCATTTCACCTTGGCAACCATCTCGTCTCTGTAGACATTTGAAATCTGAAGTAATTTAGTTTATTCGAAACTTGTAAAAAGGTACAATCTTAACGTTTCTATGCAGTACAGGGTATGTCATAACAAGAAGTTGGCTGAAAAGGAGCTAAAAGTTGTAAAAACAAAAAATCACATCACCGCCTCGTCTGCTTGCAGCACTCCTTTTTCCAATAATTGTCTTCTCGCTGAATTAATTAAGCCAATACATAAATTTAAGCCCCTGTAAAATAAAAAAAATTGAAAACGTGAATTCAATCATTCTGAAAAAAAAAAAAATAATAATTTTTTTGCCGCGCGTTCATTGTGCCAATTTGTAGGAAAAATATTGTTGTTGCTGTTACAATACAGCTGACAACTACTTAAGTATACATACAAAAATAAAAAAAAAGTTGTGGCATTTAACTTTACAACGAAACAGCCGCTTCTTGTAAATCAAATTATCACCATTATTTGGTCTCCGACCCTCTCATCGGCACTTATCTTTTGATGAAGCCTTCTCAATATTTTACATTTATCACATTGTACTTTCTGATTCTGCCTCCCTTCGTCGATATTGTAACTGCAGCGACTTTTAACTGATGGACGTCCGAGCAAATCGAATTTTCACTGTGGAAGAGTTATTCCGAAATGGAATGAAATTTCCAACAAATGCCCAACTTAACGGCAGACAAAGGCAATTTCGAATAGCCTGTTTAATGCAAAGGGAATGAAGAAATGAAAAGGGGACAAGCCAACAGTTAAATTTACCGTTATTGGCCGAAAATGCAATATTGATAAAAGTACAAGTCAAAATTACAGCCAGCAGTCGACCAATGTCCGTAGGGAAAATACAGGCAGTTGAACCAAATGTACCATATACTATATGCGGAATTTATAGTATATACATGTATGTCTGCAGATGAGCTCAGCCTAGCGAAAAGTACTGCTACTGAATAAAAAATTTTTGTTTGGGCAATAACAAGAGTTTGTTGAACTTCAGAAGGTGCTACAGAAGTGGGATCAAGAGTTTGATGTCTTAATTAAAAAATTTCGACAGATTAACATTAAAAAGTTTCTCAATACAATTCAACACCACAGAAAGTTAGGAGGTTTAAGAAATACATACAGTTGGATATAAGCAGAGCAATCCTACTGTTTGCATCACATTTATGTGTATGTATTTCATTCAGTGTACCACATAACAAGCGTATAATAACCCAAAAACCGCAAAAACCCAGAAGACAAAACTTTAGTTGAGGCCAACGACGAAAGAAACGAAATGGCACTTAGCCGCTAACCAAAATTGTTGACGACCACAGAGTTAACTGAACACAGGCTTCTCCATGGTATCCATTGTTCGTACACAGGTGAAGTTCTTATCTCCCTCAAGCAAAGCAATGCTTGCTGCAATTGTGTTTGCTTGTTGTTGCTAGTTGGTGTGTATATATTGTTATTGCCGTTCCTATTTAGCTTGTGAAACTGCGCTAATGCAGATGGTGATAATGGAGAAGAGAAAACCGACATAAATTAAATTAATTTATACGAATCCCTTCACTAAAGTATGGTGTTTTAAGTCATTTTAGGCTGACCCTAAATGTATACTACAATTTATAAACAAATAATGGACTTTTTGTGGCTAAGTGTTGGCGAGGAGGAGATAATATGCTCGTATAAAAACGAACTAAAACTATATTTGCTGCTCTAGAGGCCATTAAGATGAGTAATATAATAATTTTTAAACTAATTTGAAATTGCTGAAGTGCTTAAAGCCCAAACTCTAGTTATTGTAGTTTGAAAATCAAATTTAGAGAATTAAAGACCCAATAGCAACTGCAGTGGCCATTTATAAATCACGGCATAACTTTTCTCATTTGCAATTCCAATGTGAACACAAAAATTTGCATGGATAATTTCACCACAAACCGGGCGCACCGTCCATCACACCCATCGCTATCAGAGCGTTGATTTTCCATAGTTTCTGTTTCGGTTTCTGTGGGTTAGATTGGTCACTAAAATTTGTGAAAGAAGGTTGTATTTCCATTTTCAATGACCACACATATGCGGTTCGAGTATACTTGCCACCTTCCCTTAAGCCACAAAGCGACAGCTATTGCGTTTGCATTAACATTGTGTGGAAAGCAACAAAACTTTTGTGAAGTATATTCTGAGGTGAGTCCAGTGTTTTGCATATGTGCCCCAGAAGGGGTGAATGACCCCTACTGTGCCTGAAGTCTGTATTCAAAATGCTACAAATTTTAATCTGTAGAGGATTATGATCCACAGAAAGGTAACCATTATGAGTCAAAAAATTTCCAAGATGAAACAATTTTAAACAAATTAAAGCTTTTAATTATCATGAGGTTAATCAAAAATTCGTATTCTGAGTGTAAAAATTAAAATACGGGGCAAAAAAGAAAACTATAATGCAAATGCGATTTCAGGTGATTTATGAAAATATCCACTGGTTGTTCAACATTATAAGAAGCATTTTAATAAACGATTGAACGAAGGGCAAGAAGACCAAAACGATTAATAATATTTTTAAACTCCAAATAATAAGTATAGTGCTGGTTTAGTAATACTATTACACCTACATACAACAAACAACAGACAGAGTGTTCTCATAGGGAATATGCAACAGATTGGAGACCCCTGTTACAATTCTTACCATTACCTCGCGTATTTTTCTGTGCCGCACTTTTTAATATTCAGATGAGCGTCTTAAATTTAAGCAGAATTCGCATATGTGTTTGAAAGTTGTAGCTGTTTATCATAGCATCCAATGTGCAACTTGTGTATGTTTTTGTGATGTGCCTATGTTGCAGACTTTTTGGGCGCATTTGACTTTTTTTTGTTGTTGCTGAATAATCTTTCAAGATTCTGTTGGGCAATTTCGAGCAATGACCTTCTTCCAATCGATTGCGTATGGCAAATAAATTTGTCAGGTTACGGTATGACTGACAGTTTGGCCAGTGAAGCTTATTCTGATGAGCTTGTCGCTCTCGCCATGTGATGACTTTGTTAAGGTTCGAAGAGCAGCTCTGCCAAAATTGTTGCTGCCTCATGAAATTTGTTTACAAAAATAGATTTTGACAACAACAACAAAAATTGGCGTATAAATGGTTGATACCTAACATCAAGTAGCATTTGAAGAATATTTAAAATTAGTATATAGCAATATTGAGTCATCTCTATTGTTAAGTAAAAGCCAATTTGGAGAGAAAAGAATCTTTTTTTTTGTGTAATTCTAATTTGCAATTGACACATTCGTGCTATTAAATAATTTAAGTGTTGCTAGACTATTTTTGAATTTTTTCTCTACCTTTTCTGAGATTCTGGAGTAAACTCTAAAAAAGCAACATAATAATGTCAATGACTATCCCGGTACTTGTTGGGGAAAGAGAAGCTTTAAAATAAACGAAAGAAATTCGAAGTTCTCGCCATCGTTGGGTGTAGGAGAGTCGAAGTACGGTTCTTGAGAAGCATTTGCTTTTGTCGTGCGTGGTTGGGCCGATATCCTCTGGAATATTCAAAAAGGGTAAGATGAGCCAATATTCATTATACGTTTATTTCTTGATGCCAGTTTCGTCCATTTTGTCCAAGGTTGTATACAACACAAGGAGAGAGAAAATATTCATTCTGAATGCTTTTTATCTCTCTAATAAGTTTAATGTAATGTCGCCAAGTACCGAATATTTGAACTCCAGTATCTATAGTTAATTTTTGACCGAAAATTTCGGTCAATGTCTGAGATATATGAAAAAATTACAGATATATACAAACATATACCGATGTGATGAATAGGCACCGACATAAGCAAACAGGCATGCCTTAAAATCTGTAGGGTTTGTGTTTATATGAGCTCTTATGGAAATATTTTCATATGTAAAAACACACAATCTCTTCACCTTTGCAAGGAATTGTACACACAATCAAGCAAAATAAACTGTCGCGGACCACAGTTGACATTTTATGCGAAGCTATTGCTTCACAACCATATTTGTTGGACTGATAAAATGAGAGCGAATAAGCGTCAATAAATTGAGTGGAAAAAGTAAAAAAAAAAATATGTATATGTGTACGTTATAACAAACATGAACTCACACAAAGTCAATATAACGCCGTTACTACGTTCAACCTGAATTTGTGAAGCTGTTTGGGCCTTTGTTGCAGGTATGTGTATATGGAACCATGAAAATAACATTTGATATGCAAAATACAATATAAATAAATAATAAAAAATAAATGTTCATGTGAATTAAATTCATATAATTATGAAACCGAAGTTCATTCTTGGAAAATATCTCAATAGAAAATATGCAAAAATTAATTCAGCACTTATTGTAATTTTTTTTTTTTAATTTTTGATCTTGGTGATGTTTGAATATCCTCCTTCTGCATAACTTTCTGTAAATCTTTGTGACAAACAAAATTTGTTAAAGTCATTATCGTTATGTTGCTGGAAGCGAAAGTAAAAGTTTCCGAAGAACGGGTAAGAGAGGGCGCCACTTCAAAGACACCAATAGGAAGGCCTAATTGAGTTGTTAGAAAAAACAACATGGAAAAGGCCATTGAAGTGCTAATAACTGGCACTTAGCCGATTCTGCTCAATAATAGAGACAGACTTGTTCGCAGTGTGTACGGAGGCGTCGGCATAATGAGTAAGTGGCGTTCATTGTTTGTAACACATATCTGCTACCTTATCGCAGCGAGTGTGTGGGGAATCAGCTGCCGTAACTGACATCTACGGCCATTCAACTTATTTTTGTTCTGTAGTTGCTACATTTCTTTTTTAACGAGTTAGCTTGGAATTATAATGCTGCGTGCCTGTTCGTTTTTATATCCACTTTTTTACAGTATATGTTTAATACTTGTTTATTTTTATATGTTGGACGCCACTTTTGGTATAATTTAAGTCCCAACAAAACGGAAACCAAATGTATTGTATATAATTCTTAAAATTAATAAATATTTGTATAAACATAAAACTATAAAAACCTGTTTATTCTAAGTAGATTGCCATTGAACACGAAGCAAACAATAAAATTCCTACTCTTAGAAAAAAAAAAACAAAATTTGTGCAAATAAATGACAATGAATTTATCTTTCACATTAGCTTCTGCAACACCCATTGCTAGTATCCTTCTGTTCTTTTGACTTCTGCTAAACTCCTTCAGAATAGACGGTTCAAAAAAATAATGAAGTTTAAGTATGTATGTATATATAAGAAGAAGAAGCCTCACCGAATTCATCTGACAACAATGCAGAGTGCAACAATAAATCAGTTTGTTCCTCGGTAGGAAGTTTGCACATTAGGGTCATAACACTTCGCCAAAAGAAAACTTGAAATCTGTGTTAATACTTCAGTGGAATAATCCAACGTACTTAAACGCCCATGCGTCTATAGCAGAGTGCAAAACCTTGTTCGAGATTATTCCCATATTTTACTACTCATCTGTCGTAACTTTATATATGATTTAAGGGAATTCAATAATTCAACCGACTTAATATTCAAAGAAGCGTGAAGCGCAAGAAACAGGAAGAAAGTAACTGAAGTACATGAAACACATGTTTTTTTTTGTTTTTCAAACAAAAAGTGCACTGTTGCAGCATGTAACTGTACAGTGGCAAAAAGTTAAATAATTCGTCGGAAAACAGGAAACAGACGTGGGTGACAAGTACTAAACACATACAAGAAAGGCTCCAATGTGAGTAGTGATGATGCAGACAGAGAGGCATGAGCAATAAAAAGCATATATGCGGAAATGTTTAACTGTTTAGTTGGAATGGGAAATACTTAAGAATTTAAGTCAAGTATTAATTTTTTTCAATATACCCCAGTGTAATAATTCAATAATTTCAATATACCCCAGTCCAATAATTCAGACAAATTAACATTATTTTATGAGTAGTTCTTCATATGTTCTTTCAGTTAGCATACTCAAAAAAGAAGTAAGTAAACGTGAATTAACAATAGAAATACGTAACGTAGATGAGTTCTTAGCTGTTAGAGTGATTGTAAAAAGTAAAGTAGTTTTGCATTATAAGTTTTTACTTCACTCAAAATCAATATTCTTTCAGCTTTAAACTTTATACGCCTAGTTAAACTAGCATACCAGAAACATTTTTTGAATGTGCTCATATGTAGTATACCATGAGTTCAGCATCGGGGCTAAGCGCACCTATTTCAATACGTATAATTATTAGGGATGCTAATAATATTATTTTATGCAAATTTAACTTATGGTCGTTATATCCGATAAAGAACTAATAATAAGTAATGATGCATAGATTGCATACTTCATTTTACTGCCAAAAAGTTCTTTATTGTAAGCAGTTTTCACGTGCTCTGCACTAAAACTACCCGAAACAACCCATTTGCATTACAATGAGTACGAAATCTTTGCCTGAAGTTTTTAATCATCAAAGAATAAATGTTGGTTAAATGAGTGTGTATTGCCACCTAATATTCCGTCTTAATGCATGAAGACTTTTATGAAATACTAGTAGTTTAAGAACTGGAAGAAACAAGTACTGCAACAAATAATGGCTGCCTCATGTACGGTTTCACAGACATGCACACATGCAGCTGCTTTTGGTGCGGTCATGTAAGAATGATAATGAAAGAATGACTGCAGAGCAAATAGAAAAATGCAGCAGATTTAATAGTGCATAACACTTTCATTTGCATGCACACATATGTACATATGCGAGGACAAAATGAAAATGACACAGTAGAGCACCTGAATTTTTATACAAGTATAAAGTATACGTAGTATATAAAAGCAAACGAGTACTGCGAGGGCCACAAAAAATTATTGGGTCACAAATCATTCCAGAAATCTGCCAAAAGGAAAACAACTGCAATACAAACTACAGAAAAACTTTTAAAATTATATAAACACATTTGGGTTGCAATCTCATAAATGAGGTGGATTGAGATCGACGGTTCTGCTATAAAGAAATTGCAATGTTCTTGGTCTTTATATTTGTGTAGCGCTTTCTTCTATTTATTTTGCATGTGTATAAGTGTAAAGTATGTAAATAACTAGACAAATGACTGTCCATTTTTCTCATATCCATGTTGAGTTCGTCGATTTCATCGCCGCTACGAAAGAGATGCTGTGATAAACAGTAGAATTCCATGCCAACCGACAAATGCTAAGCCAAGCCAAACGAACCACTAGCAGCCAGCATTACTTTATGAACGTTTGATGATTTGTAACAACATACACATATGCCTAGAAACCTCAGTGCGAATGACACAAAACAGAACCCAGGCTGGTCAATATAAAACTAATTTGATTGGAATTTCCAATAACCAAATATGACATTGTCACATAACCACTTTTTTTGTCTGTTTGTCTTCTTAATAATGAAAATTTTTAATAAACGTAGTCGCTAGGTAAGCGCTTTCCGATTTTCATATCATTTCACAGAAATATTGTTTGAGTTATCAATTTCAGTTCCAAAAATTTTGGCTTATCTGTAGACGATATTTAAAGAAAACTTTCCTCCTCTTTGCATACCAAATTATTCTTCATTGTATTTGTGAATAACATTGTTTATATTACGAATAGGAATTAAACTGCCTTAGGTTTTTTTTGTTTTCTTAAAATATTTACCTTAGTATTAATAACATGATAATGTTGTTCATTCGCAAAGTCCACCCCAAGATTTATTATGAATAAATTTGTATCCACTCAATACAGGCAGTTCAATGCCTACGCACAATCTTACATATGATACAACTGTAGTTGTGAATACTATAAGTCAATCGTATATTTATGGCGTAGCGAATGTGTATTATAATAGGTTAGTCTTTTTAATCTACTTGTGTGCAAGCTTTCATCTTCGATAATATATGCGCAAGGGCTTGTACCATGCAAGGCAAAAATTAATTTAATGGAAACAAGGAAATTTATCAAGACACATTAATAATAAATTCGAAATTTTGCTAAGGGAAAATTTTATTTATTTACTTTCTGTATGAAGGAATACATTTTGTGTACGTAATGTTTTCGTAGCGCAGTCATAAATAATACAAATTGGAATAAATAATTGAGCAAGTGATCTGAAAGCCTAAATTGTTGAGTTCCAATGTTTTTAAGCGTCTGTTTCACAAAGGTCTTTTAGTATGGAAATACCATTTTGCAACTCTCTGTTATTCAAGTAAAATATGCGTGGCTAAATCTGTCTTTTACTGCGTTAAAAGTATGTAATTACCCTTTAGATATCGATCAGCATACAGTACTACATGGCATATACTTAACATACATATTTAAGGTGCAGGCTACGGTTCACATTCCGCACACACTTGCCCTGGCACTGCGCAGATACTTTTAATTAATTGAACTTTTATATAACTGTTACTAAGAAGAAGTTAAAGGTCACGTCTCCGTAGTCACACTGAACACATGCCATGAATTTCGCCAAGTTTTGTCACTTCGTTATATAAACAGGAAAACTTTCGACAAGTGCAATGTTTGCAACTTTGTGCATTATACCATTAAGCGTGGTTTGGTGTGTGTTCAAACTAGCTAAAGCGTTGCAAGTGGTGATAAAATGTACAAATATCAAACTCTTTGCCTTCCATTTCCCTTTTGACTTATTGCAGCGTTGCCGCTGCTCTACTAAAGATGTGTTGTATAATTGGCTTATTGATAATAAAAATTACAAAAAATTTAGGAATTTCTACTGTACGTAAAACAGCTTGTAAGTGAACAGGGCGTATGATTAATATTTTTGCTCCAAACTCACCCTTTTCAAATCAACCGCACAAGCAAGCTTCACAGCTGCGCATCTGTATGTATGATCTATGGAAGCTAAGTTGGAAAACTTCAGGCTTCTGCTGACAAAATTGACTATCTTTCAATATTACTTCGAGGAGGAGAGAGAGTGTATATTGGTATTTTTTTTACACTACCGCTGTAATTTTTAAGTGATTACCCAGACGCGTTATATAGCTACCATACCAGCACTGGTGCTTTTTATACAAGTTGAAATAAAAATTGTGCAACAGTTCGACGTTGAAATGATTTTTTTTACTTTATACCATTCGATATAACAAATTAACAGAGCTTGTTGAAAAAATATTTGATTTATTTTTCACCACAAAATGCTGTAAAGTACAATGCGGCCTACATTATAACTTTTTGAAAACGTTCAGTAATTGTGTTGCAAAGTGTTGGCTATTTTAGGTTAGCACTGCTTCCTGGTCCAAGCCCTTCATAAAAAGTATTTACCTATGATATCCATTACTCTGCAGCTTCTCCTCCTTACCCAAAAAATGCGATAATCTATAAGTGCTGCTAAAATTATTCATAAAATTACTGCGGTTAATAAAGTAAATTACTTTAATTTAATTGTGCAATCATAAAGCTTTATTGTTATAAGTGGAAATATATAAGTTTACTTCTTAAATTCACAGGGATATATCAATTTGCTTGAAAATGCAATAAGTTGCTTATACGGCGTGGCGTACACAATATATCATTGCTTATGGCAGGTGTCGGAACAACTCATTTCAAGCGCGATTGCTCCTGCAAGTTACTACCAATGAGCGAGTAATAAGCTATCAACCGTCTACCATGGCTTTGGCTTTGTAACAAGTAATTACAGTTGGATGTGTGGCAATTTCCGTTGTCAGTAACACATATAATTGTACAAACTATTGTCTAAATGGGTAATCAGCGGCAGGAGGCTTTCAAAGTCAAGCTAAATAAATTTTAACCGGATATTCCGTCAATATAACATATGCAGGAGAAAAAAAGGAATGAATTGCTGAGTTACGGGGGGAGAGAAAACAAAATAGTGGACGACTTCCCTGTATAAATTTAATGTCATGGAATTTTTTGTCTCTAAGCAATTCTTATTTTTCTCAAAACGCTCAAGTGGAGCATACAAGATTTAATGTGGAAATTCTACATTCAATCTTATAGACAGGTAAAAACCATTTAGTACTTACCCGGGATAAAATAAAAATAATATTTCCATTCAATTAATATCTAAACTTGGCCTTCAACGATAGCTTTCATTTCAATTGGCTTCAGTGGGGCTCTTCTAAACGATTACTTTCCATGACCTCACTTTAGAATTTCCTACTTCCACTTCTGCTTTGAGTGTTCATTGTACTAAAGTCAAAGTGTATTTTATTCTTTTACACCGTCAGTCAGTCTCTCAGTCATTTATAATCTGGTCTGAGTACGGATATCAAAGCTTTGCACAAATGAGTGCCCGCTGAAAAGCTCCCAATTTGTCATCATTTCTAGACGTAAACGACGTCGGGTGAACTATTTTCTTTGTTAAGTTTGACACATTGATACATTTTATCGCCGCTTTGCATTACGCGTTTTAGACTTATTTAGAATTTGTATGGAAGCTATTTGTGGAACGGAGGAGGATGGAGTCATGTGTAGAAGTTCACGCAAGTGAGGAAAGTTCTCTGATCGCCATTCACTTGGGAGTGGCCAGAAACGATTCTTTTACATATGACTCAAGCAGCTCACGACTTCCGGTCTTTGACCAAGTATCCTCTGGGTAGCCTAAGAACATCCGTTTGAAGGCGAGCTAAAGTGAGAAGGCGAAACATCCCCTGCATAGGGTTGTGCGCTGGGTTTGGGACCCGCCACGTAAAAAAACACCCCCAATGAAAAGGAAAAAACAGCCTCGGATGAGAGACCCCCCTTTTGATGACGACCACGGCAAACGAAATAAGGACTATGACTTGAGGGCATGCACCTGGAATGTCCGGTCCCTTAATTGGGAAGGTGCCGCTGCCCAGCTGGTAGATGTCCTCGTAAAGATAAAGGCTGACATCACCGCCGTCCAAGAAATGCGATGGACGGGACAAGGACAGAGACGAGTAGGTTCTTGTGACATTTACTACAGTGGCCATATAAAGGAGCGCAAGTTTTGTGTTGGATTCGTGGTGGGAGAGAGACTCCGTCGCCGAGTACTATCATTCACTCCTATGAATGAACGTCTAGCCACAATCCGCATCAAAGCGAGGTTCTTCAACATATCGCTGATTTGCGCCCACGCCCCGACGGAAGAGAAGGACGATGTGACCAAAGATGCCTTTTATGAGTGCTTGGAGCGCACTTATGAGAGATGCCCCCGCCACGATGTCAAAATCGTGCTTGGCGACTTCAACGCCAGGGTGGGCAAAGAAGGTATCTTTGGCACTACGGTCGGTAAATTCAGCCTCCACGAGGAAACATCCCCAAATGGGTTGAGGCTGATCGACTTCGCCGGGGCCCGAAATATGGTTATCTGTAGTACTAGATTCCAGCATAAGAAGATACATCAAGCTACCTGGCTGTCCCCGGATCGAAAAACCACCAACCAGATCGATCATGTTGTGATAGACGGAAGACACGTCTCCAGTGTTTTAGATGTGCGTGCGCTCCGAGGTCCTAACATCGACACGGACCACTATATTGTTGCAGCCAAAATTCGCACCCGCCTCTGTGCAGCAAAAAACGCACGCCAACTAACACAAGGAAGGTTCGACGTCGAGAAGCTGCAATCACAACAGACAGCCGAACGATTTTCTACTCGGCTTGCACTCCTGCTCTCTGAGAGCACTCGTCAACAACTCGGTATAAGGGAGCTGTGGGACGGCATTTCAAACTCCTTACGTACAGCTGCAACCGAAACCATTGGTTTTCGGAAAGTGCAAAGGAACAGCTGGTACGATGAAGAGTGCCGTGTCGCAGCGGAGAGAAAACAGGCTGCCTACCTCGCAACGTTACGATCGACCACAACACGTGCGGGATGGGATAGATACCGAGAGTTGAAGAGGGAAGCGAGACGCATTTGTAGACAGAAAAAGAAACAGGCCGAAATGCGTGAGTACGAAGAGCTTGATAAGCTGGCCGACAGGGGTAATGCTCGAAAATTCTATGAAAAGATGCGGCGGCTTACAGAAGGTTTCAAGACCGGAGCATACTCTTGTAGAACCCCCAAAGGTGATCTAGTTACCGATGCCCAGAGCATACTTAAATTATGGAGGGAACACTTCTCCAGCCTGCTGAATGGCAGTGAACACACAACACCAGGAGAAAACGAACCCGATACCCCAATCGATGACGATGGAGCAGATGTTCCATTACCCGACCATGATGAAGTTCGAATAGCAATTGCCCGCCTGAAAAACAACAAAGCGGCAGGGGCCGACGGATTGCCGGCCGAGCTATTCAAACACGGCGGCGAAGAGCTGATAAGGTGCATGCATCAGCTTCTTTGTAAAATATGGTCGGACGAAAGTATGCCCAACGATTGGAATTTAAGTGTGCTATGCCCAATCCATAAAAAAGGAGACCCCATAATCTGCGCCAACTACCGTGGGATTAGCCTCCTCAACATCGCATATAAGGTTCTGTCGAGCTTATTGTGTGAAAGATTAAAGCCCACCGTCAACAAACTGATTGGACCTTATCAGTGTGGCTTTAGACCTGGTAAATCAACAACCGACCAGATATTCACCATGCGCCAAATCTTGGAAAAGACCCGTGAAAGAAGAATCGACACACACCACCTCTTCGTCGATTTCAAAGCTGCTTTCAACAGCACGAAAAGGAGCTGCCTTTATGCCGCGATGTCTGAATTTGGTATCCCCGCAAAACTAATACGGCTGTGTAAACTGACGTTGAGCAACACGAAAAGCTCCGTCAGGATCGGGAAGGACCTCTCCGAGCCGTTCGATACCAAACGAGGTTTCAGACAAGGCGCCTCCCTATCGTGTGACTTTTTCAATCTGCTGCTCGAGAAAATTATTCGAGCTGCAGAACTTAATCGAGCAGGTACAATCTTTTACAAGAGTGTACAGCTGCTGGCGTATGCCGATGATATTGATATCATCGGCCTCAACACCCGCGCCGTTAGTTCTGCTTTCTCCAGACTGAACAAGGAAGCAACTCAAATGGGTCTGGCAGTGAACGAGGGCAAGACGAAATATCTCCTGTCATCAAACAAACAGTCGTCGCACTCGCGACTTGGCTCCCACGTCACTGTTGACAGTCATAACTTTGAAGTTGTAGATAATTTCGTCTATTTAGGAACCAGCATTAACACCACCAACAATGTCAGCCTGGAAATCCAACGCAGGATTACTCTTGCCAACAGGTGCTACTTCGGACTGAGTAGGCAATTGAAAAGTAAAGTCCTCTCTCGACGAACAAAAACCAAACTCTATAAGTCGCTCATTATTCCCGTCCTGCTATATGGTGCAGAGGCTTGGACGATGACAACAACCGATGAGTCGACGTTGCGAGTTTTCGAGAGAAAAGTTCTGCGAAAGATTTATGGTCCTTTGCGCGTTGGCCACGGCGAATATCGCATTCGATGGAACGATGAGCTGTACGAGATATACGACGACATTGACATAGTTCAGCGAATTAAAAGACAGCGGCTACGCTGGCTAGGTCATGTTGTCCGGATGGATGAAAACGCTCCAGCTCTGAAAGTATTCGACGCAGTACCCGCCGCGGGAAGCAGAGGAAGAGGAAGACCTCCACTCCGTTGGAAGGACCAAGTGGAGAGGGACCTGGCTTCGCTTGGAATATCCAATTGGCGCCACGTAGCGAAGAGAAGAAACGACTGGCGCGCTGTTGTTGACTCGGCTATAATCGCATAAGCGGTGTCTACGCCAGTAAGAAGAAGAAGATTTGTGGAACGGCAATCATTGGCTGAGTACCATGATACACAACATTGCGTGTAATATTCTATTTTCCTATCCTTTATATAGGCACTGCAGTTCTCTGACAAACTTTCAGCTAAGCAATTTATGCGGAGTTATTATATTATTATATTCACATACACCTAGATATATATATATATGTTATATATATATATATATGCACTCTTGTATATATATATATATATATATATATGCACTCTTTAAGAAAATACAATTTTTCATCCAAAAACTTTCTACTACTCAATCAGCCGACTTCGTATATCCACATATCTTAACGTTCGCACTGATTTCGTCAGTCGAGCTGCAGCTGGGCTCAAGCTCTTTTCTATATATCAACAGTCGAGCTAACAGGAGACGTACACATTCATCTGTATATGTATTTACAAAACTCTTGCAGTAACTTTATGCTTTCACTCGTTCAATCATCTTCCTGCTGCTCACACTTCCACATGCAAGGAAAACATAAATCAGGGTCAGCTGTGCTAAATACTAAAGACAGAACGCAGAAACGCTGAAGCAAAATCGCGACTAACTTTATGTTTGCACTCAGGCCTGAGGTTGGTTAGAGTACTTGCGTGGCTGGTCAATCAGGACATGGCTCCAAAGTAATGAAGTGGGGTTTTTATAATTTATACTTTTCAACAAAAGAAAATAAGCTATTTTTTTATGAATGAGCCAGTACTATTCCTTATCTTCAAAAAAAAGTTGTACTCTTTTAATATTTAGTTCTATAACAATTCCATAGTTGCAATATACTTTCAAAATGATTTTATAAAATTATTTTCTTAGTTTTTCTCCCGTTTGGAAATTATCACCTTTGATTCTAAATTACAGACCATTTACGCCGACTACTATTTTGGAAGGAGATGTTCGTCATGTTTTTGCTAAAATTTTTGTCTTTTGGCTGAAAATTTTTTTCTCATAATTTACTTTATTTCAAATTATTATTAACTTATCTTAAAATAATAAACAGTAAGTCAATTAATTGGAAATTTTTTACAGCCAACTCGAAAACAAAATAAAATTTTTAGTGCGAAGTGTATAACTTTTGCTGATTTGGTTTTGCAAAGCTCAAACACGTAATAGGCTTACCCACATTTCCCTAATGCTCTTAACAACCTGCTAATTTTAAATTTTTACTTTTACTCTCTATACAAATAAATAGTAATTATTCCATAACAAATGAATGAAATAGGAACATAGTTTAATGGACTTATCTATTAAACAACTCATCAAACATTTTATATCAAAAGTTGTTTGACCATTCACCAAACATAACAAAGATTCTCAAATTGCAATCACTTAACGGGACATTTTGGTTAAGAAAAATCCTCGCTGTCGCCCTCAACATGCTCCCTCTCAATCACACTGCAAGAAGAACTTGATTTCATATAAGCACTCGTTACTTACCAAACTCGTCATCAATAAGCCCCTGGAGACCATAATCAATCGGTGTGATATTTTGGTATAACTTAAAAAGACACACAAAAGTGACGTAAAATGTGGCACAGTAAAAAAGTAATTCAGTACGTGTTTATTGCTACAAATTTTGAAAACTCTGAGGCTAAGTTCCAAATGAATAGGAAAAGTCTCAAAGGACCAAAGAAATACATATAAACGTGTTAGAAGGTAGCACAATAATTTTATCTTCTACACCTTCCTTGTTAGGTGCTCTAAATGCTCCATTTGCTCAAATTCACCTTGTTTACCAAGAAAATACTTGTTTTTTTTCTAAGTTTTTACGTTTAGTACATTTCGGATTTCTTCTCTTTAAAAAAGTGCGAAGTAGCTTAGCGAATTTACGCTGTCACACGTGCAACATATTGCAAAAGGCCTGGTAATGCTCGTGCACTTGACTCCTACTGCTGCGTTTCTTTCAGGTGAACATTGGCTGCGTGGGCCTTAATGCCACCATAAATTTCCGCAGTAAATTTCTCATTTGTCATTTGTTTTATTTTGAGGTAAAAACGTTGGTTATTCGACCACGAAGAATATATGTATTCCCGAGAAAACACTAAACATCTCCTCCAAGCATGATAGGAAGTACTTAATTAGTATTTCTACGACAGAAGTGTAAAATTTAAGAAAAATTGATTGATTGATGCGTGCTAAAGGGAAACATTTTTTACTCAAAAACCATTTACCGAAAAATTTCGATAATTTCAAAGGTGTTTAGTTTTATTCATTTTATTTTATTTCTACTAATCCTTTGACTATTATCGCTATTTTCATTAGCAACGTTGTGAATTGTTTTTACTTTTACAAGGTTATATATAACCAAAGTTTGACATTGCATTGTGACCAGTGGAAGCTAATTCAAATTGCCAGTAAAATAAAACTTTCACTATACTAGAAGAATAACGAAACGAGAGAGAAGATAAAGTTTTCCTTAATCATCAAACTAAAAAAAACAAAAAATACATGCAATACTGCCAGGACGTACCTTATCGTAGCGAATAGCGAATAGCTTCATTTATTGTATATGAGTCTCAGTTTGTTGCTGAGCCAGCTGATTACAAAATCCACGAAGGTATTTGAAGCACAACACTCTGTGTGTTCATGGGTGTTTGCAAATCCACTGCCTGCATATTAATATTTATGAGCAATAACTTTGTATCCATAGGTGGAAGACCAAGCCCTTCAACTTCAGTTTGCAAGCAATATTCAATCTCGAGTAGGTGTAAAAGCTCTTAAATGTACAATTCGCAGTCACCATCTCCCACCCTATAAATGCTGGCTGGCAGGTATTTTGCACAATCACCTGTGCGATTGTATTCCAGGGCATATGAAGGAAAAACACCTTTGAATATAAAGCGCTTTAAATATATTGAGTTCAACACTTTATTGAATCGAGCAAGTTTACAAGTTTTTTCGCACTTAGGAACTAAGTTGGTAAACTAAATCGAGCTTTCTACATATTAATTTTTCCATGGACGCTCTTAAACTTCAAGTAAAAACTTCATGTATGATAATTCGCCATCATCAAATCCCACAATTTTAAAATCATAATTCTTGATATACTAACTGCGCTCTGCTGAACATTTGCTAATGTAATCTCATGGTCTTAGCCAAAAGGAAAACATTGATAAAAATATATCGTATTGAAAAGGCGATGAAATGGAGTGAGGTATTCAACACACACAGGTATGGAAAGTAAATTTCTGAGTGAAATGGATATTTCTGCGAAGGATGACGGCGCTTCTTCGAGATCAATTCGAATCTTATGCAACACAGCTTGAATTAGTAAAATGTTTCGCAAATAAAGCATTTTTAAAAGAAAACAGATTTTATTGAAAATTGGTGTGATATTTAAAAAGTCTTCAAGTTTATGTTAATAAAACATTAATAGTTTGGCATGAATAATCAATTACCCACTAGGTGGCAATGTCGTCACTTTCTTCTGGCTGTGTTTCAAATCACATTTACAGAAAACATAATTTGCATTACAAACTTTGCCAAACCACATTTCTAATTTCCTTTGCAAATGCGCAAGGTCACTTCAGTGCCAGAAAATGTGCCTCATTGCTTGCGTAAATGCAAAAAGATTCTAAATTATTTATTTTAGATTAAAACGTGAAACCAAAGGAAATTGCTGGTATTTTCCATCGACGGAACCGCGGCGTACATTCCTCAGATGAGCGATCGGAAATCAAATGACTTGGTCACATTCGCAGCAGGGGGCGCAAGGCTCCTCGTTAAAACATCGCTCTGGCGTGGCCGACATATGCAATTTCCATGCAGTCCGGAAGCACAAACGTACAAACCGATTTTACTAAAGCCTAGTCGTGCAAAAACAACAGCGACAAAAACATATTTATTTTGGATTTGTACTTTTTACCACACAAATTTATCGACGCCTTACTGTGGTTTGACCGCCCAGAATTTTGCTTACGATGTTTGCCTCAAAGAGTTTTATGTAAAATATTTCAGTGGATCATTTGTGTTGGTACAAATACCAGTGCCAAAATGTAATTCAAGAAATGTGGCTAAAGGTTTTGTGAGTGTATGGCAAGCAGCAGCTTCTCGGAAATTCAACTGGAGCAACTTCAGATTCAAACTCATTTGTTCAGCGGCTGCAGCGAAAAGCCAAAATCAAGTAAGTACTTATATAACTACATAAAAAAACATCAACCCAAATTCACACTAAGTTACATTTCCTTCCGCCGTATATGCTCGTATATTCTCCATGCTTCGCGGGTCACTGGAAACGCTTTTATTTAGTAATTTTCGATTGTTTCCGTAAAGAATCACTGACATGACAACTTGACAGTGTTCATTGTTACTAACTTATGACAAAACTGAATAGCCATAACGCAAACTTTAGTCGTAGTGATCGTAACGCCAAGCTGTCAATTCATATCCAATATACTTGTATAGTGAAGTATCATAGCCAATTGATTATTCTCATCAGGAACAGAAATAAGTTGTCCGTCAGAAAACAACTTATTTTTATGTGAAATAAAAGTAGAAAACATTCAGCTACGAGTATTAACAGGGAATGCTTGTTTAGCAATTAATCCACAAGTTACAACTTCTTTGGTGTTGGTTTCAGATAAAAGCAGGAATATATAATTCAAAAAAGCTGAATTATTTCAGGAGATTAGGATAAGCATAGGATTTTTTTCCAAAGAACCAAGTACTATACCATATCTTCATACTGCACCTCTTCAGAATACCTGTAACACAAAGCCATAAATCAAATATTTAAGCGAGCTAAATACAAATTTATTTTCAACGAGCGAACACATAGCATTCGGGGACAGAGTATAGAGCACTTAATTCCACGCTTTAAGCGTAGTTCGTAGGCGAAGCTTCCAACACTCCGATGCAAATATGTATATACGTTTACATACATGTATACATATATATGAGCACATCTGTCAACGGTAATCAGATCAATTATACTAAGTGCGCGTTCGTAATCTGTTAAACCATTTATGGCAATCCTCCACTCTATTGCCGCTCCTATAGTGATGAGTTGCTCAGGTGCCGCTTCGTGGTGTGAATTAATTAAATATAATGTTTATTGGGGTAGCCGCCTCTCTTCACAGATAAGCATCCGCACATATCTTGTACACACATGCTATATAATAATGGTTTGTGCCGTCTATCTCTGATCATACTAAATTGATATGAGCAGGCGATTAACAAAAATAGAAACGTGTAATGCAATTAATTAATTATTGTGAAGTTATTAATGAAACGGTTATTTTGCAGATTAAGTAACGAAAGTTTGATAATAATGCTTGGCTAAGGGTTTCTTAACACTTCGAAAATACTTGTGATTTTGGGATCGAGGTTAACAACTTTCATCTACTAGTTTTTCCAGTTACCTTTTTCCTTTTTTATTTCTATTTAAATTATAATTTTCTCCTCCTGATTTATCGACAGTATTACTTAAAACAAAATAACTAGGGAAATCTAATAAAACTAAAAATTGAGTTAAATATCGCTGAATATAACTAGCTCATAAGGCTTAATATAGAGACAAGCCCGTACAGCGAAGGTGAAAGTAAACATTAAACAAATAATCCTTCTTTTTCAGACATGATCCCTCATGAGGGATATATATTGAGCAGAGTTGACTTGTAAATAGAGAATTCTCGAGTTTAATGAATTAATGAATATAATATAATATAGTGCTCATTACTAGACTAAAAGCAAAGAGCAAAGCTTTGAAGTGTTTCGTAATCACTTTCAATGCCAGAAGTTTGTGAATTAATTACTTCCAAAACAAACCACAAAAACATGCACTTTCGTCTACTTAAAACTCACACTCAATTTATTCAAAAAAACATAATTTGATAACTTTGATGTTTCAATAGTTTCACCACAATTTAATTAAATCAGATCGATAATCCAAACTCAGGCAACATTCAAATTGGCTATTTGCCAGAGAATCGCTCACATTTTCGTTCAGATTTAAAGTTAATTGATTTACTTATTTTTTCTAAACACAAACTTGTGTACTTTGTTTTTGTTATGCATTATTTTAGTTGAAAACAAATTAAATTTCCTGCTGGAAATCAAAAATAAGAAAAAACGTTGCAATATAAGAGGCAGAAGTGCGATTGAAAATAATTGTGGTAACGATTTTATGAGCGATTTTCCATTTGACAGCTTTTAATGGAAAACTTATATTTATAAAATGAACGGTAAAAATTAAAAGAAAATATATTGACTTGTACTCAGTTAATTGAGAACAAGTGTTTCACAGTAGGCTCATTCAAAGTGTTTTGACAGCTGCATTAAATAAAATTAGTAAGGGCTCTAGTTATATACACAAATATGTGAGCGACACTATAACAGACGATCCACAAATGATTATATTGGTTTTCCTAAAAATGCAATGTGGAAAATTCTCGAAAATTATAACTAACTGTTGCCACAAAATTTTTCTGAAATAACTAAATATAAACTTTCATATCGAAGAAGTTTACTTAATTCCTGAACAAGTTACAATTGCAACTTAAGACATTGAGTAAAACTAAACCAAAGATTTGGAAATATGTCGAGAACTGATGCCAATTGACTTTAAAATCGACAAAAGGCCAACTCAATCCAGTCTACTAAAAACTAAACAACATAACACTATTATATAGATTAGGGCCAAATGGGTACAATTTAGCTCCAATAAAAACGAATAAGAGTTTTGTGGAATAGTAGCAATATAAACGAACTTGCTTCAAGAGTAAGAATAAGTTATTTCTATTGAAAAAATATGGTTTGTTGGCCATTTCTTGTATCATTTATTTGTGTGATATTCTATTGTTTGAAACGACTTAAATATAATGCATATTGGTATTTATAGTATACATTGGAAATGGCTAGCATGTTCAGAAAGAAAAAAATGTATAAAAGAAGTATGTGTGAACACACAAACACAACAAGGAAGCCTTCCCCTATTTCTCTATTGTCGGCCGTGTGAAGAATTCACAATTATCTGATAAATGTTAGGTACAAAAGTCTTTTGGGTCTACGTACAGCATTTTTAGAAGTTTGCAAAATGTTGTTGTTGGTACTCTTATGCTATAAAATAGGAAAATAACTTAAGAAACAAAGGGTTGTCATAGCACATGTGGTTATGAGAGCGATGCAGAAAAATATGGGCTCAATTCCAAATTTTCATGTACTTTTTGTAGTCTTCAAAACTCATAGCTGCACATATGCCTCCAAAAAAATGCAAAGGACGGATGTTTGTTGACTTGATGAACAAGATGATATCCAAGCCCATGAGAAAATTGAATTGTAAATATGCCAACAATGGAAAGATGGCACGGGGCTGAGAGAACTCACACAGGCGGAGAATACGTTTTGTCGAAGTTTTAATTGCGTTGCACAAAATGCTTGAGCTGCCTCGACGCACTGACGAATAGTTGTCGCATTTGCAATTCAATTTGCCAAAATTTGTGCTGAGGGCAAAATGTGAAATGAAATGTAAAACTGCGTGACAGAAATAAAAAAGTAAAATAAATCTAAAAAGTCACTAACGTAAGCTATAAAGAGGTTTTTGGTTTGTTTGGCTTTGATTTTGTGCTTTACTTTGTTAAAACATAAAATAATTTACAACAGCCCAATAATATCCTTTTGGACGGTGATTTCGAGTTAATTCATTGACTTTTCTCATTTTGTTATGTTTTTTTTTTTTTTTTTCAAAAAATCGTCACATAGCAATTAGCCGTAAAGATTTTGACATCCGTTTCATTCGTTTCTGTTTTTTTTTTGTTTTGTTTAAGTCTAACATTATTTAACTGTGTTTTGTTAAAGCAAATACGAGTGGGTGTATTATATTCGTTGGGGCTTTCTGCTGTTTTAATTCTGACTCTCCATAGTTTGCCGGTAGCATCATTTCTTTTAGGTTTTATCACTACTACAGACATATATGTATGCAGATACCCCACGTCGGACAGAAAATAGTCCAATGTAGTTTACATGTTGTGGAGTAAAATACTAATTTCAGTAATTGTCCCCAATTAACAAGGCAAACTTTGGAAAAAAGCCTTGAAAAAAGCTGTCATCAACAAATAAAAAATAAAAGCGGAAGGACATGTATTCTCTCCTATATGGTCACAACAAAAATGTACATACCTACATATCTGTATAATATATTAACGTATATGAGAATGCTTCATTCATAATTCTTCAATGAATCACCAGATGAGTACTCAAATGTCGCACAAACACCGACAGAGTCTATTTTTTACGAAAATCAGTAAATAAGTACTTAAATAATGACAAACAAGATATTCACTGTGAATTCATGCGTGTTTTGTTGTTGGTGTTATTGTGTTTGCGTAAGCATGTGACACGCAATACAATTTGTTCCAGTTGACAGCTGCTGACATATGAAGTGTCAAAATGAAAACAATTCTGCCAAATTACAGAACTACAGTTATTATGTTGAATGAATGTTGGATCAGAGTAGTTTGTCTTTTTTTGTAACCCAACAAATGTTTTATAGAAGGAAATTTGAATGCTGAAATGCATAATAACGATTAAATATTTTGTAGGTATTCGGGTAATAATTAAATGAGTGATGTTTGCTTGCCTGTATACGTCTATATCTTTACTCCAATGAGGGAATGCAAGTTTAAATAAGTTTGAAAGCTGCCTTTATTATAACTAAAGCTCACAGTTGAAAACATGTCATCTGTTTCCAGGAGCTTCTAGGAGTTCCGTTTGGCACACACATATTACAGTTACTTATTTCATCTATGTGTATCTCTATCTAATACTCATACATCATATATAAACGAAGGCACTCACGTTTTAATGTTTGCCCGTAGACGTGGCTAATAATGATAATGAAGTCGTTTGCTCTAAACTTTACCAGCATTTTGTTCTGAAGACCTAAGCAATAAGAATCAAAGCTTCAGAAACCTCCAAAGTAACGACAAAGGTAACAATATCAAAATAGGATAAAAATTATTACATTCACCCAAATTTATCCACTTATACAATGTAGATGTGCTCCTGTCTTTTGGGTAAACAGAAAGATATTCCAAATTCAAATATTTAATGATTTATTGTTTTTATCTCCCTTAATTATGTTTGTGGTTAATAGTACTATATATCAGAAATAAAAATACGAACATAAAAAAGTTTGTAATGAATTATAAATGACTACATTTTTCACACAAACCAAACCTCTTATATTATTCAATGACAAGCCCAAAGCCTCGCCAACTCCGCCTCTCTAAACATGTTTATGGACACCCAAAACTAATTAGCACAACACGCTGCCATTGATGAAGTCACAAATATTTACGAAAGCGGAATTTGAATAAATTTAACAATTTTAATACCGCGGAGTTACCGCAAATAAAGTGCAGTTAATTAAATTTTCAACCGGTGAAATGGATCAGGCTAATGAATTTAACAAAGGAAATGCCCGTGCGATAATGCAAAGCAAATATTTTGCGGGCTAGAACAATAGACACCGAGGTGAAAAGCAATTTCAAGGCGACGGCGCAAAGTGAAATGTCAAAATAATCGCTTCATATTGTACAGCAAAAACAAAGGTTAATTAAAACCAATATGGGATATGAAACGGGTGTTAGCAAGTTAAACAGAAAGCTATGGTAATTAGCGAATTGGCGAAAGACAATAATTTTCCGAACGAAAAAAAGAGGAGATGGAGAATAACTGGAGAAAAGAAAGACAGAAAATAGAGGCTATAAAATCAAATAAAAATGCCTATGGAAAAGGATGAAAAAGTACTTGTACTTAGGCTTAGGTAAGGTAAATTTGAAATATATAGACACTTACTTTATTTTTAAAATTAGTACGGCCAGTACTCGTAAATACCAAATAAACAAACGAAGTTTATTATCAGGACTCTGTGTAATGGTTAGTAGCACGGAAAACGCATAAAATACAGAATTGTAATAAAAAAAATTGGAGGCATTTCCCTCGATTAAATGAATTGACAAATACCGAAAAAGTCTGCATTTTAAGAAAGGTTTCGCCAAACGCTCAAATAGTAGCTTGTACTTTCGTTTGTCACTTTGTTTATCTGATACTATTTAATATGCTGTGTGTTGCTAGGGATTGTCTGCTTAGGAATGCGCATGTAATGAGCGATAGAAATTATGGCGACACCATTGCCGGTATTATGTTAAATTATTTGCAATTACGCAATACTATTTGCCTCACACTTGAACTTATCACATGCATGCATAGATATGTAAAAGCAAACACAAACGCAAAATCAAATTTCCGTGAGTGAAGCGGTTAGTGATGACGAGGACACCCGGATATAAATGCATGTAGTTACCGCTAGAAGACTTCAGCTGTGAGTGCACTGCCTGGCAGTAAATTACAGGCATAAATCTCGTGCTAAGTGACACTCTGCTTTCACGCTTTCACATTGCGTTGCGGTTGCTCTGCAGTTTAATGCATCGACACGTCAGTCCGTCAGCAAATGCATTTTAGTGCGGCGTGTTTAAGTGGCCTCTGTGCGAATCACCAAATCGAGCTCAAGCAAAAGCCGTCGTCACTGGCAGCGCCAGCAGAGGTTATCGGTCTTTTATATGCGTTTACGGTTGCTTATTTGTTTTCCTCACTAAATTTCATCACTTAATTGGTATTTTTCACTCTCAGACTAGGATATTTGCACTGCAGTTACTTTAAAAGTCTAAGAAGACGTTGTCAGAGAAAGAAAAAGAATACGCATCTCCAAGCGTACAGGTAAACAAAAGATATGGAGGATCCTAGTTTACAAGAGTCACATAATATTTTTATAAATTCAATTTATGCACTTTTATCTTTTCCACTCTTTTGTCACATTTGGTTTTTTTACCATGAAGGACTCAGGAATAATTGTTGAAATGCGTTAAGATTATTCTACGTTGTCACGATTTTTCTACGAAGTTGGCGTTGACAGCGCTCTTGACAGTGTCGAGATATCATCAGCCAGCCTTTTGCCGAATTCATTTTTGAGGCATCACAAGAACAAGAATTAACCAATGTAAAAATAAATGAAAGTCTTTTCATTCTCACATATATATGTTTGTTTCTATAAAGTATGAAAACCGCATCCTCATCACAAAGTGCATACACCACTTTCGACTTATACTTTTAAGGCCTTACTATCTTTGGGTAATATAGCGAAAGCAACGAGTTCAAATCAAAGGTGCCATAACTTAATTTTATTTTTGTATAAATTGCATATATGTTATTATACTCTTCTTTATTATATCGTAATAATTTAAATATATCGTTAGGTTATTCGTAAGATAAATATTCCCCTTTTTTGCCTTACCACCTTAATTAATGTTTACAAATTTCATGTTTTTATATCTAAGTTGAGATTGACGTGCGTTTTATGTTAAACTTATGTCGCTTATTCTTCATAATACACATTTGTTTACAAAAGGCCGCTGCAGCATTTTACAGTTGTCGAGCGTGGCGTGAAGAAGGCATTTCCCGTGGGGTTCTGCTATAAAAACTGACAAAACAGATAAAAGTAAAATTATGACTTAGGAAAACTTTACCAACCAAACAGTTTCAAATGCCTAAAACGTAACAGTTAAAAAAATTTACTTCTCGCCCATACTCAGTTTTCCCAAAGCGACTGTTTACTTTCGTTGTGTTGATTTAAGTGGTTCCCACATTTAACATTTGCCGCATCCATGGGTATACTTACACACAAACAACAACAATGTACAATGCACCTCGTCAAGGCACTAAATCGGAAATCCCACTACAAATTTTGCGCCGCCACCGTGGACTATACTATATACTTAAAATGGGATATTACCAACAAAAGTAGTGAGAAAAGAAGATAAGATTAACGACAGCACGATGGAGTAGTCATAGGGTGTAGAAGACTGCGTTCATTTTTTTAGGTGTATCACTGAACTGAGGAGAATATAAAGAAAGCAATCGGTGCTGCGCAGAAAAAAGTTTTGCAAGTTTTCTGTCTGTGAAGTTTATTTTGCTTTTTTGGATTGGCCATACCGCCCCGAAAATGTTGTTATTGCTATTTTATTATAATTGCTCTTTTATTTATTTTGTTGGCAAATAATTTTTATAGTTTCTCCTTATCGTTTTAGTTAAATATTTTTTTTTATTTGCTGGATTTATCAACTGCGTCCATCTACTGATTCCTTCTCGGTTAAAGCATACTTGTATATAGTGTTGTGGTTAGCTTTCCTCTGCCAATAATACCGACTACAGTGTCATGCAAATAGAAAACAATAACAACCTATTATTTCTAACAAAATTCATGCTTGCGCATGTTTACCGGCTATGCTATAATAAGAAGATATGAACATTGCGCCGATTTGTAACTTTTATGAGTCTTTAAGGCCTACTATTGTTGGATCGACAATAACAACTAAGTGATAGTTATAAAAATATATTTTACGGAGTTAAAGTACAAATAAAAAAAATTTCAAAATAATCAGTAGTCAGTGTAATTTAATACCCAGAATTAAGAAGTAATAAGTAGCAGTGGAAAAAAGGCAAGTAATATAATATGTAAGTACCTTCTGTAAATGGTTGTTATAATTACCATCACGTTAGTGGGAATCAGAAGATGGTAAATAAATCATCTTAATTTAAAAAGTATTCGCTTCCATTAAGGAGGTGAAAAAATCGATCACCATTAACAAAAGGACTTGAATACGTCTGATAATGAAGGTTGCACTAAGGCCCCGACGCTTTGTTAGTCAATTTATATATAATAAATCCTATCGCACTCGTGCGGGTGATAAATTGAGTGAATGAGTGGAATTCGGGAAATGCTAAGTTGGGATAGCTTAAAATCCTGAGTCAAAAGTGGAGTGAGAAAAATTGATTATGAGTACAATCGCTCACGAAAACGTTTAACATAAATTGTCAATCTCAACTTTTTGCTTGTCTCACACAAATACACATCTGTCAAATCTCGTGCTAAATTTTTGATCATTGCTTTAAGCGTCTACTTGACAGCAATGCTTCGGTTGGCTATAAAGGTTACACTAAATTTGTTACCCCATGGCATTCACAGACACCAGGGCTTTGTCGGAATTAAAATGTTGTCTCAACCGTGACTATAATAATTTAATTTATGCGCAAACACATTTTAACGTAAGTGTAAATTGGAGGCACGGAAAATCGGAAGAGACAATGTTCGCAAAAATTCAAGAATTTTGTTGAAAAAATAAGTGCGAACACCTTTTTGTTTCTTTTAGTGCTCGAAAGTATGCTTTTCATTGCTTTGATGAAAAAAACTGTTAGAATATTTTTTGTCACAAAACATCTGCATTGTCTCTAAATTTAGTTAAAAAGTAAAAATGTCTACCTTAAACTTTTTACTGAAATCTTTTTCATTCTCAGTTTTACAACAGCAACTTTAAATTGCTTCGTTGCCAAGCAGCAATATAACAAAAGAACAAAGAATAACAAGAGATTTAAAAGATTATCAAAAACTCTGCCGCTTAAGTTGTAAATACATTAAAAAGAAGTCATTGTAAAGCATTTAATGATTTTTTTTTTCGTTTTATATGGATCTGGGAGTAAACCAATTAATTACCATGACAATTGTTGCAATTTGTAAAACTTTTTGCTCATTGTAATGTTCACACGAAACCAAGGGCAGAGTGATAGAAAAAATGAAGAAGCTTATCCACCGGTGAAATTTCGAAAGAATATTAAAATTTTCAAGAAATTAGTTCAGAATGCCTTGACTACTAAAAAAATAAGAAAAGATGAATACCTATTCGTTTCTTTTACAGTGAGTAATTTACTTTTAAGGTTATTCTCATTTCAAAATACTATTAACAAAAACGTTCGGAGTACGTTTTTATGATTGCGAAGTACATATTTGAGAAAGACTACATATATTGAGAATATCATCAAAGAAATACTACATGTCACTTTGAGTTTGTTTCTCTATAACACTGACTTTTTAAAATGTATCGTCTTCGAAAATCAAGTATTTTTTTTTTTAAGATATTTGTTATTTATTGTTGGCTAATTAACTGCATTTTCCCGCATTTTGCATTGTTCTGTGAACTTTTTTTATACTTTCTTCTTTTAAGTCACTGTTGTGCTTTCTGCGGCCAACTGAAATCTTACTTAGACCCATTTTTTATGGACTTGACTCATTCATATCCTATACTGTTTCAACGCACATCGATTGTGTATACACCTAACAGTACATATGTATGTACTCTGTTCCAGGACTAAGAACTTTTAATATAGTAGCTGTCGGTGGCTTTCAAGTGCGATATTTTACTGTCACAGTCAAGCAGGCATGAAGCAGACGTGTTGCGTACAGCACGATGCAGGCCAGACATTCTCCGTTCCTTTCAATACTTTCAAGTGCAAAGTGAACACTTTTTAGGCTATCCTGGAGCTTTCTGTTGAAGTGGAGGTATGCTGCAATTTCCACTTTTAAAATTACATTGCATGACATGTGTATGTGTGAACTTTGCAAGTGAGTTCTTCCAATGAAATAAAGAAATAAGAAGTAACTGATGACAATTTTTTATTATTGCAAATAAAAACAAAATACTGCAAAATAAGTTAAAACAGAAGTTGAAGTCAAAATATTCTACTTACTTGCTTACATCCACCTTGAACATAAATTTTGGAATATTGTTTTAAAACTCGAGCGATATTTGGTTCAAACCAAATTTTTTCATCCAGCTTGTGGCCAACCGCCATCAGAGTAGGTAGTTCGCGCTTTCTGCAAAGCTCAAGTGAGTTTCATTGATGTCCTTATTTCTGTGACACTTTCCTTTTCAACTCACAAAAAAGGGTGAAATGCCTAATATATCTAGACAGGCACAAGCCAGTGCTTTTGGGTAGCTTTAGCTTGTAAAATCAATTTCGCTGAACAGCTCCACTTCGAATTTGTGTACGTTTCCTTCTTCGTTGTTGTGCCTCTGAGGTGAATAAGGATGTGCAATGTTTCTGTACTCCTATTGTAATCTTTCGTTTGTCATTACATTGCATTTAGTTTGTTCTCATTTCTCTGACTTTGTACTTTGTAGTTTACATTTTGATGCATTGTTTTTAACAAATCTCTATACAATTATATGGTTGCATGCCACACTATATCATATTAATATTCTATACCATAAACATAGCTTTCATCACATCTGAAACTATTTCTATCCTCCATAAATTCTTAAATAATACTTATCTTTTGTTATACCATATAAATAAAGAATTTCTTCACACAACGTCAGAGGGGTTTCTTCATTCCCTCGCACTGCATTGCAATGTGAAACATGTGTTCGGTTGTTTATGACCACAGGGTTAATAGCCGAGAAAAGTTTGATCTTGCCTTAACAATTAAGCGCTTAAGTGACAAAATTGCCAATTAGTCAGCTGTCAATGATAGCGGTAACGTTAAATCGAGGATGAGCAAAAAACACCGGAAAGTACTCGAAAAAATACGGAAAGCAAAAACTTTCATCCAAACTAAATAAAACAAATGCAATTACTTTCGCACTATTTAAGGACAATGAACTGAAGGCAACAGAGTCTGCAGCAGTTGGCAACGTGTGATATTAGTGTCAGCCAACTATGATTGCACACACGATGGCGGTAGCCGACAGGTCAAATAGCGTAAAACTTCAGGCCGACGGCTGTGATCTTGATGACAGTACGACGGAATGGAAGGGACTAAAATGTTGCAGTAAGCCAAAAGCTGCGGCTTGAACTTCGTTATCTGTTAGAGAAAACACTGTATTTATACGTATTTCATGTTCGTGCTAGTCTGCTTGGCTGACGTGCCAAAAGAGGTCAACGACATGCGCTTTCAGCTGGGCTGCCATCAAATTTTTGAGCAAGTGGCGGAAGCCTGGAGTGTAGAAGGAGTGGAGGCAGTTGACTCCACAGACTGCACTGCAACTTTATTTCA
This sequence comes from Bactrocera correcta, assembly GCA_027475135.1. Lineage (NCBI taxonomy): Eukaryota > Metazoa > Arthropoda > Insecta > Diptera > Tephritidae > Bactrocera > Bactrocera correcta. Next base: position 40,448,106 of record CM050323.1, read on the forward strand.
TATTTTTTTGGGATACGAGTAATATTTCGGTCCCAAATATTTTAGCTCGCAATTTTCGCTTGCATATTTTTCTTGACATGATGTTATATATATTCATGTGGATGCTTCGCACATTTTTCTATGAAAATTTAATTTAATAAATTGCTGTCAGTTCTTGTCATGAAACAAATGTTATACTTCGCTGCTTTCATATAAATATTTCTAAAACCATTACGATCCGCAACAGCAAACCTCAAAAGCTACATATGAAATTCTCTGTAATTCAAATAAAGTCTCAGTGGTTTTCACACACATACGTTCTTTGAATATTGCCTCAGCCAAAGTTTCGCGTACTTCCCAAAGTGTGTTACTCATACGCCGTGGGAGACGCCACATATTCTTACGTCGTTGCACATGCGCTGGCGTTGCTGACTTTGGTTGAACTCAGCATGTATTAAACTCAACTTTCTGCAGTTCATTTTACAGCATTTGCATATGACAACAAGATCACTGGGGCCTTTGCCACAAAACTAAGAAGAGGTTATTGGAATTCTTGCGGGCTACTAAATCATGCAATGGTACACTTTTGCACATTAAAAGTCGAGCAATATTTTAATGCTTATTGGTTCTTTATTTCTATATTTCAAGGCTGATGAAAATTATATGAAAATAAATCAAATAATTTTTGAAATATTTTAAAGATAAAAAAATAAAAACATTTTATACTTTTGCGGCTTGCAGGAGTCAAAGCCTGGGAAATACGTTGAGGTGTAAAACGTCTACCAGATAATAATAATAATAATAATATGGTAGTTGAAATTTGTACAGCAACATGGTTTACTATGCAACTCTTTCATGAGTCTTATTTTCGATGTGGTGACAAATCTGGAAGTAAAGTAACGCACATGCATATATTAACACTACTCTGGAATTCAATGTACAAGTATGTAGGCGCAGAAAACGTTTTCGTTTTAAAGCGTTTTAATTTTGTAAACCACACATTTTGGTTCTTAAGCAAATCACATTTGTATTAAGAAACTGATTTATATATTTACGAACTAAAGCACCTTAATATCAAGAGGCAAACATATTTTGTGTAGGCTCTTTTTAAAGTATTTTTTTTTTTTTTTATGACGCCCCAGTGTTACACCTGTTCACATTTAACTGAAATGTACGAGAACGTGCGCACTTAAATTTGCGTCGTTTTCATATTTTATGTGGCACACAAACTGCTCCGTTATTTAGTGTTATGAGAGGGTGCCACACCTCTTCTGTCCCGAGGCGATCGTACGACGTTTTCACACTTGGGCTTAACTATCTCCAATTTAACCGCATAAGTGTCCATAATCCCGCACAATTTACTATCCGCCCTAAAATCATAGATATACGTGCGACAGCAACAGCAGATGGTTTGGTATTTTCCATTCACAACGTATACACACGCGTATAAAGTATTTTAGATACAGAATTAAATGATGTATTTGGATAAGCAATTAAAAGGATGTATAAAATAAGATAAATTTGAAAACTGGAAGTTTTTTATGACATATGTATTAAAATTTCGACGCTAAATATAATATTTCCTTTAAGATTGTATTTGCTTTTTAACCAAACTATTTTTAAAATTAATTTTACAAACACATTTTTTAAAAATTACCGAAATATGTGCAGACTGAATGTCGTGTTCGTATTTCACATTTCTTCATGCAAATGACATCGGTGTCATAATAATTGTTCTAAACACAATTCTGTTAAGTGAGTTTGAATAGGCATACTATATAACCTTTTGTAATGGCAGGAAACCATTTTCAACTAAGATGAACATACATACAAGTGCATGTAAATATTTATTGTTCTTTGTGGTTATTATCTTTGCAGACTCATTTTTGATCACTGACTCTCATATTCCTAATTTCAAGATAATCTCGCAATCTTTTCAGGGTCATAAAAACTTTCTAAAAAATCAGTAAAATAATTCGTTGTATAGCCATCTCCTTCATTAAGACCAAATGCAGCTACGATGATATCTTTACAATCAGTACTGATGGTCTGTCTGGCTGCTCAGTAAAACAGAATTTTCAACCCGTGAGTCAAGAATTTTTACCAAGAGCAAACAATGTAATTCGTTATACATTTTCAACTCTTTGCATTGCCAGATTTCGGCAATTAATGTCTGCTCTTAAGCTCTCGCTTCTCTGGTAAGTTGACGCTTTTTGATAACCACCGCGCTCAACCCTTTTCCCGCTACTTTATCAGTTTTAATATATTTGTACATGGTCGCATGTAAAAGTCGACTCTATGTCGGGCTTATATCTAGATGCTCTGTTGCTTTTGTGGATTGGCATCCAATTGTTGGTAATTGTTGGTAATAACTGGCAACGCTAGTGTTTCGCTTATGCTTTTCTATCAGCAGAAGTTCTGGCACTCAATAATTAGTTTGTGTTTGTGGAGGGCTCCGCGGACGCAAAACGACGTTTTAAAAGTTCTTAAACAGTGCGCGCTGTGCTATGCACAGTTAGCTGCTGCTAAGCAATTATCAAATTTAAGGGATTTTGAGCTTTTAGTCGAGCTGTTTCAGACAATGAAGTGTCTGGGCGGCTTAAATTCAGTTAAAATATGACAGTGCGATTAACTGTGGTGATACCTACTGGCACTGAATTTTGCTGTAAAATAATTAAATTTGCTTTGAAAACTAATTTTCGCTTCTCCGGATTTTCGTCAGCTTTCAGTGAATTTGCATTTAATTGTTTCCTTTGCTTTACAATTCTTTCCTGCAATATTCACCATAGCAAATCCTTGTCATTTGAACGCGCCAAATCGATATTTGCATAAACTTGGGAAGATAGGAGTTCCAAAAATAAAAATAACTCCCGGCACTCACTTGGCTGGGCGCCAATGCACAAATGCCATAACATTTCTTGTTGTTGCTGCATCTGTCGTCGCTATTATAACAACTTACTCTGCTGTCGCATCCATAGATACTAGTGGTGCCTTGTTATTTCGCTTTTCCCGCATTTGTTTGGCCACTCAAATTTGAGAGCGAAAGCGAGGCCATGGGCGAAGCGAAGTCAGTGAAAAGAGGATTCATAAAATTTAAATATTTTTTGATCATCATCATCCAATTTTGCAAAATAAATAGTAAAAAATAGCTGATCTTACAATTTTGTCAGTACAAAACAACCAAGGTTATGAGGTACTGAAAGTATCGACATTTTTAGAAAGATGAAAAAGCCTCACTATTAAAGTTGAAATTATTTTTTTTACGTTTTCTCTTGATTCATACATATACATCTAAAAATTAGGTCACTGAATTATTCTTATTGTTTTTTGAAGAACTCAGTGCATTTGGGTCCGTGGTAAGTACCTAAATCCAAGAGAGAGTGCGCTTTGAAGCAATTTGACCTCATATAATCCGTAAGTGCACCGCATGCTTTGAAGAATCTTAAATATTTGTCATTTGCTGGCGTGTTGTGAATTTAAATGAGCAAAAGTGACAGCAAAAAGCAACAAAGTGCACACTTTCGGTCATATAAATGGATAAAAACTAAAGAACAGTAAGCAAAAACGGTAAACATCAAAAATTATGTATGTCACAAGTAATGCAGCGAATGCTGCAAGTATGAGTAATGTATGCGAAATGTGACTTGCGGTGATTTATGCACGCATACAGCCACTATATGGATTACCGCTGTCTAAAATACTGCAACTCCCTGCATTTCACTTAAATCCAGCTATTACTCACACACAGCAGGGGGCTACTACGTGGAAGAGTATGAAAACATTTGTTTCAATATTGTTGTTATTGCGGTTGTTGCATTTTCTTGGGTTAGTTGCCAATTTTTTTGCAAGCGATCTTTGTGCCACAACCGTTGCAGCCAAAGATTAAATGTTGCTGTAAAGCCATAAGCCAAGTGATTTGTTGTCGCTAAAGATGAATTGCTTTTTGTTGTCTTGGTTCTTTTCCAACATGAATTATTCATGCATATGAGCATAAATAAATTAATTTGGCTTATGAATATATTATAAAAGAGTATGTTGAATCTTCGTTGTGTATTTTATGAATATTTTCTTCAATTGATTGCTGTATCATAACTATTCTTAGCAATAATTTTAAATATGTGAACATCCGTGCTTCTGCTGTTATGTATATAAAGCTCTGGCTAAGGCATATTCCATGTTTACAATCTATAATCACATAAAAATCAGTTTATCTTTATTAAATTCCAAAATATCATCTTTAAGTTACCAGTGTTACTAGAAAAAAATCAATAATTCAATTAAAATAGGACCAATACACCCGTACTCCAACATAACAAGGCCAATCACTTAGTCATAATAACAACAGACAACCACCCGACGCACTATTACAAATATAGAAACAAACACCCGTCTTCCTTCATTGCCTTGTTTGCTGCTCTGTGGCTCTGTGACCTCTCTGACACCTGAGAAACTGAACACCATCGTCGTTGGTGGTATTGTATTTATATTTAGTTTTTATTGTTGACAATTGCTGACTTTGAGACAAAAAATAGCAGACAACCACTTGCTGGCGATGCATGTGATAAAAGTGCAACAACAGCAACAATATTAGTTGAAAAATGCAAGTAAAGGGCAAGATAGAGGGAAAGTGCATAGAAAGAGCTTGAGTATCAAAGTGCTGGCTTAGCAACATCAGCGACCAACAACAAATACCGGAGCTTAGCTGAGCAATTATTTGCTGCAGCATCGTGTGCACTTTATTTATCTGAGAGTGTGTTCACACAGGCTGCAGTGTGTTCACACACCTGGCATGATACATGTTCGAGTGGACTCGTGTAGTTGCAAGCTGACGCCACCTGCTGCCGCTACTCTTACCTGTGGCACTGTCAGCACATTTAACTCGTTTTTTGTAACTATTCTTCCACTTTCGTTTGTGGATGGGTTTGCAACAACCATAAAGCAAGTATAATATTTGTTGCTGTATTTCCGTGGATGCTGGTAATCGTATGTGGCACGTGAGCTTATCGCTGGCGTCTGCACCTTTTCAATTCAATGCAAGTTCTGACGTGTGTGTATGGGTGTATAACAAAAATCAATGCAGAATTTTGTTCTGTTCTTTTGTTGCTCCCACTAGAAAAGTCTTTTGCTTTTCACAAAAAAGTTTAATTGCATTTAAGTGTTATTGCTACATTTTCACCTGGCGCTAGCAAAAACTTTTCAATTTAATGTCTGGCCAAAAGTTAGTGATGGCTCGGTGTACATGCCAGGATTAGTAGATTAAATAACAATTATTTCAACTAACGAATCTATTTCGTAGTTTTCAAACGAAGGGCTAGTTAACTCGTTAAGCTAGATTTTGGCTTTGCAGAGCTGAGGTGATGAAAATTTGTGTTGTTGCTTTGTTGGATAATATGATGTAAGGGAAATTTTTAGTTTAAAGGAATTTAGTAATTTTAATCTTCCAAAGTTGGCAGAACTTCTGGGTATTGGGTTTTTAAGCAGCAACTTTTTAAGTATCATATGGCTTGTAGATTTCGATTATTGGCTGTGATTGCTGGGTATTTTCTAAAACAACTGACGCATTGCCTCACGTTATCAATGTTGTTGTTGTGTTATTAGTGCAAAGCTGAAGTCACACAATTTTGGGTATAGCAAATAACGCTCGTTCTTGCCGAGCTTACGTCATGTATGTGTTTCAGAATAAGAGTTTATGACCAAAATTGGACTTTCACTTTTCATTCTCTGTATATCGGGTTGCCGTACTTTCTCCTTTAATTTCAAACCTTACGACTGTTCTAGTTAACATTAGATGAGATAGATGCGCCGATTTCTTTGCTATTACTTCATACTTTCAACAGAGAAAGTATTTTCTTATTGCTAAAAAAAAACAATTTTAGTAAAATGGAAGCTATACTCGTATATTCAATGATCCAATGTTTCAATAATGTAAGAGTAAGGATTTCAAATAATCACAACAAATAAATGGGGAATTTTAGTCATAGACAGTGGCTATAGCATTTGGTGAGTTGGAATGAAAATATTTTATATTCAGAAAAAAAAAGATCATAATTATTGTTATAATTAAAAATCATGCAAAACTACCTATCCACACCTGATGCTCGCCCTTCATCCTGCCAAATCTTAATATTGATCAACTTTAAGAGGGTATTCTAGTCTAGAAGCATGAATTTCAGGTAATTTTTAAAATGTCGTAAAAAAATGGCAATTAAGATTTTTACTATTAATTTTTTTATTACTTATTTTTTAATTTTTGAAGAGTACAGAAAAAAATCAAAACTAAAAAATTAAAAATTTCAAAAATTATGAGCTGACGAAGTGGGAGGTCTCTAAAAATTTCCACGTGACCATGCAGATGATCTCAACCCTACTAGTTATCTGAAACCAAAAAAAAAAAAAAGATTATTAATCTAGAATAATGTCGCAATGGTCGGAACTACGGAAAAGCGGGAAACATTGTTTTTCACAAAATGACGACTGCCTGAAAAAAGAAAATTTTTTATCATTTTTTCTGACTATTTCGAATTTTTTATTACTAATAAAAATAAAAATTTTGGGATAGGGTAGTTCCAACAATAGACAAGTCTATAAAGAAGACTCTATAAAAAATTCAAGTAATTCGGTTCAGTAGAACCTGAGAAGACGTGGGCATCGTTCCGAAAAAGTCAGTTTTTAGAAAAACGCGTTTAAAGTTTCCGTAATGTCTTTTGTTCGATTAGTTCCGGCGGAACCAGTTTGGATGCCGGGTCAGAAAAATGCCAATATCTCCAAAAATGATTTGAATTTTGAAAATTATCTTGTACACATATTCTTGAATAGCTAAACTTTGAAAATATAAAAAAAATTCAATTTTTTTAAATTTCTAGACTAGAATACCCCCTTAATTAATATTGTTTGGCACTTTTGCATTTTTCAAAAGGTTTTTCCACTCGAAGAACCATTTGACAGCGTGTTAACTACATAATAAATTAAATGAGTATTAGCCTTAAAAGCAGAACTCTCTGTAAAATTAACTTTATAGTGTTCAGTCTGCGTTGTTCTCGTGTTTAAGTTTCAGTGATTTAAAAGGCTCTTTAAAAACCCTGCTAAAAAATATAGTACAATACTAGATCACTTTCAAAATCAGCTATCAAGTCAGAGGTTAAAAGGGAGTTTAAGGAAACTCGAAACCTTCATTTCCTAATGTTAATCCTAACAGGAATCGGAACTTGCTTCTTCCTGGAGGTAAAACTAGTGTGCACTAAAAAGTATACAATGATTTCAACTTTATTTTTCCTATGCTTATACAGTGCTTTGTTCTATTGTCTATAAATATGTTCTGAGTGAACTCGCTTTTAAGCTTGAATGGCATTTACTGGTGATTATCGACATATTATAGGCTCAATTAGGCATGCCATATTGAATGTAAATTAATTGAAATAAAATCCTTTATGTAAGCATATCCACAGATAAATTCATACGCATGCGTCTTCACGTCTGCACACACACTCAAACGGACATATATACAAATAAATTATTGAATGTTTACATGATTGTGGCGTTAATCGCCATTCGCTTTGTTTTAATTTTCAATGCTCCACATTGTGGCAAAAAGCAGTAGTTCAGCTTCATTCGCAGCAATCAATCTGCAAATAACTGTTAATGCAACATGAGATAAACTCCTATTTTTTTGTGTAATTTTGATCCATATACTATATATTCATACCTTATTTCCTGTTAAAAAAAAAAAAACAAAAACAAAAAAAAAAAAAAAGAAAGAAAAATAAAAGGCCATTATGGCTTTCTTCGAAATTATAATATTATTGGCATATTTTCGCGTCGTACCTGATGTTCACTCTCACTCAGTATTAGCAACATTAGCAACATTCTAGTGAAACTTATATAAATGATTGATACTGTTCTCTTGCCAATTTATTTATAGGTCTTGGATGGTATCTGGTTTCACGAACGTAGTACCCGTTTAGATGTGTTTTCAAAGGACTTCACATTACTATACATTTGCAATTTCATTACTATAAGGCCAATAATAGCGACATTGTTTTTTTTTGTTTTTTGAAATTTAAATTCGAAAAAAAAATTTAGAAAACTTTAATGCGTATATAAATGAACATGTGTTTTTATGTGAAGGCCGTGTACTTGCTATAAAATGAGAAGTCAACCAGTGAACTGGAAAATTAACTGTTACTGCTTTAATAACACCGGCCAACAAAAAAAATATTTTTTTTTTTGGGTTTCTGTTCTCATGCTAGAATTCTGATTCTAGACATTGAAAACCACTTAAATAATAATCTTTAGTTCTTAAAGTTTGCTTTGGGCTGATCTACATCGATAAGTATATTTTAGAAATCGAAGATGGCAGCACTTTGATTATCCCGAAAGTAAACAGTATTATTATTTGTAAGAGGCACAGTAGTGAATGTTAAGCTGTTTATTATAGCTGTAACAACAATATTGGTATATTACTCAGTTAAAAAAAATGGTAGCAAGTCAGTGTAAAAATTATGTTGATTTATTCTGTTTTATTTGCGGTGAATTTATTAAAGTTAGAAGTAAAAAATTTGCTTTATCAACAAATTTGAAACTATGCAAAGCCTATAAAGCCTATTTCAACCTAAAAGTCAGTAATCAAAATGAAAATTGGGTACCACACTTCGCCTGCGTTAATTGTAAAAATACTTTAGAAGGTAAGAAAAAAATGTCTCTACGAAAGCAAACTTTAACCGGAAAAATTTTTTTTCCTTATTTTTGCAATAGGAGATACTTAAATTTAACATGTAGATGACAGACCCAAAAATCATGTTGACCGGTGTAATCATTCGATAATAATAACCCACTTACAAAATTATGCACCAGCGAATCATAATAGTGCTATTATTCATTATAATTAATGGAGTTGGGACGGTTTTATAGTTGCATAAATATCTGCTCACACTTGTTGCTATAGATACATTTGCAAAATCGATTAAATGTCAGAGAAAATGTGTATTTTTATTGAAACCAAACCTCAATATTTAACTAACATCTGGCTATGAGTAATAGAACGTCTATGACCCTGGTTCAAATGACAAATTAGTGTGATTGCAAATATTTGCAAACACATTACGCTTCAAGAAGCTCGGAGAACCAGGAGAAAAATCAATTATGTCAATCATACAAACAATAAATATAAAGAAAGGTCACTTGAAGAATCAACACCCACGCATGGCAAATGTGGTTAGGAGTCTTGAGTAAGGCAACAACATTAAAAAATTTGAAATGAAGAAGTGTTAGATAAAGGAAAATCATGATATACCTACTTTACTGACATAGTTTAAGGTTATAACAAAAGGGTTTATTCACTGAATATAATTCATAAAATGCTTTAAGTGTAAGCCCTCAAGTGTGAATATGTCAATATGTAACTTTCAACTTTTTTTTTCTTCATATGTATCGTTCGTCTGGTGAGATATTCATAAATGTTCATTTGTGAGGTCTGGCTGTAACTCAAGAATGAGATTGTTCCCAATGGTAGCCTGGAAATCCAGAAGAGTCTCACCAAACTGAAACAAAAATTCATCGAGTGAATATTAGGTAGATATATTGAAAATATGGTCTTCTTTCATTTTAGTTATTAGTCGACACCACTTTCGTATAAGAAAATTTGTCAATAAGTGAATGGATGAATGAATGTTTTGTCGCAGATACATTTTCTTTGTCAGTATTATTTTTTCGCTATATCGACACAACAAGCAGCATTAACAACGCCATCAGCGTTGGCATTAGCATTTCAAGTTTGCCTCGTAGCCCGCCACGAACTATGGAACCTTAATTTAAAAAACTCAACTGCTCTTTTATTTTATTTATTTTGTTTTTTTTTATGAATGCATCCTCAGTACTTACACTTATTCAGTTCGTCTAACAATTGGCAAAACGGCTCAGAAATATTGATAAATTCACTGCTTACTGTAATTCTTTCTTCACAGATTTCCCAAAAAAGATCAAAATTTTATTTCTACAGAGTTAACTAAGAACAGCTTACCTTAAAGTATACTAAATTCTTTAAAAAGGTGGAAGGACATACCACCATTTGCATGTAAGGTTTAATGTACATATGTGTTCACGCTTACATTTTTCCTAAATAAATCTCGTTCCATTTGAACATCATTACGAGCCTCTATAGAAAATTTTTCCATTCTTCCCACTCTCCCCTTTCTCTTACATTCCAAATATGTTCCACTTATCAGTCGTCAGATTTAAATTATGCAGAGTTTTTGTACAAGAGGTATCTCTTTGAAATACTAATGGTGTTTACATTGCTTATTATAATTCCCTAAGTGCCGGTGATAATATGTTTAAGGACACTCGAGTGCACCAGAAGAGAGAATGCACCAACAACAAATAACAACTGACACATGTGACACTTTGCACTCTGCTTCACATCCTCCGGGTGGCAGCAGCGCCAGCTGTTGGTCTGTCGGTGTGGTCGAGTGCAATGTAGTGAACGAAGTAGGAGGAATGGTCACAATATTGAAGAACTCTATCTGAAGGAATGACTGCTGTTGCAGGGAGCACAATGTGGCATCATGAATAATGCATGGCCCACTTGCCCGCACACACCCAGTCGCTTGTGAAGAGAAGATCTGGCTCTGAGGAAATTTTGCTATGTTATTTGTACTTAACATTAGAGATTTAATAATCTACTCGCATTGCGAAAAAGTAGCGATATAATTCCGGTATTGTGAACTCTTTAAGTTTTTAAAATTGTACAATTATGGCGAAGTCATCTGCGTGTTAACTGCATAGAAAAGGCAGGCTTCCACTTGGTAATGGAAAAGACTAATCCTCAGCTGATAGCATCCATTTTTAAGAATTATTTTTGAAGATCATCCATTGCGAAGCTTTTTGTTTTTGGAATTTGAAATCTTTCATTTTGAAATTTAGCTGAATATTGCTGTATTACATTTGATTCAATTTGAAGTATTAATTTAAATCTATTGACAATATACTGTACCTTGAATTATTATTACAAATACTAAAATTTATTACAATAAAAACTGTAATAAAATTCTCAGCGTTCAACTATATATACTAGATGTGTCAAAACAATCGGCTGGGGAGATGAATCGGACAAAGAAGGGGAAGGATGGCCATTTGAAAAAGTATTATGATCAAGTGCTTGATGGGGGTTGAGGGCTATAGGGCAAGCCAATAACTCATTGTAAAGAGCTATGAAAACCAAAGCAATGTCTGCAACAGAAGCGAAACAGGAAAACAATTTCCGTTTCCGTTCGCAATCGAAAGCTATTTCCTTTGCAGCCTAAGTGGCGGACCGTTGACCTGTCCGCTTCTGTTGAGTGGTTGGTGTTTCTATTTTGGATACTCTGAGGCGATTACTGCCAAGATATTGGCATGCAATTTCATTGTGGGATGGTCTTTTGTGATAAACGAGCTGACTTTCGCTTTTTGCAGATTCTGACTGCGGAACTTTTATCGCTATTACACCTCGTAGCCGATTAATCAATGCCAGAGCTTAAGTGAAACTCCAAGAGAATAATGTGTAACAAGGAAGGCAATAAGACTAAACGTTAAGTCGGAAACTGTTTGATATATGATATATTGTCAGTTGGTGGTGCATCGCCGTAATTTTCGCTAAATTGCCCTCTAAATTTTTGGATATTAAATATATATACCTCTAGTCGGAAAATATTTTCCTATGCGCAGCATAATTTTGACACATATATAAGTGAGCTGAGCTGAGAATTAATTTAATTTTTCAACCTCACTCTATTTATAACAACTGTTAATATCTATAGCATCAAAATTGTATAGCAGTGAGTTCAAAATTTAATGACATTTATTATACTCTTGCGAAATGTTGCTACGGCGTAGTTTTGTTCACCTAACGAATGTACGTATCACCTAAAACTAGTCGAGATAGATATAGGATTATCTATATCAATATATATGTTTGGTATGTACTGGGGTAAGCATTTGAGGCACTATGTTAATGTATGCAAGTCGCAAGATACATTATTTCCAATTTAAACGATTAATGGCAAAATGTGTATACTTAAGCAAAATGCAGTTATGTTTGTCGCTGCGACTGCTGTTGATGTAAATTTGGTTGACGTGACGTATGAGCAATACAAATTACATAATCAACTACAAACGAGCTCCCAAGCTTCACTAGCTGCCGGCACAAGCACTTATGTACGGACAAGCGTGTGTGAATATGAGGCATCTACGAGAAAATGTGAGTTACATAGAGCAAATGCAATTTGCATGCAACAATCGACGCGCAATAATTCTTGCAACAATGCGCCCAAACTTAAAATACTTCCACGCTTACATTTGCATATACTTTATTTTTTCTTTAAATTGGGCGCAGAAGATGCTCACGTATTCTTACGTGTTATGGAAGTGGAGTCGGAAGTAGGAGTTCGTAGAATATATGTAGAGCTCGAATTGTTGAATCGACCTTAATTATTAAATTGTTGCATGATTTAACTCTGGACATCAAAATTACTTTTCTTCACAATCTTAATGTCAACAAAAGGGATGTTCCTTTTTTTGTTTTTTGTTCCATTTTCTATAAAAAACCGGGGAGCATAAGGAAACGTCGATATTTTTTCAATAATACGCATAAGTTTCGTTTGGAATAAAATATAATTATAACGTAATGTCTCAAATGTTTTTTTCAAAAGTTTTATTAATTTATTAAGGTAACCATGATAAAAATTTGTTTATATAAACCTAACCTGAAAGTTCTACAATTCTCTTGACCCTTTCCCACTTTCCACTTTTATTTTGGTTTTTCTTCCTTCACTGCATCAGCCAGCGCACTCAGTTCATTTCAAACTCTTTGTGGCAAGAATTGGCAATCACTGACATTACGAAGTTACTGAAATAACCTTATAAACCTTTTTCTGAACTTCTTTTGTAATCTGTTCATTATGCTAACGTGGCAAGGAGTTGAAAACGAATTAATTGTTTTTAATAAGCTCCCTTGTAAATTAGTAAAAAGTTGTCAAAAAAAAATCCAAGAATAATAAATCGTGTAACGCTTAGGAGTGTGTCAATGGTAGATACGGTTTTCCTTTTATAAGGAGATCGTTTCACATAAGGCCACAAATATAGAATGATAAAATCTGCAACAATTATCTTAATGCCACCCGCATAGTTTTAAGTAAATAAAAAATTATTAAAATTTAATAAAAATACAACTCATACGGTCTTATTCTATATGAAAAGAAGCATCGATTGTAGATAAAATCTAGAAACTGTCTGTAATACCTCTTATTTTTCCGAGCAACGTACTAGGAACTACGTAATACATAAATAACTAATTGGCGATTATTCTGTTCTATAATTAATCTTGCAGGTTTTTCAGGTTATTTTTATAATAATATTTATCAAATTTAAATTAGTTTAAACCACTTAAACTTATGCGACTTTGACACGGACATCGAACTGTTTCCATCAACTGGGTTCTCACCCCTACGTAAGCGACCTGTACTATTTACCTTTCCTTCACTTTTCATTTTCAAGAAACTCAAAATATATTTTTATCGCAGCATTTCTCAATTGCTGTTTTCGCCGCGAAATCAGTCGGCGAAGGTGCTGGGGTGTACTGTCATGTCTGAACGCCTTCTTTCAGTGATTTCACTAAATTTCCTTTCCAGCATTTTCGCGTGTTTACAATTCATCCTGATTGTTCAAGATTGACTTTAATTTTTTTGAACTATTGGAAAAAGACTTTAAATTAATAAGTTACGAAACAAATTTAAATAGATAATTTAAAAAGATGTTAATCTCTTATATTGAACCCACAGTGAAAGTCGCACTTAATTTAATTAAAATTTGCATAAAAACGTCTACAGTGAAATAACAATGTAATAAGCCTAACAGGAAATTTTGCAAATAAAAAAGTCTAGTTTTTGTATACCGTCCTCTTTAAATACATTCAGCGTAAATATTAAGTCATTTAGATTTTCTCTAATTTAAGAGAAGACTCTACGTCAAGGAAAGATATTTACCGCGCTACAAATCACAATTTGTTCTACTTTTTAATAAATTTTATATTTATTTTCTCTTCAGAAAGCGATGCAAAAAATTGCTCTTTTGGGCTTACCACTGTAGCCATACTTACTCCACTCGCCGATATAAATAAACAAATTTAAACAATACTTAAGGGAACAAAAACTCTCACCAACTAGTTTTTGTGATAGTCTTTAGCGCGAAATTTCAGACAAGCATCAGCAATAATGCGGTCGTTTATTTACCCAATTTTTAAGCAAAATAGGAAGAGCTGAAACCACGTCCATTTTGGAAAGTCTCCTCTGAGTTATTATAAAAGCAAACTGAAAGCAGAGATGAGACAGAAAGGAGACGTAACATAATATACTTTCCGCACTCTATTTTGTTCTGCACTTTGTCTTGCAAACCAACATTATTAAAAGCAACCGAGAATGGGTGTTAACCAGCGCTTATAATTTTTACTCAAGTTACAGCTTGCACGGTCGGGCGGACAGACAGATAGTCAGCCGGAATTCAACTTTTCTCATCACCCTGATAATTTATATTTACATAACTCTATATCTATCTCGTATAGGTTTACGTGATGCATACTACCTTTAGGTGAACAAAACTATTATACTTTGTAGCAGCATGTTTCAAGAGTTGAGTTGAACATAAACCATTTCTGCAATGAGTCAAAAAATAGAAAATATCTATCCAAATGTTGTTCCTGTCTAGCGAATTGTGTTTTCAAGACTCAATGGAGTAAGTGGTTGTCACACCTGGGCGAATGAGCAACATTCGAGCTTGTTATACAAGTACATTCCTAGAAACGCCCCTCTAGCGACCACCCCAGCTTGAAGAGTTTTGAGCTAAGTTTGCGCTGCCGAAATTGAATTTCATTCAATATTTCAATATTGTGAAATGAAGAAGGTGAGTTTGGTTTGCAACTCGCAAAGGCATTCATTTATCACCAACTACTGAAGCCTAGTGCACTGGGAAAAGTGTAGCCACAGCTCAGCTTTTGTGGCCCATGATGTCTGCCTTATTGTTCAAGCAATGGTTCAATCATCCAAACTCACTTTGATTCAATGGGGATCGTTTTACCTCTTCGCACTACCGCTGTCCTCAACCATATTGCATTGACTTTTAAATCGACGGGCATTCAATCGATTTGAGTTTGGAATTATTGCTATCTGCGATTCCATTTGCAAAGCATATCATAAGTCATGCGCCAGAAGCGGCAAAGGCAAATAAAACGAAATGAAAATTTCAACAATGTGCAATTTAACAGCGAAAAGGCGAAAATATTCATTCGCCTATTTGGACAGGTTGACGCAAAATGAATGGAAAACTGCAATGGAACTCTAGTATGAATGCTTGAATTGTCCGAAACGTCAAAACGGCAATTGTTCAGTGAGCTAGAATTTTTTAGTTATTTTGCATTTCACTTCTATCCAGGCTGGATTTCATCCGAGTGCAGCTCCAGTGAATACCAGAACTTTTACCACAACCATAGTATTTTTAGCTGGCCGTTTAAATTATTGACATAAAATTTCCAATAATATTTTCTAATCCCACCTTTCCAACCGCTATAAGAGTGTATTAAACTTGATTTGTTAATATTTTCTTTATTGTGAAAAAGCGCGTATAAATTAAATACTGATTTAATTATCGCTGGTTATTACGCTGTTCAGAAACTCTTTTAAATCGCCAACCCATTAATTCAAGGTGCACACAATTACTCTACCCGCTTGTTGGTGGAGTGCGGCGAAAGACTTGAGGTTTCGTCACTTTAATCGCACGTGTAATAAAGCAATTTGCTTCTGATGAACGTGTGCTTCTGCATTACCGTTTTTATTTTGAGCTACTTCACTTTGAAATGTTTTTACAACAATAATGACCGCTTTGCATTTGTTGAAACTGCAAAGTATTTCAACTAAAAGTCCTTTTCGATTTATGAATTCATAAAGCAAGAAAAATTTGCATGCAAATAGGTGATTAAGTTAAAAGGAGTGAGTATAGGCTTTGAACTCATTGAAAATGTTGCAAATGCTTCGTGGCACTCGCGGATTGAAGCTTCCAAACACGGATCAACTTGAATAAATGTTAAACCTGAAGTCTAAATGGCGCCGTCACCGAAATAAGTACAACTACGATAATTTGTATTCTTATGTATATTAGTCTGGGATGAATGAACTCTGAAATTTAATCTGCACAAATTAAGCAAATTAGAACCAACAAAGCAACCCTATATGCCTACTGTGTCTTTTAAAAGCTTCATGAGTTCATGAGCTTTATGAACTTAAAACAAAAAGATTTACCATAAGCTATAACACACGCCAAAGCTTTTTAATGGCTTATGAATACAGCAGAGCACACAGAGGTATTTGGCTGCAAATGTATGTTCAGAGGAATAAGTTGCAATATCGTACAAGCAGAAACTATTCAGACAGGTTGCAACCAAAACAGCTGTTGGCTCTTAATGACGTCTACATAGCTGATTATAATGCGATGATGTCGGCATAAGGAAACCCAAAAGGGGCATAAAAAAGCTAGCATGCAGGAACCGTTTCGCGACGTCATTAAGGTTTGCCAGCTTTGCGATACCAGAGGCGAATAAGCAAAGAACTAGTCAGTTTCAGTTGGAAAACCTCATAATATTGCAGACTTCCCGATCCTTTCCTCAGACTCTTTTCGCGCCCACACCCATAACACATAATCATCCACGGTGAGGCATTCAGATTCGGTTCTGTCTGCTCAGCCTAAACACAAACTTTGCATGGGCAGCGATTATGGAAGTCAGCAGACACGTCTAAAAAGAAAGTAAAAACAATATTCGCTGCAGCTGTAATACGCTTTCTCTATGCACATTTACATATATAAAGATTGCAATTTGTGATTTTGGTTGTTACTGCGAACCTTTCACCACCCACAGCGGATCCTCATATATATCTGCATGTTGAGTTGCGGCTGAGTTTTATTTTGGTTATATTATATATTAGTTACTCACGAACTTAACTGGATAATCGCAGTGATAAGCAGTGAACAATGTTTTGGTGATAAGATTTTTGGCTTATGATACTTTATGCTGCGAGAAAATATTTGGGCACAGTGGTTATATATATTGGTATTATCTGAAAAATTCAGATCTTTCATCCGCGAAGGTATAACAAGTATGTATGCAAGCATTACGTTCCAGTAGTTTCAGTCCGCAAATAGTTCTTAATACCACAATTTCCTTTCAGTACACAGAACCACTTAATAGTTCCGTATTTTGCTAAAACATTTAAAAAACTTTTGTCAATCCATTTTATTTCTTTCTCATATAATATTTTCTAAGAATAGCACGTACTGCGCTCACACCAGTAAATCATCAAATTTTATGGTGCCTTTTAACTTGAAAACGCACTTAGCCACATAATTATTCTTAAAGCCATTTGGATGCCGACAGATGCTCTCAACATGTCTGTTCACATGTTTGCTAATATCACAGAACAGCCGACAGCATTAACACGATGCAAGTAATGCACAACTAACACAAAGCCTACGGCTATACTCATAGTGCCAATATTAAAACATTCTCAAAAATGCCTTAAGTAGCAAAAGCCGCAACCACAAAGATGGCTTTACGTGCGGAAGAGGAGGGAAAAGAGAAAATGGAGGAGAATCCTATTTATATTAGTAGATAGACAACAGAAGTGCATCTGCTATAGCAGATGAATAGAATACTCTAAACTCTTTGTTCCATAAATAAGAATTATGGAAACAAAAATTAAGGAAAACATTTAACTGCTCTTAAACTTTACAAAAAGGCTATATAAAAAGTGATATAAAAAGTTCTATTTAAATATTACTTGTATATTTTTATTGGTTGATTAATGTAGCTGTTTATTAACTGATGATGCACAAATTAGAGGCATTTCAAAGTGCAAAGCATTTTAGTTTGTGATTTATGGTATACAACACATGCCAGTTCCAAGTTTAGTTATGCATTTGAGGGACACCTAGGCGTATGCGTAATTATTAGTTGTCATGATGGAAGAACGGAAATGCCTACTGTAACCATTATTCTCCGAATAATATCTGGAAGACTCATACACTTACCTTCTTGCAATAAGTTGCACAGAGTAGAAGTTTCATTTGCTTAATGTTTATTTGCAGCACATAAAACTAATATAGGATTACATTTAAAATTTTCAAGCGAAAGCTCGAGTGATAACTTGATTAACCTTAAATATTGAAAATGCAAATCAAGAAAATACTTACAAATCGAAAGAAAAACTGAATTCGCAGAACGAAATGTAAAATTTGTGAAAATCGATTTGATTAATATGTAATTTCAGATCAAAGTTATTTTGAGGAAATTTTTCAGAGTTCGTTAAAACTCTTATTTCTTTAGAATCTACTCTGGTAGAGAGGAGAGTAGGCTTTGAAATTAGTAAACTAATCAATGAATAATGACATACCAATACTCTTAGAGCTGACTAATCCAAAAAATGTGTACTAAGATGTAACGTAAATAAAGCGCAGACAAAAATTCCTTCCAATGATTTCAGAGAAACAAAAAAGCGGCTTAAAAGCTTTCAAGTTAATGCAGAATGTAAAGTAAAAGGCCACATTGCTTGTTTAGTGGAAGGTAGTGCATATGAAAAACACAAACACATATGCTGCATAAGTACGTGACTTGCATTACGAAGCCCATATGTTTCTAACACACTGCAGGTCCTAAATTATTCAGAGATGATGCAACATCAAACAGCCGTTGGCTTCCAACGATGTTTACACTGCTGATTTTAACGTTATTAGCGATGCCCACACAGAACACTTTCAGACACACAAAATGAGGTGGGAAAAATCTGGCTACTATCTGGCTGTTATACAAAGCGGCTTGTGAGAGCTCTCAAATTGCAGGCAACTGGAGAAGGAAAACAAGAGCTATTGAAAGCACAGAGGTACTTGAGAAATCAGTGCCGCCGTAATTCACATTCCTCGAAATCATAAAGAATTATACTACTAATATTGTTTTCATGATTTCTAAACGTTTTCGCATGAATGTATGTGTTACCTGCTAAAATGACTAGAAAGTTCCAAAAAAGGTAATTACACAAAAAGAAAACGTAAAGTATATGGGAAATTGACAGTTTAAAGGATAAAATAATCCTGCCAGTATGGTTCAGTTACTTACCCAGAAACCTGAAATACTAATTTTGCGTCATTCGGAACTGCATAAGTATTTATAAGCGCTACTAAAACGAATAGTTGGGAAAACAGAAACAAAATGTTATTGTTTTAGACATAGCAGCACAAATTCCTTTAGTGAACAGTGATAGCAGAAAAATGTTCTGTCTGGATGTCTGTTGGGCACTCGCCCAGCCAAAAATGTGCGTACACGTGCGGCGGCGCACTAAGTGTAAATACTAATCCAGTGCTGGCTGCTTGTTGGTGATGTTCGTCAAATCTGGTGTGGGGAAGTTTAGACTGTGGTAGATTATGTGGAGATTTGTCAGTGCAGGCGTGTGTCAAAGGCTGCTGTTTACCGGTTTCGGAAACAATCATAAATTTGCTAACTGCTTTTATTTTTCATTTTTTTATATAATGACTAAATACCGGATTATGGTTAATTCGATGTAAGTTTAAAAATATTTCAGATTCAAAGATTCGAGTAAGCTTTCGAATGCTCTTCACATCGCTATTTTTCTGACCGGAACTGAAAGCAGTTATTTTACCTTCAAGCTCCTAAAAGTTCGCAGATTTTATTCCTGTATCTTGTTATTTTCTCTAAAATCTCCAAGTTTAATGGTTTGTTTAAAACTACAAAAGTTCTCCTTCACAAATTGGAGAGCTTATGTCTCGTTTTAATGTTACCGGGATTTCTATTTTGCGCTTTTATGAAAGAGACAGAAATTTGATTTATTGCACCTTTATTTTTATTAAGACTTCAGATACACACGTGTCAGCCTGAGATACAATTAAGTGATGTCTGCTCTTCTTTCTTATATGCAAATGCTGGAAATCGCAGGCAACTTGTTACGCATTGTTAAGTGGACTCGGAAGTAGCAAAATTGCTTCAATATGAAAAGACAGAAATTTCAGTTGAAAATCTTTATTAAAGATACAAGAATGAACTTACTCATCTTCCCAGAAGCATACCTCATTTCGCTCTATAATTCGAAAATGGGAACCCAATTGATGCTTATAATATCCGTCCACTTTTATCCCGGGCACATAAGCACTTAATTGATGATTCTGAAGTCTTGTGATTGTCATCAGTCATCTGCAGGGATCACGTAGCTAAATTTAAGACGTATCCTAGTTATATCCAATCGAGGAAGTTTCTGCTCGTTTACCAGTGGAGTTTTTAGAAGTGAGGAAAGGTTAGTGACTTTAAAGAGAATAAAATCCAAACAAATTATGTGGTTAGTTAGATTGAAATTAACTAATGCTTTTTTGATCAAAATAGTCTACTTTAAGTTATAAACGTATTAATAATAATAATATTTTAGGTATCTGGTTCCACTAATTACTTTATACGTGCTGTGCAGGAGGTAGGCTGAGGCGTATGAGCAATTTGTGTGGGAGAATGTGTGTTCGAAGCTAAGTATGGTGTGTTTATAATAAGAAAGCAAACTACAAATATGTGAGCGACGCTGTGAATGTCAACACATTTTTTATGGAACCCGATATCTATCTGAATTTTTAGAGTTTACCTGATCATAAAAACAGCGTATGTACGTAAGAGGATGAGCATGAAATATTTACTATTTGTCACTGATTTATGGAAATGCATTGAACGCGGCGTGTTCTGAATGATCTAAGTGATTTGCTTTTTTATGTTTGTAAACTCACATAATGATCCTGATAATTTACAGCTGCTGTTAGCTCTTTGCTTTTACTGATTGAGTCTGAGTGTCGCCGTAAGCTGTTACGTCTTTGGGTAAGAATGGGAGAAAAATTAAAGATCGTAAAAGTTTTATTTCACATTAAGCTTATGCGGTCGCTCGTTTAGGGTGTGCTTATCTTCTGTGCAGTTTAAAAGCGATAATTCTTGATTTTGTGATCGGTAATTGTAAGATTATGACAGAAAAGGAATATAAGAAGCGCAGTGGTTAAAGTTGTTGTTGTTTTAAATGTAACAAAGTAATTCAATTGTAAATGGCAACGTTTAATAAACTGGACAACACCCTTACATCAATCATTCAGAGCGTAAGTGGCAAGCAATTAATGTTACTCATACGCAATTTCCACCAAAACTCTACACATTTCAAAGTACTCTGTTGAGTTCTCCCCTGCAAAGAAGTAAAGGAAATGAGAAATTTAAAACGCTAAAAACCAATTGAGGTTGTTTAAAGATGTTTTTGTATTTCTTTCATCTTATGTTTGTTTAGGATCACATTAAGCTAATATCTAAAATACTTTATTTTTAATTTAAAGAGTTTATTGGCAGATAAAATTAATTTATTTACTGAATATCTTTTCGCACAGTGACTTCGTTTAGTTAGCCTTGCTTTGTATTTTGGCATAAAATTATCAAAAAGCAAAGAGTCGAAAGTCGAAAGGGTTTTAAAAACTGTTTTTTATTTTGTTTCTTTATTTTTCTCTTGTTGGCCCAGTTTAGCAAAGCAGTTATGGGATTTTAGTTCTTTAGTAAATTTATTATTTGCTTGTTGTTGTAGCGGCCCAGAAGTTGCCCGACAAGTTTTTCAACACTTTTTTATTTGTATTTCACCGTTGAATTGCTTATTACACTTATTATGCAACTCAATTCATTAGGATGGCTCTGCTGCATAAAAAAGAAACCAAAAAACGACAACAAAGCAGCGAGTGAAAAATACTGCGAAAATGCAAATTTAATTTGATTTTGAGCTCCAGCCACCACAATTCAAATGAGGAATTTTACTACTGGCGGAACTCAGCGCTTCGAATGCCAAGTGCAAAATATTCGCGCCAACTTTCTTCTAATTTATTATATTAGCGAAAATAGAATGGATAGGACACCAAAACACTCACTCTTCCTATTTATATAGTTTTCTTATTATGCGCCTTTCCATGGTAATTCGTCATTCTTATTTTATTTTTACTACTAGTGTTACGAAGCCCAAGATCTTTTCCCACATGAAACTTGAAAACAGCTTTGCATAAAGCTTGCAATAGCCTGGCGAGAAATCTCAACTGCACTATTAGCAACAACACAAATGATCGCTTTGATAACAGTGCACCGGGGCGTATGCGTAACCTCGGAATGGTGAGCATTTTCCTAGTCTCTGATGTCCAAGGAAAACCCTTTAACACCTCCCACAGTTCATTAGTATGTTAGTTTAAGTGCTTATTTCTGCGTTTGAAGTCTATGCGTGGAGTAGTGAGCATAACAACTTACCTGAATGGCGATAGAAAGGTACAAACGATTAAACCGTGCGTTGGTTTTCATATGGGTTAGCACCCACATCCAAATTTATATAAATATTTTCATATATAATAAATTCGCTTTGCTACTAGGGGTGTTGGTTCACTTCCGTTCACATGCTGTTGTGGTAGCGGATGTGCGAGAAGATGGAACACCGCCGGGGATGCAGAGCTGCGTGCCGCTTGGCTGTGGTTGTTGTTTGAGTTCGCTTTATTTTCATTTTGCTGCTTTGCCACTGGCGTTAGCTCCGTTTCGGAATATGTTATTGCTAGCAAAACAGCAAACTTTGTGTGTCGAGTTCCCCTTAGGTTGCAGTTATTCGCTCATTCGCGTGCAAAATGGAATATCTATTTTCATTTCCCGTGGTACCAGTGGTGGCAGTAAACACTTAAAATGGTATGGTTAGTTTTACATTCCGGTTTTAATGTTTAAATCACCACTTTGGTGCAGAATATTGATTGAACAAAAATTTCAACACACAAGTACTTCAATTGGATACATATTATTTATCTAAAATCAAATGCAGTTTTCAAAATGAATCAACCAGAGAATTGATAATTTTAAAATAACATAGTTAATGGATGGTTCATATAATATAAGTACATAAAGTTCGACATTATTTTCTCATTGAAAATTTTACTAATCATGTTCTTATCGTGTATTTTCTGTTCTTTCTGCCGGGCACTAGTTTGAACTAACTAATTCTTTTGTCATTTTTGCACAGCTTTTAAAATACACATAGTTTTAAGTGCAAATAGGCCAAAATATTCTCTTCAACAAAATTTCAAGGTTGAGTTTTGTGCACACAAAATACGAAGAAAAATTCCCAAAAAGAGAGCTGTGGAAGCATTAAATCCAATTATTACTTCTATATGTCCCTGGACATACATCCATTCATATTTTTCCACTTTGTGTATTTATCTTTTTCCTCGGGCATCAATTCCATCGCTGAAGCTTAGTTATGATTTTTCTTATTTTTTTGTCCATTTCGCTTTACCCCTTCGACAGTATTGCAACTGCAGTACAAGCTATCAGCAGTGCTTTATTGATCCTCATACTGAAACCGTTCAGTAAATCTAGTTTTTATTGTGGAATATTCAGCTACAAGAGTTATTACGAAGTTCGATGAAATAAATGCCCAACAAATGAGCAACTGAATTGCCAACCAAGGGAGTTTCGAGGTAACCTGCTAAGTGTCATTGTATTGCAAGGTGTAAGCCAAAGTTAAGTTCACCGTTATTGGCAATACGATTTCAATATTAATAAAAATCCAAGTCAAAAAACAGACAGCAAATAAATGCCCACAGTGAGGAGGTATATATAGTATTAGAATAGATCAGCAGCGCCTTGCGAGCATCACTGATACTGAATAATAAATTTTTGTTTCGAAAATGACAAGAGTTCGCTTAACTTCAGAAGCAACGAAATCAGAAATTTAATATGCTAAATACGTCTATTAAGTATATTCATTTATAAGTAAAAACTTATACTGATGTTATTAAAAATTTGTAATAGGGTAATAATAAGAGGCATCTCAATTCAATTTAGCATTAAAATCAAAAAAATTGGATTTTTCGTATGAAATCAAAGCAATCATGCTAATTACTGCACATACATATATGCATATGTACATATATCATTCAGTATAACCATACAAAACAATAACCTTAAAACCGCAAAAAACCAGAGGACAAAGATTTTGATTGAGGCCAGTGCCGAAATAAAGGGGATGGCGATTTGCCCTTAACCAAAACTGTAGACGATCAGACAGTTAACTGAACAAAGGCTTCTCCATGCCATCCATTGTTCGTCCCAGATGGTGTTCTTATCTCCCCAAGCGATTCCAGCAAAGCAAAGCTTTCTGCGGCTGTATCTGCTGGTTCTAGCTATTTGGTGTGTAATTATTGTTATTGTTATATGTACTTAGCTTGTTATTGCAGCCAGCCAGTGACTTTGTGCCGGCACATTTAAGCTATAGAAATTTGTGACGGTGGTAATGGAGAAGGATATGGTGAAGAGGTGGGATGCGTTGAGAAGCCTGTGGGATTCACAAGCTTACCCAGAAAACCAACACAAATTAAGGTTAGTTATACTCATCCCTCCACCGAAATTGCCTTATATACATAACAGTGTGTGGTATTAAGTGATTTTAACCTGCGCCTAAATGTATGCTACAGAAGAAGGTAACAGGCAGTTTTAGGTTAAGTGTTGTTGGGAAGAAGATAATCTGTCCTTATTTGGTATGTGTGTTAGTAATATTAAAGACGAGATAAACAACAGAAACACACTATTACTTGTTTCCGCATTTTCACACAAACCCACAAGTATGTGAAATATAGGTATATTCTAACGGAATGAGTAACTGTGCAAGTTCATGTTTTAAATTGGATTTTTGTTATTACTTGATTGTACTGTCGATTAATATATTTACTGTCGTTAATATAATACTATAGATTAGGAAGATTAACGAGTGAAAAGAAATATATTAGCAAGCTTTTTCTTCTTTTTTTTAAGAAAATGATAATTTATATATTTTGGATTGAATGCAAATGTTTTAAAAACTGTTTTTAAAATGAGAGCACATGTGTGAGAGAGTGTAGGGAAACTAAGCTAACTGCTAACTGTCTGGTGTTATTCCCGCTATCATAGTTATTGAAGTTTGTGCTGTTGCATTAGGGAATTGGTTGATGGACGAAAATAATAATTAGTGAGTAGTCTGTGACGGTGTCGGATGTTACCAACAGTAAGAATATCAAGAATATAAAATTGTAACTTTTAAAGACTCTTAAATCAATAGACAAACGAATATCAAAATCGATGAATCGGCAGCGTTGACGTTGGCCGAAAATCGTGTCGCCTTAGTGTCAACCGACTGTTACAAAGTCTTCATAGGCCATTTTCATTTTTGGCAAAGCCAGAGCAATGGAACAAATAGAGTATTTGGCGAAAAAATTTTGGGTACATGTTGCAATCCAGTGTGAGGAACTTTCTTTCTTTAAAAATTTGAGAGAAATATACACTTACATTCAGTTATGTTCATATATTAAATCGTGTATAACACCAACAACCAGATTGTATAGTACACTATTTCATTACTTTCTGGACCGAGATGAAAAGTTTATCGTTCCTTCAAGTTTAACTCATGCGGTCGATTGAAACCGGATTGTGAAAATATTATACATATTATATTATATTTTAAAATAATAATATTATTTTTGCTTCAAAATCAGTTTTTCGCTTTCTTGTAAGCAATATTTAAAGCCTTTATAATTAAATAGAAATTGTATTTTATGCAAATTTGGCTTCTTCACCAGTATTAGTACATACACTTACTGTCAGTATTATCTAAACCAAAGTTGTCGGAATATGTTGCTCATACGCCGTGGGCAATGCAGCATGTTCATCTATCTGGATGTACTAACGAGTGTCTATAAATGCTTGCGGTGCTGACTTTTGGCCGAGCTTATCACTGTTAGTATCAAACTGTGGTTCGTTTGTAACATTTGTATAAGACAATGCGATTAGTGTGAGCTTTGTGGTGAGGGCAATGAAAATGAAAGTGAATATATTCGTTTTAAAGAGCAATAAAGTGTAAAATTCTTTCACAAATTGATTACCCGCTGGAAAATAATGTTAAACTGCTGACATGGTACAAAAAACATTAGGACAAAGTGTTTCTTAAAAAGTATATTATGAGGCATACATAAATATATTTTCATTAAAGTTTTTAAATTATGCCGACCTTCTGTTAAGCAAAGAAATTAACAAAATATTTAATAACTTGTTGACATCTAATTACAGAAAACTATCATTTAATCAAGAGCTCATTTATATATTAATAAAATTTTACGTTAACCTTCAAACTGTAAACTGAAAACTTCAAATGTCTTAACGATACTAAACTCTGGAAGTTTATGAATAAGAGAGCCTTATAATAAAAATTATTGTAAATCAATTGAAGCTGATGATATTGGTCATAGGTTATTTAATAAAGAGGGAACTGATATGCGTGGACTCTTATACACACATGCTTATTTGCAAGCTATAATGAAGCTACGCAAAAAACTGTGTATGTCAATAAATTTATATAGCTTGGGATATATGAGACTTTAACTGAAATTTATACAAGTGAGCACCTTAAAGCTTGCGTCATTTCGTATTTTATACGGCACACAGATCATTCCGCTGCTTGCAGACACGAAGAGTCTTACCGTTGCTGCGAGGCGATGGCTCGGCATTGCCACACTTAAGCTTAACTGTTTGTCCGCTTAACCGCTTTAGTGTCCATAATTTAGTAAATTTTACTATCCGCCATAAAATCGTGAGCATATGTGGTATAATAGCAGCAGGGATGTTTTGGTAATTTGGTAAATGTAGTGTATAAATATGGAATAAGAAAGCTGAAAACCTCCTTATTCCAGGCTGAGTGTTTGTGTAAAATTGTTAGAATTTCTCTTGTTGGCGCTAAGATTTAAGGATTATTGATACCATTTCGAGGCCAGCAAATACATTTATGAACGCCTATGATGCTTACTCCCGTGAAACACATACCCACACTCAAGTATTTTCATGACATATTAGCGATCCCCAAGTGATTGGTTGGGTTTACTAATTTCAGCTTTGTTGGCTTCGCATTTCGAAATTGCCAGCTTTGGTTTGTGATAAACGAACTCACATTTAATTGCATCCTTTACTTTACAGTGCTTTCCTCTCTGGTACGGGAAATTCGTCGGTAACATTACGTGAGTTTGGTTGCGGATATTGATAGCACCACGCCACAATCACAGAGAAAATCCAGGACATTAGCATGCTCCAAATCAACATTTGCGTAAACTGGACTATTGCTGATACTTGAAAAGTCGAACAACAACTTCTTCTCTTGTGTAAGTATGTATAAACTTTTTTGCTTTTAATACACTTTTATGACATTTGTCTGCACTTAGATCATCTGGAGTTGACGCGGAAAGAGTAAACTTTATCAGCACTGCATTACCTCATCAATGCCTTGCGTTGAAATTCTATAATTTTACACTCACTAAAAACTGTGCTCTTTACATTTGAATCAATATAAATTCTATCATTTACTGTAAAGAATTGCGTGCCAAAACTCATATCCACAAAACATATAAATATTTAAGCTTAGAATATAAGTTGGAAAAACACCCTTATAGATTTTGTCAATAACTAACAGATGAAATTACGAGCAGATTAGGTGGTTATCATCATGTATACTTGTTTTCAAATTTATAATAGACTCATCTTGTGATAGAAGACATACAAAAATGCTATATAAAATGTATAGTGAGTTCCAAGCTGGCCATGAACGTGTCGAAGACGAATAGCAACCAGTGGGACCATCAACCTCAACCGACGAAGCTCACATTGACATGAAATGCATCATATTTGGTGATGAGACTTGGATCTATGCTTACAACCCCGGAACAACCGATCAATCGAGCGAATATTGTGCCAAAAGAGAGTCGAGATCAAAAAATCGCGCCAAAGTCGCTCAAAAATCAAGGTCATGTTGACTGTTTTCTTCGATTATCGTGGTGTTGTGCATTATGAATTCCTTCCAACCGGTCAAACAGTCAACAAAGAATATTATTTGAACGTTATGCGTCGTTTGCGTAACGCTATCCGCCTAAAAAGGCTGGAATTGTAGAAAGACAATTCTTGGTTTTTACATCACGATAATGCATCATCCCATACTGCCCTCGTAATTCGTGATCATTTCGCCAAAAACTCAACCCATATCGTTCTGCAATCACCGTATTCACCTGATCTGGTGCCCTGCGACTTCTGGCTGTTAACAAGCTCAAAAGACCGCTCCGGGGACACCGTTTTTATACGAAAGAGGAGATTCAAGCCGCAGCGAAGACGGAACTGAAGGCAATCCCGGAAAGTGACTACAACCAGTGTTTCGAAGATTGGAAAATCCGTTGGCATAAGTGCATTGTATCGGGAGTGGATTACTTTGAAGGGGATGAAATTGATTTGGAAGAATAAATAAAGAATTTTCAAAATAAATACAATGTCACCTTATTTTTTGGGCATAGTAGTATACGTTTAATTCGAGAAAAACCAGTGAAGCGATAGTCAATCTAAATCAATGTAAGCAGCGATTTTGACATGAAATACTTTCTGTACTCATCTTTCTTTTATTTAAGACTGCTGAAGTATATGCTACCATAAAGCTTTACCATCTGATAGCGCCTTATGCCAACTACCACCTTCTGCTGGTTGCTCAGACTGACCTTACTTTACGTCTACGATGATGAATTTACCTTTTCTCATTTGTCGCGTATCATACCTAAACTTTTTTTTGCGGCACCATAACACAACTACGCCTCCCCATTCAAATATCGGTTCTTCTTTTTTTTTTTATTAAACACTCAATTTTCTTTATGGGAACTCACTATATTTTCATTTTGCCAAAGGTAATTATTTCAGTTCAGACTCGACCTCATTTTGATCCATTGCTGCTCACGTTCAAAACGGTATTAGCGACTTTTCACCCAACTGCCTCATGCAGTCTATAAAATACAAATATATTTGTATGTTACTAGTAAATATGCGCTCATTAAAATACAGGGTAGGCCATTTAAAGTTGACCCATTTGCCCATTTGCCAAAATTAAGGCGTCGCGGATAATCAGCTGGGTTTAGTTTTTGTGCCATTTGAATTTTATATGGAAACATCTTCAAATCTTTCCTGAGAGCGGCGATAACTCGATGTCGATGGAGTCTCCTCAATACCGGCTCGTACAGCTTCGATATTTTCATCAGAACGTCTTGTGCGTTGTCTGGATGCATGACTGGCATTACTGAGATTACCGGTGTTCACAAATTTTGCGTATAAAGACTTAATTCTGTTCTTAACTGGAGCACTTTTCACTTTATTTTTTTTGCGAAAAGCACGTTGAGTTAACACAATTGAAAAGTTATTTTGAATATAAAGCTGAACAATTTCAGCGCGTTCTTTTGGAGTGTACTGTTCCATGGTATAAATTGTCTTCGAATGACGCTTCTAACGCGGTATGACATTAGCCGATTTGTCAGCGCTGTTAAAAGTTACAGCGTTGCCAGATGGGTCAACTTTAAATGGCCTACCCTGTAGCTTCCGTAGGGGGAAAAGAAAATTTTCATTTATATTTGTTATTTCCGTGGTCTTACAACCAGCAAAACTTAAAACAAAAAGAATGTAATGAGAAATGTTACAGCATCCATTCTACTAGTTTCCACCCACGCCATTCGACCGCATTGAGGATTGCGCCTGTGATTAAGTATTTGAGAGCTTCTCTGCAAAATAATAACAGTAGTTATTGCCATTGTAACAATTTCGCCTCCGTTCGGTTAGTTTTTTGCTACGAGTTTCACCACATTTATTTCTGACGTGGAAATGTTTTAAATACTTTAAAATTAGGTCATAAATCATTAAAACCAAAAATATTATTTAACACTTCGCCGTTTCTCGTCTTGATTTTTTTTTTATAAATTCAATGCTATTTTGGGTAGAAAAGAAGAAAATGTCTGTTCTAAATGGATTCGATTAGAATCTGTTCCACCTTAAATGGCTTGCTTTCTAGCAAGAATAATACAATATGTTTGTTCAAAAATTTAGATTAAATGAAGATTTTTAAAATATTATTTTTTACGGCAACTTAATGCAGATCTGGGTTTACGAATACATTGGGCATAGAACAATTTTAGTTCAACAAATTAAACTATATATTAAATTTTTTACTGCCCAGGCACTTTATCTTAATTGAACTTGAATGTATAGTAATTATTATTAAGAAGTCACTAAAAGCCACCTATCTGCCGTCCAAATTGCACTGAATAGACGCCGTGAGTTCCGACATGCTTTTGCCACTGCGTTATCTTAACATGAAAACTTTCGTTAAGTGCATCATTAGCAACTTTGAGTAGTGTACCTCTAAGTATGAGATGTATGCCAACAATCATGTCCGTCAAACTTCGAAAGTATTACTAACGACATTGGAGATAGGTAGGCAAAGCTATGATCAACTATCAAAAGTTGAAGCCTGTCTTCATTCCACTTTACCTTTGCAATTTCTGAAGTGTATAAAATACTGATTAAGTGAACAGTGCGTATGAGTAATATTTTTGCTTTAAACACAGACAAACTACCTTCACTGCCCTGATATTATTGAGGTGAAGAAGCATGCAAACAAAGGTCAGATGAATTTTAAATGACCGAAATTTGCAACACATACAAAATAACAGAAAATCTCTAAATCTATTGAAGAAAAAATTAAACAAGAGCGGTTTGAATCCTTTTCAATGTACATATACAAGTCGCGTTAATACTTTCGACTCTAAAGCTAAAATTTTGCTTTTTTTATAGAGTTTTTAAAGACATTGATCACTCTTTGTCCTCACGTATAAGTAAGTTATAATTAAGAAAACCACTAGCAAACAGACAACTGCCACATGTTGCCAGGAAAACCAAAGAAAAAAAGCACATTTCCCAAAAATTTTTTCTCATATCTCAAATGCTACGAACTATATTTCTCATCCTCGTAGTAATTTTGTTTCGCCAAATTAGTTTCAAATATACCTGGCTAATTCATCTTACCACTGCTTTAAGTTCACATCGATTTGTGGTAAGAGTCAACATTGCTTGTTTGTAATGTTTCATAATTTCAGCAAAATTACTGTAGATAATAAAGTAATTTACTGCTTTCAGTCGGATGCTGCCGTTACTGCTGATTTTCTCGTCTCTGCCTTTTGCACTTTTGCATTTTTTGGCAGAGCAAAGCAATTTAATCAAAAGTAATCTTTGATTTAAGCTACCATAGAACTTTATTATCCTCATGTAAACAAGTGACAAATTGAAAATAAAGGAGTTTACACCTGAAACTTACATGGAAAATGCAAACTGCTTGAAAATGAAATATGCTGTGTATACGCAGTGGCGTACAGTATATAGCATTGTGCGGAAACAACTCATTCCAAGAGCGACTGGCACAGCTCGTAAGTAGCAATGCGCGAGTAATAAGCTTTGAGTTGACCAACATGGTTTTGGCCTACCAACAAGCAATTTCAGTTTAATGTCCGTCGATTTTAGTTGTCAGGAACACATAGCTTAAAATGTATTATGATCCAATTCAGGTTTATAAAGGGTAATCAGAGTCATGTAACTCAATTATAATCAGATATACTGACTGACTGACAATGATTGTCTTAGTCAATAGAAAAAGGAATGAAGTGCTGAGTTACGGTTAGAAATTTTTGAAAACAAAAAACATTTTTCTTGCAAATAAATTTTAAATTACAAACTATACTACAGCTTAAGTAGTTTCTACAGAAAATGTAAATGGAATTCCAAACACAAATATAATAGCTGTGCTTGGAGACATGTAACACAAAGAACTGGCATTGAGAAACAAGAGATAGCTTCCAATGCCAGTAGCTCAGATTTCTATAAATATGTAGTCATATTCGCTGCTTTACAACCAAAAGAAATTTGAGAAGAGTAAACAAAATATACATTTAAATCTTTACCAGGTGAAATCATTTATTACTTGCCACAGATAAAATGAAAATAACAATTCTATTCAAATGTAATATTTAAGATAACAAAGCTTTCATTTCAATTGCTTTCTTCGAAGCCTCTTAGATAAGATTACTTATGCTATTCGCGATCTTTCGTTTTATTTGTTTTTGTACGCACTGGAGCGCACCTACTTCCACTTCCCCTTTGTGCGCTCATTGTGCAATAATCAGAGCAGAGTTTTTCTTTTACACAGTGAGTCAGTCAGTTAGTCATTCATAATCTAATCTGAGTATACCTATCAGAGCAATAAATGAATATTTGCTGAAGACTGGAGAATTTTTCAGAACTTAGCCAAATGTTCAAAGACTTTGCATTAATCATTTACTGTGCAAAGTGTGACACACTGATAAATTTGACTGCAGCCTCTGCATTCATTGAACGTGCAAATCTTAGGTAGAAATTTTTTAGAAACCAACTATAAGCTAAGTAGTGTGTGTTACCGCGAACAAAAAATGTCAAACGGCAACTGTCTCATGTTGGCAGAATTCAAAAGCATCCAGTATTAAATCGTCTCCTCATTTGCGAATTAGTTAATTGCATAAGCGCAAACACGGGGCTTCATCGGCAATCTTTTAACAAAACAATTTATTTGCGCTATGTGGTTATGTATTCACACTCACTAACACAAATGAGCACATAACTAAAAAATGAGTTACTTCATCACAGAACTTTCACTCACTTAAGTTATTCACATCTTTCTTAACATATATTCTGACTTTATAAGTTAAGCTGCAGCTGAGCTCAGGCTCTCTCCTATATATCAACATGGCAACTGACAGGTGACTCGCTCTCTCATGGAAATGGTGTTTCGCCCTATAGTTTTCGTTGCGAAGTGTGTGCTCAAGTATATTTAATGCGCCGTTCCCCAAACATCTTAACCAATGTTGTTTTCTTTCAGAGCGAAGGTATAATGTGAAAAATGGTGATGAAAAAATGTTCATCACAATTTGCAACAGTGCAGTTTGCTTACCGTCGCTTTTTTTTAATGTAGTAGCTGTACTGAGTCACAGTGCGACCGAGTGAAATTAAGGCCCCACTGTTGCGATTATTTTCCTTGCGGAACCAATAATGAAATTGAAGACGCAACATTCCCAATACCAATTAGTTTCACATTTTTGCCACTAATAATTAACTTATTGTTATTTTGCTGCTTGGTGTTCGTACAGTTCAAGTTTTTATTGATTTCCACAAATTGTTAAAAGTGCTATTAATATTTGCCTGGCAATATTGGTGATTTAGTGGAAATACAATTTATAGAACTTTTATTATATAAATATAATTATATATATTTAACTATTTTGAGGGTCCACTAAGTATTCTTTACCTTAAACTTTAAACCAGTATATCTGCCTGTACTTTTCTATAACTCCTACATATACACTTTTAGAGTGCATATTTCAAAGAACAAGATTGCAAAATGTATGGACGATCGTATTTCATCTAGAAACTCGGTGATGTAAACTTCATTTAGAGCGAAGGCAACTTCCGATGCGGCACATATACTTCCGATTAACAAAATGTTTATGTATATTAAGCTGTTAAGCGAGTACGTGTTTATTGCCTAAACTTTGACTCTGAGGCTAACTTTGAGATTAATAGAAAAGTTTCAATGGTTTCATACCAATTTTACTGTCATATATAATATGTACGTACAGCAAAACAAAATATGGTGACCGAAATTTCGCTTTTTTCGCTCATTGCTTTTTAGATACTCTCAAGGCACAATTTTCGCAACTTTTGGTTATTTAATAAAAAAATAAGTTTTATATTTTTAGTTCTATTTTGAATTTTTTATTCGCTGCAACTAAGTGGGAAAAGTATTTTAGCGAAATCATGCTGCAATATATTACAAAAGTCGTTGTAACTCTCCTGTACTTGGCACCTGCTACAGCGTTTCTGATCACTTAGCTTTAGCTGTGTAAGTCTCAGTGACACCACATATTTCCCTAGTAAATTTTTAATTTTCCATTTGTTGAATTTTGCGGTAGAAACAAAAGAAAAGTGTTCTCTGTTCTCCATGTCTTCGTCCTTCTTTACAAGTTTTTTAATTTTATATATTTTTCTTAACTTGAGCTCAGTACACGTTTATTTCTTGCTGAAAAGTTAGCCCTGCCGTTTTTCTCCTCCTTCCACTCTGTGGCGGCTGCATGGCAACAGTTTTACACCTTAACCAGCAGGGGCGAAGTTGCCTAGAGTATATGTTGGTATTTGTGTTCAGGCTCCGGGATCTTCAATACTTAGTTGAATGGTGTAAGGTGTTAAATCTTTTGCAAAATCTTTTTACACACAAGAACTACATGTGCAAACCAAATATTGTTTTGTTATTATTTTGTTTTTTGTAAATGTCAGTAAGAAATTTTGGAAAAGTATGTTTATTTATGAACCAAATACCACGCAGAATACCCATCTCATTTTCATTATGCTGACTGCAGTTTGGTGAAATATTATTTTATCAAATTATCAAATATTGAAGATGACGGAAATGGTTTATTAAGATGATGGTGCTTTATAGCGCAAATTTAGATTTTTTGTATTTAAAACAGATTCAAGGTAATTTTGTTGCTTAATTATAATTTTTTATTTAACATGATTTGAAACCTTTGTGGTAGAGAATAAATAATCAATTTCCCAGTAAGTGACAATGTCATCATTTCCTTCTGGCCATTTTCCAAAGCTAAATCACAGAAAACATAATTTCCACCTCAAACTTTGCCAAAACACATTTCTAATTTCCTTCGCCACCGCACAAGGTCGTCTAAGATTGTTTTTCGTAAATACCAGAGAATGTTCATTGGCGTTCACAAATGACAAAAACACCAAAATTATTTCATTTGATTCAAAAAGTTGAACCTTAGTAAATTGCGAGTATTTTCCAGCAACAACTGGGCAGCGTGCATCCTCAGATGAGCGAGCCGAAGCCAAATCACATGGTCACATTCGCAGCAGAGGCGTGTGGTCGAGCTAAAATATTACACTTGCGTGGCCAACAAATGCAATTTCCATGCAGGGCAACAACACAACCTAACTCCATTTTGTTCTTCTTTCTAAAGGAAAGTCAAGCAAATACAATAATGACATTAACGTAAACATTTAGCATTTGCATTTTTTAACACATCAATAAGTAAATATATCGACGCCCTTACTTTTCTTAGGATATTTGCCTCAAATAATTTTCCTGGGATAAAGGTCAAGAAGCCGTACAACGTATGGCGAACAGCACATAGTCACAATTTTAACGTGAGCAACTTCGGCATTAAACGCGCTTTGTTTTGCTACCACAGAAAACAGCCGCAGTCAAGTATTTAAACCAAACTAGGAACACAAGTCACTACATATTGCGCTTAGTTGCGATTCCGTTCGCAAATACTTGCCATATTTCACATGTTCGACTTCCTGCTAAGTAACTCCCAGCTTCAGAACCGCCTCGAGCCATTGTGAACGCTTTTTGTTAGTTCTTCCGAGTGTTTTGCATAAATTTAACTTCAGTTTATGACTACTTGATAACGAACATTGTTATTAACTTCAAGTTAAACTAAATAGCCGCTAGGCAAACTTCAGCCAGAGTCCCTGTAATGACTTTACTGTAGTCTATGTCTTTGATAGGGCTCCCTGGGTCGCGTTAATCACTCTCATCGGCATTGTTTCGATTCCCTTGTCCCTTTCATATCATTATTATGTATTTTTTTACTGTGCGAAATTACAAACCATGAAATCAGTTTGGTAAATGAGTTTTACACAAATTGTTCCGCGAAATCATCGTCACTGTGAAAAAGCAAAGAAGAATTATTTTTAGACATAAGAAGACTTTTATTCAAAGATATCAAGGTCTAAATATTTTTGCCAAATTTATTGTATCCTGAAAAAACAAAAATTAGCAAAATGTTTGACTATTGTAGTATTTCACTTTTGAATAGCAAAATACTATTTGATTTATTTTTTTTCCAAATTTCTGCAACAGAACCTTTTAAGTGAAGCTCCGCGTTTTAAAAGCAGTATTTAGAATTTATTTTTAACCAAAATACACTTTTGCAATCAAACTACCACTTTCTGTGTGGTTTATAAAGAATCGTTGTTTTTGTTGCTGAGTATGGTCTGCCATATTGGTGTGTGTTATATGATTCTAGGCAATTATTGTTTTATAGGCATGCTAGTGATTTCACACATTTTCATATTTTTGCTTCGCTTTGAATATGAGAATTAATACGACACAGCTGTGTCACCACACAACTCTTCCATAACAATTCGTAAGCCTGCCGTTCAAAGCCTATGACCGGTTTTTGTGGCAGAGGTGTGATGTGCTTCCAAGCGACGCCTATTAGCAAACCAATAAACGCAGTTGGCTTAAAATCCGCGGTGTGTTATATAGTATATGCTCACACATATTGTGTTGATTATGGATACATGTGTTTTGATTATATGTGGGTATAGCGTCCTTGGCGTTTAAGAGTTTAAATCCATCACAATGCAAGCTCATTGCAATTAATTTATAATTTATGGCCCTTCATTGCCTCCTGCGATTAACAAATGTGAGATTTATGAGGAATTTTCATTTCCAAAATATTACCGAAAATTCTTGAAGTTGTGTTAAAGTTTTAACATTGGCATATTATATGATGTATACAGTAAAGTAAAATTGGCAAGTATTTAAGCCCAGCATTTTTGGTAGTTTTGGCCGTAAACGGTAATCTTTGGAAATAAAATCCGAATACACTGGCTGCTATCATTTACGCGGAAACATTTTCATCCTCTGTAAAAAACCAAATTAACTTGGCACCTAAAATGTGTGTATTGTTATATTCAACTTCACTAACCTGCACTCGTTTCTTAACTATTGGCAATTTGTGACAAATATGTGTTTATTTCTATTATCGAGGACCTCAAAATGTGTGATCAAATAAACGCCGCTGGAACAATAGTCCAAAGAGGTAAATTACAAGAAAGCTGGGCTGCATGCTGAGAAATGGAAAGCATTACATTGAGAATTGCGGTAAAGGAGCGCGGGATGAGAAATTTCTGAAAATATAACCAACATACTAAAATTTCAAAAATTTCACAAATCAATAAAGTCGCCAAATGCGCCAAATTGATATTTTTCGAACACTAGTGGTATATGAGTGTGCTCAAGTACATATGGCTATTTGTAGCTGAGTGTTGCTTTATTGACACGTGTTCCACATTTCGGTTTGCTTGTGTACAATTTATGCGGCACCATTCCCCAATAAGTGATCGGTAAAAGTGAAAATGTAAAAAGAAAGGAAACATGAGAATACACAAACACACTTACATTTTACCATTGGGCACCCAATTAATGTCACTCATACGCACTGTCACATTACCTGCTTTATACCATATAAGGGGGTGTACTAGCTGTTGAATAACAACGCTGTGACTTTATTTCCATTAGAAAAACACTCAATCCGCTCTTACCCAAAGTTAGTGAGCATTAAATCCTCGTTCATTATCACATTTTGGTATAAAACGTTTAGTAATCTGCGTGAATTGCGAATTCCCTTCTTTTTCTTTTGTAGATATTGATTTAAGTCTCCTCTTTGTCTGGTGTTATTAATCGAAACTCCCTTTGTTGCGGTAACATTTTCTTTTTTAGTTTTTTGTGTTTTTGTTACATAAAGATTCGTTATTTATTTGATATGTTTGACTTTCAATCACTTCAGTTTACCTTTTCTGTGGAAAGTATTTGAGTTCATGTACATTCCATGAATTTTTTTATTGTAGTATGAAATGTGTGTGTAACAATATTTATTGGATTTTATTGTATTTAGATTTCCGACTTATTTATTTGAGAAAGTAAAGTAAGCAGAGGGTTTTTCTCATTCTCTAAAAACTTCAATCTATCGTTGGAGAGAGCCTATTTTATGAGCAAGTAGATGACTCCTTAGATTTCAGCCGGAATTCCGTAAGTTCATTCCACTTAGGCATCAAATCTTGGAAAATATGCCTCATTCTAAGGAACATTTCGGATAGAGCAAACATATATAACACAAATAAAGTCTGAATTAACACAAATGGGTTAATTCTTAATCTGAAATTCTCTGATGTTCTGAAAACATTTAGAGCCCAGATATTATTCTAACGACTTGCGCAGTGGATGGATATGTGTTTACGATTAAATCAATGTATTTATTATTAGTAATCTCATAGATTTCGGGTGCTGAGTGCAGTCACCTTCATGTCTTTCACACTCCGATACATACTTACACATGCATTCATTTATGCGAATATATCTTTCAATACTAAGTTTGTCTTTTGTTCACATCAATTTCACTAATTGCGCATTCATAACCCGTTAAAACCAATTGTGGTAATCCTCCATTTATTGGTGCTTTTACAGCGGTGAGTTGCACAGGTGTTACCGCCTGGCGTGAATTAATTAAGTTTAATGTTTATGGGGGTAGCCATCTCTCTTCATGGATTAACATTTGTACACATGTGAGTATTATATAATTATATTATGTGCCGGCTACCTCTGTTCATGCGTAAATGGATATGAGCATGCGATTAAGGTAAGTGCCTGTGTTTCACGCAATTAATTAATTAATACACGGAATGTAATTCCATTTATAGATCAGATTGCGAAATTTTGAAAATAGTACTTTTCTTGGAGGTATAAGATATTTCATCCCGATCCTGATTCAGTAATCGAAGCCTATGCTAGGGAGTCAAATATAAGAACGCCCTCGTCCAAGTTCTGCAAATATGTATTTCTCGAAAATACATATGCAGACAATAGTTATCGATTTAGTTCCTTTGTGAGATCAAATTAATAAAAGTAAGTATAAATAAATATTTTTTGTATAAATATTTCACCCATAAAAAGTAATCAATTAAGAATGGCTTTTTGTGTTATCAGATTAACAGAGTGAAGTTTATTAAGAAGATCAGTTTAAATGGAGTTCAGTGACAAATACATTTTTCCGTGTGTAAATTATTATCATATAATCTAAATGACAGATCAGCCATTAAAAGATAAAAAACTGAACATAATTTTGAAATTGTTTATAATTGGCACTTAACTTAAAAAATGCTTACATTAATTGTTTTTAAATGCAATCGTTAAAAAATGCTTTTCCACCACTAAACACACACATTAACTTACCCGAAATATAAATAAGTATATATTGTTTTATAAGCTTTGCTCGTTTTAGTTATTTGACCACAATTCAGCTATTTGATTTAACTGTTTTAAAACTCGTGAAACACTTCGACTAGCTCTTAGTCAGAGAATTCCCTGAACTTTCTACTTAAATTTAAAATTAATTGACTTTATTTTTGTTTTGTTAGTTTTGTTCTAAATACAAATGTTTGTGTGTTTGTTTTGTTGTGTTGGTATTTATTTGAAAATAAATGGCAGCTGTTAAATTGACAACCCGTGTATAATAAAATGAAACGGGAACAATGAGACAAAATATGTTTTTATTTTAAACCGAGAAAAGAGCTTGAACGATTACGCAATTGTTCGGTAAATTGAGAAAACGTGTAGTAGTGAATTGCTTCATTGACATATTTGGTACAAGCTAAATAATATATAACTCTGGAGAACACGTTGCAAACAAATTCTTACCCATAACATGTGCGGACCACTGCTAAACAAAGTCAAAACTGTTCATTGTTCGTTTTCCAATTCGTAAGTGCAATATGGCAAATTGTTGAAAATTTTGACTAATTAGAGTTGCCATATAGCTTTTCGGAAAGTTTCGTGCTCAAAATGTTTGCCTGCTGTTATTTGCTATCAACTCTTGTTTATTTTTCCTATTGTCCATTATACTATACATCACTTATGGGGCAAAACCATATAACTCAGATGCACTACAGTGCGCAGAAATGCACGTGACGCTTGTTGACATGTGGTTAAATAAATAAACGCCTATCACAACAACAGCTATATTTAAATTATTACAGATATTCTTACTTTGATATTTTTTCAAATTTCAGTTAGAGCTTAAGCCATTTAGCAGAAAAAAATTAAAAATTTTTGGCTAGAAATCTATCGGATTTTTTATGTATAAGTCTAGGCAAAGTTTAATTATAAATCCATCAGACTGTTGTTAGAGGACTCTTAACTTTATTCACTGATTCCAGACACAAGTTATAGTTCGCTGAAATTTTTAAGTCAGAAATACTGACTGAGTTTTTTCATAATTGTCAGAAATCCAACAGTATAAAGGATATTGACATGACTAACAAGCAAAAAACATTCTTATTTGTATATAATTGCTAGCTTGCATTTTGAAAAATAGGGAACACTTAATAAACAGCATTTCATAAATACACAGCACAAGAAGTTTGAAATAAATAACTCGTGATTGGAGGTAAAAGAAATCCTTCCCATTTTCATCCATTATCGACCATGTGAAGAACACACTGTTACGTCAAAACGTCTTAATTGCATTTTAAACGTATGTAAAAATTGAATTTGAGAATCTAATTTGTTGTTGTTATTGTATTAAGCAATAGTAAAGTAGCTGCAGAAATACTGGTCTGCCCAAAGTGTTACTGTGATTGATGTCATGCCAGCGATGCAGAAGAATATGAGCAGAATTCACAATTTTCGTCCGAGGGGCATCAAAATGAGCATGTGTGAGCGTAATAGTCTTGTTAATAAACACACACATGCCACTGAAAATATGCAAAGGCGGA
This sequence comes from Bactrocera correcta, assembly GCA_027475135.1. Taxonomy (NCBI): domain Eukaryota; kingdom Metazoa; phylum Arthropoda; class Insecta; order Diptera; family Tephritidae; genus Bactrocera; species Bactrocera correcta. The sequence continues at coordinate 40,488,718 of CM050323.1, forward strand.
ATGCTTATTGACTTGATAAGCAAGATGATACCCAAATCTATGCGAATATTTGAATGTGATATGCCAACAGTGGAGAGATGGCATGGTGATGAGGGGACTCAAGCAAGCAGAGAATTCGTGTTGTAAAAGTTAAAACTGCCTTGCACAAAATACTTGAGCTGCCTCGACGCACTGACGAATAGTTGTCGCATTTGCAATTCAACTTGCCAAAATTTGTGCTAAGGGCACACTGTGAAGGAAAGGAATCATTTTCTGGGATATTTTAAGCACTTCTGTTTAGGGATTTTAATTTTGTTCTTCTGGCAAGGCAAAATGCCTGTTGTGGCTGTATAAATTTAACTAAGTTGTGAATATTTTTTGGCCGAAAGGAGTCTGAAAGTAGTTTCATAAATCTCTTCGCTTCTTTCTTCTTTTCTGACTCTGACGAATATACTTTTTTAATTTTATAGCTGCTACATATGTGAAAATACTTGGAAGCTTCCCTAAATAATCCAATAAGAGTAAAGCACTGAATGCAATAATAAACGTAGAAAACACCCTCTTTTTAACAATCGAGAATTTGAAACAGAGAGGCGAAAATGGGTGTTATCAACAAACAAACGAGAAAGGTGGAATAATATGTAGGTTCTTTTGTGTTTGTACAATGTACACATACTGGTAATGTATTGAAGTATGTGAGGATGATTCATTCATAATGTATTCATAAGTACCGCCAAAGTCTGCTTTTCAAATAAATCAGAAAATGAATGCTCGAATAATCACAAACAACCTTTTTACTGTGAATTTGTGCCTGCGCTTGGGTTGGCATTATTCTGCTTGAATAAGTATGTAACACGCAATACAATTTGTTTCAGTTGACAGCTGCTGACATATTATGTGTCAAAATCAAAACAAATGCATCATATTACGGCATTACAATTACCATGTTGTATGATGATTATGTCAGCATAACTTTTTCCTCTTTCTTAAAGTCACATTTATTTTAATGATGGTAATTAAATGCTGTGATGTGAACAATACGATGAATCAGTACTTTAAAGCATTTGTAGGAATATCACGTGTTGATCGCAAAATTAATTTCTTTTGACATTTCCTCCAAATGTCTTTTTAGAAAGTTCACTGCATTTTTATCTGCTCTTCATATTATGTGATGTTATTTTAGTTCAATTTACGTGTTTTTCCGCTGCTTATTGAAAGCCTCAATATTCATCTTGTGTTTCACTAAAAGTTTAAATAATAAATTTTTTAAATTAATTTCCACGTTTCAAGCAGAATAAAAATGCACTTTAGGTGGTGGCTGACCATCTTTCGTAGGCAGCTTGGAAATGTAAATAACAAATTCATCGTATCATTATATTTCTCATATGTTTGTGGGTTTATTACCGCTGATGTCATCACCAAAACCAAGTATTTTTTATCATTTTACACCGACAAGGCTCTGAGGCGACCAATGCTTTATCACACTGTCAAATTTTCTTTGCCCTGTTTACAATGCAGTTTAAGTGGATTTTTATGCAACCAACTCACATATTTGAATTGCCAACTGATTTCTGTGAACGCATACAGATAAATGTGAGCGGGAGACGTCCAGTGTAATATACCATCCAACGAAAGCAATGCAACAATAACTGTTGTATGTAGTAGAAACGAATCATTTACTCTAACACTTGCTATCCTTGTCATCTCTCTAATACTTACCTCGCGATTTTCAAGCATCATATCCTTCTCTTTTTTAATATTTTCATCAGCTGAAGAGGTCGAAGGTCGTCCAGAACGACGCATGTTTTCAGTGATTTCTAGACTGTCTTTGAAGGCTTTGTACCACTCCTAGGCGTGTGTTTTTGATAAAACTGTGTCATCATAAGCCGGTTCCAACATATGTAACGATTCCGCTCACGAAATTTAGTTAGAAATACAAAATGTTAGACACACTTTTTTGTTCGATATTTTTATCCATTGTAAAAATCGTAACGCACTACTGATGTGTACTAACTTAAGCAGCTACCTAAATACAAAGGAAGATTTCCATGTTATGCTTTAGGAGTAAATTCATCATTATTAGTGGGCGTCACCTTTCAATTTTACGCTATTTAGAGCTCCTCTAAACTAACCTCATTGCCGCTTACCCGTAATGTTTCTAGAATTGTGAACGGGACTTAAAATCCCACATATTATTTAATTTATTGTACAAAATATTTAAAAAATTTAAGTTTAGAAAACGCTGTCTCTATAAACATGCTGAAACCCACTATTTAGTTTTAATATTAAATAGATATTTTTGCGGGCTATCGACACCAAAAACGAATTTTCCAAACACATCACCATTCATGAGCTTATTAATATTTATGAAGCCGGAATTTGAATAAACATAATAAGTTCGCTGTAACTGGATTACCGCAAATAAACTACTCGGTTAATCAAATTTTCAAGCGCTGAAATAGATCAGACAGATGAATTTAACAGAGTAAATGCCTGAGTGATAATGCAAAGCATATATTTTGCCGGTTGGAACAATAAACGCCAGGGTGAAATGCAATATCAAAGCGGATTGAATAAAAGGCGACGCAATATGGAATGATAAGCTAATGCTTTCATCTTTTGTTTACCAAACAAGCGCCAACAATTTCAAAACTGGCGCTTTGGTGATTAGCTAGATGAATTCATTTTTGGTTTGTAAGTAAGTACGGAAAAATAATGTAGGACGTTTGCATGCAGAGAGTAAAATGTGATAATAATGAATTCCGACAAAAGTTATAAAATTAAATAAAAGCATTTGACAGGGTGAAATTGTACTAACATGAAGGGAGATCAACGCAGATACCTTTTTAGATGTTCGGTCATCTCATGCTTAGGTCGACGATAGTAAAGTAATATACGAAATTTTGTAGCATAACAAGTTATTTTAATACTTAAATTAGCCTGCGCAATGCTCGTGATTTGCAGATAAGCAGGTGGTTGGCTAAGCAAAGGGCAAAGGCTTAATAGTGTGTCGATGTCTGTGAGTTTTTTGAAGGCAGTTAAAATTGTGAGAAAGGATGCTGTTTACGACGACATCGCGAAATTGTTAACAGAAAAGAAACTAATGAACCTCAGATATGAAATGAAAGCATGAGTGCACATAGGATTAAGGTCTCCGATAAAATAATAACTCGTGCTTCGCCATGTCAGGCAATAGTCTGTCGGTATGCTACGTATTAGATAGCGGTTGTCTGCATATGCAACACGCATTAGAGCGGTGAGCTATGGAAATTGTAGCAACATCATTCCCAGTTGTTATGTGAAGTTGGTGGGAAACATCGAAATGACTTCTATAATTGTCTCGCCAGCTACTCAACTCAAGTGGTAATTACACAATTTACGTCAGTATTCGACGCTAAGGGCATATGCAAATGTAGCATGTAAGTAGGCGTGCAAATACGGTCTGAATAGCAATATCATTCACTGCCATTACGATTGCTTTTACCTTTAGTTTTTGTAACATAATATATTTCTATTTCTGGTCTTGCACAATACCTCTCCTGAAACATGAGCTCTAAAGGACCCAATTAGAACTAAAGAAAGGGAATTACAAATAAATTGGAATAACATATATTTTTTATTCAAACTGGTTTCCGGATCAGTAAACTTGAATCTGGTACTAAATAATTATCAAGCTGCTCACAGACCTGCGTTCACAAATAGACATTTATAACAGGATTAAGAAATCATTTTCCTATTCTTCACTAGAAAAGTATAAAATGGCAGCGACGATGCAGTACTTGTTCTTGAATTTTATTCACGAATGCAGATGCGGATGCAAACATATACGGAAAATTTAATTTCAGTAAGCGGAGCGGCTGTTGACACTCGCTAGATGTTTCCTAATGTGTGTGCGTGAGTGAGTGAAAATGCACTTTAACCACTTGGACTAGCAGTAAATTACAAGCATAAATTGCGTGCTAATTGACACTTTGCTTTCGCGCTTTTCTCTTCGCATTGCGGTGGTTCTGCAGCTCATTGCGACGACACGTCACTCCGTCTACCTAAGTATATGCTCATCCGTGAGCTTGGCTGTGTGTCTTTGCTTTTTAGTTGTGGCGGCGCCAATTTGCTGCAACGCTGCATGCTTTCATGGTGTCTGTGCGAGTCCCCAACTCGAACTGAAGCAAAAGCCATCATCGCCGCCAGTTGCAGCAGAGGTATGCAGTCTTTTATGTGCGTTTATCGTTACGTGTTTGTATGAGTCATCACTAAATTGCTAGTTTCCACTCCTAGTCTAGAATATCTGTGTTGCAGGTACTTCAGAAAATTACAGCAGCCACAAACAGATTCGCAGAATACGCCGTCAAGGAAGGAATAAGAATTTCCTTTCCATTCACGCAGGTAAAAACAAGCTATAGAAGATGCTAGTATACAAGAGTCTCGAAATATTTTTGTAAATTCAATGAATGCACTTTTATCTCTTCCACTCTTTTTCCCTATGAAGGAATCGAGAAGAAATGTTGAAAGGAATTAATTTTATTATTCGCAGTCACGGTTTTGCTGTGCAGTTGGCGTTGACAGCACACTTGACAGTGTCAAAATAACCTCAGCCATCTTTTGAAGAAATTTTTCGAAGTTATTTTTACTTTCGATCTTTCCTTGGTGATTTGTGATAGGAGTTTACTACTGAACTATTCCTTAAAGTTCAAATTAGCTCCGTATTCATGAAGCAAACTTTTTCAGCTCTTGATGGCATTCTGAACTCAGGCTAAAGCCATCAGTAAACTTAGCTAAGAAGCATATAAATGTTCGTTTCGCTAAATTATGAGATCTGCATCACCTTAATAAAGTGCAAAGTGACTATCAAAATCCTTAAATAACTTTGACAAATCTGTTTTTTCTCTTTTCCTGTACATAGTAACGGTCATTTTACATTTTGTTGCCAAAATAAAGTAACAAATTATTGTCTTTGCTTACTATAAAAAACATTTATCACTTTTGACTTCATTCAAGAGCTTTCTACGCGCCCTCATCACATGGCAATGGAAAACTTTTATAGCCACTGGTTGATTCGCGGTGGTTTTGTTTTTGTTGCAGTGTCGCTTCTGCTTGAAATGTATGTGGTTGAGTGACAAAGTTGCCAATTAGTCAGCTGTCGCTAATGGCGTCAGCTTATATTAACAACAAAAACGAGAAACACGCCAATGAATCGGGCACAATTACCACAAAATACGAAAAAAAAGAATTTCAAAAACTTCCTTCCAAAATACATAAAACAAATGCATTCGACTTCGCACTGCTTAAGGACAATGAATCGACGGCGTTAGAGTCTGCAGTGGTTGGGAAGAGTGTAGTATTAGCATCTGTCAACTATTATAGTATCTTTACACGTGAGGGTGGCAGAAGGCAGTTTACAGGTCGAGTAGCGACGGGTGTGATTTTGATGACAGTACGAGAGAATAGAATGGACTAAAATGTTGGAGGTGACTAATAGCTGCGGCTGGAACTACCTATCTAGCTATCTGCTTAAATGCGATGCATAGTTCCTTGCGAATATTTACTGTCTTTTTTTGTTATGCTTGTGCTTGTCTATTTGGCTCGCCTACCAAAAGAGACCAACGACATGTGCTTGCAAACAATTTCGATCAAGTGTCAACGCCTGCAGTATAGGACGAACGGAGGCAGTTGAATCCACAAACTGCACCGTCACTTTATTTCACATGTCTTTGGGATTTTATTTCGGTTTCAATTTTTTTAGCTTGTATTTTTTGCTAGCATATTTTTATTTTGACATAAGCCATCTTCTTATTTTTATAAATGCTTTGTTGCCTTCAATATAAATATTACCAAATCCATTACGAGCCGCAACAGCAAACCGAAATAGTTTCACATAAAGTTTTATGTAATTCAAATACAGTTTCACTGGTTTTCACACACACACGTTCTTTTAATATATTATATCGCAGCCAAAGTCGAAGTATGTTACTCTTTCGCCATGGGCGACGTAATATGTTCTTATATCTTTGTACATTCGCTGGCGGTGCTGACTTTGTTTGAACCCAGCATGCATTACACTCAACTTTCTGCGGTTCATTTTGCAGCATTTGCATATGACAACACGATTACTGCGGCCTTTGCCACAAAACCAAGAAGAGGATATTGAAATTCTTGCCGGCTACTAATTCATGCAATGGCATACTATACTTTGCAGATTAAAAGTCGTCCAATATTTCAGTATTTTGCATTTTTTATTTCTATATTTACGGGCGAGTATTTTCATATCAAATAAATTTCCTTCAGAATATAACATGAGATATTAAATTCGTAAAGATGCATGATTTTATAGAACTGTGAGAAATAAAGTCTTCAAATATCAGCAGAAAGTCCCCAAATTAAAAACACTAATATCAAAAGACAATTGTGTTCCAAAGCGTGATAGGTGTGAATGTGTGTGTAAACAATGCTAACGGTTCGGCATTTTTGGGACACCCCTATATTGCAGCTGCTCTCATTTAATTGAAATATAAATTTGTGTAATTTTCGTACAACGTTCCGTTACAAGTTGATACGCGAAGACGCCACCCCACTTTTACCTGGAGCAATCGCGCGGCGCTGCCACACTTGAACTTAGTTGCCAGTCTGCTTAACAGCATAAATGGTCACATTAATTGATAATTCTAACAATGAGAAATACAAATGCTGCCATATATAGTAGATGTATAGCATAAGTATGGTCTAGGAAGACTAGGAACCTATTCCATGTTTATAAGAAAATACAATAAATAAATGGCGAAGCACCTTGATGCATTTAGAAAATTATTAATTACATTCAGTTTGTTTTTACACTAAACCAATATAAAATTTTCTTTTACATTTAATATTACTTATGGAAAATATGCGACAGCAAAAACGCTGAACTTTGCGTCAATAATTCGAGATTTGAACCATAGTTATTCGGCTCTGTCATGTTGGCGTATTCAACGCAATTTCGTTAAGTGAATATGAGTAGGCGTATGTATAACCATTTTTGTAATGGCATAGCACTCTTAGCAACTATGGTGAACATATAAGTACAGGATGTTCCAATAAGAATGACATGATTTCTTAGTTTATTTGAATAAGGGAATGCATTATAAAATAACATATACTACATATTACAGTACATATTGCACTTGCTTCTTGTTGAGCTTTAATTATTGCCATCCAAAATGTTGAAATGCCGCATCAGCCCAGAAATGTCAAAAACAACTTTTAGTTTTGAGACTAACAAATCGAAGAGGTACCCTTTTACCCGTTGCCACAAGTCTACTTCAGCTTTTCTTTGCCTGTCGTTGAATCATAAACATAAATTCCATTTAAAAGTGACACTTTTGCTCTTCACACATTACAGTGGACTTGCCGCAGTGTACTGCCATACATGTTGCATCCACATATACAAACCTATAACCGCATATTGCTGACACACGCTTCTCTAAGTAATACTGAAAAGTTGTAGTAGGTATTTCAAGGTCTCTAAAAGTACCAAAGTTCAAATGAATTAAAAATCCTCTGCGTGTTCTCTGTTCATTTATTTGTAGTTGCGTGTGGCTGTGTTGGTTTATCCGCAAGTTGGAAAAATTTAAATGAGTTTTGAAAGGTCATTATGTAAACTAACGGCAGAGACACGGGAAAGTTCGATGTGAAAGCACTTGGCATTACGAAATTTTCAACTCTTTTCTGCTTTGAAATCTTCTACAGAACTTCTCTGAAAGTGGCGCATTATTTCAGGGCAGTGAAGGTGTCGAATGCTTATGAACTTATGATAAATTGTGGTATTTAATGGTATTGAAAACAACTTTTGTTGAATTTCTAATTAACTGGCTTCCATTTCGTAGTAAAGTGTTCAATGTATTTGTTTTTAATTTTCATTGTTTTATGGTCAACAGTTGTGACAAGAGAAGAAGCGTGAATAAAATTCTTATCTCTGCTAAATTAATGAGTGTGTAGAGCAGCTTGGAGTTCAAAAATTATGAACGTCTTGTATCATGTTGTAGGCAGGGATTTATTTTGATGATCTTTCATAAAGTTTCCTATTTAGATTGTAAACTTCATTGCCTTCTTAAATCTTAGAATCTTTCGCTGCAAAAGCTCAGCATATATACTTTAACCATATCGTCACATGTAGTGGTCATTAAAGCTTCTTGATAATTAAGAAAGCCACTAACGTAGCACAACTATGTAGGTCTTTCGAGATGCAATCGCTCACTCAAACAAGAAATCGAGGAAAAAAACACAATTTCCCATATTTTGTTCTATATTTCTTACAAAAACTTGGTGTTAAATAAAATGCCGCGGAAACTACTTCCATTTTTGACTCAGTATTAGATTTAATTTACCAAACCGATTCAGGTTGGCCATAACTGCTTGTTTTGCCACCTATTGTTCATATGCGTGTGTTGGTCTGTGGAAAGCGTAAATTTATGAGCTTTAAGAAAATTGCGCATCACTGTAATAAAATTTCTGCATGTAATAAAGTAATTTACTACTTCCAGGCGCGAATTCCCCAACGTATTTCGTTGTTATCCGCACTTTTGCATTCCCTTATGTAAAGGCAAAGCATTTTTATTAATCTTTGATTTATGCAGCCATAAAGCTTTATTATCCCCTGCAAAGAAGTGACAAATTGAAAATAAACGAGTTTACACCTAGAACTCACATGAAATTGCAAAATTGCTTGCAAATGCAATATGTTGCCTACACGCAGTGGCATAATTGCTTCTGTGTATGGAGAATGATAAAAGTATAGGCATCCGGCTTACCTGTGTAACCTAATCAGTTGCAAAAAGTGTATGTGATCGGCGTATTATCGATGTGAGTGATTGCCAATGAGCGAATAATAAACTTCCGATTGATTGACATAGATTTGACCTCGACAACAATTCAGCAAGCAATTACAACAGGATTTGTTGCAATAAGCGTTGTTAATAACACGCAATTGATTGTATGCAGTGATTCATAGCCAGAATATACGTACGGTTAATTAGCTATAGGAGTTTCAGAAGTCTTTTAAAATCCAATCAACTCAGCTATACTCAGAAAAACGAAAGGTTAAGAGTTTATTATAGTGTTATTATGCTGCTTGAACCAGAAAACAACTGCTGCCACTTAAAAAGGGCACAAACTTAACAATTTCGGAAGACCAACATAAAATATTAGACATCAAAACAAACTAATTGAATCAGATCAGTTGTGTTTATCTTTTCTAATATTTCTGAGTAAAATATAAGAATAACTTAATATTATTTTGTTTCCAAAAGATAGCGAATTTATATTTTTCTTTCTAAATGAGCTTAGAGAGAAACTTGGAGAAATTGTAGTAAAAATATTGTGACTTGTTAATTCGGGGTAAAGTTTTCTAACCTCGTTGTAAAAGACGCATTGTGGAGAAGAAATATCGTCGCATTATTGGATAATGACATAGTTAAAACTCTCAGAGCTACATTAAGATAGAAAGTATGTATAATAACAAAATTTATAGCTGAATTACAGGCTAAAATTCTTTTCAATTTATCTCGCGCAAATTAGGTGAATTATGAACAAAGAGTCAACACTCATTATGCCACATAAGCGCCTTAACAGCTTTCTGAATTAATGCAATGTAATCAAAAGCCCGCATTGCTTGCTCAGTAGAAAGGACTGCAGTTGAAATAGGAAAGAACGCAGTATCATAGCATTTGGTTGCATGGCCGTAATCTCTTTTACATCGCACATATGCTTCTAGCACACTGCAGGACCTAAATTATTTACAGATCGTGCAACACCAAATAGCCGTCGGCCTCTAACGGTGTTTACACTGCTGATTTAATGCCATGAATGATGCTTTTACACAACACTTTCGACACCCACACAAGTGCAGAGCAGCATCAGAAGGCTCCCTATGAGATTTGTCCAAGGGAAGGTAGGCAACTGCAGTAAAAGAAAAATGAAGGCAAGTAAAGTGACCAAATGCAGATGATGAAGTGCACAGCATACATAGTTTACGTAAGTTCTAGCCTACATTGGAAAGCTTTTTTCACCCTGGTGCATTGCATTATTGCTGTCTTGCAATGCAAACGTCTGAGCTGGTTGTACTTGGACACTCGTCGAATAAACATTACCGAAGAGTGACCGGAGCTAGTTTTGCATGGTGAAATGACTTTATATTGTTAGCACCGCTGCTTAGTATTTGATTTCCAGAGTACGCAAATATCTTTTATTTGCAAATTACTCTTGAAGAGGTGAGCAATATTGTTGAAGATTGTTTCATTAGTAGTCGGTAGAAGTTGAAACAATCATATGTATGTATGTATGCATTTACGTTGTTTCATACCAGTAAAGCCAAATATTTAACGCATACTATTGTTGATCACACAACTTCTTATTTCTACCAGCTCACATCTTTCTAACTGTAGACACTGATTCAATGAGTTAAACTGCAGCTGAGACAACCTATTCTCCACATATCTCAATGCAAACGAGCAGAGTCATATATGCTCAAACTTAGTCTAAAAATTTGTTCGTTGTTCCGATTGCAGCAGTTTGCTACATCCAAACAAAGCACTAATCAAATTCAGATGTGGCAAATGAAGCAGGAACGTCAAAATAACATATTAAAAGGCTTTGTGCTTGCACTCGGTGCTGAGTGGTGGAGGATCTAGATGACCAGGATAGAGCTCCAGAGGAAAAGAAAAACATTTGTGCGCCTTCACTTTCTTACCAAAAAAGAAATGTGGCCAGGCATTAAAAATGTTCAAATCTTTTTTATTAGCTGTAAGTTGATGAACCTGCTTGCATGTGCAATAAATTCAAATAAGAGAGTTAACGCCAATCTGCTTGTATTATCAAACAATAATGCAGAAATTTAGTTTGGAAAAATATGTTCTCACACTTGCCTTGAGTATATATTGTTCAGATTCGGATAATCTTTCACATAGATTTAGAATTTCAGAAGTTTATTTTTAACCTGCAACATTTTTAGAGCCAGCATCAAGCAGATACAGAGATATTGAGAATAGTTGTAGCACTACTAAAATAAGTTGTCCCTTCGATTCGCCTAAGATGCATTCCATTTTATTTATTATTTTAGCTATTTGTCATTTCGTTGAACTCAAATTCTAATCATCAAACACCTGACAGATAATGGTGAGCAGGGAAGCTGCCACATGTTTTTATTATCATTTTTGCTTTCTGTTGTAATAACATTGGAGCATTGTGGATTTACTGATTATTAGAAACAATGATGGAGGTCAAAACTCTGTCAAAATGAAATGTGCATCTCCACATATTTATTTGTTAATTTGAATATTTTCAGAAAATAATTTTGCTTATTGATATGAAGCAAAAACCGATTCACGTGCACTGAAAATGTTTATGGGTTTGCAACAATACCTAAAAGCATCGAATATTACCCAAGGGTCCGATACAGGCATAGCTCACGTATCACAATAAATATTTCGAAATTTTGTTATGAGTGAACAATTTTCACAATTGATGCATGTGTGTGTGAGTTCACCTTTGTTTCCTTTTACTTCATACAAATTGTAGAGTGCTCTCCAATGCTTTTGATTTTCCGACATTTCCATTAATGGACCAATGATTTTAATGGAATTTGTTCACCTGCTGATAGCTTTATATAATTTTGATGAGCCGCGTGTTTTTATGCGATGACCTTTTCACAAAGCACCGCTGCTGAGATACATTTTGGTGCCAGAAACATTCAACAATTTGCAACAGTACATTCAATTTTTGTTATTTCGTTTCATATTTTTTCACTCTACGACTATTAGTCTTTTTATAGTAATTTGGCTTTTAAATTTAAATAAGATTTTCTATTATATACTTTTGAATAATTTTGAAAAAGTTCTTAAATATTCCTCGAAATGCTATTTTTTCCTTAACTAATGTAGTTGAAGCTGCCACTGTTTTTTTTCATTTCTTTATAAAAATTGCAAATATATTATTTTAAATTACGCAATTATAAAACAAAGAGAATGTGCTTATGTAGGTATGCGATTAAATCAAAAGGTAGGGATATATGTAACGCGTTCAGCATTTAAGATTTAATTCCCAAAAAAACCATAAAGCGTCATTTTTAATTATCACAGGTGGGGCATAAGTTACCTTGGCACTTGAAAGCATAAACGTTAATAGTTCGTCAAAAGCACTTCTCGATTATAAATTTGAAAGAAAGTATAATGGGTTAATATTATGGCTGCAATATGTCCATATAAGGTCCATGACATGCCTGCCACCTACAACAACTGGATAAAATTCTTATATCCCATCAGTTCATTTAACTTTTAGATATCTAACCAACATCCTTTTCTCCCAGCTGTAAATGAAAGAAAGTCTTACTTGGAGTTTCCGTCAAATTGAAAAACACTATTACGAATTGTGTTTTTAGTATCATTAAAACATGAAATATTTATTTAAAGTAAAATTAATAATATTAATTTCATTTCCATGCAATCCAGGGATCTAGGCTAAAATGTAGCATACTATTCGTCCATATCAAATACTGGCGCAGGTTTTCACTAGTGTGGACTCAGAAATGCCAGTTCCTGGAAGATAAGTTGATCAAAATTTCAGTTTAAAGTCTTCATTAAAGATACCAGAATGAACTTACTCATCTTAACAAAAGCAGGTGTCATATATTAGCATGTCTATACTCAACAGTGGCCAGATGTCTAAGTCCAAATAGCGTTTTTTGCTGAAAGATGCCAATCAGGTTGCTGCCATTATGGTATAGCTGTCATCTTTATCTCGGCTTCAGTAGAATCCTAAACATCTGATGGTTTGAGTTCATGAAAAGGGGTTACCCTGGCCTACAATCGATTGCTTTTTCGTCTTCCTGCGTGATTTCAAAAGTGATAAAAGGTTAGAGCGGATGGAATATGAAGATTTCATATCATTAATTATGAAAAAATTTATTAGCAGTATTCTAGCCACAACAGGCCTATCTAAGCTTAGATGTTTTATTCTAAATCTTAAAAATTCTATGTTTATTTTTTGTATCGGCCCTTGGTCGTTTAAGAAATACTTAATGTCATTGATTTGGATACGTTTATGTGAGGTATAATTTGAGATAATTTTTGGGGTTATCAAAGATTTATTTTTCTTCTTTTTTTAATTTTTGTGTTATAATGAGGGAAGTGTCTTTGCATTTTGGCATTATCACATGTGCAACATGTTGCCAATGTCTGGTTAAGCTAGTATGCTTGGCATCTGCAGTTGCGTCTCTTACTACTTAACTTGAGTTGCGTGAGGCTGAGTGGCCATCATATATTGCTATAGTTTCTGTGTTATCATGCGCCAGTTTTCCGATGTGATTTTGTTTATAAGCAAGTTTTGAAGTTTTCACATATGTTTCTGTCGTCATACTGCAGTATTCATCAACTCCCTTGAGGCTTCACCAGCGAAACAGTACGCGTTCTTTTCCGAGCACAAAGAGAACCTGCATACTTGGGCGAAGGGCATTTAAATATTTGCAATGAATTATATTTTTACTTTGTTGCTGTTGCTTTTCTTTTGGTCAAGGTTACTGCGTCCACGCAGTGTAAATGTGTGGATGTGTGTGTTGGGTTTATATATATGCTGCTGAGTTATTTCAAAGCGCGTCTACTGCCACCTAAATTTCGAAACAATTTTGCCGTTTGTCAGCGTTTGTTATGCTCTAGATGTTTTATTGACGTTGACACTGATCAAAAGTGATGGCATTTTATGCCGTTCTCATTTGCTGATCTCGACGCGAGCTGGCAGCAGGGCTTTTTAGCCTTTCAATGCTTTTATACTTCTTTCTGCACTGATTGTTTTCTTCTTGCCCCTCCTTGTAGTTGAAACATACATATTTCGCCTAAAGTTCTTAAACTGGATTTATGTTACATTTATCATAATTTTGTGGCAGCTAAGTTTTTCGCCTCTCTGCGACAGTATCCTCAATCTATCACTTCGTGGGATTTTGAAGTCACAGAAAGAGTGACACGGTTCTATTGTTCGTACTATTTTCGAGTGAATAATCTTTTACTGTCACATTTATGTCAATTTTCATGTCAAAATATTCATTAGTGTTTGAGATACGTGTCGTTTTGTGACCTGCTAAAGGTGAGTTTTTCGTTTGTTCCGATTTTTGCTGAGCAAAGAATTTGCATTAGATTTTGTTTACGAATTCAATTTTCTGCTGCGGATACGTTGAGGATGGTGTAGAAAGCATTTGGTGATGAGGTTATGTCTAAAAAAATGTTTACAAGTGGTATAGTGAGTTCCAAGCCGGCCGTGAACGTGTCGAAGGCGAAGAGCGTCCAGGGCGACCATCAACCTCAACCGACGAAGCTCACGTTCAACAAATCAAAGATTTGGTGTTGAAAAACTGTCGATTGACAATAAGAGACCTTACTGATGAAGTTGGCATATCAAAAAGCTCAGCCAATACCATTTTAAAGGATGTTTTGGGCCTCAAGCGCGTCAAATCTCGACTGGTACCGAGAACATTGAATTTTTTGGAAAAAAGGCGTCGCGTTGAAGTGTGTGTGCTTTCCGACTACCAGGGTCTCACGAAATGCATTATAACTGGCGAAGAGATCTATGCTTACGACCCCGAAACAACCGATCAATCGAGCGAATATCGTGCCAAAAGAGAGCCGAGACCAAAAAAATCGCGCCAAAGTCGCTCAAAAATCAAGGTCATGTTGACTGTTTTCTTTGATTATCGTGATTGATTTGGAAAAATAAATAAAGAATTTTCAAAATAAATACAATGTCCCCTTATTTTTTGGGCACAGTAGTACTTGTATGTATAGGTCAGGATCGTGTCTGATCCAAATTTACGTAGAAAGCGTTTGATCGAAGAAAATGGTGAGGTGATGGGACGCGTAGGCCCATTCTTGAAACAAATGTATAAAAAGCGATTATTTGTAACCAATTGCTTCTATCAACCTGATATCCATCTTCTTGTTGAGCAGGTACAGGTGTGGTGGGTTGTGTTGGTATTATGTTGTGCGGTCATTGGCTGTAGTGTAGCATTGTTTTGTGAGCCTGCGCCAGTTTTCCCGGGTAAATTGGGTGGAGACTTAACTCATTTAACTTCGGCCTGAATAGGCATTTGAGAAGTAAAGTTTTTTCTCTATGAGAAAAACCAAACCCTATAAGTCACTCATTATTCCCGTCATCCCGTTTAAAGCGTAGTACTTTACACAGCGATGGTTGCGATTGTATGGTGTTCACTGTACAACTGTCATTTCTGGACGAACCTGCGTTGAAATTGGTTGCATTTTTTATGATCATGAAACGCTTTCTTCATGCATTGTTTTTGTATTTTTCGATTTCATGAAAAATAGCTGCTGTCCTGGGAAAATTGTGCCTCAATCAAGCGCAACTATGGCAGTAATGGCCCAACGATGCATTTATGGTAGGCCAAATAAAATCGAAATTTAATAAGGGGTAATTGTGAGCCAATACCATTACAATAAAGAGAAAGAGCATGTGCATTTAATTTTAATGTTGAAAAATTATTATATTGCTTTTGGACAACATGCTGATTTAACGAACTAAATATTAATTTCACTGTTGTCGGTCCACAGATTCCATGGCAGCTAATTTGCTCGTGCACCATAAGCGGAATAGCTGATTTCACATCTCTAAGTTTCGCTTTATTTGCATGAATTGCTTATGGCCGCTGAGGTATTTCTCAATTTCAATGTAATTCTTCGTCTGCGGCTGGCTGTGTCGGCGAAATGAAATTGGCTTCGATTGCAATCACTGCAGCTTTACAATTTATTTCAACGAACAGTTTCGTGAAAAAGTGGGTTAGTAAGTGGGCTATGTGCTTCCATTAGCTTCTACTGCAATTTGTTTTCTAAAGTAAATGCTTCTCGCTGAATTGATAACGCCTGATTGCTTCTTGAAGTTTCTATTGAACCCCAGGTAAAGGTTCCGTCCGAAAAAATCGAGAAATTTTCCGTCGAATTTTAAGGTTTCAAGTGAATAGTGCTGCTAGTGCTAGATTGAAAGGAGAAGTTGTACATCTTCTCAAAGTTTCTGGCCTTTATTTAAATTTTATTTGTTTGCTGATTGCCTTGAATTGAATTGAAAAGGAGAGGGTGAATGCGGTAACTCCGAAATAGATATTACATAATTAACTTTAATTAGAAAAGAATGTTGAAGCGCATATGCAGTACAGTGCGAAAGTAATGCAGCTTTTCGAATGTAAAAACTTTTATATGTATGTTTTTATACAGTTATGTACTTATCGTTATCGTTGTTACCTACATATATATACTTTATA
The DNA here is from genome assembly GCA_027475135.1 of Bactrocera correcta. Lineage (NCBI taxonomy): Eukaryota > Metazoa > Arthropoda > Insecta > Diptera > Tephritidae > Bactrocera > Bactrocera correcta. Next base: position 40,504,976 of record CM050323.1, read on the forward strand.
TATTAAATGAGACTTTGATTGGCTTAAAATGTTTAAAATGTTTTTATTGTAAGCTTTTTAACGTAATTTTGTGCCTGTGAACGGTGTGGGTCTATGCTTCCGCTGCCCTATAAAAGTATTATATTACCTCATGTTTCAGTATATTAAATGGGATTACTCGCTTTTTTAATATCATACTGCTTGTTAACAACAAAATGCCATTTAAGATACAAGGAATTGTTACCCACATGAGGTCATAACGGTAAATAACGTTCAACTCAACCTTGCCCGGCAGCTCTCCCAAGAGAACGTATAAATTGCTTTGGCGGGTACCCGACTCTACTAATTCACCCCCATTACTACATGAAAATGCTCATACATGTGTGCATGTATGTATCAGAGTAATCGTAAAAATGTGTTAGTTTTTTACTGAATCGCAAACGATGTGTGCCTCTGCTTACCCCACAGAGTGGCGAAAAAGTGCGAGAGTATTTATTTGAAATGAAAAGTCGGAAAATTCATGAATTTAGCCAAGTGGGAAATACTCACTAAAAGGTGTCACGTCAGCGTACACATTTGTTGTTATTCTTAATTCAATAAAGCAACAAGGATATCCGTCCAATGGAGTTATTTGACCTCCGGCGCTTAAAAGACATATTAAAAAGTCAGTGAAAGGCAAATGAAATTTTCAACAATATTCAGCTTTCATGTATTAAGAGAAGTGTGCAAACACAGCTGGAAAAAGGGGATATCAGGGTAAAAAGTTGTTAATATCTGAGTTAAGTGAAACCCATTTAAGCTAGTTCACCAGGTATCGCTTTCTTGCCAAGTAAGTGGGTGCAGTATTCCAGAAAAACTTTGAAATGGAAAACACCAAAACCCAACAAGTAAAAATTGCATATAAAATTAACCAGAAAGATATTTTCGTCTAAATATTATTTTTTCGAAACTTCTCTGTAAATAAAAAATCTCTAGAACGGCTGTACCATTATTTGGTCTTCAAAGTTCCACTTGAATACTTTTCTAATAAAGCTGAAAGCATATAGCAGATTTCTCCGTTTATAAACCCCGAGAACTATAACAGACTTCCATGGTTCATTTAGTGTTTGATATTTCGCTGTCTCTCTTGTTAATCGAGAATTGAAGGGTTTCACTGGGTAGATTTTCATTCATACCCATCAGACAAGGAATGGAGAAAGACATCTAATTTAATTAAATTGCAAGCAAAAGTAAATACTTAAGGAATCGGGGATATTTTCCAGTCAAATGGCTTTATGGAGTAAAACCTTTTTTACTTGCCTATTCGATATATGAAATTTTTACAACAAGAATCATACCCACATGAATACTAAGATTTTCTAATTTATAGTACACATGAACGTCCCAGTTTGACTGGACCGCCTACGGCTTCCGTTTTTCGCCAAGAAAAGTTTCTACGTGAAATATTAAAATTATTTGCGCTGGAAATAATGCTGATGCCAAAATATAAATTGGCAACTGTGGCTAGAAGCTGTGCGAGAGGCAATCACAACAAATCGCAATCAACTTAAGCAACTTTGGCTTCAACCGCATTTGTTGCAAGGAACAACCAAAATCAAACATTTATGCCAAGTTTACGTACTCCGTGGGGATTTCACGTATGCCTTTGTACGTCAGCTCTTACCGTGGCGGCGCCAAGGAATATTTCCAACTCAAAGAGAGCTTATCAAAGTTGCATACGCAAATTAACGATCTTGCAGCCAATACTTGCAACTACGAACAAATTATTTCAGCACTTCTCTCCACGATTTCAAGCGTTAAATTGCGATAGACTTGTGTATTTACTCGCCATAATTCGCGCTGTCGACTTACCACCAAACGCCAACATTTATCAATCTCCCTGCCGCCGCAGAACCGCCGCGTGGAATTGCGAACGCTTTTAGTGGCATAATAAATCTAGAATTGGTGAAGTGAAGTATCGGCAAATATGCAACATCGTAGATTTTCAGCCGAAAAGCATTGATATATGCCGATATGCCTATTTGCAAATGCGCATCGTCACTTACTCAGAGCCACTCTTAGCAGCCGCGAAACAACTAAAAGCTTTCAGGGCGCCACTGCAACGCCAACTCTAGGTCAGGCAATGCCTGAAAGAGGAATTTTTTGTGTGATGCGGATTTACTTTGAAGGAAAAGTTTTATTTATTGTACGTTCAAAAGTAAAAAAAAATTCTCTGTAAGTCGAGACATTAGAAGAATTCGGTGTGCAATGGTTTTCTTGCAACTACTTTCCGCTTTTGAGGAGAGAAACGCACTTTAGTTAGTTAAAAGTAGTTTTTAGGATAGAGCGAATTGCGAAAACGGGACAATATCTATGATCACCACATATGTAAGAAAATGACAAAGATTTTCAAAGAATTACACAATGATTCTTTTTACTTTCCATTGTATCCACTAAATTGGAATGAGGCGTTCAAATAATTTTAAAACAATAAATCCTGTGTCAACTGCGCATAATGATGACACAGTAATAACGGTAATTACACTGACAACAATCGCGACTGGGAAAAAGGGAAACAGCTTGAATTACAAAACGAGAAGCTACAGAAGAGGCAAGTGAGCGAATTGATGACTGCAACGAGCAAATTAAAAAGTCATTAAATTAATTCCACCAAATTACATCGATGAAATTGTTCGCGGCTTGTAAACTCATTTGTGGGTCCATTATTGGCCATCGTTTGCGTTTTATTTGCTTTTGTCGCGCTAAAAATTTTATTATTTTACACTTTGTTGCTAATTAAACGAGTTAGTTACAGTGAATATATTTTTCGCTAAATTGCGTGAGAGCTTACCTGAAAGCCATCATATGTCCAAGAGCCGAACTTCATTTCACAGCGCTGATCGTCGAATGGGAACCACGTGATGTCGATTTTGCAGGTGGACTTAAAAATGCCGGGCGGCACGTACAGACACGAGCCGTTATTTCGGACCACAACATTGGTGGCGTAGGTGCCGTCGAAACCCTCATCGGCGCTGTGGAAAAGGAAAGTCATGTTAATTCATATTTGCTAAGTGAACTACTGTTTTCAATTATAAAATTTATTAAGCCGCTTAGTCGTATGACTTAAGACTTCGTCTTAAATCTTTGTGAAGGCAAAAGCTTTTGAAAATCATATTTTATTTCAATTTACGGGGGCTAGTTGGTAACATTTAGGCCTTTAATGTACTTCACAATAACACGTAGTTTGGGGAAAGTTTGAGCTCCCCTAGAAAAAGCAGGAAGTTCGGTTAAGTTTGATATCATTAAAAAATAGATCTTACTCTAAAAAAATTCTTTAAAGTCACAATAAGAGAGCTAGCATTCATCCAAAAGACACACAGAGACTGTCTGAGTTCTTATTATTTTCTCGTCTCGAGTTGTGGATGACAAACAAATAATGAAAATGAATGAAGAGAAATAAAATAAAATAAAACAGAAGTAATAACAACAATATCAAATAGCAATAAAAGCAACTGACGAGACGTGCAACAGTCATAAGAACACGAACACTACCCGTATGAGCACCCTAGTAACAAAAAATAAACAAAAAGAGACAAAAACTTCAAGAAAGCAAAAAAATTGATTGGAAACTAAAATTGTGAAATAATGTTCACTACATTCAAAAGCTCATATGCACATATGTATGTAAGTGTAGGGGTAAACCATGAGAGACCATGTACGAAGTGTGGATTGTGTGGCAGAAACGGAAGAAGGTAATAACAACGGGAAGTTCATTTAGTGCGACCGACGAAAGTCAGCACGTGAGTGACATGCGAAAAAGTGAGTAAGTGAAAAATAAGAATAATTAATGCGCGTGTATGTATGGGCGAATACAATGCATCTCGGCGAAATACATATGTGCAAGAAAGTCAAGGTTTGCAAAACTGAACAAAAAACAACTGGGAGGCAGAAAAGTTGTAAATTGTTGCAGAAATAAAAATTGCGCCAAAGGTTGATGGGGGTAATCTGCTGGAATGGGAGAGGGCGCCGCATACAAATTGCCTTTATTTGACAAGGCTCTCACAGCCTCCAATTATTCAGGAGTGCTTAGTTTGAATTCGTATACATTTTTATTAGGTATGCTTTTTCATAAATGGTGAAATAATAAATAATTATGTTTTGATTATTATTACTTCACAACTCCTTAACACAAGTCATTTCTCGGCTCATACAAATATTTATTTTTTGAAGACACAATTATGCTATATTTATGGCAGATGTGGTTAAAGCACAATGAAAATGTGTGACGCCTATACTACTTTTCGAAGCGCTGCAATGCTGATATTGACTTGACTGTGGAAACATTGATGATTTATGTGTTATATCGGCGATGCCAATGTTCTATAGTCATGCCAACGCAAAGTGGGGAAGAGGAAAGAGAAAAGTGCAATAAAATGTGTCTCGGAGAGGTAATCGAAAACGAGGCATATACAAGGAGAAGTACATAAACTTGTGCCCAGTAGGAAATATATCAAATATTACTTCATTCGTACTCGAAAATATTGCTAAGTAGTATAATACTTCAAGATAAGTACGATTGTACGATTTATATAGAGTTTTTAGTTTTTTTGAAGCAAGGAAACTATAATAACAAAAAAATAAAAACAAGAAAAGAAGACTTAAATGAAAAAATATGGTCATGTGGTACTTCGCATTGCGCGTGGGTGTGTGGTGTGTGCGTAACGGATTATGGTGATTTTTTTCTCTGAGCGCCGTACTGATTTAGCACATGCTCACACTTTTTGCTTCGCTTTGAATGTGCGGATTAACACGACACGACTTTGTAGCCACAAGTCACATACACAAGTATTTAATGCGTGACTACGTACGCAGATCCTCCACACCCCTAGGAGCGCTTCCAAGCGCAAAGAGCGAAACAATAAACACAATTAATGCTGATGTTGGCTTAAAGTCTTCATTGAAATATTAATTTCGTTGCGTTCTGTATTCCATTCAAGCACACGTATGAAATATTATTCGTATGCAATTATTGTATGTGCCTCCTGTTACGCTGCTTGTGAATATTTCAGTTGGCATCGACAATTAAAACGACAGAAATCGTGGGTTTTTATTCGAAAATACTACGCGTGCCGCATAATTTATGAGTTTGAGCACTACTGTGTTTCAGGTTGACTTTATCGATTCAAATTTTAAATGTCTTAATGAAATGCAGAAAAGGCTACTTTAAAACTCCTGCTAAGTAAATAAATTCCATGACAATATATTGTTTTCCGATCGATATATTTCTAAATAATATCTTTAAATTAGTTTCCTTTCTCATCAAATTTTTAATTATTCTTTAGTCGAAGTAGTCTTTTCGTGTTTTGTCAACAGATTCATATTGTGTCATGCCATACAAGTTTAGTGTTGCAAAGGTGAAATTTTAAGCTTTATTTAACGAATAATAAATTCGTGGAAGTTTAAAAAAGTTAGAGTTATTCAAAAATGAGTGAAAATAATGAAGAAACCTGCTATATTTTGAAATTTTTTATAAAAAAGGGAAGAAGTTCAGTTCATGTAGCAGAAGAATGGTTCGCACGCGTTCGGAAAACATATCTTTGAAAAAGTCGATGAAATAATGAAAAATTTTAGCCACGTCCATCACATAAGCGGTCATGACATCGCTAAGGAACTTTACATTCATCATCAAGCGGGTTTGAACCATTAAAAGAAGGCTGGCCACAAAAAGAAGCTCGATGTTTGGGTACCACATGGATTGCCTGTAAAAAATTTAAAGGACCGAATTAACATTTGCGATTCTTTGTTGAGAGGAAATGAAATCGAATCATTTCGGAAGAAAATGGTAACAGGAGACGAAAAGTGGATCAAGTGCGATAGCAATGAGCAAAGAGGTCATAGTCCAAGCGTGGTGAAGCTCTACAAATGTTCGCAAAGTCAGGATTGACGCCTGGAAAGGTTAAGGTGTGTGTTTGGTGGTTTTGGAAAAAATCATCCACTAGCTGCTCCAGCCTGGTCAAATGATTGATTCAACATTTTACTGTCAACACTGATGAGGTTGAAGCAGGCAATCGAAAAAACGGCCAAAACTGATCAACACAAAGTTCATCGTCTTCCATCAGTACAACGCTTTACCAAACACATCTCTGATGATTCGGCAAGAGCTGGGAGAGCTTATTTGGGAATTTTTGATGCAACCACCAAATAGCTCTGACCTTGCACAATAGGATCATCATTCGTTTCGGTCAATGCAGCATGCCCTTAATGGAGTAAAATTGTTAAAGAGAAGCCTGTGAAAATTATGTGCCGCATATTTTTGTTGAGAAACCAGAAAAGTTTTACACTGATGGAATAATGTCTCTAGCGAAAAAATGGCAAACAGTGGTCGGCCAAAACGGTACATATTTGGTTCATTAAAGTTCATTGTAAATATAAAAAAAATAAATTGAAGTTTGATGTTTCGACTACTCAATATACTAAATCTTCGATCACAATCAAGGGCTTATATGGACATTTTTTTCTTTGTTGAGATACCTTTAAGAAATTTGGCAGGTATTATTGTCTAAGGCAATGATATAATTTTCGAAGAAATTGTGCAGATCAAGTCTCTATAGCTTATACTATAGCTACCATACAATCCAAACGACCAAAATCTGATTCATGTATGGAAATATGTAACATTTCATTCCTCAAATCAAACTGAATCATTAAAATCAAGTCCCTATAAGAAAAACCTGTTTATTATACAAGGAAACAATATAATATCTGATTGAAATGAGATCGGAACAAGATATCATGCAGTTTTTTCTTTATGAATGCAACCGAAACGATGTTCTTTCTGCATTTTTTTGCCTTCCTAGCGTTAATAGTAAGAAAGTCCACAGCCACGAGCAGATTATACACACATATGAAGTTGCAACGGCGAGCTTAGAGACAAACTAAAAACAATGAAAAGAAGAAAATTACTGTAGTAACCTGCATTAAATGCTCAGGGACTTTAACGTGCCTGCAGGAATAAATAATCTGAATGGCAAATTTCAAATACCACTACAACTCTACCACTCCGATGGGTGTGGCATCGTCCATTTTTAGGTGAAATTTCGGGACCCGCCTTATAGTTTTCAGCCTATGTGACAGAGTGAAAATGTTTTAAGCAAAACCTATTGCATTACGTTCTGATGGCAGATTTCTCACCAGTACAAATCTAAACCAATATGAGAGTTTCGCCTGATCATATGCTTTCAGCAATCAGTTTTCTTAGCCAAAAGAAAAGCAATAAATTTCGTGCACAAAATCATCAAATCACGCACTAAGAAAGGAATAAACAGAAAGTGAAATGTCTTAAAGCACTCTGCGGTAAATCGAATTTTTGTATTCAATGTTGCTTCTTACAAATATCATTTCTTATTTCTCCCGCCACTTGAACATAAATTATCTTTATTTGCTGTCTCTGCGCAAGTGTGTCCGTAATAGATGTTGACATTACTCCCTGGACAGACGATATGCCGATGCTGAAGATTAATGCGTCTCTAATCGAACTATTTGACGCTCGGACATGCCCAGATTTGAATAAATTTGTATTCCGACCAGCAGTTTGTTTGTTTTGCTGTGTTTTGTTTATATAATGCTTCGTTATTTATTTGCTATTTTCGACTTTTATTCATTTGCGTTTGATTCGGTTTAGTTTTGTCTGACGAGTGTGAATGTGTGTTGTGATATTTGTTATTGTAGGTTGTGACAATATTTATTGCATTTGCTGCTGTTGTGATTCCCAACTTACCAATTTGAGCCAAATATTTGTTATGAGCAATTGATTCTTCTCATCCTGCAAAGAGAGAGAGCGCAAACAAAGTATTCGTTAGTTTTGAGGGTAAGCATTTGTCGATGGTATTTACAAAAATATATGATAATATTTTCTTTAATATTTTAGTCTTAAGTTATAAAAAATAGGTATTTATTATTTTTTGAAGACATTGGATGAGTCATAAGTAAAGAGTAGTCAAACGTTTATGTAATATGCATAACTGGAATTATATTATTTAAATTCTTGTAAAGCTACTCAGTAATCGAAATGCTCTCATTATTAAAACTAACGTTTAAATAAGGAAATCATAGAGTCCGACCATCATGTAAGCACTATTTTGAACGCAAAGGAGCTACAGATTGGAACTATTTTAACAAGAAAGCAAAAAATCCTCGTGGATTGAATTTCCATTTGCGATTTGTTGCCATTTCTAAAGGCGATGGTTGTTGAAATGTTGGTTACTTAAAATAAAGTTAAGGGAAGGTGTTCAGTGGCATTGGCCGAGAATCTTCTACTCTGAGAATATCGTAATTTGGCAGTACAGATCCTACAATTGAACTGCCTGAGGGCCATAATCGTTCAGGTTAGGCCAATAAGAGAGGTAGTGTTTTCCATCTGGATAAATTACAACATTTTAATTATACTAAATAAAAACTTCATTTTAATGTCTGTCTTTTTATTAAACCTAATACTATACACATATTGGTAAACAATATTTTTTTTTTTACTTTTTGCAACTACCACTGACTGGCACGCACAAATTTAATACTTCCACGTAATTGTTAGTTTTTTCTACCAAAGCTTGCTGATTATCTATTTAATTAATCTTCAGTAAATTAAATTCCATGCTACTGAGACATTCATAAAAAAATTTATAAATAACACAGCTTTTATTTAAAGGGTGGTCCATTTCGAATACTTTTTTTTAAGAAAACACACAGAAATCTTAAATCTAATCGGGGATGTTTATTATTATTCGAAAAAACATTTGTTGACATTATTTTTTGAAGATTATATCTTTTAAATGTGCCGCGACTAGGTCTCAGATGGTCCATGCGTTGAGTCCGATTTTTGGTGACTTGATCAAGCAGTCGCACTGTAACTAGCGAATTACAGGCGCGATATTTTTCTAAGCGCCTGAATCGAAGTGGAATTGTCCACATAGACTTTATACTTTATATGTCATCACAAGAAAAATATTAACGGTGTGATAACACATGATCTTGGTGTCCCATCGACCGGTCCAAAACGTGATTTTATCTGCTCACCAAAGCTCTCTCTCAATAAATCCATTGATTGAAGCGACGTATGGGAAGTGGCGCCGTCTTGTTGGAACCAAATATTGCCGGGATCACGAGCTTCAATTTCAGGCACCAAATACTCGGTTATTATGGCGGAATAACGGTCGCCATTGACTATTACGTTCGTACCGGCATCGTTTTTGAAGCAATATGCCCAAATGATTCCACCGTCCCACAAACTATACCAAATCGTTCTTTTTTCTGGTTGAAATGACAGCATTGGAAACTCTTCAGCTTGCTCTTCGTCCCAAAATGTGGCAATTTTGCTTGAGATAGGCCTCATCGCTGAACAGAATGTGGTTCAAAAACGTCGTATCTTCTTGGAACATTTCGAGAGCACATATAGCGAAGATATGTTGCTTGGGAAGGTCGACCGGCTTCAGTCCTTGCACGAGCTGTATTTCGTACGCTTTAAATTTAAGATCTCGATGTAAAATGCACCAATTCCTTTCATACATCAGTTCGAGTTGTTACGAACGGCGCCGTATCGACCCTTCATGGTCTGCGTGTACGCATTCAGCTTCGGCTACTATATTATCTTCTCTCGGTGCTGGGCATGGCTTATTCGGTCGAATATTATCTAGTAATGAATGCTGTGTCTCATGATTGGTGATGGTGTTACGAATAGTACACTCAGTGTGCCAATTTTATTGACTATGTGTTGAGCGAAGTGCGCGAAACAAATTCTTTACAGTACGTGAATTTATAAAATAAAGTTGAACGATTTTTGAACGTTGTTGACGCATAAGTCTCTCCATGATAAAATGCTATGCAATACTGAACAAAGCATGACATAACAGCTTGACACGACTCACGCGTGATCTGTCAAAAAAAGACTATTTATAAAAGTAGCTCTGCTTGGACCACCCCTTATTTCTACCTTCATTGGCCGCACCAAAACCAAAACCAGCGCAACATTCTAAATGGATTTTTTGCTAGATAATTATTCACATTTAATTTGACTTGAAAATAATTATTTGTCCTTTAAAGTTAATGTGTGTGTAAGTGGCTTTTGTTGTGTTGGTTTTTAAAAACAAATTTTATTTGCTATGGAACAAATTAAAAAATATGTTAGGAAAACAAAAAATCATAGAGAAATAGAAAGTAAATAGAAAGTAATGTGGCATAAATTTGGGGAGCGAATTTTTATATGACAGCTTTTAAAGTGGAAAGTCATGCAAAAATATTTATAAAATTTCAAACCATAGAGAGTACCTCTAAAAACCTGAACCACAAAACGACTGTGCAATTAGGCCGTAAATTAAGAACGACTTAAATGCTGAAGGGCACGAGATCACACATATATACACTTTCATACGTTCTTACGTAATGTGCCTCCCACAATATAGCAATCCTCGGACTGTGTGGCTAATTATGGTTGCCACAATGATTTTCACAAATAACCGGAAAATTTCGTCCGAAATTGTTTGTGCCCTTTTTGATTTGCTCTCAACTGAGTTGGCTTCCATTGTTGTAATAAGCTCAGCGAATAATTGCATAAGCTCAGCGAATAATTGCGACACAAAAATCGTTGGCGTCAACAAAATGTTTGCAAATTGCCGCTTGTTGGCGTGCTGTAAATAAATAAACGCCAATAACAATAATATGCTCGCTTGCTTTGGTGTTGACAATGTTTTCACAAAACAATAAAGCTGCGCCTGCTTTGGGAATTCACACAGTTTCTGCTGCAGTTTGAGCCATTTAACGGAAGCAGATTCGCATATTTTTCTATATTTTCTCGTTTCACTAATTTGACATCGTTTAATTCCATTTGTCGATTTATCTTTCGTGTGTTGGCGGTGAATTTCGGTACAAATTTATGTAATTGTTTTTTTTTGGCCCTTCAAAAGTGTCAAAATGAAAATTTAATTATTTAATTATATAATATATGCTTTGAATTGGAAATTAATTTGAATTTATAATTTCGTAATTAATCACTGTTATGCGACAGATGGGTATGTGGTGGGACGTTGATACATCATCATACGATATATAATATCCAATTTTTCTTGAGATTATAAATTTTGACTGAAAAGCGCGGATTGCTGAAGACAAATTTGTTGAAATAGCATTCAGCATCGACGGCTACTTTCAGAAGTTATATGAGACTATGATGATGACTAATTGTTGGAGACTGCAGTTGTTGTTTCAAGAGCTATGTGGGTACAGAAACAACGGACCGTCTGTGTAACCTGAGAGGAAAATCCGCATTACATGTCGACGTGTGTTGTGGCAATAAATTTCATTTACAACGCCACAACAAAAACAAATGTGTCTTGAGTTCATGAAGATGAGCAAAATGATAACAAATTCAGAGCGAATAATTTAAATGCAAATATGCGAAAGTGAGGAAGAGCGGTGGTCTCATGCAAGCAAAGAATTCGGGCGGATATTTCATGCTGGTATGCTCACCGAGTTTTGGGAAAAATTTAAAATTTATTTACCCACAACGCTTGAGTTGCCTTGAAGCACTGGCGAATTCTTGTCGCATTTAAGATTCGTTCAGGTCAAAATATTTTGTGATGCAGCGAAGTAAAAGAAATGTTGGGGAATTCCTTTCTCATGATACTCGTATTAAGAATAATTTTGGGGTAATGTGACAATGCTTTTTGACGTCTTACAACTCGAGTTTGTTTAGGATCCCATTTCTACACTGTTGTTGTTCCTAAATTAAAAGAGTTTGTTGAGGGAAAATAAAATTAATTTTCTAAGTAAGTATCTTTTTGCACAGTAACTTTAGGGAATTACGTTGCATTATTCCGCTTGCCTTTTCCCTATTTTTTCTGCTTTAAGTAATCAAGTAGCAATTAGCCGAAAGGGTTTACAGTTATTTATTATCTTTATTTCGTAAATTTTATGGTCTCTGTTTTGCCTTTATTTTCGCTTAACGCAATTATGAGATTGTGGTCCCTTTCTTTTTATACTCGTGCAACATGTTGCTACAGAGTACAATAGTTTTGTTCACCTAACGGTTGTACGTATCACCTAAAACTAAGCGACGCAGATATGGGGTTATATACATATATACAAGTATAAATGATCAGGATGATAAGACGAGTTGAAATCCGGCTGACTGCCTGTGTGTCCGTCCGTCCATCCGTGCAAACTGTTACTTGAGTGAAATGAAGATATCTTGATGAAACTTGGCACGTAGATGGGAATCAGCGGTCCACTGCCACGCCAACAATCGAAAATCTATAAAGTGCCTTAACTAATCACTAAATAAAGATATCGAACTGTGATTTTGCACAGACGATCACCGCAGCAGGAAGCATCTGCGGGTAAAAAATTTTGAAAAAGCGGGCGAGGTCCTGGCCTATAATACGTTTAATGTATATATCTCCCAGACCACTACAGCCACTGTTGTCAAATTCGGTAAGAACATTTCTCTTAAAAACCTTTACCGACAGTATGAAAAAGGCTGATACCGGATGATAACTGCGGCCACTCCCTATTTTACGGTATTGTTAAAAACTTCTAAAAGAGCGATAAATCAATAAATAAATGCGCCAAAGACATAAAATTGTACCTCCAAGATGGGATGAGAGAGCTCTGTACGAGCCGGTGGAAAAAGTGGACGTGGCACCGCCCACTTTTAGGTAAAGTCTCCTATCTTAATACCTGTCCAACCGATTTCAACTAAATTTGGTCCTTAATATTGTCAGGAGACCTCTTTTAGTTTCAGTACTGGTTTATTTATTATTATTTTCAATGTTCAGAATACAAATATGTTTTTAATATTACAAAAATAATAATGTAATAAATATATAATAAGGTGTTTATCCCACCGACGCCACTCGACGACACTTCTCGTATCGATGCCACCTCTTGGCTATTGATGTTTTTTACTCAGGTTGCCAGATTGTTGACAATATTGAGTGCGGAAGGTATAGCATACAAGGGCTCCAGAAGGTATTGACTATTTACCGCAAATATCGGTCAATCTGTTTGATGTATATATATTTGATTTATTATATATTGTTTGATATATATTTGAAATCCAGGAACAATCCTTTCCTAACAATGGAATGTCGGTTTTCAAAGTTTGAGATGACTTTATACCGCATATATCGGTGAATATGTTAGTTATTTTGATAAAATTGAGAGATTTTCTTCTAACAAAGTATCTTTGTGCTTTAAGTCGAGAAAATCGGGCGAAAACTTGATTTAGCTGCCATATAATAAGCATATAACATCCGGATGACTTTCTTCTAAATGGGTATGGTATTTGAGGTACTCTAATGCAAGCTAGGGAACATTTTATTGGGGTGTGGCATGTAAATAGTAAGGTCGATACTACCATTATATTTGCTTGGATTCCGATCCTCTAGCTGACGTTTTGTACCTTAAGGCATTCCCCTTGCTTTGACTCTGGCAAGTCGCAAGAGTATCACATTTTCTGCTACACCCGATCTTAGCGCTTCCTTACTTGTTTTATAATAGTTGTTGTTGTGGCGTGAAACTGCCCGGAAGTTGCGTGACAAGTTTTTCAACACTTTTTCATTTGTACTCCACCGTCTGCTGGCTCATTACATTTGTTATGCAACTCAACTCATTAGGGGCGCTCAGTCGCATGAAGCCAAAAACCGAGAAATGACAACAAAGCAACGAATGAAATACAAGAAAAGAGGGAAAAATTTAATAAGTAGCATTTAATTCTGTTTTGAGCGTCAGCCACCACAATTCAAATGAGTATTTTATTTTGGAAAGAAATTGCTGCCGGCAAAACTCATCGCGTGGAATGCCAATAGCAAAATCTCGCGCCAACTTTCATGCAATTTACTAGCAAATGAGAAGTGAAAATTACAACAAAAACGCATCCTTTTTAGATATATAATTTTCTTATTATGTGCGCAAACGCAATTAGTAATTGGTAATTAGTTTTGTTCGTCTTTGTCTTTTTGGTTAGGGTACACGCCTAATTGCGCTATGTTACTTAGTTGACCGTTTCCCAAATGAGACTTTAAAATGACTTCTTTTGCGTGCCGGAACACCATCATCAACAAAAGCAACAACTCAAATGATCGCTTAGATTGAAGCATTGGTCAGTGCAGCGGGGCGTATGCGTAACCTCGGAATGCATTTTGCCGGTGAATTGAAAACTCCTTAACAGGTCCCACAGCTGTTCGCTGGCCTGTGTGTCTGTGCGTACTTCTGTTTGTTTATTCTTGCTTCTGAAAGCGACGCGTGGTGTGGCAAAACTCGCATCAATGGCGACGAAAAGGGGCATAGGTTTTCATGTAGGTTAAAACACACACATCCATATTCCCATATGTAATAAATTCGCTTCGTCACTACGCGTGTGGGGTCATTTCCGTTACACTGACCGTTGTGGTAGCGGAAGTGCGAGTAGATGGAACACCACCGGCTATGCAGAGCCGCGTGCTGCTTGGCTGTGGCTTTGCTTTGCAGTTGGTTTATTTTGATTTTACGGCACTCATAGCTGTTGCCATCGCCATTGGCGTTAGCGTCATTGTGGAACTTGTTATCGTTAGCACTGCGCAGCTGGCCAGCAACAAAAACAAAGGCTGTTAAAACGATAGCAAAGCGGCTGATTGGTGGCATTCATTTGATTTTACTCGAACAAAGTGAAGCCTCTACAATTTTTGTAAAGTTCTGTTGGTTGTTTTAGCAATTGCAATGCGACCGCATATGCAAAGGTGGATGTTTGTACCTCCATTGATAACAGTTAACATTTGAAATGGAAAAGCGTGCATATACAGTTCTCACAAACGGTTTTAAAGTCCAATCACTGAATGCAATTTAAACCCACGAGAACTCCTTTTGGATACTGATTATCTACATAAATTTAAATACAGTTTCCGAAGTGCATTAGATAATAAGGTTTTGATGCAAATGAAATAGCTAGCGGTTGGTTTATAGTATATATAAGTATATAAAGTTCGTTTTATTTGCTCATAGTGAGGAAATTCTACCAAAAATGTTTCCATTATATCCACTCGTTAGTCAGATTGTTGGAAAATCTCACCAAAATTAGAAATAAACAGCCCTAAAGGCATTTTAAGTCCCTTTGTCTGTTGAAAAAACTGTAGATACAACCTTTTTAAAGTTTCAAAAATTCAATTCTTTTGTTAAATTTTGCTCAGTTTTCATTTTAGCCTACATTCAAGTGTGAGTAAACCAGTGTATGCTCTAATAAACATATACAGGTCGGTGGTATTCCGTTATATGACTATCCAAAAAGGCTTAGCCAAAAAATACATGATGTGAATTTGGCTTGAGCATTGTGTACACTCATACAAAGACAAACCACAAAACAGGAAGCTGCGAAAACGCAAAAATATAAAAGTATGCAAAAAAAGATTTTCTGTATGTAGACCTCTACGGGTGTGTGTTTTATGATCGGAACCTTATTCCCTCTATACCGGTCGGTTGACACGAAGTGATATGAAAAGCATTTTTGTTTCTTATGACGCTTGGATGCCTGAAAATATGCTATGAAGGTATTCGAAACTTGGAATATGAGAAAGGAATTTCCAAAAAATAAGATAATTGTAGAAGCAGCGACCAGGACGAAAGACTACTTAAATTATTTTAAAATGACAGCACAGAAAACCAGAAAATTTCACAAACATTTACATTAGCTCTTTAGTGAAAGCAAAGAGGCTGCGCTGTGTCAACACGAAAATGGAAAAAAGAGTGTATGTTTGTCTGTGTTATTATTGCTGCTCCTATTCATGATAAATTTTTGTGCCTTTACAGCTCAGCTACTGCTACTACAACCAAACTACAGAGATGCTTTGACCAGTCAGAATAATGCAAAGCTCAGTTGGATACTGAAGCCAGGTATATTTTGTATTTTTTTTTTATTTTAATGAAGCATGTCGGAGTTTGGCAAAAAAACCGAAAAGAGCTGGTATTAATGATAATAAAAGAAAAATGCTCTAAAATAAGCTCTGGCATGTGTATGAAGAAAAAAGTTGAAATTTGTGAGAATGTTTTATTTACTATGACTCTAGGAACAATCAGCCCTGTGCCTTAAACACACAAACAATCCTCCAATATTTTTTTTATAAGCAAGTACGAAATTGAATAAATTCCTAGTAAATACAGAAAACAATTATTTATGAGTTTTTGTGTGTGTGTGCTGATGTTATCGTGTTTACGTAAGCACGTAACATGTAATCAAGTTTGCTGCCGTTGACAGCTGTTGACATATTATCTTCAAAAATCATAATAATTTTGTACATCGTTGTTTTACTGTTTTTAGAATATAGTGCCAGTATGTCTGAGTAATTTATCTAAGGCTTTGGAAATTCTAATTTGTATGATTGTTATATTTTCTAATGAAGATTATTTAACTGTTTTACAAACGACAATCTAAGCGAAATATAATCATAGTGAACTCAAAATACAATCATTATATAATCGATATTGGTATATCAATGATATAAACCATATTCTGCTTTGCTTCTACCATTCCATTGCACTAAACTTTTCGTGTGGCCTTCATTAGCACGACCTTCATCCTCTGAATGTCGCCAGCAAGTTTTCTTCCAACGCCGAATGTGGCTTCAACAAATTTGTCTTCAGCAATCCTCGCTTCGCCTCACTATGTAACACGCATGTGACCACAAAGCAAACTTGAATTGATATATGAACGAACATATATCTACGAACTTAATGGCATTTGTATGCCTGTCACGTGCTGCTTTGCAGCCCAGCAGTTCACAGCGCAAAAGTCAAGAGGAAATCAGTGACTTTGAAATACTTTCATTCATTTCGTTTCTAAGTATCTTCCCTGTCCCTCTTCCTATATATTTGGCATTTACTTGTACTTTTCATCCAATCTGGATCCTCTTAGCAATATTCACGTGCCCCAGCCGCCTGGTGGACTTCAGACGCATCTTTATTAGCGTTTTACTTATCTTTTTATGATTGTACTCATACTCTGCTCTTCATTTGTGTTTACTAAGTGTATGTGTACAGTGAAACACAGAAAATTATGGCGATGCCGCGCGAATAATTTCACGCCTCTGAGATAATTGTGAATTTTATGTAAAATGTATCAAATACACATGCAGACAGACATGTATTCCATATTTGGATGCAAAATGAGAAGTTGTCAAAAATTTAGCTTTTCCCGTGGAGGTTATTTTAAAATTAAAATTCTCAGAAAACGTCTACCGCTCGTTCTATTAAAATTTTATGATATTATGTAATTGTAATTTATGAGGCTAGACGTACTAAGTTTATATTTGCTTGATAATGTGCTGAAAAAGTTTAGATGGGTTTAACAGAATCGCATAGATGCGTGTACCGTAATCTTTGCTAAAAATAGGTCAAAAGGATATGTTGAGTACTAATATACTCAATAAATAATGCTCCTTCGTTCAGTGCTTATTTAATTTGGTACTGTTAAATACATTTTCGGTTGAATAACTAATTTTCATGTTCTAATAGCTTCATACATACAGATATACTTTTGCAAAATATTTGGCATTTGAGCTGGCAACTACTCGATGTTGGGTTCAAACCGTTTCCCTCCGCTTTATTATCAATGCAGTTAAGTGGATTTTTGTGTAAATAGCTGACATATGAGCACAATTTGAATTGTTATGTGCTGTTTTGATGAACTCGGGGAAAGGCTTAACCAACAGTAAGTGTAAAGACGAATCAACATGTGTGACAATTTTTTATTTTTTAGTACAAAATGTGTGGGCAGTTATTGAATGGAAATAATGAAATTGAAAAGGCTCATTTGCTTTGCTTGTTTGTAATTCCAAATATACATTTTGAGTGAAGTGTGGTAAGAGTGGACTTTAAGTGCCTTTAAGTGACTACTTTCACTATAAAATATATGAAAATGTGCAATGACTGGCAATAAAAACCGCACCATCAATCTGCGCAAAGCGTTGCGACACAAATCTGGTTTTTGGAAATAAAATCGAGATTAGCGTACTTGGAAACATCTGCAGTAAATATCCATTAAGCGAATTGTTTGTGTACGTGACGGTGTCGATTGACAGCAAACATGGTACGTACACATACACTTAAACATCCTTCCACATACCTCACTTTTGGATTGTCATCCTGAAAGCAGATAGGAGCGGGAGAAAAGTAAGTAGAGTGTAACTAGCAATCCTTCCACGGATGTCCATGCATGTAAATATGTGTATGTATCCTTTCTTGTAGCATAATGCATATCGAATATTATTGCGAGAATTTATAAAAATTAGAAGTACGTTTGTTTGCGTCCACGTTCTTACAAGTATTATGCATAATGAATAAATCTGTGGACAGTAAAAAGGCTTTAAAGTGATAATAAATATGGAATAAAATTAGTGGCAGCCATTCTGACATCGAATGCTCATTTTATATAACATAAATAAATTACTCGAAGCAAACGGAAGCCATATGCAGAGAGTAAGCTCATATTGCTCTGTGTGAGTGTTGTGAAGGATGTCCTGGCACGGAAAACTGCACGGAAAAAGGATTGGCACGTTGTAATTAGTAATTTTTCGTTGCTTTAGGCTGTTGCACATGGTAAACACAGCAACAAATCATTTGTTGAGAAATAAACTTAATTAGTCCTTGACAGTTTTATAAGTCTTGTTCATAAAAACATTGTTGCAATATTTTATTTCATATTTCTATCAACAATATTAAATTTTTGTACTCTTGCAACATGTTGCTACAGATTAAAATACTTTGGTTCACATAACCTTGTTCTTTGTATCACCTAAAAGTAATCGAGTTAGATATAGGGTTATGTTTATATAAATGATTTAACAGGAGCAGGGGCGCAAAAATGGGCGATATTAGACTACAACCACGCCTACTTCCCATATTTTTTTAATTCTACTTAAATCTTCCTCTTTAGAGTATGGCACC
Source organism: Bactrocera correcta (assembly GCA_027475135.1). Classification (NCBI taxonomy): domain Eukaryota; kingdom Metazoa; phylum Arthropoda; class Insecta; order Diptera; family Tephritidae; genus Bactrocera; species Bactrocera correcta. The sequence goes on from CM050323.1 coordinate 40,523,891, forward strand.
TTATGATCAAAAATTGTTTAAAAACTATTAAAGCCCCTAGAGTCCGAATATTTGGACCCTAGTACCTATAGTTGACTTTTTACCGCAAATATCGATCAATGTGACATGTTAATAGTATGCGGTATTGATAAAATAGATAAAATCAGGTCAATACTACCCCCAACTCCCATACTCGTATACTGGATATGTAAAATTATTTTCGTTTTTCTAACAAACCTTCTGTTGAAAAAGGATCCCCTGGATAACATTTTGCACCTTAAGATATTTTCCTGCAAGTTGCAAGAGTATAAAATGTACGGTTCTCGTCTCACTCGAACTTACCCCTTCTTACTATGAATTCATTTACAGGCGAAATTGCCATGAGACTGAATATTAATTGGTGTTAGTGTATGTATGCAGTGATTTATTGCCACAAATTCATCTTAAGACATAAATGCGTCAAAATGTGTTTTCAAAAAAGTGTAACAAATGAAAGATGAGGCAATAGTTATTGCTACACGTATAGACGTGCGAAATGTGTAGCCTCTTTGTAATATCAATAGATTACGTAATTTACCGTAACATAAAACAGCACATGTACCAAGAGTTATTAAGTTCAATCAGCAATTACTTCGATGAGCTTCTTCATTGCTTTACTAAGATTGCATGAAATAGACCAGTATGTCTTTACAGAATGTTACTCATACGTCATGCTGCACGCCCGTCAACACATGTGATGCTGCACGGAGCACGTAGAAAATTGATACATTATCAGCATGTTGTGTCGAAGTGGGAAAAAAAATACTTTTGATGAAGTAAGCCATATAGCTACGTGATGCCTTCTCGGCCTCCTCCGCCTACAATGAATATAATAAATATATTTTTTGCGAGGTCGAAAGTCGAATGTTTGCTATTTTGCAGATACATTTTTAAACATTCGTTTTTGGATTTCTGCTTTCAATTTCAAGCAACAATTTTTAGTTGCGCCAAGTTAATTCTCCGGGGTGATAATCTGAAATTTATTGCTTAATTTGCACATACATGTAAAAAGTTGTAAATTTATTTGCTAGCAGTTTTCAAAAAAGGAGCAACGTCGCAATGTACGAGTATACGTATTTGTCCAAATATAAGTGTGACTAATATTAGTAGATGGAATGAAACATTGGTTGAATATTGGAAATAGTGTAGGCAAGAAGAGAGCCACCTTAGTTCAGTGAAAAAGATTAGATTAGGTTGATCTGGTAGGCAATAAGCCACGCATATACCAGTTTTGATCATTTACGATACCAGATGGAGTTCAGTTACTGGGTCCATGAGGTGTAGCGAATTTGAACAGACCGAAAGTATAGTATACCGGTGCAAGCCTTTTGAATGGCATCTACGTCTGCATAACGCTTTCCTTTCATGGGAAAATGCATTTTTCCGAAAAGAAAGAAGTCACACGGTGCCATATCAGGTGAATACTGGGAGTAGTTAATGGTTAAAATGTGATTTTTGGTAAAATAATCGATCACAAGATTCGATCCAATGTTGGATTCTGAGGAATATTTAGTCTTCAGTCAATTTGAGCTGAACAAATCGTGTTCGGTCAAAATGCCATAAATTGATGTTTTCGAGAAGTTTAACGTACCTTATATATATAAATTTTCCTGCAGCCAGTAGTTCTCACACCGATTTTGCTGTGCAGTTTTCAGCGAAAGGGTCTATATGTGGTAGATTCACTAACAGTTCAAGAGCCGGCGTTAGAGTTGCTCTTATAGCTCCCGTTGAGCCTCAGAATCCTTCTCGTTTGAACTTTTATACTTGCATCACCTTTTCTTGCAACTTTGAATCAAAGCCAGGGTATTCCTTACCGTGCAAAATATCAACCAGAGGATGAACATCCAAAGAATTTTATATTAGGTTGTCAAAAAAGTCTTGCGGTATTTTCGCTAGTTGGCGCTGAAAGCGCGTAGTTCTAGTTTTGTTCGTCGCATCGGGTCATACTCGTATACCTTTTTGGAAAGCTCATTTCACGCGCTAACACATGTTTGATTGATTGTCGTTTTTTTTTAAGTCGTTCGTGGGTTGTAGCGTCGCAAACAGGGAGCAAAATAAAGAGAAAATACGGCATATTTTACAGTACTACTACGATAAAAGCAAAAATGCATCTCAAGCCGCCAATAAAATTTGTGCAGTTTATGGACCCGATACAGCTTCCATTTCCACCGCACAACGTTTTCGTTCTGGTGTAGAGGTGGTCGAAGATGCGCCACGCTCCGGAAGGCCTGTCGTCGAAAATTGCGATAAAATCGCTGAATTGGTCGAAAGAGACGGGCATAGTAGTCATCAAAGCTTTCTCAACCATTTGAAGAAGCTTGGAGTAAGAAGCTGGATGTATGGGTGCCATACGAATTGATTCAATAAAAATACTTTAGACAAACTAGTCGCTGAGTTCATTAAATGTTCAGCTGATGAAATATATCAGACAGATAAATATAACAAAGGACATGACAGGCAATGCAAAGAAAATATTTTGCTGGATTAAACAAAAGATGTCTGGGTGCATTGCCAAAGTGAACGGATTAAAAGTTACCAGAAAATGAAATAATAAATTCGTCGCTTACTGCTTTTGTAGAACAACTACGAGTATTAAATATTATTCATGAATTGTATAGTGGAAAGAAATTCAATAGATTTGGGGAAAAAAACAGTTTGAAAAAATTTTCAGTACTTGCGTCAGAACGATAAGTAGAGTTTGAGGATACCGGTGAAAATCCAATGAAAAACCTACAAAATGAATGAAAATTGAGTCAAAGACGCACAAAATTACTCAAAAAAAGTAATCAGCAGCGATATTCCTGTTTTGTAAGCAGGTAATTTACTGTTATCGTATAATCTGAATTATCTGGCAGGCAATATTAAATTACAATACTAAACGGCTGATCTCTATGAAATTACTTTAATTTTAAATTAGTTAGGTTAACATATATTAGATTCTTAAATGGTCGAAATATACATAAATGAGAAACTATAAGTGTGTGTGTATGTATTGGTGAATAAGAAAGCAAGGGCATGTGGTTTGCGGCGACAGCGTGAATTAGTAATTGGCGAAAGAACACGCGGAAAAGCGGAAGGAAACCCACAAGCAAATCATATGGTTGTATGTATCATATGTGGGTGCGTTTGTGTGGAGGCAGAGGGCGTGAATTTCTTGAATGAAATGATAAATTTTGCAAGAGCTTGTGTGTGTAAACTCTGTAGTCCTCCGTAAGAGTTTAAGTAATGGTTGGTGCTCTGGCTTGTCAATCTACTTGCCATCTGGTATGTTGTTAGTGAGCTGGCGGCTGAGCACTAAACTTTGAAAATTGTAGCGCCACGAAGCATCGAAGTGGCATTGCCTTCTAATTATGCTCGTAGTGTCGTCGCGCCAGCTACTCAACTCAAGTGGTAATTAAATGCCTAACGCCAGTGTGTGTGAATGTGGATGAGGATGTGTATGTGAGTGCACTGGTGGGTTAACAAAGCCATAAAGCAACAAAAGCGCGCAGCTGAATGAGAAGATTCAGCGGAAGGTAAATGCGGCAAACGTAGCATAACAATAGGCGCAGCTGCATCGTTGGGCTAATGAAAGCATTCGCGTACACCATTGCAACTGCGTCCTACCTTGACGAGTGTTTATTTAACTTATTTTTTTTTTGTTCGTGTGTTATTCTGCGAATTTTGCTTGGCATTGCTCTGCGTTGGTGAGTTGGTTAAGAGCAAGCTTCCGTTTCCGTTGCGAATTTTCTCTACAGCGCGCGTAGAAGCCTGCATTTCCAAATGCCTCACATTAAATATTTTATTGTGTTACTTAATTTTCATTTTTAATAAGTTTTTAAAAGATTTGCTTCTGTTTTCTTTTAATTAGAGAGCAAAGTTGGCGGTACTGAGTAAGCAAATTGTATGTTGAATGAGCATTGTAGCAAATATGATTACCAGCTGTGCTATTCGGGCTGATAAATTAGAAATTGTGTAGTGAAAAAGAGCGAAAAGCTGCTTAAGTCATGTAAAGTCAAGGTCGTGGTTTTGTTCATAGTTTCTAAATATGAAATTCCGAGCTGCAAGCGCTTACATAAGTAAAGTAATGGCGGCAACGGAAGCGAAATGAATAAAATTTGCATCGTACTTGAACTTGCTAAACATTTGCGCACACAGAGATCATGAAAGACCCTGTAGATGACTCTCTCTCGCAGGAGTGACGGTTACACTGTGATGTTCCTGCTTACACGCACCACTGGCTGATATAAACTGTGCGTGTTGGTGTGTGGAGTTACATTTGGTGTCAACTACTTAGACGAGCAATAATAAATCACGTGATAAGTGACACTTTTGCTTTCATGCTATTCACTTCACAATGCGGCGGCTCTACAGCTTAACCGCATGACATCATCCCGTCTGTTTAACTGCTTCTCTTTGTTCTTTGTTGGTGCTTGAATCACATAACTGCAAATCAATTACTCCTTTGACTGACAACAGCACTTTCTGCTGACATTTTGGGAGCCCGGCACCTGTTCCTTCGTTACGTTTGCACGTCACTTCGTCTTTTGCTTTCTAAGGTTCGCTTTTCTTTAATTTAAATATGAAAACAATATCGTCGGTTTAAGACTGAGAAGCACGTATTATGGGAAGTATTTCAGCTTAATTATTTGCGTAATTTTCATATCTCAATGGAGATGATGCTAATAAATTCGTCAGAACCGAAGCTGTGATTATTTTTTTCTGACTGTTGGTTATTGGGATGAACCTAGCATGATTTTAATTATGTCTTAACACCAAGCTGAAGTCTTCTTTAACTGTTTCGGAACAATATAAACTGACTTGAGAACTCTGTGGCTTAATATTTTGAATATTCATTATAAATTTTAGTTGGTCATTTTAAAAGTATAGACTATCAAACTATAAAACTAATCAATCTTGTTTAAATTTTTCACTCGAAATTATTATTTATATATTTTCGTAGTATTTAAGAAGACTTAATAAATCACTACCCACATGTGCTTTACTTTTATGTGTCAAATGCATTTGTGTATGTTTATAGCAGCATATAACGGTTTTGTGATAGCAGTATTTTTTTCGTATTTCTTTGTCTTAATATTCGCTTAAACACATGCTAATTAAGTTCGTGTCAAAAGCTTTTTTCCAACGCCTGCAGTTCTGTTCGTCGGTTTTGCTGCCTACATCGGTTTTACTACCACTGTACCAGGCGAGACGATATGTGCGGAACACGCTTACATGGAACATTTGTATATATTTTTAGGCTAATTGAAGGCTAAATAATCCCTTTTGTGCGCTATGCCCGCGTGATTGGCTTGTTTGCTCATGTCATGATATTAGTTTAGCATACCTCAGGGCGTATTAAAATGTAATTTGCACATTAAACTTCTGCAGAACGTGTGAGAGCGTGTGATACGGGTAACACCTACTTATTTAAAAAAAAGAGTGAAAGACAAGCAAAACTCACCACATCGATGATTTGCATTAGCGTCAGCCCGAAGCTCAGCTGCAGTGGATCGGATTCGTTTACGACGGGTCGCTCCAGACTGTTGTAGTTGTCGAGCAGGGCGTGAAGAAGGCGTTTCTCATGCGGGCCAGCTGTGCACACTGCAAATAGAGGAAGAGATAGAGAGTGAAAACCAAAAATAAATTTTAGAAAAAGACACGAAAAAATTTAAAATAAAATCAGTTCTTTGTATTTGGTATAGTGGAAGGGTAAAAACAGCAAAAAAAATAAACAAAATGCCTTCAATGTAAAACCTTTAAAAGTTGTACGCCAAGCAGATACTCTGATTTACGGAAGTGATTGTTTGATTTCGGTTGTGTTAAGTGTTTGATTTGAGTGCCGGCCGCATTTATCATTTGTGGTATGAGGGGGAGAAGTTAAGCGCGTGCCACGTACATCCACAATAGCACTGTACAGGTTGTGAGTAAAATAAATCGGAGGCGCAACTTCAGCTTCTCCCTCACCACTATGGCGTGTACGTCATATAGGTAATTTAAAACGGGAAACTTTCAGAAAAAGTGATTGAAGTGGTGGAATCAACAAATTTTGATGAGTAGCTCGCAGTGCGATGGACGAATCCTCGATTCTTCTTGAGGGCGTCACTCTGAGCCAAGGAGCTTTGTTGACTTAACGCACATTTGTTCGCGGTTGTGATATCTTATTTGCTTCAGTCGGCGTTTTTGTGGCGACATTCTTCTGTCAGCGATTTGTTGCACATTTCCGTTTCTTACGGTACTTAGCAACGGCGCACCGCAAACTACCGCGTTATGTACTTGCGTTGTCATTGCTTTTCCTGTAGTAAAACGGTAATATAACGGGTGTTTTCTACTCATTGTCGGTGGATTATGTTTTTGATTGCTTTTATCACTTTTGCTTGTTTTTTGCTTTCTGTTGTCAACTTGTTCTAACCAATTCCTCATATCCTTTAAAGTGTGGGAGTGTGTGCCACTCGGTATGTCACATGCACCGTTGCCCGTTGTTATTGTGTTTCAAAATTGAATTTGTTCGCCCCAAATACACCGTCATTGGATTTACTTTGTTAATAAGGTTAGCCCGATAACGGTGCTACTGAAACGGAAAATCTCTAACAACACATTATTTGCAGCACAATTTCTATTTCCTCACCTGTTCGCTACTTTGTGGGGCAACGAAGGACTCCAATATGATGGTAACAGGATATCGATTTGGAAATTTGATTAGTTCATAAAAGTTGTCGCAGAAAAGTATTTGTGTGTGTGGATAACAGCAGCTGATACGAGTGATTTAGGGCATTGTTTCCTTTATTGCTTTTTAAAGTAAATTTGGGGAAATTATCAGCCTTACAATTAGGCTAGTCTAGACAGTGATATGTTTCTTTTTAAAATTTATTATATTAAAAGAAAAGTGCATGAAAAAAGCGTGTCAGTACCCGAAATTTTCGGTTGGAAGGATTAAATAAATATAGTGAAGTTCGAGAAGTCTCTAGTTAGGTGAAAGTACCGGAAAGCTTATATTCGGAAAAACTATAATATTCTGATTCAAATCTTTGGACATTCTGATATGTTGAAAATTATATTTCAAACATGAAAAAAGACTCGTTAAAGGTTTCTTTCTAAATGATCTATTAAGCTCATTTGAGGCCAGCTCGTTGATGAATGAATGCAAAGCTTGTACTGTGGCAAATTAGCAGTTGTTAGTCGTACCGCATTTGTATAGCACAAAAGGAGAAGATGGATTACCTTTTTTCAGTATAATCACTTTAACGATGGCTAGTATTCACACGCTGCAGATATGGTTAAATGAGGCTGCCTACTCACATTGTGAAAATGGAAGAAAATGAATAAAGCGAACTATTAATCGCCTAATTAAATTCAACACTGTTGTTGTTAAGGTCAAACATCTGACTGCCGCGTCTGCGGAAATCGTTAATTTTGCCGAAGAAATTAGCTTAATGAGATAAAGCAAACTGTGAGTGTGCTTAATGAAGGTAGACAGTTTTTAAGTTCATGTCGAAACACCAACGGAAAAAGTGTTGTCGAATTATGCGGGAGATGTTGGAGTGGCAAGGGTTACAATACTCTTTTAGCAAAAGCGTTTAGGCATCTAAAACGGTGAAATTATGCAAATATGTTTGAAACGATTGGCAATAATTATTACCGTTAGTATATATTGTCAAAAGACGACCGATAAATTACTCACTAATCAAGATGGGAAATATCTTAATTCAGGAAATTAAGATCTGCAAAAACCCATATTAGAACCAATTTCTTCCATTAGCACATATTATTTAACGAAAAACAGGAAAAACTGAAAGCTACGCCATTTGGTGGTCTGCTGCCCTTTGGTTTTGAGACCAAACCAAAAGTAAATCCCCAGATGGACATAAATTGCAGCTGCACACATACATTTACGAACACACTTGCACATCCAAGAGATATAAAGGAGAAGGTAATTTAAAAAAGAAAGTAACAAAAGTAGAACGATGAATATTAAAGAGAGGACCGTAGCGAATGCACCACATCCTGTGCGGTGGTAAGTCTTTTCGAAAAATTCGCTTCGTTGAATCACACACCCTTCCTCAACTCTATTTTGTGCTGCTTTGTTGATATTCTTGTCCTGGGCGGACCTCAATGGCGGTCATTAGTCTCTGAAGCTTTGCTTTTAGTGACTTTAATTTTAGATTTTCATCTTAATTGCTTGGCGTTTGAACCATGTAAGTTGAAGAGGCGAGATATTTGAGCAAAAAATAACAGAGCCGCGTATGAAGTGGCCACCTTAGACGAGCCTTTGGCTTCTCACGATTTTTGGTGCCATATTTTTAATGAATACAAATCGAGAAACTAAATGACATGGCGCTGTTTACTGCCGAAGTGTTTTCAGGTAATTTCTGTCGTTGTTTCTTCTAAGCGCGGAGTTAGTGGAGAGGCACACCATGGTGGGAGAATTTACTTTTCGCCGACGATGTGAATAATAGCCAACACCTTGGCATGGGGAGGCATCTCGCTCTGTCGTCATTTGAAGTCTAAATTAATTTAATTTATTTGAAACTTGTGCGAGGCCAGCGAAAAGCTCAACGGCATTAAAAGACGTTGGCATCAAAGAAGCTGAAAATTGCAGGAACAAAATATCGCGTCAACGGCACTTACAAATAAGTAACAGATAGCAAATTTGGAATTATTGCAAATTATATAAAAATCCTAATAAAGTATATCCCTGGCTTCACTTTATCAGTTGTTAAGCAATCTACTCTGGTATATTGTGTGTTATTGTGGCAGTGCCACAAATTTAACTTTATTTGTTCATAATAGAGACTTCATAGAATTTTTACCTTTAGAAAGGGTATTGCCATGGGATTTATATATAAGATGCCGTAGAAGATTTTAAGACAAAAAATGGTAGCCATAAGCCATCTCTATTGTTAAACAATTTCACTAAAAATCGGCAACCTCTGTGCGAGCAAGAGAAGTGCTGTTTTAAAGTTAAGAAATTCTCGCTTTGAACTTGCAAAGTGAATTCTTTGCCTTATGATTTCATTGCCCAAGAAATGAATTGTACCTGTGTCCTGAAATTGAAAGTGAATTAAAATAATAAATGAATTAAGAGATTAAGCTTTCAAAGTCTTGGCTCTAATGAATTCGAAAAATTAAATGAAGACATTTGGGAAAAAAGAAATAATTAAAATGCCACATAAAATACCCGCGACAAATATAAAATGTGCTGGCTTATTTGTTTTTGTACCTAAGGATAAACTGTAGGAAAGGGAGTTTGAAAGTTTTTTAATGAAATTAGGATGAAACTCAAATTTCCTCGAAGCAAAAGCTAGAACAACAGCTGAAATAAATAGGTTTCGCTTTGCAAATTTTTTAGAAATCGCACTTTTGCAAAATAAAAATAAAATTTAAAATCAAAAGACTTTTTGTTAAATGTATTTGACATGAGATTATTAATGCCAGCAAAAGAACGTTGAAACTGGTTTCATTGATCAGTACCTCTTAATGCTGAGAAAACAGCTTTCAACTACGGTCTAAATGTTACGTTATAGTCCTTTGCATTAGCCATGTTCTTGTCCTTATTGTTCTTCTCAACGACAAGTAGGCTTCCCTCATATCTTCCACCAGTCACCTATCTGCCCATTCCTCATGTATTACAGAACCAAACATGCATGTACATGTCAGCATACATTTATGTCCTTACCCCAAAAAATTATGCGATATATTGCGTTGACCCAAATCTCCGCAGTCGACTTGTCGCCAATCGTCATCAGCGTGGGTAATTTATGCCTTTCGCGAAGCTTAAGTGGGTTTGCTTGTTGTTCGGGAACAAACAAAGGATGCACCTTCTTTCTGTGACATCTTACTTGCCAACTAACAGAACAGGATAAAAAGCTTACTCTCCGTCTGTTGGCGCAATGATTATTTTTTGCAATTTTGTCTTGTATAATCCTTCCTGGCGGTCTGCTCCACTTCATATTGGTGTCTGCTTCCTGTTTCGGCATTACGTGTAGTTTTGGGGAAAAAGGAGCTGCATTGGCTTTGTTCTCGTGTTGTACCTTTTTATTGTTATTGCTGTTGTGTCATCTGTTTTTTACTTTTATTGTAATACGGTACGAAGCCACGAATTCATTTAGTTTTAGGTCACTTCGGATTTTTTTTTTCATAATATCATAATATTATTATGTGCAATTTTGTATTTAGTTTGGCTTCTGTTTTCATTTTTTATTTTCTTTGTGATAGTGAGCTTCAGTGGCTTTTGAGGTTTTTCGCTTGGGAATTCATTCCACAGCTCTACTTTTTATTTCTACTCACTGCCTTCCAATGTTGAAACTCTACCAGAAGTTTTTACTGGCAATACATACATATACATATGCTATTTTTAGAGAAAAATTAAAAATATAAATGCAGAAGGTAGCAAGATGCCAATGTGTTGTTTCATGTAGTTCTCACGAAATCAGCATATATAAGAAAGCAAATACCAAATAATTTTGTAACATCGCTGCGAAGGCTTTCTGATGTATGATTTGTATGTGTATATGTAATATTATGTATTAAATTTGCATTTACCTCCACGCTTGTCACAACTTGGTTATATAACAACTTGAGCATCATTCATTTAGGTTTCTGTTTTAAACGGTTTTAAAAATGTAGAAACTGTTTGAGGAGGCGTATGAGTAACATACACTCAAATGACCGTCTGCGAAAAGGGATTTTTTTTAAAGCGTCTTCAAATAAGTAGTTTACAAAAAATAAATTTATTACTACTAAAATACAGTTAAAAATTATTCTAACACACTTTCAAAAGCTCAGGAATAAAATAAATCTGAAAAACGGGTGGTACTTCACTCTACAACGAGCCAGATCACAGTTTTAAGCCACTTTAACACTTTGATATTACCTCCCTCCGCCGCATCAACGCCATGTATGTATCTCTTCCGTCGTGCACTTCTTTCCATCGCAGTTACTTGCAAATGCTTAACAATCGCCACATCGTTTTTCATTTTTCTGGCGGTTTTCATTCCCACCATCTCATCGGTGTTGTAACTACAGCGCCATCAATCTGCAGTTTTCCATTGACCCTTTAATTGACAAGCGTTCAAGAAAATCGAATTTTCGCTGTGGAACGAGCGGTTACCAAAGTTACTACGAAATGGAATTAAACTAAATTTCCAACAAATGCCCAATTTAACTGCAGAGATGGGCAATTCCGGGATAGCTTGCTGAATGCCGTGAGAATAAAGGAATGCAAGCGGTAATCCAACGGCAAAATTGACCGTTATTGGCAAAAAGAGTGCAATATTGATTAAAGTCCAAGTCAAAATGACAGCCAGCAGTCGAAGAATGTCCGCAGGGAGTCGACATACAGACCATATATACATATATAGTCATGTACATATATATAAATATACTTATGTAAATGCAGATGAGATGAGTCTTACCAGCAGCAATGTTATTGTACAATAAATGTTTGTTGGGAAAATGACAAAAGTTCGTTGAACTTCAGAAGCACCGAGCTCGGCAAATGACATAAGTCTACCTAATTCGTACATAAGAATGAATTACTGTTCATGAAATTAAAATATTTTCCATAAATTTTGCTAACCATATTGGCCCACATGAATTAAAAAAATAATAATTTCAACAAAATATTCCAAAAGTCAGCATTTTCTTTAAACTGTAAAAGAATGAATGAAAGCAATATGTGTGTATGTGTGTATCATCTACGCTTACAAACACAGCAAACACACAACAAATCCAAAAACGCAAGAGACAGGCTTTTATAACGAGGCTAACGCCAGAAGAAATGGGATGACGCTTTGCCTGTAACCGAAATAGCAGACGACCACAGAGTTAGAGCAGAGGCTTCTCTGCTCCTCGTTATCCTTACACAGGTGGTGTTCTTGTCTGCCGTAAGCGATTCCACCAGAGCTAAGCAATGCTTACAGTGGCGGTTTCGGCTTGTTCGTTCTGTTGGGTTGTAATTATTGTTATTGTTGTTCCTACTTAGCTTGCCATTCAGGCCAATTGGTGACTTTGCGCCGGCACATTTGTGCAGTAGAAACTTGTGAAATTGTGCTAATGGAGATGGAGATGGTGCTGAAGAGGGGTGAGAAGCTTGTGGGCTTCATCGGCTTACCCAGAAAGCCAACATAAATTAAGGAAAGTTATGCTCATCCCTGCACCAAAATTACCTTATATCAATGGCAATGTGCTGTGTTAAGTGATTTTAGTCTGCCCCTAAATGTATGCTATACCAGAAAACAACAGGACTTTTGAGGTTAAGTGTTGTCGGGAGGAAGACAATGTGCGTATGCACATAGTACAATGTTGCAGTTATGCAATAGCAGCATATTATTCCTCCATTTCCCATCATCGCTGGTACAAAAACCCACCTGAACTATTGTCACGTGGGCATGTCTATAAAAGATCTCTTTTAAAATGTTATTTTTGTTATTACATCCAACATAATTTAATTTTATTGCTATTGAGAATTATCTAGTGCTAGGAAATTCCAACTTTTCGGTAAATATTAAGGTTAACCGAAGAGATAAGTGAAAATCAATGAGGAACTGTGAGTGCAACTTTTGCTTATATATCAATGAAAGAGTCATAATAACTTACATATTATGCATTGAATATAAAAAAAATTTCATTCCATGTTTGTTGTGTAGTTATGACAAAATCAGTTTTCTAAATATTATAATGTATAATATCCTGAGAGAAGCGTAGAGGTGCGAGAGTAAGCGATCTCCCTCGCATAGAGTTCAATCTCTTAACGCTGTCTTGCATAAAAAATCTTTCCAGTTCTTTATCTAGATGTCGTCATGATTGCTAATAAAAATATTTTGAAACATTTAATAAAAACAGATGTGCTTAAAGCAAAAAACTTAAACCATCGTTATTTGAAAATCAAACCTAAGCAATTTAGATCACCATAATAACCACTATAGCTATTTATAAGCAGCGGCATTACAGTTTTCATCCACAATCAATTTTTATTACAAATATTTGCCCATCTCAATTGCACCATCTACTGTCATCTTGCAACATACCACAAACCAGGGCTATCAAATAAATCATCAGATGCAAATCGACATCGATTGCGTTCGTGTTTGCGATTGCAATTGTGCGGGAGCCATCAACACGCTTTGGATATTTGTTGTGAATACAGTTATGTGCGTATTTTAGCTGTTACTGTGGATTAAGCGGACGCACCTGAAACTTTGAGCTGGGTCAAGCTGTGGAGTGTGAGCTGTGGAGTGAGTGCTGCCTTTAGAATGCAAATATCAACTGCAAATGAGTGGGTTTCAATGCTCATTTGAATATGTTGTGGCAGCAACCAATCGTGATACGTTGTGAATATTCAGATTGATTTATTAATTGATAAACCAGGAATGCACCGCGATTTTAGGTCCCGCTCTAAATCGCAAAGGCTCACCTAGCCCCTGCTTAATGATAAAGTCCAATATTCTGCTGTGTGCTAGCGAGGCGATGTGATCTCTATTGGAAAACATGGATCCAAAGACATTAAACCTGCGTCTGCAGACTGCTATGCATTCAATTAGCACGTGTTCTCATATTTCAGGATCCGAGTCGCAGAACCGGCAATTTAAACAAGAGGCTAGGCCCATGTTGCGTAAATGTTTCTTCAGCTTGCAGTGGCCAATGTAAAATTCAAGGTTAATTGTCTACTCCCTCTTCCTTGCGGAGCAACTCCTTTTTGATATGGGGAACCACTCCAATGAAGGGTTTTGGTCCTACCATGTTAGTGGATGGGTCGATGGATGGCGGAGCAGGCGAGCTCATCAGCCACTTTAGGGGCACATGTTGCGATCTGATAGGCTATTCAACTGTTCTTTACAGTCCTGCACCAGTAGCGATGTGATCTCTTAAGATGATATGCTGATATATAAATGTCGCTTGACTATCGCTAAGTATGGTTCTACGTTCGCTGCGATAGTTGCATTAGAGTTTTATCTCTATACTCCGACTTATGGCAAAGGAAAACATCCCATAGATATGGAGGGCTTGACACGCGGACCGATTCACTCCGATATTTTCGATCCGTCAGTGTATCACTTGCTCGTACTATCCCTAAGCAGTAGCTCGAGCGTAGAATCATTAAATTCAGCATTTCTGCCAAAGGTAACTTTGAACTTCTTGGTGAAGTTAACCCTTTTAGTTAAGCTGTCCCTTGGGAGAAGGGCTAATGGTGTAGTACCACTTAACTATCTCATCCGCTGGGACAAGATTTCAGAAGCTGAAAAATGGAAATATGACTAATGTTTCTTAGGTTATATATGTACCAGTCAGAATAATGTCTGACATTTTCATCAAAACGAACATAAATTTTCTTATAAATTCATCCTTTCATAATTCTTTCCCAAATCATTGTCTCTATATAAAGTTCTTTTTATGGTTATGGTTCGATCAGATGTAAATGGACATCATCAATAAAAAAAAAACAAAATATATATATGTATCTATGTAATGCGAAAGACATTATTTCATCTAAAAACGACAGCTCTCTGTGAATCAAGTTCAAATGTCATCTACCACACTCACACCTAGTCATAGAGTTTATTCAACCGTCCATAGCATCATCTGGCATGTATGATAATTTGTCCGTTTACTTATGGCTACTGGTTGTTTAGAGGTGGACAGAGGTGTTATTTTCGCCGATATTGTTGTTGTTATTAATGCCGTTGTTCTTGTGAACCTCGTTGAGGAAGTGACGCGAACAGTTAAGTGACAAAATTGGCAATTAGTCAGCTGTCAGTGATGGTGTCAGACTTTGCTAGAAATAAATAAAAGAAACCCCTCAGCCAATGCAGAAAAAGAAAATAATGCCTGTTTTCACATTTCTTTGGAAAGGCGAAGCACTAACGGCTACAGCACTAGCGCTGGCAGCGGCGGCGTACACTGTGTCGGAGAAACGTGTGGCATTAGTGTCAGACAACTGTGACAGGGTTTCCACATGCGACGGCGACAGCTTGCAGCCTAAGTGGCCAACCAGGCCAGACGCCTGGCCACTGCTTCGTTTTTGTCACCGCGAAGGTATAGACGAGATAATTGGCGAACAACTGCTACAGCTTTGTTATGAGTTGCAATGGGGTGTGGAAAATTTTCGTGATGTTCGTGTATTTGAATGCTCTGTTTTTTGGCGGGCCTGCCAAAAAGGTCAACAACCAGGGGTATTAAGCAGATGACATTCACAATTGCAACCAAGTTCTGCCTGAAATCTAGAAGCAACGTGCTATAAAAATATGGGATTCGCAGATAGCCCTTGCCCTAACATTTTACTTTTTTCTTATATATGTATGTATTTTTTGTATTTTAAATGGGTATTCTATTTTCAGTTCACACGTTTACATTCTGTGGTATGTGAGCCTTAATCAATTTCCCAATAGTTACATGCAAAGTTTACTTCAATGCAAATATAGTTTCTTCACCAGTTATAGTTCAAACACTAAATGCAGTCTCATCTCAGCCAAAGTTTCGCTTACTTGTCGGAGTGTGTTACTCATACGCCGTGGGCAACACTGCGCGTTCTAGTATATGTCTTTGAAACAGTGCATAGACGCTTGCGGTGTTGACTCTTGGTTGAGCTTAGCATGATTTACACTCTACACACTTTCAACGGTTAAGTCTGTAGCTCTTGCATAAGACAATGCGATTAGAGTAGGTTTTGTGGTGAGGGCAAGGAAAATGAAAATGAATATATTTCTTTTAAAAAGAAATTTTCTTTCACAAATTCATGACCTAAAATGAAAATGTTAAAGAATCCCTGGAGAACCGTGGCAAAGAGCGCTCAAAGGTTGAATTTGAGATAAAAATTTGAATAGTTTTTTAAAGTCATTTTATTTATTTTTTTTTTTCTTTCATAAAAATGTTCCATTTTTTCGCCTAATACCCAGGTTGATAAAGCTGCGTTTTCTTTTTTATAATATGGCCTTTTAACTTGGAACATTGTCTGCCTTTCTCAAACCGTAAAAGTAAGAGTTAGTAAGGGTTATATTCGTTAAGTTTTAAAGTAATTTAATGTATTATTTTGCTTAGAAAATATAACAAGAATAATGTAACTTAAAGACAGGAAGCGTAGGAATAACTGAAGCTTAAAATAAGATTGAAAATCACACCAAAGACGCGAAGTTAAGCTAAAAGAGTTGACTGCACAAAGAGGCCGATTATATTGATCCTAGTGCCGTTCTAAAGTAGAAAATTGATATTCATAGACATGTTACATACTTACACACATTACACATATGCATATACTTCTTTACGAGCAGTGATTAAGCTGTTACAAACAAGCCACAACAAAGCCACAAAGATTTTCTAAAGAAAACAACTCAAAAGAAATAAGCAAAAGCATTGCCCTGAATGAGACAAGACAAGACAAGAGGCAACCCTTAAAAGCACAAGTGGTTAAGTGGCCTAAGAAGTTCACTCCCCCCAGACAATGGAAACATTTGAATATGTATGTGTGTGTAGTGCGGAGCAGCGCACAAGAGACTCATTAGGTGAGAGGAGAAATATGTGAGTTTGTTGACTACCCAAGCGAAATAATAACAACTCACACACAAAAACACAGAAAATCCTACTTAAGTCATATTGTTGTTGGCGTGTTGTACGTGTGGTTGTTGTCGCGTTGACAAATGCGGAAGTGCAGTAACGCATGTAACGGCGGAATGTCGCACTTATGACATCATAAATTTTACGAGCAAAACAGTTGCACCCGGTAAGAAATCACTACTCATAACGCTAAGTAATATTTTGCTGTAAATTTTCTCCAACAGAATTCTTAAAATAGTACTAATGACTTTAAAGCCAAATTTATTTAAATAACTAAAGTAAGCATGAATTTAAATCGTGAGCATTTTACGAAATGAAGGCCTTAAAACAATGTCAACAACTTTTAAAATCAGCAAAAGTAATTACGTAATATGAGAAGATATTTAAAAAAGAAAAACGATATTTTTCGTAAAGAATTTGTTAGAATTCATCAGCTTTGAGAATTTAATCAAAAAATAATTATAAATAACACGCTCCCTGCAATGCTGTTCTTCATTGAAGCTCCCAGGGAGAGTGTAGAGATCCGAAATTCTATTGATGCTTTGAAACTATTTTCTTTAATTTTGCGAATGAGAACTTCTAACTTTAAATAGAACAAAATAAATAACTTTAACATTTTTATTGCATATAATAAGAACTTAACTGTAAATAATAAAATTATATAGCTCTACGACACCTTTGGCCGCACTTTAGCTTAACTATCTGTCTGTTTAGGTGCATAAGTGTCCATAATTTAGCAATGTTTACTATCCGCCATAAAACCTTAAGCATGTGTGGGACAACAGCGGCAGGCCGTGCTCTTGGTTATTTTAACAAAGGACGAACACATAGGCAAATAAATGTAGAATATATATTGTGACAAAACAGTACCCGGAAATTGTAATTTAAATTCCTAAGGTAAATTATTTTTCCAAAAAAATGTACTTCGCCAAGCGGGTAGTCCTTAATTCCCATGCCAAAAATGCGCTCGATCTGTGAGCTAGTTTAACAGCTGCTTAAATCGGTACACCTGAGTAGCGCATTGTGATTTTCAAAATGAAAAATAAAAATATTGATCAAAGAATTTGTTTCAAATTATTAACAAAATTTAGTTTGCGGAATCATGCAAACGTTGGAGAAGGCTTACGGTGATACAGTTTTATTAAAAGCGCAAAGTCTCCAAAGACGGTCGAAAGATCGTTGAAGACTTGTGTCGTTCTCGATGACCTTCGACCTTTTCAACTGATGAAAGTATTAAAAAAGTGTAAGATATGGTGCTTGAAAATCGTCAGGCAGAGATTAAAGAGATGGTAAGAGAGCTGAACATCTTTCGCAAGTAAGTTCGAATGATTTTGGTGGTATTTTGGGTATGAAAAGCGTTCTTGCTCAGCTTGTTCCGATAAAGCTGAATTTTTTTTCAAAAAGTGCCCCGTAAACAGGTCTCTTTGGATATGCCTGATCGTTCCAATTCCCATCCTACATTCATAGAGAAAATTCTAACTGCCAATGGGACATGGGTCCGATATGCACACAACAATCCCTTGAATGAAGGGCAATAAGCGAGCCGAAACCAAAAAAAAAAAGCAGCATACACTTCAAACCGTTCAAAAATCAACGTGATGCTCATTGTTTCTGTCGATATTCGTAGTTTGGTGCCTCATGAACTTGTTCCGTTGGGAGCAATAGGGAGTTCTATTTGGCCATATTGATAGCTTACGGCCATTCCAAAAAGTTCTTATGAAAAGTGTTTCGAGGACTGGTGGGTATTACTTGGAAAAGGACAAAATGTTAATGAATAATTAAATATTTTGCGGTATAATTACAATTTTTGGGTATTACTTTGTCACAATATATGTCTGGAGTAAGAAAACTATGAATTCGTTTTAAGTGCAGTATAAAACTTAACTACTTCCAGCTTTCTTGAGGGATTTGAATTATGTTTAGGGAAAGGTCTAAGTGTGTAACAGTTTGGAAAACTAATAATTATTCTTTAACTAACACGACAATTGAAAGCTTAAGCAGTCACTTGACTCTCTCCTTGTTTTTCATAATTAATTTTATTTAATATGTCGATTATGAGACAAAGTGAAATTTGTGTGGAACTTCCTTTCTAAAATAATTTGCCAAGCTATTTTTGTCATTCTCTCTTTTTCTGTTGAAATTTGCCTTTAATTGTTCGTAGTTAGTACCACATAACTTAAGTGTCTTGGAACGACTTAGCCCTAAGCACCCTGTTTACCACACAAGTGGGCTGTGAATATGAGCTCAGCAGCTGTTGGTGACAGCAAACATCAATTTGTCACGCCATATCGGTGTGTGTGTGTTGCGGTGGGATTTTCCAAGAACATAGGGGACTCTAGTCGACTTTAATTAGATAGTGTTCTTTTTATAGGTTATGTACCATTAGGAGTTTTAAAGTTCCTTACTTGAAGTGGTTGAACGTGCATTGTGGAATTGACGATACCTATGTATTTACAAAAATCGTAATCGCAGGTGGGAAAACCCATTATTTTAAGGCAAGCTTTTAAAATAAATATTTGCTTAGGGCATTATGGTCCGAAAAGGTAGGAATATAAGCGAAAGTAGTATTTTGAATGCACCTTTGTCTTTGCAAACGTGTTTTCGCATTTTCAGTATCATTTTTTTTTAAATTTTTATATTATTTAGTATATTCATGAATGACTTTAAATACACACGTGCATTTGTATAAAGCTTCACAACTGCTATATTCCATGCCTAATCTTCCCTTTTTAAAACAATGCAAAGAGTTTAAATGCTTGAAAAAAATTTATTAGCAAAGTGTAGGCGAGTGTAAAAACAGCCAAGCATTTTGGAATTCTGTTTTCTGTCTCTAAGTGTCTCTGAGTGAGTGTGTACGAAAAAGGTCCGAATTCCTCTTGTTGGCACTTAGGAATTATTGAAACAATGGCGACGCCAGCAAAAATATTTATGATCTGTTTGGATGCTTACAGCCAGCAAAACACATGCATACACACATATTTTATTGGCGATGCCAAAGCGCAATCACTTGGGTTTATTGAACATTTATTGAAATTGTTTCGGAAACCAAATTGTGTTTCGGTTGTAGAGAAAATTTATTGTGTTTTGAAAGCAAACTAGAAATGGGTTTGCTATATTCCGAGGGTGTTTTGTGCGCACTTTAACTAATAACTGATATACATACTAACATACACTATAGCATACAAGTACCCGGAAATTGCAATTTATATTCCCCGAGTAAATTACATACCAGAAAAATATATTTTGCGAAGTCGGTAGGACTGTCCTAAATTACTATGCCAAATATGAGCGCGGTCGGTCAATTAGTTTGTTTACAGCAGCTGCTTGAGTTGGGACACCTAAGTAGTGCGCTGTGAAGGATATGGAGTGTTAGATTTCTATTGGCCGTTTTGAGGGGTTTACGTGAGAATATTTATTGAAAACTGCCGAACATTTGGAAGAACAATTTATGAATTATACACGATGATAACGCACTAACAGCAACGAGCCACAATTGTCACCCATTTAAGGCCCGAAACGCAATGAATACCATTGATTAACCACCGTGTTCACCAGATTTGGCTCTGTGTGATTTTTCCATGTTTACCAAAGTGAAATAGTCACTCCGTGGAACACTTTTCATTCGATGAAGAGATAAAACAAATTCGCTGAAGAAGCTAAAGGACAATTTAATTACAATTTCCGGGTACTTTTTTGTCACAATGTATGTTTTATGATATGTGTGTTGCGTTGTTTATGCAGGTCTGTGTCCAGCACATTTTTATTAGTGGACTTCTGTCTTTACTGTGCTTCGCACAAATCAATTCTGAGGTATGGACCATCCTTTCTTTTAGGAATGCACATCTATTCACTTTTGTTTGTTTTGGCTAGCGTTGAAAAGAGCATCCGACGGCCGTTGAGGCTTTAAAAATTTATGAGTGCAACAAAGTGCTCGGTGCCGCTTCACAGTTAGCAGTTGCAAAGCAATTAACAAATTCTAGGGATTAAAATTTTTTTTTAGAAGTTAATAAAACTATGAAATGTCTGCGCGGATCAGCTGAAATCAGACTATGCATTTAGCTGATAAAAGAGAAGCGTCGAAAAGCTTGAGAAAATTGATTTGATTATATTCATAAACGGTGAGATAATCGCCTTAATTGGCCTGCCAACCTCTGTCAATTTTATTATGGAAAATTTTGGAATGTTATGAAACAAGTTTTACATGGGGAATTGGTGAGGCCAAACCACATTTAAAGAGAAAATTCCTGCTAGTCACACGTTCGATATGAATATTTACACAAACTTTAAAATAAAGACAAGAAAAAACATTAGAAAACCTTTCACACATAAAAGAGTTTCTATAAAAAAGTATATATGTATTTATACAGCTATATTTGGTTGTGGACCGATCTGAACAAATTTTTCAGATATTATTGAATCAATTGTCAAATAAGAAAGCGTTCCATAAAAACACTTCGTTCCGATCGTTCATTTTTTTCAGCAGCTACATGCTACAGTGTTACGATATCAGTGGGTTTGACAGCTTCTTGTGGAGATAAGGACGTGTACGAAATTTCAGATCAATATCTTTGAACTGAGGAACTAGTTCGCACATATACAGACGGTCGGGCAGACGAACGGACGGACTGACGGTCCTGACTAAATTCACCCAGCTCACCATGCTGATGATTTACGTATATAAATTTCTATCAATTGTACATATAAAATTGTAGGATCTCCGATGCTTTTCAAAGATCCCATTGCTTAGTTTGGGACCTTGAGCGCTTCACATTAAGCCTTCGATTATTCTGTAAGCTAACATCCTTTACCTAATGTCCTTAAAGCAGAGGTGATTGAAGCTGTCCAAAGACGCTTCCCCTTGTTTATAGAAGAACACATTTTGTTTTTCATTCAAATACTGGGTAATAAACTCAATAGCTATTTTAGCTATTGGGAAATAAGCAGCAGTATAGCAACGTTTGGTTGCACCAAAGCAACAATAACAAAATATGATAACGTAGCTAGACAAGGATTTTCTATGTTATATTAAATATAATTTCATTTAATACAGTAGTTGAAATTGGTGAATGCAGTTATGAAAATCAAAACTCACCTGGCAATGAAATGATCAATCCAAACCCCAGCAGCAGCCAGCTAACAGCGGTGAGAGTGATGTTTGCAGTTTGGTGGCTACTTGCCTTCACGAAACTCATCGTGGCCACAATCAAATTCATTTTTAAATACAATGTACACACTTTCACGAAATTTTAAATTATTTTATATTTTTTTGCGTGGGTAATTATTCACAATGGTGATGGTCGCCGTCGACGGCTGCAAACTGAACTATTTACTGTGTAGTGTTTTGCAAAATTGTTGTTGAATTGCCACTTTGCTATTCTATAACCGAAATACTCAGAATAATCGCTTAATTAATGTTACGTATACGACTCGGCATACATATCTCTTTCATAGGCTGCTTATTTTATTTTATTTATTGTTAGAACGTGTTGTTGGTTGAAGATTCTCGGCAGCGTGTATTATTCACCTAAAAAACTTAAGTAAAATGGTATTGTTTAGGAAGTAATGGAGCGATGACTTCGAATGTGGACTGAAATGTTTTTCTTGACAGACGTTTGTCCTGGAACTTCCACCCAGGAATGTTGACTTTGTCCTCCGGCAAAGGAGTTGGCTTTTAGAAAACCATTTATTCTATATCATTTGATACTATTTCGATGTTATGGGCTCCTACTGTCGGCACTTAAAGTCCTCAGACATCAAAACAATTTTTACACATTTTTTTTGGGACTCTTTGTTTGGAATTCCCTTGGACTTTATAAGCAGTAGTAAGTGTGAGTAGCAGTGGAAGAAATGCTTGTAACTTGATGTTACTACGTGCAATTATTGTTGTTGTTGATTGTGTTATTGATGTTGCAGTTGCTCTGTTAGGGTTTTGTTGTTGCTGCTGCTTCTGTCGTTATTGCACTTAAGCGTCGGTTAGAGTGTTTTCGTCTGTTTTTTCTCAATTGCTTGCTCCTCGTATACGGTCCTTCACACTCCTATTCCGTCTTTTTGTAACCTTTTTCCGCTGTTTTGACTGCTCACCACTTCGGTTCCGCACTTTTAAACTCTCTTTTCCTTGGCATTTACCTCGCTTAACGGTGTTTGTGGTTTTTCTGCCGTTTTGATTTTTCGTGCCAATAAACTTTGTAGTGTTGCCGGCTTTTAGGGGAGTTGCGGTTTAGCTGTTGCTTCGGCTGCTAGCACCTCTCACTTCCCCTGTCGCTTTTAAACGCAGACAACTCACTTACTTCCTGAGAGCAAAGAACACATTTGTTGTTCTGCGTTGTTATTGTTGTATTTGTTCGCTGTGCGTGTTAGTGTTACTGTGTAGTGACTCTATGTGGGAGAACGATCCGCCGTACGTTATTCACGAGCGCAGCTGCGCGACCGAGAAAAACACGTTTCGCTGAGTATGGAAAGCCGCTCGGCACCTTGGTGCTGAACTCGTGGTGGTTCGCTGTGGCAATTGCACATTTTGTTTAGCTTACAAAAGTCCTAAATTCGAGCTGTATTCGTAGCTTTAGTTAAAAATTATAATTTATTAAGTTAATTAAGCATTTTGGTTATTTTGTGGTATAAAACATGATCTCTGATCATTATGGCTCGTTTTCTCTTAGTTTCTTTCCATCACTTCAACACACTGTCGCACATGAAACCTGTGAAGGAGAAAAAGTTCAATAATTATTAGGATATTTCATCTTTTTTTTATAATTTTGCTTTTTAATTCTTCTAAATTACATAATTAATCAGAGCCAGTGTAAACCCATAAATAAAACATAGAAAATTGTTAATTCCTAGAATTACACCCCGAAATTATTTTATACTCAGAAAGAAAAATTGTTGCTCGAAGGTGTAATGATTGGGTTCGTTAAATTTCTAAATTCAGTGGCTGTTAGTTTTAGCTTAAAACCATCGAAATACTGAATATAAAATAATTCCGGGCTTAAACATTCAGATTTGTCTCGCATAATTAATTTGTGTTAACAATTTTTGCCTACAAGAATCCAAGGTTCAGTATATTCAGCGATATTGTTCTCGACATATACATAATCATTTGTGTTTTGCTGTGAGCCTTACGAAGTGGGATAAGAGAGTTTATAGTTTGGACTTTTGCAGTGGAATTAAAAAGTGTTAAACTACTCTCCAACTAGTGTGAATAAGAAATTTAAATGTTTGGTCGATTGCCTTTTAAGACTTGATGAGCTACGTGTTGCCAATGATCTGTCTTTGGTGTTTTCGACAATGTGACTCATGTGCGGAAAGTTTTGAACTCAGGCCGTTGACTAAGTATTCGTTTAAATGCCCAGAAAATCAATCAAATGCCCAGCCCAAAATCAATCAAATCAAATCATGAAATTGTGACGGACCCTTGACGGGCACTTGAACATATGAAAGGTGTGCGAACATACGAAAGGTGTGCGAAGATGGTCTCAAAAGTGCTCACTGCCTACCAGAATTTGCGACGAGTGGAAGTGTGCCAAGAAAATTTGAATATGTGTGAAAGCGACCCCGATTTTTGAATAACGTAATCACAGGTGACGATTCATGGATCTTTGAGTATGACCCCGAGACAAAAAGACAAGCTTCCACAAGCATTCTGAGATGGCAGAGGGGATCCAAGCAGCATGCACGGCGGCTCTCAATGCTATTCCGGAGAGCGCCATCCGTGGCGCCTTCAATGCTTAGAAATCACGCTGGTAGTGCTGCATCGACGCAGAAGGAGCCTATTTTGAAAGTTTTAAAGAACCAGTCGTTACAGTTCAATACATTTTTTTAAATCGACTTAGTGCTATTAATGTCTGAACAAACCCTGTGGGAGAGGTATGAGTTAAGAGTAGGTTGGGTTTTAGCGGATTAAAGTTCTGCACTCAGTCTTTTGATGCTTTTTCCTACTATAAAAAAAATAAATAAAAATTAGTAAACTCGCCACACAATGCGCTCAGCAAGTTTATGGGAGATTTGGGGAATGATCTTGGCTTGACGGCTTGCAAAATCCGGCCATAGCAATAAAGTCCATGAAAAACCTAACCTTTGATCCTAACTACGAGAACATTTTTGGTGACCGTATTATCTAACGTCTATGCCTCCAAGATAGGGCGATTTATCACCACTGGACCAGTTTTGTTAGGTTTAGTCAAATCGCTTGTCTACGCAGAAAAGTCCAAGGCAATTGACGCTTTGGAAGAGAAGATTCGTCGCGTTATTATTGACATTGGAAAATTGCTGCGAAAGGTGGAAGGAATTGGGGCCTCTGGGTTGGAATATAATCGATAACATTTAGGTGATTTTTCGTAAATATTTGAAACTAAATATGTGCCTTTGTTAATTAAGATGACAGTTAGAAATACTGTAGTAGATTTGAAGTCATTTTAGAAATATTAAAAAAACTTTTAGTTGGCCTTTGCTACCCATGGCGCTATGACCTTCGCTTTGTAATATTTTTATTTGGACGATTTCTAAGATCCTAGCTACACTTATTATCCAAAGTGGTATACTCTTCAATTTATGTTAATCAGACCACCGTTTATATATAGTATCTCTCGCAAAGGATCACGATTTATTATGAGTTTAAGCAGTAGAAAATGTACTCACTTCAAAAGTAAAAGAAGAAACGGTTTCATTCATCGCGTCAATTCCTCACGGCAAACTAATGTCTTATCAACACTAAAACAAGCAATTTCCTTCAGCCGGAAGCAATTTATCATCTTTGCTTTGGCTCTTGAGTGGCGCATGAAATAAATATGGTGATAGTCTTGGGCGAGTGAGTGAAGTTGGCGAGTCATTGAGGGAGTAGGCGACTTGAAAAAATTTATTTTTTTTGTTCTAACTTGTACAATAAATAATCCGAGCTATCAAAATAGACCAGAAATTCCGTTAAGTGCCTGTCAAGGAAATGTGCAGACACAGCGTCTTGAAGCAAGTCCTTCTGTTAGGAGCGAGATAAGAAATTGTGCCACTTGAATGGCTACCGTTAAGTTAAAAGTGTTGAATTGTTGGTTGTTGTTAACAGATATTATTGTTCTTAGTTTTTTTTATTTTTTCTTAATAGTTTTCTCACTTAGATATATGTAGCACCAAAAATATATTGGTAGTCAGAAAACTGTCAAAACAAAAATATTTTGAAAAACCATCAAGGAACACTGCGTTATTCATATTTATTCTTGTGTGCATTCTTCCTTTTTCGATGATAATATGTTGACGCTCCAAAATATTCTGAGAGTCTAAGCTCTATTTCTAAAAGAAATGCACTTCAGTTATGAGACCTCACGAATTGTGAAAACTTATTTCATACTATTTATTTTAAAAATTTTAAGTATTTGCCATTTGTAGCCAAACTTGGATTGAAATGACCAACAGTGAAAAAAGCTAAAATCAAAGTACTCATTTCTGCTATGTAAATGAGAGTGAAAACTAAAATGCTGACGCAAAAATGGTAAATAACAAAAACTGTGGGTAACATAAGTGCTGCAGCAATGTTGCAAGTGTGCAAAATGTATGCAAAGTGCGATTTGCGGTGATTTATGTTCACTTCAACTTGTAATATGGATCCCCACCGTCTGCTAAACTGCAGTGCCCTTCCTTTCCACTCAAAACTAGCTATTATTCTTGCTCAGCGGCGGCTTGTAACATCGTTGAGCATTTAAAGTCAGAGGTTGCTAAAAACAAATAGTCAACCTCAGAGTAGAAATGATGATTGAGAACATAAATGTATCATGTGACATTAACACACGGATTTGCTGCAAGTTTCAGTAGTTGTTGTTCTTTGTTTTAGCTGCCAACTTTTTTTCAATTGCTTGTGCCACATTCGTTGCATAGAAGTCAGAGTCACCACAAAGATGAAATGTTTGATGTAAAACCAGAAGCCATGGGATTTGTTAGTTTTATTTGTTTGCTTAGCATCTGCTTGAAAATTTAGCTTCTGAGCAATCTTTTATTTAGAAAAAGTTAATTTGTTTGTTTTATTTACGCTGAGACTTCTGTCCATCTGTGTGTTTTAAGCAAAACAAAGAGTTATATTTTTAGGAATATTATACAAAATTCATTATTCATTAACTTTATGGAAAACAAATTTAAGAATGCATTACAATTTAAAAGGGAATAAACTATTTTCATTTAATTGGGGCAAAAAATCTTAGTCACCAATACAAGCAAACTAATCGTCGCTAATTGATATTCAATGAACCACACACACTTATGGAGGTCCCAGAAATACTATAATTACACTATTATTAATAAAAAGTGTTTCCGGTTTCACTTCTCCTCAACGCTTGGTGCTGTTCAACACATGAGTATGTATTCATCTGTATGCTTATGCTGCTAGCGACTGCTGCTTTTAAAGCAACAGAAGACCACTTGCAAGCGATTGGTGTGATAAAAATACAGCAATAACAACCATAATAGTTGAAAAGTGCAAGTGAAAGGCAAAGCAGAATTACATAGAGTCCAGGCAACGCAACAGAGTGGCTATCACAGTGTTTAGCAATAACTGCGCCAACAAAAAATGCGGGAGTTCATCTGAGTGAACTTTGGTTGTCTGTGATCATTACGTTGCAACACTGTGTGCTTGATGCATGCATCAAAGAGTGTTCACACAGGTGACATGAAGCATGTCATGCCGAGAGTACTTGTGAACGCCGGCTGCTAACGGCTCCTGTTGCTCTTACCTGCGGTATTATCAGCAAGGTTCAAAAGCGTGTACCTCTTTGTGGGTGCTGGAAATCATTGTCTGACATGTGTGTTTCTGATCGGTTTCTGCCCTTTTATTTAATGCAAATACATGCCAGCATAAGGGAAATCAATGCAAATTTTCTTTTTTGTTGCCACTAGAAAACTCGATTATTTTAAGGAGGAAATTAGTCTAGAAATTAAAAAAAATTAAATTTTTTTTCATTATTCGATAGTTAAAATTCAAATATATCTCCCTAACCGGATTTTTAAAAATTCAAAATATTTTCGAAGTTATAGCACGCTTTAGCGTCGTGGCAACGTCGTAGACCAATTGGAGCTGTGGACGAAACTTATATCTCTAAATATCTGTAAATTAAAAATGAATAATTGAAATTTGCAAAATTTAAAAAAAAATCGGCAAGTTAAACAATTACTGAGAAAATCAGTCTTCATTTTCGAGTAGCCAGCATTGAATGAACAAAAAATTCGGTTTTGCAGCTTTTTGAGATAGCGACATTTGTGCTAATCAAGAATCTATTATTGTTTTATTATACAGACCACCGCAATGGTAGAATTCATGGCGACGAGGATATGGCTTTTTCCCTTTACCTCAAGGACGCAGAACTCAAAGAAAATTTTTAAAATTAATTTTGTGTACTCTTCAATTATAAATAAACAAATGGAAAAATCGAGTAGTAAAAATATCGGTAGCTCTCTTTATCAATTACCAAAAACCGCTCAAAGTCTGTAGTCTAAAATAATCTTTCAAAAAATGTGTTGCCCTTAAATGTTTTTTTTCTGTTTTTGCAACCAAGGAAGCGTCTGAGTTCAGTGTTTGAAAAAATTAGATGAGAAAGACGCCCTTTACCAAGATAAACAGAATAAATTAAGCTTATTTCAGCTAAAATTTTTTTTAATAAATTATAGACTAGTGTCATCTGTATTCATTAAACTGAATTTTGCGTTTGAATCGCGGCAACGAATGCATTAGTTGGTTAATTGGTTTTTATGATGTAAATAATGCTGCAAATTCCTAGAACCTTAGTTGCCTATATTAGAAATTAATGGAGTTCTTGTGATATTAAAATTATTTCGAAAGTTAAAATCGTTGAGAACCATTCAATATAGGTGATGAAAATCAATGGAAATACCTTCATTACAACACAAATAAATTAACAACGGGGTATTCCCAAAGTTTTTCAAAGTTCAAAGGTATGGATAAAATATATATAGTGATCATCTTACCCTTAATTTTGAGCAAACTGTAATATTATAGGTAGTAGCAACATATTTGGTAATATAGATACTTGCAACATATATGTGGCACTGTTATTTTTAACGAAATTTAAAAGACTTTCTGAAACTTAATTTTGTGTGTTTTCTGTTTAACAGTAGCTTAGTTTTATAGGTTCCAAGTTCATAGAGTAATTAAAATATCAACGGCAAGGTGATAGCTATGCCTATGGGATTTCATCAAGGAATGTGCTACTGAAGCAAGTGAGTAATCACTTCATCTTCTAGGCAGCATGAATGAAGAATAAATAAGTTTCTTTGTGAATGAGCCAATATTTATCTTAGCGAGAAATAAACCACGAATTATGTAAATTCAGGTATTTACACGCAGCTCAATTGGTGCAAGCCACTTCTGCCGGCGAGGAAAGCGGAAAAATATTTTGTCTTCCGGCAATCTAAAGTGGGGCATGAACTTTATTATTTCAACACTTTCATTATTGCGGCTCTATTTGCTTGTTATGCCATCGTTGTGGCTGTGGCACCAAAGCCACTCCGGTATAACGGTAAAGGAAAAAGGAAACAATTCGCAAAAATTGCAGAATTATTTTAAAATGCGACATAAATAACAGCGAAGTGCACCAATTGTTGCAGCACAGACAACGCGAATTGTGGCACACGGATAGTAAGTGCGACAAAAGTCAGTAACAATAACAACAAAAGCTTCTGGGAAAAGTGTCAAGAATAAAACGAACAATGCAAATACTACACAAGCAGGTAAATACATGCCACAAAATGTGGCAAGTTGTGAGCTGTCAACAGTTCAGCGTGCCGCAAAGGCATTAGCATGGAAATGAGAAAACGCGAAAAGCACAATAACAGCATTGTCGACGGTTGCAACAATGCCACATTAGCAGCAACACATTAACCGCGAATGCACAGTGACTTCCTCACTAGAAGTTTCCATACTGCCACTTTGCTGCAATTTCCGTGTCGCCCCTCGTTGTTGGATAATCTTTGGAAAATTAAATTTTTATGTGCCACACTTTTTACTGTTCGACTGAAATTAGCCCTAATTTATAATGTGTTTTGTTTTATAAATTTTTGTATTTGTTGAAAGCTGTAAGCTCAGGATTCAAAGTTGCAACATGTGGCCCTGTAAGTGTGTCTCCTCGTTGGGTTTGTTTATGTTGCAAGTTTTTTAGGTTCACTGAGTTGAAATAAAAAGGACATTAAAAATTATTTTAATAAAAAAATATTGAAGAATACATGTACAAACATACACACATATATGTACATACATAAATACGATCAAAGCGCAGCTGGCTGGTAGGAATATGTGCGTTTTAAAGAGCCTTCAGCAAAAATGAGAAAATCAAGGGGAAATAAGTAAGAATTGCTCGCCGTGCCTGTATCAAATCCACCACATAAATATTTAACGCACATGTTCATAAATTGCAAGACCTCGGCTGCCTACATAAGTAAATAAGCCAGCAGAATTCTTGTGCTCGACATTAAGTCCATGGGAACCCACACACTCCTTTATAAATATGAACATTTTCACATTAAGTTATTCGATTACACATAAGAGTCCATATAAAATGAATGAACACACGCACACAAACATGCCTAACCTCGTATGTGGCACGGCCCCCAAATGTATTGAAAAATGTCAAGGACGTAAGGAAATATTTGTTGTAGGCAATAATAACGGAGCATCTACTGAGCGAAGGGGGATGTCTAACGAGCCGATACAACGCTCTTCCACGCCCTGTCCCAAGTGGCAAGGATATGGCGAGGCGCAACACAGCAGGAGGTGCTGTTGCTGACATAGAATTCGAGATTGGATGGAAGATGGAGGCACCGTGGCACGTCAATTGAAGCAGTGTAGATGTATGTGTGCATCCATGTGCGTTTCGATGAACTTGCGTCTTTCTCAGTTGTTGTATTTCAGTGGTACGCATTTCCTTTCGCTTGGTTTGCTTTCTTCTATTTTTATTTTCTGCAAATTTTGTGCTTCTACTTTTCTACTGTGCTGTTTGCGACTGCCGCACTGCCACACAACACAAATACACAGCAACAACATGTAATCGTCCACCAAATATGACTTCACGCGAACGAATGCGAATTTGTCGAGGCATTGGGGACACACAGTTTGGGGCCTGCCAAAAAAGGTTAGTATATGAATGTATGTATGTCAATGATCATTGCCATATGTGTATGTGTGAGGAATGTGAGTTTTTATTTTTAAGTTACTGCCATTGGTGTTTTCATGTTCATGTCGTTGATTTATTTTTTCCGCTGTTCTAATTGCAATCGCTGTGCTTGTCTTTGTTGCAGTTGTGCATATATAACCGCTCACGAGCCGCTTGTGGCATCAATGCAGAGGCTGTGCCGCTTGTAGTTTGCTGCTTTCACTCCTCTTTCATTTCCAGTGACATATTTGTCCTACTGCGGCGAAAAATAAGTAATGTTGTCTATCCATGTTGTTCTTTTTCTTTCTTTTTCATTGCAGATTTGCTGATGCCCCAAACTTACTGTGACGATTTCTGACTGCTTTATTCCCTAGCTTTGGCCTACATTTCCCGCTCGTCTTTACAACTCAATCGACCTTGGAGGGAAAAATAACTTTTCTTTATGTATGTATGAAAATTGTTGTTGTGGCAATGTTTACAGGAATCTTCTTTAGTTTGTTGAGTTGCAACCGAAATGAAGTGCCTTCTGTTTACGTTTGAAATAATATTGACGTTTGTGACAGCCAAAATCAAATCTTTTTCGGAAACAAATTTTTATTTTCAATTTTCAAAATTTATGAGGAATTGTTGTAAGCATTGAGTTTCTAAGTCATTAGAGCTGTCACGTGTATTTGGAAACCTCGAAAAAAATATGGTAACCATATATATCAACCGATGTACTGTGGTAAGGAACGTAATAAAAAAAAAAAACAAGCTGGGAAGGTCTTGGTTCGAATGTAATAGAACTTTTTATACTTTCGCAATATGAAAAGATCAAAGGCGGAAAAATACTTTCAGGTGCTGCAGAAGTTTATACTAAAAAAAAAATAAATTTTTACCAACTTTTTGTTCTTTTGTTATTACAACGTTTCATTATCATAAGGGAAATATTCTCTGAATATCTTTAAGAAACCTTACAGATTGACAAATATATAAGTTATAAAATCAAACGTCTTATATTATGGAGCCAAGGGAGTATTCCTCTGTTTTCATTCACTTAAGGCTAGAGCATTCTTATTAAATTTTTTTTTTTTTTTTTGAATTTCGTTATAAGGGAATCGTGCGCGGTTATAACCTTTCTTTGCCCAGTGTGATAGTATGTGAAGATCCTTAGAGGGTTTCTTCTGAGCAAGAGTGGCGAAACTCCTAATTTCAAAATATTTTTGTTCACAAGTATCCCTCACTGCTGCGATCGTCCGTACTAAATTAGTTTAATCGCAGTTGTTCAATGACGTCCATCAATTCAAATACGACCCTTTTGGGTACCAATAAACAAGCAAGTTCCATCAAGATATCTCCATTTTAAGCAAAATATCATTTGCACGCACAGACGGTCAGGCAGGTCGTCATGTCATTTATGTATGTATACTAATATCCATTTCTATCTCGATTAGTTTTAGTAGTGATACCAAACAAAAAAAAAAAACAATTAGGTGAACAAAACTGTTATACTCCGTAGCAACATATTGCGAGAGTGCTTTATTTGCCACAAAAAAGAATTCAAATTGTGCGAAAACTATAAATTACGAAATGATACTTAGCAAGTGATGATCAAAGAACCGAATAGCTGGCAAGCAATGTATGTTTTTTCAAATGCATTTGATGGTGATTGTATATTTCATATTTGGAGCACAATAAGCTTTCTGAATACGTAAAAGAAGTTTAAGCAAAGTAGACCAGCCTTACATTTTTTATCGCAAACATTTTTTTCAGTGTTCTTAAAGACACAAGCCAACCCACCAGAAATTGCATTTGCAATGTTTTGCGTTGTGGGCGTGTCTCTTTAATCATACTTTTATTTTTCCAATATATTAAAAAATGTAACTATAGACACCCTTCTACATAATTTTAATTATTTATTTAAGTGGTTACCATATGTATTATGAGACTAATCAATAGCCTTTACTTTCTGAAGATATTATAGTATTTATTTAAAAGGTTGAATTTTGCAATGAAATCAAATCAATTAAATGCAATTTCACTCCGATTTTTCATGCGTTCAAATAAATTATAGATATGTATTCCCAAAAAGCTCAGTTGTTTGTTTATGCATTCTAAATATTTGTCACGCTTTAATTAGCCACTAGTTAGCGAACACCAAAAATCTACGGTTAGTTAACTCGGTATTTTTCCCACGCTCAGCTTTATATTAGGGGAATGACGGCATGTGAGTGTAATAATGAGATTACTTCATTTAGATTGGCATGGTTCATAAATATTTTTTAAACTTCGCATATTTTCGGCATTCAAATAATTATTTTTTCGGTTTGACAATGGCAAATGGAAAATTCGTATGCCTCATAATACACAGAAGATCGAAAATAGTACATATGTAACGTGACTTTAATTTTTATTGCATGAAGTTAAAAAAGTTTCGCATATAATGCATATAATAGAAAATCTCGAAATACATTTGGTTTGAGGGTAAGTTGAATGAATGAGTGTTCGTGCACAAACCCTTTATTCCAATAAATATCCTCAGGTAGGAAAAAGAGTATAATTATAGTAAAAATATGAAACAGGGATAAAACAGAAGCTATAATACCCTTCACAAATACAAAAAATTACTTAAGAAAACTTGATTTTGTATGGACAATTTGTATGGCAGGTATGTGCTATAGTGATTAGATCTGAACAATTTCTTTCGATATTCCACCATTGCCATAGACAATAATTCGTGAAGATATTACGTCAAATACAAAAAGTTTTCCACACAAGCACTCAGTTCAGTTCAGTTTATATGGTAGCTATAAGCTATAGTAGTCCGATACAAGAAAATGTTGTATTTAAAATGTTAGAAAAACGTTTTATAGCTTTAATTTATTTCAACTTTGGGTATTTTTTTTCTCTGCGTTGCAATGTTTGTAGCTAAACTTTGAGTTGTTACGACCTTCAAAATACACAATTGAATAGTAAACTGCTTAAATGATCTAAAATATCATATCAAATGACGAAGAAAAGGAACGAAAAAACTTTACTTGAGTACTCTGCAAAAAATATAATTTAATGTCGATTTTACTATTTTCAAACTAACTTCCAAATTAAACACAAATAAATAAAAATTAAAAGTATATGGAATATTTATTGGTAATTTATTAACATTTATATCAACGTTTTGTCATTCTAACAAAATCTGAGACGAAAAAAGGAAAATGATTGTTCCCACTTTAACTGTGACATTTATAAATCTCCCACTTTGCTCTCTTAGCACATCTGGTGCTGATTTAATTACGAATCTTAACGTCACCTGCCTCCACTTTCAAAGCAGACTTCACGTCTCGTTCACCGTTAATTATTGCTACTATGAACTTTTGCACTTTTCGAAATATTTCTATGTTTCTAAGCCGTTTTCAGGAACGAAGGATGTATGAGCGCCTGGGAAGAAAGTAATTCTAAGCAGTGGGAGGCTTAGGCCCAGGAAATAATTCAAAACATTTTACAATGTTAACGTTGAAATGAATGCGTATGTGTATGGCAGTGAGAAATTTAGTGAAGCGTTGTGAACATTGTCGTAAATTCTGCTCGAGTGGAGTGCCATTAACATTATGCTTGCATGAATTGCTGTTTGTAATTGCCTTTGCTTTCCGTTGTTTTTACTTAGCACTGTTTAGAAGATTAAAATAAACTCTTGACGATATTAAGATTAAGAATTTAAATTTTAAATTTTATGCGAAGCTTTTAATATTTTGTTATCATTTAACAGCTGCTTTATATGAGCCAGTTTATTTTCGACTCTATCGGAAAACATTTTATTCGCTATGCTTGGATCACGTAGGTAATTATCAACAGATTCAATGAGGCATGCCACATTAAATTATTATCAAAAGGAACACAGTATTTATGGGAAAATCACTGTTCAAACTCAAACTTATACTTTCATATATCTACACACATGTGCGCATAAACCGAAATGTAAACAGTTTAATGATTGTTAAATGTCATTTGCGCTGTTTTAATTATGAAAGTACTACACGTATCAAATGGCAGTTAAGAAGCTACGCATGGAGCTGCAGGCGCAATCGATCTGCAAATAACTGTTAATACCACTTGAGGCAAGTAATTGCCTTTGCTTCTATTACGATTTTTTCCATTCCATTAACATAAATATTCTGATTTTTTATTTGCTCTTAAAAGCAAAATACGAAAGCAACTGCAGCTTAGGATCCTCAGGATTACCATATTATTCACATAAGGAACTGAGATTTCCCTCTCGGCCCATTCACTCACATAAAATATATTACTATCGAATTAGACATTCACAAAACGTTTTGTGGCCTTTCACTTGTTAAACATGGCAATTTGTGGTCGGTCAAGTGGAAGAAAACAAAAACAAATGTCCATTAGCATACAAATATGACCAAATAAGTATTAATAATGAGTTGCCTTGGGCTGAGCACTTTGCTGAGATTTGATTGCATCAAATATTTACGTAATTTGAATAATAACATAATTGGTAATTTAACGGGTGACGAGATCCATAAACTATCAAACAAAATAAAAAGTTTTGGATATGCATACACTGTGGAGCCTTTCAAGCACTTTTATTGCTAAGCCTTTCCACCACTTTTATTTCAGAACCAGTGTAACGAAATTGAAATTTTTCTATCCATTTCGAAGGAAATATTATTAACACATTTGTGACTCAAAACAATACTCTTACTCGCAGTTGTAAATGTGTTATTTGTAACATTATCATTCTTTCATAATTTTTGACACAAATTACCATTCTTTCGGAATAAATAAAAAAAACAAAAGATTATTAAACTGAGATTTTTCATATAGTATTCCAATCTACAATTATTAAAAACTGTGTTCACTTGCGGTTAGGTGACTTTAAGTTATACTAATGTTTGATGTCAATTTTCCCTAATAAGCATGCTGTCATTAAATAGCACCGTGGCGTATAAGTAACTTCTTGAAATGCAACAGAACTGACTATTACTTTAATATAGGAAATTTAATTTTTCAAATTTGTTTCTCAGTTAAAGTGTAATTTGAGAATTATATTGTCATAATAAAGGCACTTCTGTCAAAAGCGGGAAGATGAAAGCATTTCGTCAAAAGCCAGAGTTCGGCTTTGCACAGAAATGAAAACGTAAGCCCGAAACAGAATGCAACACAGCATTACGAATGTTCCGGTAGCATTAGCTCTCGCGGAGACGGTGAATCAGAAGCGGAAAGGAAAACATTCAAAAGCTACAATGCATATTGTTCACACTTTCACGGCCACAAGTCCGATTGTGTTGAGCAGCCACAGGCGAATGAATGAACAAGAAAAGATTTGCGCTCACACGTGCCGAGGAAACGCACGCAAATAAACAACAAACTTATTTTTAGTAAGAACAAGTAAGGAAGAGCTAAGTGCGGATATAATTGAACACTTTATACTCTTGTAACTTGCAAGGATCAAAAACACGGAAGTACCTTTTAGTACGTAAGGCTTGTTAGTTATATGGGGTCTATGGTGAGTTTTCACCCGATGTTATTCATTCTAAACACTAATTCACAGATTGACCAATATTTTCGGTACAAAGTTACCCGGAAGTTCAAAAATCTTTATATTAGTTATATGGAAAGGATTATCTCTGCATTTAAATTATATATTTCACACATTGACCGATATTTTCGCACTGGGTCCGCATATTCACGACCCCTAGGATAATATTCGCGCAAAGTTCTATCAACTGGAAAGTGAACGAATCAAGTGGAATTCAAAATTTTATTAATTGGTAAATGAGCGTAGTCCGACTTCACTCATTTTCATTAGTGTAGGAAAATCACTAAAATTATTTATACCGAACGTGGTTGAAAACGGTCAGGCGGGTCTCGAAATATGTCATTGGGCCTAAAAGTGGCAGCTGCTTCGCCCATCGTTCAATTTCGACCCTGGTTCTACTTAAAGCCTCTCATACCATCCTTGTGGTAGAATTTAATGTCCGGCTTATTTAGTTTGTAATTTATCGCTCATTTAGTAGTT